>JAIOJX010000025.1:49882000-51082000 GCA_022376925.1 Tragulus kanchil
TGGACTTCTGACCTGGCTCAACTTGTTAGTCAGTGACTTCTTAGAATCAATTGTTTACCAGACTATTGAACTACTTCTGCTCTGATGCTTGTTTGGTCTCTTCTGCTTTGTTTGACCTACTTTACTTTCTTCCCCCAGATAATTGCCATCCAAATCTCTACACAGTGAGATTAAATTAATAAAATAACATCTTTTCCCATGGAAAAGTAGGTCTGTGTGTCAAAAATTAAGCTTTTGCTTCTCCTTATCATTTGATACTCCACACAACTGTTATTATCTGTACAAACATGTGGTTTATTATTTAGTTTAGATCTTATGGTTTGGAATTTCAAATTCCTGATTCTAAAGCTATTAATATTTAAACTTTGGCAATGAATCTTAATGAAAAAATAAAATGAGTTATCCTCTGAGAAGCAGCAACTGTTAATAAGTTTGGCATGAAGCATTTTTCTTAGCATTTGTAAATTAAACCAGCTTCTCAGTTTGTACATATCACTGGGCTATTGTGACTCTGCATAAAAATTGTAGTAGCCTTAGAGAAGCAAACCTGTGAAGGAGGGAAATAAATACACTAGCATCAGTCAGAATCAAAGAAAGAGTCTAGAGAAATGTCTCTGCCAACATGCTTTATGATTTATTACTAGAAATAGTTTCCAAATATGGAAAAATATTTAAAATCTACACTTGAGGTAAACTGAGGGCCTGTTTAAATTGCTTAGTTATTGTTAGAGTTATTCCATAACACTTTCCTATTTTGAGACAACTTTACTATTATACAGTATATATACCACCATAGAACATATATATAAAAAAAAAAAATGAGACAACAATGCCACGTGGTGATGAGAGTTACATGGCCTGGATGGCTCCTACCAGTCTCCTAAGTCTAGACTCCTCACAATTATAAATGACTCTATTCCATGAATCTTTAAGACCACTCACAAACTATGTTAAAATATTTAATCCTTAATTAAAATAAAGCATAAAAACGATTTTTTCCACTTTTTAAAAATTGTTCAAATGTGGGGTATAAAGCCAGCAGTCTTGTTTTGGATCAGGATGTTAAAAGAGACATATCATCTGTATCTCATTACAGTTTACCAATAACCCTGATGATATCACTGACACAATGAACCAGATCTTTGAAGTTACAAATGATTAGAAAATGAATGGCAGGTATATTCAAACAACACTGGGACTCACTGTCAGGAAAATTATTCACCAAATACTCCTAAGTGATATTTGAAATTCACTGTTGGGGATGGGTTTGGTTGGGGTCTCAAGATCTGCATGATGTTCTTGGAGAGGGTACCAAGGTAAAAACAAGTTTAATTCACCTAAAACTTTGCAAAGGTTTTTAAATGTCAAAAATTCCAACTTGTTGTGATTAACTTTGAATTTTAAGTATCTATAGTAGGGGAGGGGTTACAAACCCAAATATCTAAAGGCCCCCAATAAAACACTAAAGGTTAACATATTAGACTGGAGAACTGAGGTTGCAGCAAGAGAGTAGACTCTTAATAACTCAGATAAAATTATTGCCAAGTGTTGTCCAATCTACTAAAATCCAAGAGAAGTCAAAACTCTAGACTTCTATGCAAAATTTCCCTATTGTAAAAATATTTTGTTATTTAAGAAAACACCTGTCATCTGTGCATCATTTCTCTCAAGACTGTTGGATCTCAGCCTCCAAATGGGGTCTGTAGATTCTTAGATTAATTATCACTAACTCTCTACTTTTTCTAATTAGTGTATCAAGGCATTCAAAGGCAATGCTTCTTTAATCTCCAGGAACTTGTCATGAACCTTGTATTGAGAAGAAAATTCACTTTCAAATTCTTGTTCCTCAAGGGCCCCATCCACCCTCTTCTGCAGCACCTGTGAAAGCAGCTCTCTTGCCCTACTTCTGCTTCCCTCTAGCCTTAAAAAACCTAATCACAGCCATGAGATCACATAGAAGTTGAAATTAACTGTTGACATGATCTCCTGAATGCACACCATTGTCTAACCTGGTGATTCTTTCTCTAGATAAAAAGAAGAATGAAGAATAAAGGGGTTAAAAAATGACTCTCTCCCCAGAATCCCCCTTAGTAATTTACTGAAGGCAGATCACATAGGCAAGATAAAATTTGATGAATAAATTAGTCATGGAGAAAGATGCAGAACTCAACCTCCTGCCTCTATGATTTCACTGAGATTTTTCCTCCTGCTCCCATTTTTTCCCCTTTTAAAAATTTTCATATCTGAGCAGAATCTTTGGAGTTGGTCTCTGGACATGAGCCCACCTTCTCCCCAGGTTGCTGGCTTTTCTGATTAAAGCACCTTTTCTTTCTACTCACACTATTCTCTCAAATTATTAACTAATAAGTGGTGTGAATGTGGGCTTGGTGACACCTAGACTTACAACTGTGCACTTAAATGAACCACAGAGCAAGTGATAGTAAAAGTCTCATTTAACTCAGAAAGGGTTTATGAAATAATTTCTGGGTGCCAGGCAGAAATCACCTCTCTATGAGGAGAGTGGAAGAACATACTTTAGTTTGTGCACTGAACGAGCTCACAGTTCATATGTGTGTGCTCCAACTTGTTGTGAATTTAATTTTTTTCAAACCCAAATATCTAAAGGCCCCCAATAAAACACTAAAGGTTAACATATTAGACTGGAGAACTGAGGTTGCAGCAAGAGAGTAGACTCTTAATAACTCAGATAAAATTATTGCCAAGTGTTGTCCAATCTACTAAAATCCAAGAGAAGTCAAAACTCTAGACTTCTATGCAAAATTTCCCTATTGTAAAAATATTTTGTTATTTAAGAAAACACCTGTCATCTGTGCATCATTTCTCTCAAGACTGTTGGATCTCAGCCTCCAAATGGGGTCTGTAGATTCTTAGATTAATTATCACTAACTCTCTACTTTTTCTAATTAGTGTATCAAGGCATTCAAAGGCAATGCTTCTTTAATCTCCAGGAACTTGTCATGAACCTTGTATTGAGAAGAAAATTCACTTTCAAATTCTTGTTCCTCAAGGGCCCCATCCACCCTCTTCTGCAGCACCTGTGAAAGCAGCTCTCTTGCCCTACTTCTGCTTCCCTCTAGCCTTAAAAAACCTAATCACAGCCATGAGATCACATAGAAGTTGAAATTAACTGTTGACATGATCTCCTGAATGCACACCATTGTCTAACCTGGTGATTCTTTCTCTAGATAAAAAGAAGAATGAAGAATAAAGGGGTTAAAAAATGACTCTCTCCCCAGAATCCCCCTTAGTAATTTACTGAAGGCAGATCACATAGGCAAGATAAAATTTGATGAATAAATTAGTCATGGAGAAAGATGCAGAACTCAACCTCCTGCCTCTATGATTTCACTGAGATTTTTCCTCCTGCTCCCATTTTTCCCTTTAAAAATTGTCATATCTGAGCAGAATCTTTGGAGTTGGTCTCTGGACATGAGCCCACCTTCTCCCCAGGTTGCTGGCTTTTCTGATTAAAGCACCTTTTCTTTCTACTCACACTATTCTCTCAAATTATTAACTAATAAGTGGTGTGAATGTGGGCTTGGTGACACCTAGACTTACAACTGTGCACTTAAATGAACCACAGAGCAAGTGATAGTAAAAGTCTCATTTAACTCAGAAAGGGTTTATGAAATAATTTCTGGGTGCCAGGCAGAAATCACCTCTCTATGAGGAGAGTGGAAGAACATACTTTAGTTTGTGCACTGAACGAGCTCACAGTTCATATGTGTGTGCTCCATCATGTGTGACTTTGTACAACCCCATGGACTGTATCCCACTAGGCTTTTCTACTCATGGAATTTTCCAGGTAAGAATACAGGATTGGGGTTCTGTTTCCTCCTCCAGGGAATTTTCCCAACCCAGGGACTGAACCCATGTCTTTTGTGTCTCCAGCATTAGAGGGAAGGTTCTTTATCATGCAGAATTAAAATGCTAGCACTATTGTTATGAAATACATAATGTAATTTGTCACAAAAATAGTTGAAATTTTTTATGATTCAACAAGCATACTGATAGTTTCATCTTGTGTTTTCCCCTCACTCTTAGTTGTCCATTTTCTGGAAGAAGATTTAAACCTAGAACTTCAATGAATGTTTGGAGAGAAGACAGAAGGCCAGGAAAAAAAAAAAAAACTACTTTTACAGAGAAACACAAGGTCAATTGCCTTTACTGAAAATGAGAATAAAGATGTGATTGATCCATTCAAATGTTAAATTTTGCTAATTGTTACAAGTGAGTATTCAGCATTGAAATAAGCAATTCTTTTTGAATTACTGTGTGTGCCTAATCTTCAATCCTATTCTCTCTCTTTTTTTTCTTTCGCATCCTAACTTTTTGCAACCCTTTGGACTGTGGACCACCAGGCGCCTTTGTCCATGGAATTTTTTAGGAGAGAATACTGGAGTGACTTTCCATTTGCTCCTCCAGGGAATCTTCCCAATCTAGGGATGAACCCCATCTTCTGTGTCTCCTGAACTGCAGGCAGATTCTTTACCCACTGAGCCATCCATGAAGTCCTTTTGAATTGCTAGGTCTCTTCAATGCTCTGCTATACTTTAAATGAAAATACTTGCTTTCTTTATTAGTACTTTGGAATAATTCCTGAACAAATGTTGAAATCAAGTCTCTGATTAGATAATACAAGTCCTAGCTATTAAACAAAATCAGAATTGATGAAATAAATATTTAACTATTTAGAGGTTGCAATGATGTGTTCTCAGGAAAAGACCAAACATAGATGCTCCCAGATGGATAAGAAATGCACTTGATTTTTGTCTACACACTGACTCACTGAAGCTTTCAGCAGCTCCAGAAGATTTGTTTATGGAAGAGTTTAGCTTTAGTTCAAAATTATAGAGTGATTTCAAAAATACCATAACCTCATTAGCATGTTTATAAAGACTTTGACAGAGAACAAAAGAGACAAGGGTAGACTAGAAGTTGTCTCTCAAGATGGCACTAATCCTCTGGTGAAAAAAACTCAGTTATAACTATTAGTGGAAGGCAAATTCTATGAGGGATTTCAAATGTGCAAAACAATAAATTAAATATAATTATTTCAAATAAACTTCATATTTAGTGTAAAGGAGATTTTTTTGCAGTTGTTTGATATCATGGAATCAATTGTGCTAGAGCCAGAATTATGAAGTATATGACAATGAGAATATTTACTAAGTTATATGGACACTCAATTTACTATTTTTCCGTTAATATTAAGACTGAAAGACCTGCCAAAAAGGTAGAGTTCCCTGTCAGTGAAGAAACCAGGCAGACCAGAGAGCCTTCTGTGGCTCTGACCACCACCCAGGGGAGCTCTCAGCCAAACTTGACTCTGGGTGCAGCAGGCTGCAGCAAGCTCTTAAAGACCTGGCTCCGGGGATTGACCTCGTGACAGTAAACAGGATTTCCTCTGCGTGTCTGTGGAGTCTCCAGCCTTCTTACGATGAATTAGAACTATTTGCCATTCCTAAGGAGATTTCTAAGCCTGGGCCTCTTTTACAAGTTTTGTTTGGCTGGATTAGTTTCCCTCTTTCCTATCATTTGTCTACAGTGACAGATGGAAGGACCTGGAGACTTGACTTCCTTCCTACCCCAACCTCCTGCAGAGGGGATCCAAGGGGGAAAAATTACTTCTATGACTATCAAATTTTCCCTAAAAACTGTATTTGAGGTGGTAGCAATACATTCCAAAATAATGGTCAAAGAAATGTATAACAGTCTTACAGATTTTTATATTTTCATCCTAAATGCATGCTTCAGACCAAATCAATTTTTCCCTCAAAATTTTGTGGTCATTTAAGAACATCCTAATTATGTTGATTTAATAATCATAAAAAAAATTAACTATGGTTTCCCTCTGACATGAAAAAATGGCTGCAACTTTGTTTACTTTAACCAGCTCTTTGGTTGAGAGGCCAGGAAAGCTCCTGGCCTAAGCAGTGGGTCTCCAACCTTGACCTGGAAAAACTTCATGACAGGACTGAGAAAATGCTGATTATCAGGCCCATCCATAGAAATTCTGGTTAAGTAGGCATGGACTGCTTCTCAGGAATATTTTAAATAATGAAACCAAGTAACTTTAATGTAGGTAGGCCATGGATTTCTCAGAAACACTGGCTAGAGAATGTGTTCTCAAAGGGTAACTGAGCCTATCAAGGCGTAATCTTGACAGACATGCACATATGAGCCAAAAAGCCTCCAGTGTTTTGCTTATGAATCCTTACAAAGCAACTTGTAGGTGGGTAGGGGGCAGGAAATAATATTCAAAAATAAAGTAATTTATTCGAAGTGACTTAACAAATCTGTGCCAAAAAGCCTAGTAAGGACACTCAATTTACTATTTTTCCGTTAATATTAAGACTGAAAGACCTGCCAAAAAGGTAGAGTTCCCTGTCAGTGAAGAAACCAGGCAGACCAGAGAGCCTTCTGTGGCTCTGACCACCACCCAGGGGAGCTCTCAGCCAAACTTGACTCTGGGTGCAGCAGGCTGCAGCAAGCTCTTAAAGACCTGGCTCCGGGGATTGACCTCGTGACAGTAAACAGGATTTCCTCTGCGTGTCTGTGGAGTCTCCAGCCTTCTTACGATGAATTAGAACTATTTGCCATTCCTAAGGAGATTTCTAAGCCTGGGCCTCTTTTACAAGTTTTGTTTGGCTGGATTAGTTTCCTCTTTCCTATCATTTGTCTACAGTGACAGATGGAAGGACCTGGAGACTTGACTTCCTTCCTACCCCAACCTCCTGCAGAGGGGATCCAAGGGGGAAAAATTACTTCTATGACTATCAAATTTTCCCTAAAAACTGTATTTGAGGTGGTAGCAATACATTCCAAAATAATGGTCAAAGAAATGTATAACAGTCTTACAGATTTTTATATTTTCATCCTAAATGCATGCTTCAGACCAAATCAATTTTTCCCTCAAAATTTTGTGGTCATTTAAGAACATCCTAATTATGTTGATTTAATAATCATAAAAAAAATTAACTATGGTTTCCCTCTGACATGAAAAAATGGCTGCAACTTTGTTTACTTTAACCAGCTCTTTGGTTGAGAGGCCAGGAAAGCTCCCTGGCCTAAGCAGTGGGTCTCCAACCTTGACCTGGAAAAACTTCATGACAGGACTGAGAAAATGCTGATTATCAGGCCCATCCATAGAAATTCTGGTTAAGTAGGCATGGACTGCTTCTCAGGAATATTTTAAATAATGAAACCAAGTAACTTTAATGTAGGTAGGCCATGGATTTCTCAGAAACACTGGCTAGAGAATGTGTTCTCAAAGGGTAACTGAGCCTATCAAGGCGTAATCTTGACAGACATGCACATATGAGCCAAAAAGCCTCCAGTGTTTTGCTTATGAATCCTTACAAAGCAACTTGTAGGTGGGTAGGGGGCAGGAAATAATATTCTGTAGAAAAACTAAAGTAATTTATTCGAAGTGACTTAACAAATCTGTGTTTAAACAGCTGTTGGAACTAAAGCCTCTGGCCTCTTGAGCCCTATACTTTGTGCACAAGATCTACATTTCCAGCATTATGAAGCACATGCTGCCCTTCATTCTGGCAAATCCTCTGAAATTTGTATAATATTTCTATTACATCTATTGTACAGATACTCATGTCATATGTCAAAGAGAAAATTATCTAATTTGGAAATGTTGCCACTAAGTAGGCAATCATCTATACTTGCCTCATGACTTCTGCATCCACCACTCATCCTTGAACTTCTAAAATCTATATCCCTTCCATGGAGTCGTTAAACACGCTTCATCAAGGTCACACAATTTTCCTCCAAAATCCAAAGAACAGCATTTGGGTCAAAGTTATGGAACAAACATTATGTTCTATCTCACTTCTTGAAACATAATTCTTGAGATGACTTAAAAACTTTTCATAAAGGTTAAGTATATACCTTCATTAAGAAATGAGAAAGGGTGAAGTAAATTGGAAAATTTGAGGAATTCCTGAAAATTTAACAGCAAATTGGTGAAAGAGAAAAAGAAAATTATGAGGAAATCGGGCAAAAATCTACATAGAAAATAACTAGAGGTTTGTCCCTACTCTCCCACTAAGCAGAGCAGCACTGTTTACATACAGGCTAATCCCTAAGAACTGATCTCTAAAACATGCAAGGCAATCTTCTCATAAGAATGTTCTTTTAAGAATAATGGGTCTTATCACAAGAAAAAAGAAATGTGTAGTTATGTACAGTGATGGATGATAACTGAGCTTGCAGTGGCTATTATTTTATGCAGTATATAAACATTGAAATGTGCCTGAAACAAATACTCTGTTGTGCTAATTATACCTCAATTAAAAGACTATTGGGAACTAATTTATGTTAGCATTGAGATGATGACATAATTGACAAGAACTACTAGCACTAATAAAGCAATATTATGTGCCAAACCATGTCCTATATATTGGATCATTTAATCTTTATCACAACATTACAAGGTGAATTCTGCTACTTTCCCCATTTCACTGAGAAACAGATCAAGTGACTTGCCCAAGGTCACACAGCTAATTCATGGTATAATTTTCGTGTAAGTTCAGGTAGCTACAGAGATCTGTGTATCTAGTCCATATGCAACTCTAGCTCTTGACAGTAACCAAAGGAGGGGGAAAAAGAAGACAGCTATAACCATGAAGGAAGTACATGAGATTCTGTACTGAATGAACCTTTTTGTTTTGGAGACTGAGTGAGGTAATGTTTGGCACAGTTATACATTCAGAAAAGCTGAGAAACTTCTTACCTATTACCTACCCCAGTCAACCAAGTCCTTCATGCAAAAATACAGCAAATAAGGAACATCAGATATCTGAGAAAAATCAAAAGATAAAGCAAACATCAATAAACAGAATACCCAACCCTGAGGAAAAAGAAATATAGAGAACAGAGAAAATGTTTAAATATTCTTAATAGTACTCTCAGGAATACAAGAGAATACGTACTCTATAAAAGAAAAAAAATGTCTGCCAATAACAAGATCAGTGATAAAAAGAGAATGAGTTGTTGGAAAATAAATACATGATTATGGAAATTAAATGTTTAATACATCTATTGACCAAATTCTAGAATAATCACTCCTCAAGACTAGATTAATAATCTTGAAGATAAATTCAAGAAAATATTCTAAAACATGAGCAAAAAGAACTCTAAGAACTAAGGGACATGCAGAATAGGTTCAACCTCCATAAAATAACTAGAGGTTTGTCCCTACTCTCCCACTAAGCAGAGCAGCACTGTTTACATACAGGCTAATCCCTAAGAACTGATCTCTAAAACATGCAAGGCAATCTTCTCATAAGAATGTTCTTTTAAGAATAATGGGTCTTATCACAAGAAAAAAGAAATGTGTAGTTATGTACAGTGATGGATGATAACTGAGCTTGCAGTGGCTATTATTTTATGCAGTATATAAACATTGAAATGTGCCTGAAACAAATACTCTGTTGTGCTAATTATACCTCAATTAAAAGACTATTGGGAACTAATTTATGTTAGCATTGAGATGATGACATAATTGACAAGAACTACTAGCACTAATAAAGCAATATTATGTGCCAAACCATGTCCTATATATTGGATCATTTAATCTTTATCACAACATTACAAGGTGAATTCTGCTACTTTCCCCATTTCACTGAGAAACAGATCAAGTGACTTGCCCAAGGTCACACAGCTAATTCATGGTATAATTTTCGTGTAAGTTCAGGTAGCTACAGAGATCTGTGTATCTAGTCCATATGCAACTCTAGCTCTTGACAGTAACCAAAGGAGGGGGAAAAAGAAGACAGCTATAACCATGAAGGAAGTACATGAGATTCTGTACTGAATGAACCTTTTTGTTTTGGAGACTGAGTGAGGTAATGTTTGGCACAGTTATACATTCAGAAAAGCTGAGAAACTTCTTACCTATTACCTACCCCAGTCAACCAAGTCCTTCATGCAAAAATACAGCAAATAAGGAACATCAGATATCTGAGAAAAATCAAAAGATAAAGCAAACATCAATAAACAGAATACCCAACCCTGAGGAAAAAGAAATATAGAGAACAGAGAAAATGTTTAAATATTCTTAATAGTACTCTCAGGAATACAAGAGAATACGTACTCTATAAAAGAAAAAAAATGTCTGCCAATAACAAGATCAGTGATAAAAAGAGAATGAGTTGTTGGAAAATAAATACATGATTATGGAAATTAAATGTTTAATACATCTATTGACCAAATTCTAGAATAATCACTCCTCAAGACTAGATTAATAATCTTGAAGATAAATTCAAGAAAATATTCTAAAACATGAGCAAAAAGAACTCTAAGAACTAAGGGACATGCAGAATAGGTTCAACCTCCATCTAAAGAAATTTCAGAAAGACAGAACCGAAACAGAATAAATAAATAAATAAGGAATAACAAACTAAAATTTACCTAGGTTAAATTAATGCACAAGACTTAGATTGAAAAGGTTTATCAAATGCTGAATAGTAAAATAAATTCTGGTGGTGAAGGAAAAGACAATGACAATAACAAAATAATCTTGAAATACATAGGAATAAAGCCAAACAACTACTGCACAAACTATAATAAAATAATACTGAAGGATATAAAACTAGTCCTATACAAACACAAAGTTTACCTAAAGGATTTTTTTTTTCTTTCCATCCAATTTTATTCTTTGGCATGTGTGGGCCTCCTATTGCAGTGGCTTCTCTCACTGCAGAGCACTGGCATTGTGCATGTGCACTCGAGAACACTGGCTTTGGACACCAGCCCAGCCGCTCCACAGCACATGGGATCTTCCAGGGCCAGGGATCAAACCAGTGCTCCCACTCTACAAGGTAGACTCTTTACCCACTGGGCCACCAGGTAAGCCCCTACCTGAAGGTTTTTGTTTCCCTAAAATTGTTCTACAATTTACACAATTCTAATAAAAAGCTTAGTAGGAATACACGCAAAACTTCAAAAGTTGGTGATAAAATTCATATAGAAGAATAAAAGCAAGAATAGTTGAGATGATTTTGAAGAGGAATGAGTTGTTTGTCAGTTATCAAGACTTCATATATGAGTAGAATAAGACCATACAGTGTTGATACAGAAGTGGATCACCAATGGGACAGAGTTGAGAACCCAGAAATGCGGAATCTAAGTATACCTCAGAAGCAGGGTAAAATCAATGGGGAAAAGACAGTCTAGTTAGCACATTTTTTCAAGGCTAAATTATTCTCATGGCAAAAGAATAAAAAAAAAGAAAAAAATGTCTGCCAATAACAAGATCAGTGATAAAGAGAATGAGTTGTTGGAAAATAAATACATGATTATGGAAATTAAATGTTTAATACATCTATTGACCAAATTCTAGAATAATCACTCCTCAAGACTAGATTAATAATCTTGAAGATAAATTCAAGAAAATATTCTAAAACATGAGCAAAAAGAACTCTAAGAACTAAGGGACATGCAGAATAGGTTCAACCTCCATCTAAAGAAATTTCAGAAAGACAGAACCGAAACAGAATAAATAAATAAATAAGGAATAACAAACTAAAATTTACCTAGGTTAAATTAATGCACAAGACTTAGATTGAAAAGGTTTATCAAATGCTGAATAGTAAAATAAATTCTGGTGGTGAAGGAAAAGACAATGACAATAACAAAATAATCTTGAAATACATAGGAATAAAGCCAAACAACTACTGCACAAACTATAATAAAATAATACTGAAGGATATAAAACTAGTCCTATACAAACACAAAGTTTACCTAAAGGATTTTTTTTTTCTTTCCATCCAATTTTATTCTTTGGCATGTGTGGGCCTCCTATTGCAGTGGCTTCTCTCACTGCAGAGCACTGGCATTGTGCATGTGCACTCGAGAACACTGGCTTTGGACACCAGCCCAGCCGCTCCACAGCACATGGGATCTTCCAGGGCCAGGGATCAAACCAGTGCTCCCACTCTACAAGGTAGACTCTTTACCCACTGGGCCACCAGGTAAGCCCCTACCTGAAGGTTTTTGTTTCCCTAAAATTGTTCTACAATTTACACAATTCTAATAAAAAGCTTAGTAGGAATACACGCAAAACTTCAAAAGTTGGTGATAAAATTCATATAGAAGAATAAAAGCAAGAATAGTTGAGATGATTTTGAAGAGGAATGAGTTGTTTGTCAGTTATCAAGACTTCATATATGAGTAGAATAAGACCATACAGTGTTGATACAGAAGTGGATCACCAATGGGACAGAGTTGAGAACCCAGAAATGCGGAATCTAAGTATACCTCAGAAGCAGGGTAAAATCAATGGGGAAAAGACAGTCTAGTTAGCACATTTTTTCAAGGCTAAATTATTCTCCATGTTGAACAAATAATGATCCTTGCCTCACACAGCACAGAAAATTAACTTTAGATTGATTAAAAATCAGAGTGCCAAGTGAACTGTGAGTCTTTTAGAAAGTAACGAAGTAGTATACTGAAAGAGCTTTGTGACAGTAAAGTTAACCAAGGAAAATCATTTCTAGGTATGAAACTTGGAAGAATCTGCATGTATGTACACAAGGAGATGTATACAAAAATACTCATTTTATAATCTCTTGCAATAGTGAAACACTTGGGGAAAGACTGAAAATAGATACATTGAAGTATATACATACCTATATAAAAAAAGACAAATTTAAAAAGGAAAATAACATCTAGCTATATAAAACTATTTATTTACAGATGTTTTAAGCAATATCATGAAAAAGATCATGTTGGTGTACACAATGCATTCATATGAAGTTTTAAAGTCATTTATTGCTTCATATTATTCATAAAAATGTATGCATAGAGTAAAAATACAAAATCATACATAAGAAAGAAACCAGCTTCATGAGATTGGGTTTGTCTGAGGGGGTGAGAATTGAATAGGACCAGGAAGAGCTAAACTGGGCCTTCAATTAAATCTGTAATGTCTTATTGCATTTGTAAACATATGAGTATTATGTTATTGGCTGTGCTTTTGTGTATGTTTATAGTACTCTGTGAGACACTGAGCTGTTAAGATAAAAGACAATGAAGTTATTCAAATGTGCATTCTGTTTTGGCCCTTTCCTGTGCAGCTAAAAAGACTCTTTACCCACTGGGCCACCAGGTACCTATGAAGGTTTTGTTTCCCTAAAATTGTTCTACAATTTACACAATTCTAATAAAAAGCTTAGTAGGAATACACGCAAAACTTCAAAAGTTGGTGATAAAATTCATATAGAAGAATAAAAGCAAGAATAGTTGAGATGATTTTGAAGAGGAATGAGTTGTTTGTCAGTTATCAAGACTTCATATATGAGTAGAATAAGACCATACAGTGTTGATACAGAAGTGGATCACCAATGGGACAGAGTTGAGAACCCAGAAATGCGGAATCTAAGTATACCTCAGAAGCAGGGTAAAATCAATGGGGAAAAGACAGTCTAGTTAGCACATTTTTTCAAGGCTAAATTATTCTCCATGTTGAACAAATAATGATCCTTGCCTCACACAGCACAGAAAATTAACTTTAGATTGATTAAAAATCAGAGTGCCAAGTGAACTGTGAGTCTTTTAGAAAGTAACGAAGTATACTGAAAGAGCTTTGTGACAGTAAAGTTAACCAAGGAAAATCATTTCTAGGTATGAAACTTGGAAGAATCTGCATGTATGTACACAAGGAGATGTATACAAAAATACTCATTTTATAATCTCTTGCAATAGTGAAACACTTGGGGAAAGACTGAAAATAGATACATTGAAGTATATACATACCTATATAAAAAAAGACAAATTTAAAAAGGAAAATAACATCTAGCTATATAAAACTATTTATTTACAGATGTTTTAAGCAATATCATGAAAAGATCATGTTGGTGTACACAATGCATTCATATGAAGTTTTAAAGTCATTTATTGCTTCATATTATTCATAAAAATGTATGCATAGAGTAAAAATACAAAATCATACATAAGAAAGAAACCAGCTTCATGAGATTGGGTTTGTCTGAGGGGGTGAGAATTGAATAGGACCAGGAAGAGCTAAACTGGGCCTTCAATTAAATCTGTAATGTCTTATTGCATTTGTAAACATATGAGTATTATGTTATTGGCTGTGCTTTTGTGTATGTTTATAGTACTCTGTGAGACACTGAGCTGTTAAGATAAAAGACAATGAAGTTATTCAAATGTGCATTCTGTTTTCTTGCAGCAAACAAGTCAACTTCTCCAGTATCTGGGAACACCTCAGCAAGAAATGTATACTAGTAATATGCACTAAATAAGGATATAACTTCCTATAGTGATTGTGAGTAAGCATTTTGTATCCCAAGGGATTCCTGGGAATAAGGAAAGTAGTGTGAGAGGAAAGTTCCATCCAGCTGTCAGGCTCCCATTCTCCAAGGCTTTCGCCACTTTGATCAGTGTTAGAGGAACCATTCTTATCATCTCAGGAACAATTTAGATAGTCTTTCATCCTGTATTTGGGTTAATTAATGGAAGGAACTATATATTTCAAAACCCACTGTAGGGATCAGAGATAATGGGAAAAAAAAGTTGGAGGAGAGAGCAGTTAAATATATTTCTCTTCTAACAATATAGTAAATGAAATGAAGTCATCATCATCCATAGACACAGATTCTATCTGAAGATATAAAACTAAGGTCCCACATGATGAGTGAACAGAACAGATGTCCAATAAAACCCAGGACAGGCCAGGATTAGACTTTTAAATTAGTTGCATAGAACCAATGGAAAAGAAACACTATGGACTTCATGGTCCTGTATCATAGCTCTGAGCTTGCCCATCAGCTAGTGACCACACCATGGTCCCAGAAATAACTAGGCATGGAACTCACAGCATACATATAACCTTGGACAATTACTGCTTCTATTTGATCTCAGTATGATTTGAAATAATACTCTGTCTGTTTATATGTAAAATACTGTTCTTAACTGTTATGCACCTCTTTCAGATACGTAATTTTATTTAATTCTTACAGCTGCCTAATGTGATTAGTTGTATGCTATCAGGAAAAGTCATAAAAGGACAGGAACTTTTTCCCAAACTCTGTAGTAAAAAAATAAAAGAGCACACAGTCAGCTTCGTTGAGGTTTTCTAACTGTTGAACATTGAAATTGAAAGAAGAGTTCTGGCAGTTCCTTTTTCCCTTGTTCTGATCCTATTGGGAACTCACAGGCTTCTCTGGTGGCTCAGTGGTAGAGAATCCACCTGCCAATCCAGGAGATGTGGATTTGATCCCTGATATTATATTTGGAAGGTCCCCTAATGAGGAAATGGCAACCTGCTCCAGTATTCTTGACATGGGAAATTCCACGGACAGTGTAGCCTGACAGTTCTAGCATCCATGAAGTCACAAAACAGATGGACAGGACTTAGGGACCTAACTACATTGGGCAATACTTTCTGGTAGAGTGAAAGTACTGGGCTGACTGTATCAGGCTCACCCACGGAGCCTACTGAAACAAAGCTGGCTGGACCCCACCACTGGAGATTAACTTTAGAGTGAGGACCTAGAATCTACTTTTTTTCAAAGTTCTATAGGCAAATTTTTGTTGTTGTTTAGTTACCATTTCTTTCTCCATGGGATCTTTCTGATCCAGGGATTGAATCCACGTATGTTGTAGCCTGTATTGTATTGAATTGTATTGTGTGTGACCACAAGTTATTACTTGTAGCTTTAAATCAGCTATAGTAGAGATATTTGCAGTGTGGAAATAAAAAATGCTATAAATCATGGTGTTTTTCCCCCTAGGAGACTTGTTGCAAATTTACCATCTGCTCACTGGCAGTAAAGAATGTAAGAAATAGTATTTTACAAACATAGGCATTTTATAGAGTGCTATTTTTGTTTAAATCTTATACCCCGTCAACAATTAACCACCTGAAAAATTATAGACAATCTCTTCTATAATGCACAAAAGTTTTAAATTATCCTATTTTCTTCTTGAACTCGTATTTTCTTTGACATCATCACACACATTTATTCAAATATAATGTTTTAAGCTTGAAAGTTTATTTTCTATCACATTTTTTGTCATAGACTATGTATCAAAATTGAAATTAGAGATTTTTTTTCCCTATAATCCTAAGGCTGTAAGTTCTAAATGATTTTTTTTCTGGATTAAGTTATCAGTACTATTATTAGTTGATCAAAACAGCACATATAAATAATGTATAAATAGCTACTAATTATAAGGAGAATCTTTGATACAAAAGATATATGATTTGGAAATGTATCTTTGAATAAAATAGATGGGGAATAAAATAGATTTCTCCTCAGTTACCACCCAAAAATTCTTAGGATTACTTAATTATCAAAAATAATTATTTGATGTTATATGATAATTGGGTTAGGTTCTCTTTGTGTTGAAACTACATACTTGGGAAACTATTAAATTCAAAGGATATTCCACATAATAGTTGATCATTCCCATTCTCACTACTAAATGCATATTTCTTTTTCTTCATTGCTTTCTGAAAGTTTTCCCACTCCAAGGCAAAAACACCATGGCGAGAATAAGAATGGGTGAAAACTTTATCATCTTCTTTTTTGCTAAAGTGTAGAAAAGATGACTTTGGAAAGGGAGGTGAGAAAGGAGAGCCTCCTTATAAAGTGGACCTTCAGAGTAAACTATATTAGGAATGATCAGATATGGAAACCAAAGTCCTAGAAATTGCTCTCCATAAAAATACTGATGCGCTCATGGCCCACAGCCCTGAGATGGTCTTCCTGTATGGTCACAGAACCATGGAGCCTGTATGACCCTGACCTGAACTGCAGTCCACATCTGAGCTATCCCTCTTCTTTCCTTAGAGGCATTCAAGAACCTCACTTTTCCTTTGACACTTCAGTGTTGCACACAGCACTTTTAGAGGTAAGTGTTTGCTGCTTAACCAGGTCTTCCTCTATATGAACTATGAAATTAAGTTTCTAGTGAACAGATACCTATAGAGAAACTTAATTTTGTTGATCACAGACACAAAGACTAATGTCTAAAATCTACAGGTTAAATTGGGTGGCCCCATCATATATCATAATCTTAACAGTTCTTCAACATTTTTTGCCAGTTTCTTTTTACTTCTTTCCCAAATCCCCACCTGTTTCAATAGGAAAGGAAGACTTCTCTGAAATAGTGAAAATCTTCCTGAAGTATCCTTTTTCATTTTTTAAGTAGTGCAATTTCTAACTATTTAAAACAATTATACTAAACTTGTTTAACTAAGGACTATAATGAAAGATGGGCATTTGTCCTTGTAAGAAAATGCATTTCTGCAAATGCATGTGCCTTTAATTGCAAAGGATGTCATTGATTCTTTTATGAAGTCCATCAATCCCCAGTTACAGAGCTCTTGGCAGTATGGTAGGAATACTAGAGAAGTTTATCTGTTAGAGCATGGTATTGTTTTTGTTCAATTGCTAGGTCATATCCAGCTTTTGGGGACCCCATTGATGCAAAATGCCAAGCTTCCCTTTCTTTCACTATCTTCTGAAGTTCACTCATTTTCAGGTTCATTGAATCAATGATGCTGTCCAACCATCTCATTTTCTGTTGCCTCCTTCCCCTTTTGCTCTCAACCTTTCCCAGCATCAGTGTATTTTCCAGTGAGTCATCTCTTGGCATTAGGTAGCCAGATTATTGGAACTTCAGTTTCAGCATCAGCCCTTCCAATCAATGTTCAGGGTTGATTTTCTTTATGATTTATTGGTTTGATTTCCTTCTTGTCCAAGGGACTCTCAAGAACTTTCACCAGCACCACAATTTGAAACCATGAATTTTTTGGCACTCAGTGCTTTTTTAAAAATTTTGGCCTTTTTATTGTTTTATTTATGTATTTATTTTCATCCATCTTTATTCTTTGGTCTGTGTGGGCCTCCCATAGCAGTGGTGTCTCTCACTGCAAAGCACCAGCTCTGGACACATGCACTCCAGAACTCTGGCCCCTAATTGGACACACTGGTCCAGTCGCTCCACAGCACATGGGATCTTCCAGGGTGACAGACTGAACTGGTGCCCCTTGCATTGCAAGGTGGACTCTCTACCCACTGGACCACCAGGAAAGTCCATGCTCAGCATTTTTATAGTCAAACTTTAACATCTGTACATGACCACTGGAAAAACCATTAGCTTTGTATACAGACTTTTGTTGGCAAAGTGATGTCTCTGATTTTTAATCATCTATCTAGGTTTGTCATAGTCTGTCTTCCAAGAATCAAGTGTCTTTTAATTTCCTAACTGCAGTCACCATCTGCAGTGATTTTGGAGTCTAAGAAAATAAAATCTGTCACTGTTTCCACATTTCCCTATCTATTTGCCATGAAGTCATAGTCTACAATATTTTAAAAGATTAAGATGGATAAGCAATGTTTTGACATTAAAAAATGGGCAAAGATTCCTTAAAATGGTCAATTTCCCAAGCATTTCAATGTGCAGTGGTTATAGAAGATGAAGTACAGGACTTTGAGTCAAGCATATTGAGATTCTGATTTTAGGGCTTCATTTTATTGCCTCTGTGACCTTACATCACATAAGTAGTTTCTGGGCCTCTCACATGATGTATTTGCTAAATGTGGATAGCCCCTGCATATAATAAGGCTATTATGAGGATGAAATAAAGTAACGAAAGAAAATGTCTAGTACCATGCCTTGCATATGAGAGTATTCAATAAATGATAGCTCTAACTTTTTAAATATAAGTTAACTGATGAAATTTTCTATTTCACAAAATAAGGTGCACAAGTAGGCCATTCTTGACAAAAGCCTGGAGGAAATGTAAGGGTGTCAAGATGGGAAAAATAGGATTCTTGAACTCTTAGAAACAGGAGCTCTTTGGTGGATGTTTGGAATCTAGAGTTCTTCTCTGGTGGCTCAAGAGTTAAAATATCTGTGTCCCATGCAGAAAGCCTGAGTTTGATTCCTGGATTGGGAAGATTCCTCTGAAGAAGGGAACTGTTGCCCACTCCAATATTCTTGCCTGGACAATTCTATGGACAGTGGAGCACAGTGGGCCATGGGGTCACAGAGTGTCAGACACCGACTGAGTAACTAACACTTTCACTTTGGAATCTAGGCTGCTCATTTCTGAATCTTAAATTCTCTTTGTGGAACAAAAGCCACACTGATGAACTTTGTTGGAAATGAGCACACCAAGATTTACCCTTAGATTCATGTAAAAGTATAAGATGCCTCTGTCAAATTCCATAACATTTAATGAGAAAACCATTATAATTTTTTTTTTTCCAGATCCATTAGAAGAGTAGGCTTGTAAAAGCCCCAGTCCTTCAGCAATAAGAAGAATATCTGTTGTCAATTTAGGGTCATGCAGTCAAGATTATAAACAAGGAACATACTTTAAAGCCTTTACTCAGCAGAATGCAGAATGGCTTTGGTATAAACTTTTTAAAAAATTGACCTTCTCCTTAGGTCACTTCTCATTTCCTCCAAGTATCACAATGGCAGAATGTTTATAAACATAATATTTTTAATCACACAAAAGAGAAATATGAACTCTAAGTAAATCTAATTTCTTTTTTCCCCTGAAACCTCAAGCAAAGAATTATTTATCAAATAGTATTTCTGAAAGTTTGGACAAGTCCACATATTAATAAAAAAATCTCTGATCATGAATTTAAGACAGTGGAAATTGAAAAGGTCAAATCTCAGACTTCTTAGAAAGACAATTTTGAAAGGAAATACTAACAGTTCCACTACTGGGTGCTGCTATGATAAACAGATGAACTCTTTCATATGTGCCTGATTCCAGTTACGCCCATTGGTCAGAGCCACTGTTAGCCAAACCCAACTCTTGTAACCACTAGGCACTGAGAAAGGTGCCAGAAATAATAAGCTGGAACTTAGGCCAAAGCTAAGAGGAAACACTCGATGTCAGATATGACCTTACTATTGTTTTAAGAGAACAAGGATGGAGGAAAGAGTAAATGCCTGTGTGTTTGAGACTTGATGCATATATGCTGACTGTCAGAATGGATCTTATTTTCCTGTCTACTCCCAGCTGCCACAAGATCATCTTTTTCTGACATTTACTTTAATGATGACATCCATTTCCAGACTGCTATCCAGAGTTAGTCTAGTTTTAAGAGTGTTTTTTAATAACAATAAATATATGAAATTATAAAGCATCAGACAGATGTTTATCAACATTAGTCAAGCTCATTTCATATGGCCATGACACTACAGGCACTCATGGGGAATTCATTTTACTAAAGGGGACAAATGACCTCAGATGCCTTCCATGCTTATGCTCAACTTTTGTAGCACTAGTAGGGAGGCAGCAAGGGGAAAATCTCACATGCACAAAAAAACTGTACATCCATTTTCCTTATATGCCCTCATGGCTATTCCTATCAAGGTGTCTCCACAAAGGCCATAACTGATCCTGCATAGGAAGACAAGACTGGCAACAAAAGTCGCATAGACTCTGGGAGCCAGTCAATGTTAAACTGACCTAGAATTATGTAATTTTCTGATTTGACTTTTCTCTTCGGCAAGCAGAAGGCAATTTAACTTGCCATTTATATATAGATTTTGTTCATTGGTGCCAATTTCAACTGAACCATATGTAAATTAATATTTATATCTCCAAAGGACCACTATGAACCACAGGTTTTAGGATCGAGGGCCAAAGGAATGGTCATAACTGAAAATACTTTTTGAAAAAAGTTTGGACAAGTCCACATATTAATAAAAAAATCTCTGATCATGAATTTAAGACAGTGGAAATTGAAAAGGTCAAATCTCAGACTTCTTAGAAAGACAATTTTGAAAGGAAATACTAACAGTTCCACTACTGGGTGCTGCTATGATAAACAGATGAACTCTTTCATATGTGCCTGATTCCAGTTACGCCCATTGGTCAGAGCCACTGTTAGCCAAACCCAACTCTTGTAACCACTAGGCACTGAGAAAGGTGCCAGAAATAATAAGCTGGAACTTAGGCCAAAGCTAAGAGGAAACACTCGATGTCAGATATGACCTTACTATTGTTTTAAGAGAACAAGGATGGAGGAAAGAGTAAATGCCTGTGTGTTTGAGACTTGATGCATATATGCTGACTGTCAGAATGGATCTTATTTTCCTGTCTACTCCCAGCTGCCACAAGATCATCTTTTTCTGACATTTACTTTAATGATGACATCCATTTCCAGACTGCTATCCAGAGTTAGTCTAGTTTTAAGAGTGTTTTTTAATAACAATAAATATATGAAATTATAAAGCATCAGACAGATGTTTATCAACATTAGTCAAGCTCATTTCATATGGCCATGACACTACAGGCACTCATGGGGAATTCATTTTACTAAAGGGGACAAATGACCTCAGATGCCTTCCATGCTTATGCTCAACTTTTGTAGCACTAGTAGGGAGGCAGCAAGGGGAAAATCTCACATGCACAAAAAAACTGTACATCCATTTTCCTTATATGCCCTCATGGCTATTCCTATCAAGGTGTCTCCACAAAGGCCATAACTGATCCTGCATAGGAAGACAAGACTGGCAACAAAAGTCGCATAGACTCTGGGAGCCAGTCAATGTTAAACTGACCTAGAATTATGTAATTTTCTGATTTGACTTTTCTCTTCGGCAAGCAGAAGGCAATTTAACTTGCCATTTATATATAGATTTTGTTCATTGGTGCCAATTTCAACTGAACCATATGTAAATTAATATTTATATCTCCAAAGGACCACTATGAACCACAGGTTTTTAGGATCGAGGGGCCAAAGGAATGGTCATACTGAAAAATACAATTGAAAAGCTGTAAACATTCAAAAGTTACTTTGTGTATTATGTGCCAGACCCTGAACTTATAAAAGTAAATGTCATTTTCACTACTCTTAGGTAGTTCACAGTCTGGGAGGAAGAAATATTTACAAGGAACAAAATTACACTAAATTATGACCATGCTCACCAATAGAAGAACAGACATGCAGCAGGAAGGAAGTAATAATTAATCTTTTAAATAAGTTCCAGCTTCCTAGAGAAAGCAGGTTTTTGTTCAGTTAGGAAGGATAAGACATGCCATCCTGCAGGAAGGTGGAGGAGAAAGATACAGGAAATAAAGACAGAGGGAAAAGATGTTCCAAGAATGGAAAATAACATGAATCAAATAAATACAGGGTTCTTAACCTACATGTCATATTTGTGCAACAAGAGTAAAATCTGGATGACATGAGGCAAGGGATGAATGGAAGAAAAGTGCTATTTTTCATGACTCTAAGCAGTGAGGAACCATGGTTTTTAGCAAAAGAATGGCATAGTTATATCTGTCCTTTAAAATATCAACTCTGTTTGTAAGGTAAAAGATAAATTGAAAAAGGAAACATGAGGGGAAAATCTCTAAAGGCATCCAATGAGAAAGCAAACTTTACAACATGTATTAATTCTAAATTGAATCAATGAATAAAATTGATTAATAAGTGTCAAATGAGGTCTTAAGCTCCTCTTACCTTGATCCCATGATTTCTGTTTTCTGTCTAGTTCTACATACAGTCAACTCTGTGCCTTCAGGTTCTGCATCTATGAACTCAACCAAATTTTTGATCTTTGGTTGTATCCACAGATGCTGATTCCACAGGTAATCCAGGGTCCACTGTATTGATAAAATATAATATGAAATGTCACCCAAGGTCCAAGTTAAAGCACTAGACATACTTAGGAGCATGTAGCATCCTAACATTCCAGTCATCTGCAAGCTTTGCCATTTATATATAGATTTTGTTCATTGGTGCCAATTTCAACTGAACCATATGTAAATTAATATTTATATCTCCAAAGGACCACTATGAACCACAGGTTTTAGGATCGAGGGGCCAAAGGAATGGTCATACTGAAAAATACAATTGAAAAGCTGTAAACATTCAAAAGTTACTTTGTGTATTATGTGCCAGACCCTGAACTTATAAAAGTAAATGTCATTTTCACTACTCTTAGGTAGTTCACAGTCTGGGAGGAAGAAATATTTACAAGGAACAAAATTACACTAAATTATGACCATGCTCACCAATAGAAGAACAGACATGCAGCAGGAAGGAAGTAATAATTAATCTTTTAAATAAGTTCCAGCTTCCTAGAGAAAGCAGGTTTTTGTTCAGTTAGGAAGGATAAGACATGCCATCCTGCAGGAAGGTGGAGGAGAAAGATACAGGAAATAAAGACAGAGGGAAAAGATGTTCCAAGAATGGAAAATAACATGAATCAAATAAATACAGGGTTCTTAACCTACATGTCATATTTGTGCAACAAGAGTAAAATCTGGATGACATGAGGCAAGGGATGAATGGAAGAAAAGTGCTATTTTTCATGACTCTAAGCAGTGAGGAACCATGGTTTTTAGCAAAAGAATGGCATAGTTATATCTGTCCTTTAAAATATCAACTCTGTTTGTAAGGTAAAAGATAAATTGAAAAAGGAAACATGAGGGGAAAATCTCTAAAGGCATCCAATGAGAAAGCAAACTTTACAACATGTATTAATTCTAAATTGAATCAATGAATAAAATTGATTAATAAGTGTCAAATGAGGTCTTAAGCTCCTCTTACCTTGATCCCATGATTTCTGTTTTCTGTCTAGTTCTACATACAGTCAACTCTGTGCCTTCAGGTTCTGCATCTATGAACTCAACCAAATTTTTGATCTTTGGTTGTATCCACAGATGCTGATTCCACAGGTAATCCAGGGTCCACTGTATTGATAAAATATAATATGAAATGTCACCCAAGGTCCAAGTTAAAGCACTAGACATACTTAGGAGCATGTAGCATCCTAACATTCCAGTCATCTGCAGTGTTTTTGTTCAAGGCCTGCTGTCAACACCAATTTTGGGTGTTTGAAGGGAAAGGCTGTGCCACAGAAAACCATGGGAGTTCAGGCTGCTTGTGGAAAACTATTCTCAGAAGGACATTGGCACTGTGAATGGTGTGAATAAAGGTGCAGTTTTATAAATTTCTGGTTTTAAACACTTTGCTAGTGCCTAGCAGCTGGTGCTGCTGGGAGAGTTGATGGGGCCAGTAGCCACCAGGTTTGCTGCCTCCTCTGCTCCTGCACTTCCTGCTTCCTCTTGAAAGCTCCAACAAGGAACTTTTTTCCTGGAGGCAAAAGGATTCCTTCCTGATTTAGGGACTCTGGGACTCTGTCCTTATACCCATTCTCTGGTGATTTTGCTCAGTCTATTATCTGCCTGAGTGATTCTGATTCCAGGATCCTAACCAGATCATACCTGGTCAGTATACCTGCCCTCACTACACCTGCTCTCTCATTTGTCACTTCTTAGCTGAGAAGAAGTTGTTGGGGTTCTGTCACAAAAAGCTAAAATGACTCAAAGAAAAATATATAGTTCCATAAAGTGATTTTTTTTTCCTTTTTCTTAATATATCTTATATTCTTTGGCATGCATGGGCCTCACATTGCAGTGACCTCTCTTGTTGCAGAGCACCAGCTCTGAGCACATGCATTCCAGAGCACTGGCTTATAATTGGACACACCAGCCAAGCCACTCCATGGCACATAGGACCTCCCTGGGCCAGGGAAGGAGTCCTTACCCACTGGACCACCACGGAAGTTCCACAAAGTGAATTTTTAGTGGTATGATTTGAAGTTAAAAACACTTAAAGACAAAGATATATCAAATTTAGCATGTTTCCAGTTGTTCTAAATTGTTTTACTAACAGTCTCTATTGTGCATGATGGATGTAGCTTAATAAGATGAATAAAATAGATATACCTGAAATATTTAATGAATAGAAGATTGTTAAGGAACCTAACAGAATCTTTGACTTAAGAGACCAGATGCCATCAAGTGTGACCTGTCTTCCAACATAAGAATACCTCCTATGAAGGCACTGACTGGTAGTTTCTCAGTTTCCACCAGGATACTATCATAACAGCAGCTTACTTCTAGTTAAAGATTTTCTTTCCATTTGCCACTTCTCTTAGATATATGCAGCTGAAATACCTGTCTTTCAACCACTGATTCTGTTCTATGTGTTGGAACTACATTGTGTAAGTCTACTCTCCCATTCATAAGACATAGATGCAAATATTATTATAGGTATAGATATTGTATAGATATATATTTGGAATAAGTATAACAACTACATTTATGCTTTTCTGAGTTATATATGCCCTGTTTCATCAACTATTATTCAAATAATAAGGCATATCAAACTCTCACCCTCTTGGTCACTCCTCTTGTAGAATATCATTTTGTCAATGCCCCTTCAGTGTTTCCAGAGTATAGTACTATGAGAACATCTGGAAATTATACTCCTGTTAATGCTATGCAAGATTCTTTCTTCTTTCTGCATCTGTATCACACTGTTGATTCATTTTAAATTGGGAGCCAAATGAAACCCTTTAGGTCAATTATTTTACCAAACTCTGCTTTTAAGCCATATGTTAATTATTTCTCCAGTAACAAGAAAGGAGGTTATAGGACTGGAAAGGCATTTAGTTTAAAAACCCTTAAGGCACATTGCAGTGACCTCTCTTGTTGCAGAGCACCAGCTCTGAGCACATGCATTCCAGAGCACTGGCTTATAATTGGACACACCAGCCAAGCCACTCCATGGCACATAGGACCTCCCTGGGCCAGGGAAGGAGTCCTTACCCACTGGACCACCACGGAAGTTCCACAAAGTGAATTTTTAGTGGTATGATTTGAAGTTAAAAACACTTAAAGACAAAGATATATCAAATTTAGCATGTTTCCAGTTGTTCTAAATTGTTTTACTAACAGTCTCTATTGTGCATGATGGATGTAGCTTAATAAGATGAATAAAATAGATATACCTGAAATATTTAATGAATAGAAGATTGTTAAGGAACCTAACAGAATCTTTGACTTAAGAGACCAGATGCCATCAAGTGTGACCTGTCTTCCAACATAAGAATACCTCCTATGAAGGCACTGACTGGTAGTTTCTCAGTTTCCACCAGGATACTATCATAACAGCAGCTTACTTCTAGTTAAAGATTTTCTTTCCATTTGCCACTTCTCTTAGATATATGCAGCTGAAATACCTGTCTTTCAACCACTGATTCTGTTCTATGTGTTGGAACTACATTGTGTAAGTCTACTCTCCCATTCATAAGACATAGATGCAAATATTATTATAGGTATAGATATTGTATAGATATATATTTGGAATAAGTATAACAACTACATTTATGCTTTTCTGAGTTATATATGCCCTGTTTCATCAACTATTATTCAAATAATAAGGCATATCAAACTCTCACCCTCTTGGTCACTCCTCTTGTAGAATATCATTTTGTCAATGCCCCTTCAGTGTTTCCAGAGTATAGTACTATGAGAACATCTGGAAATTATACTCCTGTTAATGCTATGCAAGATTCTTTCTTCTTTCTGCATCTGTATCACACTGTTGATTCATTTTAAATTGGGAGCCAAATGAAACCCTTTAGGTCAATTATTTTACCAAACTCTGCTTTTAAGCCATATGTTAATTATTTCTCCAGTAACAAGAAAGGAGGTTATAGGACTGGAAAGGCATTAGCTAGTCTAAGCAAGATTAAGCAAATTTTGGAGACATACCTTTCCATTTGAAATTCCTTATTTTTAAGGCAATTTACTTTTTTCCATTTGGCAACATCATAAAGTTGAGTAAGACGGTATTATGTAAAGTAGTTTTAGTTCTGACATTACAATATGTATCATAAATCTGTAGCTAACAGTGTTAAAATTTGTTCATTTGTAATAATCTTTATCAGAAGTTTAAATTGAAAGTAGTTGCACAAATATTTCCTAAATAAAATGGAAATATATGTGAAGACTCTGATATCTTCCAGTATACTATTATTTTACTGGATTCAATATTACTGTACCAGGAACAGGGCTAAGGCTGAATGAGTTGTTGAATGAATCTAAGAAAGTACTTTTTGTCCACTGTGCTATAAAAATTTCACCAGCGCACTTTAAAAAAGTTCACGTTTCGCTATGTTTGGAGTGTGCTCTTTGTGGGACAAATATGCATTTTACTTTAAAATGAAAGCAAAAGTATTAGTCTCTCAGTCATGTCCATCTCCCTGCAGCTCTATGGACTATAGCCAACCATGGAATTTTTCAGACAAGAATACTGGGGTGGGTTGCCATTTCTACTCCAGGGCATCTTTCCAACCGAGGGATCAAACTTGGGCTCCTACATTGCAAGTGGATTCTTTACTGACTGAGTCACTAAGACTTTTACTTTAAGCATGTTCTTTAAATGCACACGCTTTGATAATATGCAGGGGAAAAGAAACTCTTTTCTGCTGTTGGGCCAAAAAAAATCATAGTTTATGCTTTTCACAATGAAGAGATCAGATATTACAGTTATAAACCTAAAAGTAATAGTTCTAAATGACATTGCCATAGTATTGGAAAATTTCAAGTTCACAATTTCATTTTCCAAAACTGTACTGAGCCATTATGCATGAAAGAGTGTAGCTACTGAGTGCTGTGATTTCCATCACAAGAATGTATTCCATGGAAAAGGACAGACATAGCCTTCACACATTCAATTCCCTAATATGTGCTTTTTAAAGACCTATTAGTTTTAAGTGTTGAGAAACTACTAAGATTTACTTAGTAAATTTGGTTCCATAATCTTAAACATATTGCTAAAACATTTTACTCATTTTTAAAACAGAATTTCTTCAAAACATTTACTTAAATTTTCCAGGAAAAGTTCCTTCTCAATATTACTTTCTCTCTCTTAAAAAAATATATATCTTTGATCCCATGAAACCTCTTTGAGAACATGGTATCTCTGATTCTCTCATGCCCTGATAAGTTTGCTATCCAGTTATCTATCCTCACGCCACTGTGATTCACACCCTGAAATTAGATTTAGTGTTTAAAATAATTCACATCAGAGCAGATCAAATGAAACAGGTCACAGCAATGGAGCATGGATAATTGTGAGCTCACAGATGTTCAACAGAGACAGTTTAGAAACCAAAATAGAAATTTCACTGCATTTGTAATATCATTATGTTATGGCTGTTCACAACAGAGAAGCCATTAAGCAATGTTCACCTGGTCTGCAGCATTTATAGTCACTGTGTGGTTGTTTTTCTAACAAAGTGTGATGTACACTTTTACCAAGCTATGACTGCTACAGATTCCTTAACTGAAGTGTCAGTCTAGAAAGGAATTAACTGAAGTTTTAATAGTAAAGAGAGTATAATGGGTTTTCCTTTAATAGGACCTTATGGTCACTACCAGTTTAGTGCAACACAGTAGAAACATAAATTTGAAGACAACAGCTACCCTACCTAAAGTAATTTGCTTTAGAAGCCAAGGGCTCACCACAGTGCTGTGTTTTAGAGACAAAAATGGCAAAAGAGGGAAGCAGAACAAAGCAGGGGAAATGCACAAACTGGTTACAGAGGACAACTGTGTCAAATGAGTGTGAGGTCAGAGCCAACAAAGCCACTTGAAGAGATCAGATATTACAGTTATAAACCTAAAAGTAATAGTTCTAAATGACATTGCCATAGTATTGGAAAATTTCAAGTTCACAATTTCATTTTCCAAAACTGTACTGAGCCATTATGCATGAAAGAGTGTAGCTACTGAGTGCTGTGATTTCCATCACAAGAATGTATTCCATGGAAAAGGACAGACATAGCCTTCACACATTCAATTCCCTAATATGTGCTTTTTAAAGACCTATTAGTTTTAAGTGTTGAGAAACTACTAAGATTTACTTAGTAAATTTGGTTCCATAATCTTAAACATATTGCTAAAACATTTTACTCATTTTTAAAACAGAATTTCTTCAAAACATTTACTTAAATTTTCCAGGAAAAAAGTTCCCTTCTCAATATTACTTTCTCTCTCTTAAAAAAATATATATCTTTGATCCCATGAAACCTCTTTGAGAACATGGTATCTCTGATTCTCTCATGCCCTGATAAGTTTGCTATCCAGTTATCTATCCTCACGCCACTGTGATTCACACCCTGAAATTAGATTTAGTGTTTAAAATAATTCACATCAGAGCAGATCAAATGAAACAGGTCACAGCAATGGAGCATGGATAATTGTGAGCTCACAGATGTTCAACAGAGACAGTTTAGAAACCAAAATAGAAATTTCACTGCATTTGTAATATCATTATGTTATGGCTGTTCACAACAGAGAAGCCATTAAGCAATGTTCACCTGGTCTGCAGCATTTATAGTCACTGTGTGGTTGTTTTTCTAACAAAGTGTGATGTACACTTTTACCAAGCTATGACTGCTACAGATTCCTTAACTGAAGTGTCAGTCTAGAAAGGAATTAACTGAAGTTTTAATAGTAAAGAGAGTATAATGGGTTTTCCTTTAATAGGACCTTATGGTCACTACCAGTTTAGTGCAACACAGTAGAAACATAAATTTGAAGACAACAGCTACCCTACCTAAAGTAATTTGCTTTAGAAGCCAAGGGCTCACCACAGTGCTGTGTTTTAGAGACAAAAATGGCAAAAGAGGGAAGCAGAACAAAGCAGGGGAAATGCACAAACTGGTTACAGAGGACAACTGTGTCAAATGAGTGTGAGGTCAGAGCCAACAAAGCCACTTGTGAACAGAAGTCAAAGGTGACTTTTCCAGACTGAGGTCATGTCCCTCATACAAGTTCTGACCACACAGTGGAAACTCTTGGAGAATTCCAACTGATGGTCACCATCAGGTTGTTGCCTCCACAAGAAGACAGAGACTACATACATTTAACCATTGAGCAGTATTGATTACTATGCTAGGTGCTCTGAGACATGAGATCAGCCAGATATCTGTTCTGATTCTTAACCTCCCTTTCTAGAAGGGGAGATAAAACAGGTACATAAATTATGGTAATGCAGGATAGACTCTGATAATAACTGCTAAAGAGGCATACATTGTTGTATGAATCGAGAAAAGGGAAGGGACCGCTGAGCCAAGCTAAAGAAGAGAAATATAAGAAAGGTCAGAGATGGCTCCATGGAAGAGTTGGCATTTTCTATGTCGATACACTGGTTGAGTTATTAATAAATCTTTTAATATTCTTTGCCAGGTTGTTCTGTAAATCTCTTCATGTAAAGATAGATAAATGCAGACTACGGATTTCATCAATACTGTGTAATGTTAGATAACAGATCAACACTTCCTGATAGAGGTGTAAGTAAATTAATCTAGAAAAGACCTCACTATTCATCTAACTAGACTGTCCATTATGGTAGCCACATCAGGTGGCTATTCATATTCAAATTAATTCAAATTAAATTAAGCTTAAAAATCGGTCTTTGAGTTGTACGACATAAGTTTCAAGTGATGTTCAGTTAGCTCCACCTGATCAATTATGTAATGCTGTAAATTGCATTTAAATTAGATACAAATACCATTAAGAAGATAATGGATGTCTAGAAAAACAACTAAAGCAACATTGCTTACATTATATAATTGCAAATGATGAAGAATGCAATTCAATTAATATTCAAAAAAAATAAATAAAATTTAAAAATAAACTAAAAATGCTTTAGGACATTGACCTTTCACAGGTTTTTGAGGCAGAAAAATAAACACGTTGATAGCCAAGGAGTAAAGAAAGCAGAATAAGTGGTCAGGAGTAGAGGGAAAGGCCACTAAGCAAAATCAGTAAGGTGGATTAATGTGAATTAGCAAACAAATGAAAGGTGTCAAAAAATACATATTAATTAAGTTTCAGAACTGATTTCTTAAGTGGATATGATAGAAACAGAGGCATTCTCTGGGGTGGAGAAGAAATATTGTCTGAGTCCATTGTCTACATTATCTAATTCTACGTATACATCTAAATCATCAATAGGAAAGCAACTTTCCTGAAATAATTTCTTTTGTATACATAAAGTGCTTGATGTAAATTCATCTGCTTATTTTTTAATTAACATAATATCTATTTGTAATTTTGATGCTCTATTAGGATTAGTCTTTTAATTTAAGCATTATATGTTTTAATTGCAAATCTCCATGGCTTTAAAATATTGTGTCACAGATCAGTGGAAAGTTTCTGTGATTCATAGCAAAATGTAACACTTGAAACTAAGCAAAAGTTTCCTGTTGGGAATTCAAAGAAGACATGAGTTTGCCTCATTTTGTATCTCTATCCTAATCAAAATAAACTTTGATGAAAAGTTTTAAGATTAAAATATATTTTAGGTAAATAATGCTTTTATCCTATACTTCCGACATTTGTGGAGCTAAAGGAATGTACACTTAAGTTTCTTTAGGAAACCAGTCAATAATCTTTCTAAGAGAGTGCACTAACATTCTGTCATACTGAGAAAGTGGGGTTGAAGAATCATAGTATTATCATGACCACTATTTTGTCTTTCAACAGGGCTTCCAAGTTTCCAAAGTTCTTTCTATATACTATTGCTTGCATTTAATCCTTACAATAATATCTGGGAAGTATTATTATATCCTTTATACAGACTGGGATTAAAAATTCCATGTAGATTGGATATAAAATAAAATCAAAGAATGTATGGATAAAATTACCACTAGTGATCATTTAGTTCACATAAACAAATTTTTAAATATCTCTCTAATTCTTTAGCAATCCCTCTACTTTTCAAACAAATCCATTAACCTTATTTAATGTTAAGAAATTCATTTTCAGCATAAAACCAGGAAGCAGTTTCATTTGACTTTTGTCCTGATAACAGGGACTCTGCCTGGGTTTTCCTTTCTTCTCCCTCAATTCATCCTCCTGAGTTTCACTAGATGGTAGAATTGACAGAAACACACTTCTTCCACTAAATTTCCTTAGAGAAGGTATTTTTTAAATCATGAAAGCTACAGTTGAGTTCAGGAAGGCACTTTATTGATCAAGATTACAACTCAAAATAGTATAGGCAGGAGGAAGAATGTCTCTAGACAACTAAGACCAAGAAAGAGCTAGAAGATGGTAACGTAGAAGGACGTGCACTCATCTCTCCTGAAAAATGGTCCGAATTGCAACAAGTTCCTGAAAAAACATCGACAGGAAGAGGTTGGATCCGATCACAAAAAGGATATCCCACATTGAAGAACAAAGGAGAAGCTGCAACAAGACGACATGAAATTTTCATTCCCTGGTCAGGCAACAAGCCTCAGGGCTTTAGGGAGGGAGCAGTGAGTCCAAAACTCTACAGTACTAGAGAATGCCTAAGACTAGAGAGCAGTAAACAGTGTGAATTACAACAAAGGTAAGCACTTGTATGCAAGTCCGGACATCACCCAACCACCAGCATCACCCAGAATAAGAAGTCCCATCCAAACAACAAATACCGACAGACGTAACTCAAAGTTTGGGAAAAAGAAATCCCAAACATAGTTAGTTAAAAAATTAATACTAACAATGGGAAGGGAAATACCACACAAATGAAGGAAAAATCTACAAACACACAAGTCCAAATAAACAAAGTGGAATTAGACAAACATTTTTTTTTTTTTACTTTTTTTTTTTTAAATCTTTATTTTGCTTTAAACTTTTACAGAGTTTTGTTGTTTACAGATATGTATGTTCCCAGATTAGTCATATGTATATCCCCCCCTTCCCACCCCTCCTAACCATCACACAGCACCCCTGAAGGATCCCCTTTTCTCACAGAGCAATGACTAGAGCTATTTTCTTCTCTTATAATGGTACAGGCCTTCATGCTACTTCCTTTACTCCTCCCACCTTCTGTTCCTTCACCAAAATGTCCACTAACCTGAGTTAAGAAATTCATTTTCAGCATAAAACCAGGAAGCAGTTTCATTTGACTTTTGTCCTGATAACAGGGACTCTGCCTGGGTTTTCCTTTCTTCTCCTCAATTCATCCTCCTGAGTTTCACTAGATGGTAGAATTGACAGAAACACACTTCTTCCACTAAATTTCCTTAGAGAAGGTATTTTTTAAATCATGAAAGCTACAGTTGAGTTCAGGAAGGCACTTTATTGATCAAGATTACAACTCAAAATAGTATAGGCAGGAGGAAGAATGTCTCTAGACAACTAAGACCAAGAAAGAGCTAGAAGATGGTAACGTAGAAGGACGTGCACTCATCTCTCCTGAAAAATGGTCCGAATTGCAACAAGTTCCTGAAAAAACATCGACAGGAAGAGGTTGGATCCGATCACAAAAAGGATATCCCACATTGAAGAACAAAGGAGAAGCTGCAACAAGACGACATGAAATTTTCATTCCCTGGTCAGGCAACAAGCCTCAGGGCTTTAGGGAGGGAGCAGTGAGTCCAAAACTCTACAGTACTAGAGAATGCCTAAGACTAGAGAGCAGTAAACAGTGTGAATTACAACAAAGGTAAGCACTTGTATGCAAGTCCGGACATCACCCAACCACCAGCATCACCCAGAATAAGAAGTCCCATCCAAACAACAAATACCGACAGACGTAACTCAAAGTTTGGGAAAAAGAAATCCCAAACATAGTTAGTTAAAAAATTAATACTAACAATGGGAAGGGAAATACCACACAAATGAAGGAAAAATCTACAAACACACAAGTCCAAATAAACAAAGTGGAATTAGACAAACATTTTTTTTTTTTTACTTTTTTTTTTTTAAATCTTTATTTTGCTTTAAACTTTTACAGAGTTTTGTTGTTTACAGATATGTATGTTCCCAGATTAGTCATATGTATATCCCCCCCTTCCCACCCCTCCTAACCATCACACAGCACCCCTGAAGGATCCCCTTTTCTCACAGAGCAATGACTAGAGCTATTTTCTTCTCTTATAATGGTACAGGCCTTCATGCTACTTCCTTTACTCCTCCCACCTTCTGTTCCTTCACCAAAATGTCCATATGGCCACTGTCCATGTCTGTCTTTCCGTCGCTTCACTTCGTGTGCCATCATCACCATCCTACTAAATTCCATATATACGTGTTAATATACTGTATTTGTCCTTCTCTTTCTGACTGACTTCACTTTTGATGATATGTTCTAGATCCAGCCACTTCATCAGGGCTGATTCTTCTGCATTTCTCTTTATAGCTGTGTAGTATTCCATTGTATATATGTACCAGAGCTTTTGTATACTTTCGTTCGTCGATGGGCATCTAGGTTCCTTCAATGTTCTAGCTATTATATAGAGAGCTGCAATGAACATTGGGGTACAGGTGCTTCTTTCAGATTTGATTTCATCAAGGTATAAGCCTAAGAGTGGGATTGCTGGGTCATATGGTGCTTCTATTTTTAGATTTTTAAGAAATCTCCATACTGTCTTCCATAGACGCTGTATCAATTTACACTCCCACCAGCAACGCAGGAGTGTTCCCTTTTCTCCACAGCCTCTCCAGCATTTATTGTCTGTCAATTTGTGAATGACGGCCATTCTGATGGGTGTGAGATGATATCTCATTGTAGTTTTAATTTGCATTTCTCTAATGATAAGGGAGGTTGAGAATCGTTTCATGTGCTCTTGGGCTATCTGTATGTCATCGTTGGAGAGGTGTCTGTTTAGGTCCTTTTCCCATTTTTTGATTGGGTTGTTCGTTTTTTCAGTGCTGAGTTGTCTGAGTTGCTTGTAGATTTTGGAGATTAATTCTTTGTCTGTTTCATTTGCTATGATTTTCTCCCACTCTGTGGGCTGTCTGTCCAGCTTTTTCGTAATTTCTTTAGCTGTACAAAAGCTTTTAAGTTTCATGAGGTCCCACATGTTCATTTGTCTTTTTAGTTCCACTATTCTAGTAGGTGGGTCAGAGAAGATCTTGCTTTGATTGATGTCCTTGAGGGTTTTGCCTATATTCTCCTCTAAGAGTTTGATGGTTTCTGGCCTTACATTTAAGTCTTTAATCCATTTTGAGTTGATCTTTGTGTATGGTATCAGAGACTGTTCCAACTTCATTTGTTTGCATGTAGCTGTCCAATGTTCCCAGCACCACTTGTTGAAGAGGCTGTCTTTGTCCCATTTTATAGTTTTGCCTCCTTTGTCAAAAATAAGGTACCCATAGGTATGTGGGTTTATCTCTGGGTTCTCTATCTTGTTCCATTGGTCTATAGTTCTGTTTTTGTGCCAGTACCATACTGTCTTGATGACGGTTGCTTTGTAGTAGAGTCTGAACTTGGGGAGTCTGATCCCTCCAGCTCCATTCTTCCTCAGGATTGCTTTGGCTAGTCGAGGTCTTTTGTGTTTCCATATGAACTATGTAATTCTTTGGTCTAGTTCTGTGAAGAATGTCATTGGAAGTTTGATAGGGATCGCATTGAATCTATAGATGACATTTGGTAGTATGGTCATTTTCAGAATATTGATTCTTCCGACCCAGGAACACGGAATATTTCTCCATCTGTAAGTCTTCTTTAATGTCTCTCATGAGTGTCTTGTAATTCTCTGTGTACAATTCTTTTGTTTCTTTGGGTAGGTTTATTCCTAGATATTTGATTCTTTTGGTTGTGATGGTAAGGGGATTGCCTCTTTGATATTGTTTTCTGATTTTTCAATGTTTGTGTCTAGAAATGCCAGTGATTTTTCTGTGTTGACTTTGTATCCTGCGACTTTGCTGAATTCGCTGATTAGCTCTGGTAGTTTTGTAATAGTGTCTTTGGTATTTTCTATGTATAATATCATGTCATCTGCAAATAGAGAAAGTTTGACTTCTTCCTTTCCAATCTGGATTCCTTTGATTTCTTTCTCTTCTCTTATTGCTGTTGCTAGAACTTCCAGGACTATGTTGAATAGTAGTGATGAAAGTGGACACCCCTGTATTGTTCCTGATCTTAGAGGGAATGCTTTCAGTTTTTCACCACTGAGGATAATGTTCGCTGTGGGCTTCTCATATATGGGTTTTATTATCTTGAGTTAGGTTCCTTCTATGCCCATTTTTTGAAGAGTTTTTATCATAAATGGATGCTGTACTTTGTCGAAGGCTTTTTCTGCATCTATTGAGATGATCATGTGATTTTTGTCTCTCAATTTGTTGATATGGTGTATCACATAGATTGATTTGTGGATACTGAAGAATCCCTGCATGCCTGGAATGAACCCAGCTTGATCGTGATGAATGAGCTTTTTGATGTGTTGTTGAATTCTGTTTGCTAGGATTTTGTTGAGGATTTTCGCATCTAGATTCATTTTTTCAAAAATAAGGTACCCATAGGTATGTGGGTTTATCTCTGGGTTCTCTATCTTGTTCCATTGGTCTATAGTTCTGTTTTTGTGCCAGTACCATACTGTCTTGATGACGGTTGCTTTGTAGTAGAGTCTGAACTTGGGGAGTCTGATCCCTCCAGCTCCATTCTTCCTCAGGATTGCTTTGGCTAGTCGAGGTCTTTTGTGTTTCCATATGAACTATGTAATTCTTTGGTCTAGTTCTGTGAAGAATGTCATTGGAAGTTTGATAGGGATCGCATTGAATCTATAGATGACATTTGGTAGTATGGTCATTTTCAGAATATTGATTCTTCCGACCCAGGAACACGGAATATTTCTCCATCTGTAAGTCTTCTTTAATGTCTCTCATGAGTGTCTTGTAATTCTCTGTGTACAATTCTTTTGTTTCTTTGGGTAGGTTTATTCCTAGATATTTGATTCTTTTGGTTGTGATGGTAAGGGGATTGCCTCTTTGATATTGTTTTCTGATTTTTCAATGTTTGTGTCTAGAAATGCCAGTGATTTTTCTGTGTTGACTTTGTATCCTGCGACTTTGCTGAATTCGCTGATTAGCTCTGGTAGTTTTGTAATAGTGTCTTTGGTATTTTCTATGTATAATATCATGTCATCTGCAAATAGAGAAAGTTTGACTTCTTCCTTTCCAATCTGGATTCCTTTGATTTCTTTCTCTTCTCTTATTGCTGTTGCTAGAACTTCCAGGACTATGTTGAATAGTAGTGATGAAAGTGGACACCCCTGTATTGTTCCTGATCTTAGAGGGAATGCTTTCAGTTTTTCACCACTGAGGATAATGTTCGCTGTGGGCTTCTCATATATGGGTTTTATTATCTTGAGTTAGGTTCCTTCTATGCCCATTTTTTGAAGAGTTTTTATCATAAATGGATGCTGTACTTTGTCGAAGGCTTTTTCTGCATCTATTGAGATGATCATGTGATTTTTGTCTCTCAATTTGTTGATATGGTGTATCACATAGATTGATTTGTGGATACTGAAGAATCCCTGCATGCCTGGAATGAACCCAGCTTGATCGTGATGAATGAGCTTTTTGATGTGTTGTTGAATTCTGTTTGCTAGGATTTTGTTGAGGATTTTCGCATCTAGATTCATCAGTGAAATTGGCCTATAATTTTCTTTTTTTGTGTTGTCTTTGCCTGACTTTGGTATCAGGGTGATGGTGGCCTCGTAGAATGTGTTTGGAAGTGTTCCTTGCTGTGCAATTGTTTGGAAGAGTTTTAGAAGGACAGGCATTAGCTCTTCTTTAAATGTTTGGTAGAATTTACGTGTGAAACCCTCTGGCCCTGGGCTTTTATTTTTGGGTAGATTTTTCATCACAAATTCGATTTCTGAGCTTGTGATTGGGTTGTTCATAATTTCTATTTCTTCCTGGTTGAGTCTTGGGAGATTGATCTTCTCCAAGAAACTGTCCATTTCTTTCAGGTTGTCCAGTTTGTTGCCATATAGCTGTTCATAATAGTCTCTTAGAATCCTTTGGATTTCTGCATTCTCTGTTGTCATCTCTCCTTTTTCATTTTTGATTTTCGTGATCTGGTTCTTCTCTCTCTTTTTCTTGATGAGTCTGGCCAGTGGTGTGTCGATTTTATTGACCTTTTCGAAGAACCAGCTTTTTGTTTTATTTATCTTTACTATTGTTTCTTTTGTTTCTTTATCATTTATTTCTGCTCTGATCTTTATGATTTCCCTTCTTCTGATGGCTTTGGGGTGTTTTTGTTCTTTTTTCTCCAGTTGTTTCAAGCGTAAAGTAAGGTCGTCTATTTGAGATTTTCCTAGTTTCTTGAGGTAGGATTGTATTGCTATAAATGTCCCTCTTAGAACTGCTTTTGCAGTATCCCATAGGTTTTGCACTGTCATGTGTTCATTGTCGTTTTCTTCTAGGAATTGTTTAATTTCTCCTTTGATTTTCTCAATGATCAGTTGGTTTTTTAGGTACGTGTTCTTTAATCTCCATGTGTTTGTGTTTTTAGTGTTTTTTCCCCTGTAGTTGATCTCTAGTCTCACAGCATTGTGGTCCGAGAAGATGGTTGATAGAATTTCAGTTTTCTTGAATTGACTGAGGCTTGATTTGTGGCCCAAGATGTGGTCTATCCTGGAGAATGTTCTGTGAGTAATTGAGAAGAAAGTGTATTCTTCTGTTTTTGGATGGAACGTCCTAAAGATACCAATGAGGTCCATTTCTTCTAGTGTGGCATTTAAGGCTTGTGTTTCTTTATTAATTTTCTGTTTGGATGATCTGTCCATTGGTGTGAGAGGAGTGTTAAAGTCTCCGACTATGATTGTGTTACTGTCAATGTCTTCTTTTATGTCTGAAAGTGTTTGCCTTATGTATTGGGGTGCTCCTGCATTGGGTGCATAGGTATTTATGATTGTTATGTCTTCTTTTTGGATGGATCCCTTAATCATGATGTAGTGACCTGCATTGTCTCTGAGAATCTTCTTTACTTTAAAATCTATTTTGTCTGATATGAGGATTGCTACTCAAGCTTTCTTTTGATTTCCATTTGCATGGAATATCTTTTTCCAGCCTCTCACTTTCAGTCTATGAATGTCTCTAGGTCTGAAGTGAGTTTCCTGGAGGCAGCATATGTATGGGTCGTGTTTTTGGATCCATTCAGCCACTCTGTGTCTTTTGGTTGGGGCATTTAGTCCATTGACATTCAAAGTAATTATTGATACAAATGATCCTATTGTCGTCTTCTTAGATGTTATGATGGGTTTGTCTCGTGGATTTTCTCCTTTTATACTTGTTGTCTATATAAGTCCCTTTAGCACTTGTTGTAAGGCTGGTTTGGTGTGACTAAATTCTTTTAATTTTTGCTTGTCTGTAAAGCTTTTGATTTCTCCATCAATTTTGAAGGAGATCCTTGAACGGTAGAGGATTCTTGGCTGCAGACTATTCTCTTTTAGCCATTTAAATGTGTCCTGCCCTTCCCTTCTGGCCTGCAGAGTTTCTGTTGAAAGATCAACTGTTAAACATATGGGCTTTCCCTTGTATGCCACTAGTTGCTTTTCCCTTGCTGCTTTGAGAATTCTATCTTTGTGTTTCATTTGTGTTAACTTCATTAATATGTGTCTTGGTGTGTTTCTTACCGGGTTGATTCTGTATGGTACTCTTTGTGCTTCTTGGACTTGACTGACTATTTCTTTTCCCATGTTGTGGAAATTTTCAACTATAATCTCTTCAAAAGTTTTCTCATAGCCTTTCTTTTTTTCTTCTTCTTCTGGAACCCCTATAATTCGAATATTGGTGCGTTTGATATTATCCCAGAGGTCTCTGAGGCTATCCTCGGCTCTTTTCATTCTTTGAGCTAGAGTCTGTTTTTCAGCAGTTACTTCCACCAGTTTATCCTCCAGCTCAGTTATCCGGCCTTCTGTCTCAGACACTCTGCTCTTGATTCCTTCTACAGTGTTTTTCAGATCAGAAATTGTGTTGTTTGTCTCTGTTACTTTTTTGGTAAGTTCTTGTATTTCTTTATTCAGTGTGTCAGTTGCGTCTTGCAATTTCTCTAGCATTCTGTTTTCAGTGTCTTTGATCATCTTTACTATCATTCTTCTGATATTACTTTCAGAAAGTTTGTCCAAATTCTCTTCATTGATTTGATCTTGTGTGTTTGCATGGAGGTCTATGAATGTCTCTAGGTCTGAAGTGAGTTTCCTGGAGGCAGCATATGTATGGGTCGTGTTTTTGGATCCATTCAGCCACTCTGTGTCTTTTGGTTGGGGCATTTAGTCCATTGACATTCAAAGTAATTATTGATACAAATGATCCTATTGTCGTCTTCTTAGATGTTATGATGGGTTTGTCTCGTGGATTTTCTCCTTTTATACTTGTTGTCTATATAAGTCCCTTTAGCACTTGTTGTAAGGCTGGTTTGGTGTGACTAAATTCTTTTAATTTTTGCTTGTCTGTAAAGCTTTTGATTTCTCCATCAATTTTGAAGGAGATCCTTGAACGGTAGAGGATTCTTGGCTGCAGACTATTCTCTTTTAGCCATTTAAATGTGTCCTGCCCTTCCCTTCTGGCCTGCAGAGTTTCTGTTGAAAGATCAACTGTTAAACATATGGGCTTTCCCTTGTATGCCACTAGTTGCTTTTCCCTTGCTGCTTTGAGAATTCTATCTTTGTGTTTCATTTGTGTTAACTTCATTAATATGTGTCTTGGTGTGTTTCTTACCGGGTTGATTCTGTATGGTACTCTTTGTGCTTCTTGGACTTGACTGACTATTTCTTTTCCCATGTTGTGGAAATTTTCAACTATAATCTCTTCAAAAGTTTTCTCATAGCCTTTCTTTTTTTCTTCTTCTTCTGGAACCCCTATAATTCGAATATTGGTGCGTTTGATATTATCCCAGAGGTCTCTGAGGCTATCCTCGGCTCTTTTCATTCTTTGAGCTAGAGTCTGTTTTTCAGCAGTTACTTCCACCAGTTTATCCTCCAGCTCAGTTATCCGGCCTTCTGTCTCAGACACTCTGCTCTTGATTCCTTCTACAGTGTTTTTCAGATCAGAAATTGTGTTGTTTGTCTCTGTTACTTTTTTGGTAAGTTCTTGTATTTCTTTATTCAGTGTGTCAGTTGCGTCTTGCAATTTCTCTAGCATTCTGTTTTCAGTGTCTTTGATCATCTTTACTATCATTCTTCTGATATTACTTTCAGAAAGTTTGTCCAAATTCTCTTCATTGATTTGATCTTGTGTGTTTGTGAATTGTTCCTTCGCTTGTATGGTATTTCTCTGCCATTTTATTGTTATTATTAAATTTTTAACTGACTCTGTTTGGGGTTTCCTTTCCCCAGACTTTGAGTTACGTCTGTTTGTATTTGTTGTTTGGATGGGGCTTCTTATTCTGGGTGATGCTGGTGATTGGGTGATGTCAGGACTTGCATAGAAGTGATTACCTTTGTTGGCGTTCTCACTTGTATACTGCTCTTTAGTGTTAGGTGTTTTCTAGTATTGTAGAGTTCTCAAGTCAGTGCTTCCTCGCTAAAGCCCCGGGGCTTGTTGCCCTCTTGATGAGGCTTCTCCTTTGTTCTTCGATGTGGGGTATTCTCTTTGTGATCAGATCCAACCTCCTTTTGTCGATGGTTTCCCAGGAACTCGTAGCAATTCAGGCGATTTTGCAAGAGAGATGAGTGCACCTCTTTCTACGCCACCATCTTAGCTCCTAGACAAACTTTCTGAAAGTGTATTAAGAAGAATGATAGTACAGATGATACAAAACACCAAAAACAGAATTTTAGGGAAATTGCAGGAAACAACTAACACACTAAATAAAGAAATACAAGAACTTAAAACACAACTAACAGAGACAAACAACTCAATTGCTGAACTTAAAAACACTGTAGAAGGAATCAAGAGCACCGTATCTGAGACAGAAGACCGGATAACCGAGCTGGAAGATAAAATGGTGGAAGTAACTGCTGAAGAACAGAATCAAGCTCAAAGAATGAAAAGAGCAGAGGATAGCCTCAGAAGCCTCTGGGATAATATCAAACGCGCCAATATTCGAATTATAGGGGTTCCAGAAGAAGAAAGAAAAAAGAAAGGCTATGAGAAATTTTTTGAGGAGATTATAGTTGAAAATATCCCCAACATGGGAAGAGAAATAGTCAATCAAGTCCAAGAGGCACAAAGAGTACCATACAGAATCAACCCGGTAAGAAACACACCAAGACACATATTAATGAAGTTAACACAAATGAAACACAAAGACAGAATTCTCAAAGCGAGCAAGGGAAAAGCAACTAGTGACATACAAGGGAAAGCCCATATGTTTAGCAAGCGAGCAAGGGAAAAGCAACTAGTGACATACAAGGGAAAGTCCATATGTTTAGCAGCTTATCTTTTTACACAAACTCTGCAGGCCAGAAGGGAATGGCAAGACACCTTCAAAGCACTGAAACAGAATAATCTGCAACTAAGAATCCTCTACCCTTCAAGGATCTCCTTCAAAATGGATGGAGAACTCAAAAGCTTTATAGATAAGCAAAAATTAAAAGAATTTAGCCACAACAAGCCAGCCTTACAACAAGTATTAAAGGGGCTTATATAGACAACAAGTATAAGAGAATAAGAAGATCCACAAAACAAAGCCATCGTAATGTCTAAGAAGATGACAATAGGATCATTTGTATCAATAATTACTTTGAAAGTAAATGGGCTAAATTCCTCAACCAAAAGACACAGACTGGCTGAATGGACTTGAAAATAAGACCCATACATATGCTGCCTCCAGGAAACTCACTTCAGACCTAGAGACATTCATAGACTGAAAGTGAGAGGCTGGAAAAAGATATTCTATGCAAAAGGAAATCAAAGGAAAGCTTGAGTAGCAATCCTCATATCAGACAAAATAGACCTCAAAATAAAGATTATAAGGGATAAGGCAGGACAATACATCATAATGAAGAGATTGATCCAAGAGGAAGTCATAACAATCATAAATATATATGCACCCAACTCAGGAGCACCTCAATGCATAAGACAAACACTTCCAGACCTAAAAGAAGAAATCGACAATGACACAATCATAGTAGGAAACATTAACAGTCCCCTCACACCAATGGACAGATCATCCAAACAGAAAATGAATAAAGAAACACAAGCCTTAAATGCCAATCTAGAAGAGATGGACCTCATGGATATTGTTAGGACCTTCCATCCAAAAGCAGAAGAATATACTTCCTTCTCCAAAATCTACCCCCCAAAAAAGTCCAGGGCCTGACGGCTTTACAAGTGAATTCTACCAAACATTTGATGAAGAGCTCATGCTTGCCTTTCTAAAACACTTCCAAAAAAATTGCTCAGGAGGAAAACTTCCAAACACATTCTACGAGGCCCCCATCACCCTAATACCAAAGCCAGGCAAAGACAACACAAAAAAAGAAAACTATAAGCCAATTTCACTGATTAATGTAGACGTCAAAATGCTCAACAAAATCCTAGCAAACAGAATTCAACAACACATCAAAAATCTCATGCATCATGATCAAGTCGGTTTCATCCCAGGCATGCAAGGATTCTTCAATATTTGCAAATCAGTCAATGTGATACACCATATCAACAAATTGAGAGATGAAAATCACATGATATAATCAATAGATGCAGAAAAAGCCTTTGACAAAGTACAGCATTCAATTATTACTTTGAAAGTAAATGGGCTAAATTCCTCAACCAAAAGACACAGACTGGCTGAATGGACTTGAAAATAAGACCCATACATATGCTGCCTCCAGGAAACTCACTTCAGACCTAGAGACATTCATAGACTGAAAGTGAGAGGCTGGAAAAAGATATTCTATGCAAAAGGAAATCAAAGGAAAGCTTGAGTAGCAATCCTCATATCAGACAAAATAGACCTCAAAATAAAGATTATAAGGGATAAGGCAGGACAATACATCATAATGAAGAGATTGATCCAAGAGGAAGTCATAACAATCATAAATATATATGCACCCAACTCAGGAGCACCTCAATGCATAAGACAAACACTTCCAGACCTAAAAGAAGAAATCGACAATGACACAATCATAGTAGGAAACATTAACAGTCCCCTCACACCAATGGACAGATCATCCAAACAGAAAATGAATAAAGAAACACAAGCCTTAAATGCCAATCTAGAAGAGATGGACCTCATGGATATTGTTAGGACCTTCCATCCAAAAGCAGAAGAATATACTTCCTTCTCCAAAATCTACCCCCCAAAAAAGTCCAGGGCCTGACGGCTTTACAAGTGAATTCTACCAAACATTTGATGAAGAGCTCATGCTTGCCTTTCTAAAACACTTCCAAAAAAATTGCTCAGGAGGAAAACTTCCAAACACATTCTACGAGGCCCCCATCACCCTAATACCAAAGCCAGGCAAAGACAACACAAAAAAAGAAAACTATAAGCCAATTTCACTGATTAATGTAGACGTCAAAATGCTCAACAAAATCCTAGCAAACAGAATTCAACAACACATCAAAAATCTCATGCATCATGATCAAGTCGGTTTCATCCCAGGCATGCAAGGATTCTTCAATATTTGCAAATCAGTCAATGTGATACACCATATCAACAAATTGAGAGATGAAAATCACATGATATAATCAATAGATGCAGAAAAAGCCTTTGACAAAGTACAGCATTCAATTATGATAAAAATTCTTCCAAAAATGGGCATACAAGGAACCTATCTCAACATATTGAAAGTCATACATGAGAAGTCCACAGCAAACATTACCCTCAATGGTGAAAAATGGAAAGCATTTCCTCTAAGATCAGGAACAAGACATGGGCGTCTAATCTCAAAAGTATTATTCAACATAGTCCTGGAAGTTCTAGCAACAGCGATAAGAGGAGAAAACCAAATGAAAGGAATCCAGACTGGAAAGGAAAAAGTCAAACTCTATTCGCAGACAGCATGCTATTATACATAGAAAATCCCAAAGACACTATTACAGGACTACTAGAGCTAATCAACGAATTCAGCAAAGTCTCAGGATACAAAGTCAATACACAGAAATCACTGGCATTCCTAAACACAAACAATGAAAAATCAGAAAATGAATTCAAAGAGGCAATCCCCTTCACCATTTCAACCAAAAGAATCAAATATCTAGGAATAAACCTACCCAACGAAACAAAAGAATTGTACACAGAAAATTACAAGACACTCATGAGAGAAATTAGAGAAGACAGAAACAGATGGAGAGATATTCCATGTTCCTGGGTCAGAAGAATCAATATTGTGAAAATGAGCATACTGACAAATATCATCTACAGATTCAACGTGATCCCTTTCAAACTACCAATGACATCAAAGCAATCCTGACGAAGAACAATGGAGCTGGAGGGATCAGCCTTCCTAACTTCAAACTATACTACAAAACAACAGTCATAAAGACAGTATGGTCCTGGCACAAAAAAACAGAAATATAGACCAATGGAAGAACATACAGAACCAAGAGATAAATCCACACACCTATGGGTACCTTATTTTTGACAAAGGAGAAACTATAAAATCGGACAAAGACAGCCTCTTCAACAAATGGTGCTGGGAAAATTGGACAGCTACATGAAAAAAAAATGAAGTTGGAACAGTCTCTGACACCATACACAAAGATCAACTCAAAATGGATTAAAGACCTAAATGTAGGACCAGGAACTATAAAACTCTTAGAGGGAAGTCCACAGCAAACATTACCCTCAATGGTGAAAAATGGAAAGCATTTCCTCTAAGATCAGGAACAAGACATGGGCGTCTAATCTCAAAAGTATTATTCAACATAGTCCTGGAAGTTCTAGCAACAGCGATAAGAGGAGAAACCAAATGAAAGGAATCCAGACTGGAAAGGAAAAAGTCAAACTCTATTCGCAGACAGCATGCTATTATACATAGAAAATCCCAAAGACACTATTACAGGACTACTAGAGCTAATCAACGAATTCAGCAAAGTCTCAGGATACAAAGTCAATACACAGAAATCACTGGCATTCCTAAACACAAACAATGAAAAATCAGAAAATGAATTCAAAGAGGCAATCCCCTTCACCATTTCAACCAAAAGAATCAAATATCTAGGAATAAACCTACCCAACGAAACAAAAGAATTGTACACAGAAAATTACAAGACACTCATGAGAGAAATTAGAGAAGACAGAAACAGATGGAGAGATATTCCATGTTCCTGGGTCAGAAGAATCAATATTGTGAAAATGAGCATACTGACAAATATCATCTACAGATTCAACGTGATCCCTTTCAAACTACCAATGACATCAAAGCAATCCTGACGAAGAACAATGGAGCTGGAGGGATCAGCCTTCCTAACTTCAAACTATACTACAAAACAACAGTCATAAAGACAGTATGGTCCTGGCACAAAAAAACAGAAATATAGACCAATGGAAGAACATACAGAACCAAGAGATAAATCCACACACCTATGGGTACCTTATTTTTGACAAAGGAGAAACTATAAAATCGGACAAAGACAGCCTCTTCAACAAATGGTGCTGGGAAAATTGGACAGCTACATGAAAAAAAAATGAAGTTGGAACAGTCTCTGACACCATACACAAAGATCAACTCAAAATGGATTAAAGACCTAAATGTAGGACCAGGAACTATAAAACTCTTAGAGGAGAATATAGGCAAAACACTCAAGGACATAAAGCAAAGAAAGATCTTCTCTGACCCACCTACTAGGATAGCAGAACTAAAGACAAAAATTAACATTTGCGACCTAATGAAACTTAAAAGCTTTTGTACAGCAAAGGAAACCACAAAAAAAGCTGAACAGACAGCCCACAGAACAGAATAAATCATAGCAAATGAAATAACAGACAAAGAATTAATCTCCAAAATCTACAAGCATCTAAGACAACTCAGCACTGGAAAAATGAACAACCCAATCAAAAAATAGGAAAAAGATCTAAAGAGACATCTCACCAAAGAGGACATACAGATGGCCAAAAAGCACATGAAACGATGCTCAACATTGCTTATTATTAGAGAAATACACATCAAAATTACAATGAGATATCACCTCACACCCATCAAAATGGCCATCATCCACAAATCAACAGACAATAAATGCTGGAGAGGGTGCGGAGAAAAGGAACACTCCTGCATTGCTAGTGGGAATGTAGATTGATGCAGCCTCTATGGAAGACAGCATGGAGATTCCTTAAAAATTAAAAATAGAAGCACCCTATGACCCAGCAATCCCACTCTTAGGCTTATATCCTGATGAATTCAACACGGAGAGAAGTACCTCTACCCCAATGTTCATGGCAGCTCTCTACAATAGCCAGAACATGGAATCCACCTAGATGTCCATCGACAAACAAATGGATACAGAAGTTCATGGACTACTCTAATAGCCAGAACATGGAATCCACCTAGATGTCCATCGACAAACATATGGATACAGAAGCCCTGGTACATATATACAATGGAATACTACTCAGTTGTAAAGAGAAATGCAGAAGACTCAGTCCTAATNAGGTGGCTGGAGGAGAACCTATCATCAAAAGTGAAGTAAGTAAAAGAGAAAGACAAGTACAGTATACTAAGACATATATATGAACTGTAAAGCAGTAATGAAACATATGAGCGAGTGGGAAAACATACAGAACCAAGAGATAAATCCACACACCTATGGGTACCTTATTTTTGACAAAGGAGAAACTATAAAATCGGACAAAGACAGCCTCTTCAACAAATGGTGCTGGGAAAATTGGACAGCTACATGAAAAAAAAATGAAGTTGGAACAGTCTCTGACACCATACACAAAGATCAACTCAAAATGGATTAAAGACCTAAATGTAGGACCAGGAACTATAAAACTCTTAGAGGAGAATATAGGCAAAACACTCAAGGACATAAAGCAAAGAAAGATCTTCTCTGACCCACCTACTAGGATAGCAGAACTAAAGACAAAAATTAACATTTGCGACCTAATGAAACTTAAAAGCTTTTGTACAGCAAAGGAAACCACAAAAAAAGCTGAACAGACAGCCCACAGAACAGAATAAATCATAGCAAATGAAATAACAGACAAAGAATTAATCTCCAAAATCTACAAGCATCTAAGACAACTCAGCACTGGAAAAATGAACAACCCAATCAAAAAATAGGAAAAAGATCTAAAGAGACATCTCACCAAAGAGGACATACAGATGGCCAAAAAGCACATGAAACGATGCTCAACATTGCTTATTATTAGAGAAATACACATCAAAATTACAATGAGATATCACCTCACACCCATCAAAATGGCCATCATCCACAAATCAACAGACAATAAATGCTGGAGAGGGTGCGGAGAAAAGGAACACTCCTGCATTGCTAGTGGGAATGTAGATTGATGCAGCCTCTATGGAAGACAGCATGGAGATTCCTTAAAAATTAAAAATAGAAGCACCCTATGACCCAGCAATCCCACTCTTAGGCTTATATCCTGATGAATTCAACACGGAGAGAAGCACCTGTACCCCAATGTTCATGGCAGCTCTCTCTACAATAGCCAGAACATGGAATCCACCTAGATGTCCATCGACAAACAAATGGATACAGAAGCCCTGGTACATATATACAATGGAATACTACTCAGTTGTAAAGAGAAATGCAGAAGACTCAGTCCTAATGAGGTGGCTGGAGCGAGAACCTATCATCAAAAGTGAAGTAAGTCAAAAAGAGAAAGACAAGTACAGTATACTAAGACATATATATGGAATCTAGTAAAGCAGTAATGATAACATATGCAGCGAAGTGATGGAAAAATAGACATAGAGAACAGATATATGAACACTGTGGGAAATGAACAGTGGGTGGAAGCCATAGAGGGAGTAACATGGAAACCTATACTATCATGTGTGAAAAAGATAGTTATTGTCATTGCTCTGAGGGAATAGGAATTCCTACAATTGCTCGGTTCGACAGCCTGCTGGGGGCGCGGGGGGGAGAAGTGGACCAGGGATATGCATATGACTGATCTGGGAACATGCATGTCTGTGAACAACAAAACTCTGTAAAAACTTTTAAAAAAATAAATTAAATTTACAAAAACAAACAAACAAACAAACAGGAATGTATCAACTAAGACCTGAGTGTACTCATTGTTAAGAAAGAAAAGCAAAAATCATTTTAAAGTTATTATGTTTGCCAGAATTACTACTAATAATGTTTTGAAGTTCCATTTCAATTCACTTTCCATTTCTAGCTCTATGCCAATATTCTCCAAGTCTGACATAAAACGCTGTAGGTAGCTATGCAAGTATTAATGGTAATACAGATTCTGTTTTCCTGCACATCGATTCTAGCATTTCCTTTGCTCTTCAGAAACTGTGAAGATCAAATATATTTTATTATTTACAACTACTTAAATCCTTTAATAAACGATGTTTTAAAAACTCTCCCCTTTATAAGTGCTCTTTTTCCCGTGTGATCCCCCAGGAAGTTTTTCCCACATATATTTGTAAAAATACAGGTTTCATTTGTACAGCCATGTAACACATCTTTTAATAAATTCTGTGCCCTATAGATCATAATCCTGAAGCATTCAAATTGAGATGTCAGATATTAGGTACATTCCATTCTCTTCCTGAATTGAAGGCAAACCAGTAACATTTGAAAAATGCGTTTGAAAAAAATCTCTAACTTGTAACTGCGTGTTGACATACGAAGGCCAGAGTTGTAATTATACACTATTAAAACTCCATGAGGGCTTCCCTGGTGGTCCAGTGAGTAAACAGTCCACCCTGCAGTACAAGGGGCACCGGTTCTATCCCTGTCCTTGGAAGATTCCACGCACCGTGGAGTGGTTGGACCAGTGTGTCCAATTATGAGTCAGAGGTCTGGAGCCCATGCACTCAGAGGTGGTGCTCTGCAACAAGAGGCCACTGCAATAGGAGGCCACATAGGCTGAAGAATAAAGATGAATGAAAATAAATAAATAAATAAACAATAAAAGAGGTCAAAATTAAAAAAAAAAAAAATACCCTTAAAAAAAAAACACAAAAAATCTCTAGGAGTAGAAATTAATCTCTTCTTCTACAGGGTCATCACAGTGCTGGATGAAGCCACTTTAAAGGTGGATTCTGGGGCTTCCCTGGTGGTCCAGTGGGTAAGGACACTGTCTTGCAGTGCAAGGGGTGCCAGTTCAATCCCTGGCCTGGGAAGATCCCACGTGCTGCAGAGCGACTGGACTGATGTGTCCAATTACAAGCAGGAGCTCTGGAGCGCATGCACCCAGAGCCAGCGCTCTGCAACAACAGAGGCCACCGCGATGGGAGGCCCACAAGAGCCAAAAGAACAAAGATGGATGAAAATAGAGAAATGAAAGACCAATAGAAGTAGCCCGCCTGTCCCCCTCCCTCCCTACCCCACCCCCCAAAAGATAAATAAATAAATAAATAAAAAATAAAGGTGGGATAAAAACTCTTCAAAAAATGGGCATAGAAGGAACTTATCTTAACATAGTGAAAGCCATATATGAGAAGCCCACAGCGAACATTATCCTCAATGGTGAAAAACTCAAAGCATTCCCTCTAAGATCAGGAACAAGACAAGGGTGTCCACTTTCACCACTACTATTCAACATAGTCCTGGAAGTTCTAGCAATAGCAATAAGAGAAGAGAAAGAAATCAAAGGAATCCAGATTGGAAAAGAAGAAGTCAAACTCTCTCTATTTGCAGATGACATGATATTATACATAGAAAATCCCAAAGACACTATTACAAAACTACTAGAGTTAATCAGCGAATTCAGCAAAGTCGGAGGATACAAAATCAATATACAGAAATCACTGGCATTCCTATACACAAACAATGAAAAATCAGAAAATGAAATCAAAGAGGCAATCCCCTTCACCATCGCAACCAAAAGAATCAAATATCTAGGAATAAACCTACCCAAAGAAACAAAAGAACTGTACACAGAAAATTACAAGACACTCATGAGAGACATTAAAGAAGAGTTAAACAGATGGAGAAATATTCCGTGTTCCTGGGTCGGGAGAATCAATATTGTGAAAATGACCATACTACCAAATGTCATCTATAGATTCAATGCGATCCCTATCAAACTTCCAATAACATTCTTCACAGAACTAGACCAACGAATAACACAGTTCATATGGAAACACAAAAGACCTCGAATAGCCAAAGCAATCCTCAGGAAGAAGAATGGAGCTGGGGGGATCAGCCTCCCCAACTTCAGACTCTGCTACAAAGCAACAGTCATCAAGAGAGTAGGGTACTGGCACAAAGACAGAAATATCGACCAATGGAACAAGATAGAGAACCCAGAGATAAAGCCACGCACCTATGGGTACCTTATTTTTGACAAAGGAGGCGAACATATAAAATGGGACAAAGACAGCCTCTTCAACAAATGGTGCTGGGAAAATTGGACAGCTACATGCAAGAAAATGAAGTTGGAACATACCCTGACACCATACACAAAGATCAACTCAAAATGGATTAAAGACTTAAATGTAAGGCCAGAAACCATCAAACTCTTAGAGGAGAATATAGGCAAAACCCTCAAGGATATCAATCAAAGCAAGATCTTTTCTGACCCACCTACTAGAATAGTGGAACTAAAAAGACAAATGAACATGTGGGACCTCATGAAACTTAAAAGCTTTTGTACAGCTAAAGAAATTACAAAAAAGCTGAACAGACAGCCCACAGAGTGGGAGAAAATCATAGCAAATGAAACAACAGACAAAGAATTAATCTCCAAAATCTACAAGCAACTCAGACAACTCAGCACTGGAAAAACGAACAACCCAATCAAAAAATGGGAAAAGGACCTGAACAGACACCTCTCCAACGATGACATACAGATGGCCCAAAAACACATGAAACGATGCTCAACTTCACTAATAATTAGAGAAATGCAAATCAAAACTACAATGAGATGTCACCTCACACCCGTCAGAATGGCCATCATCCACAAATCGACAGACAATAAATGCTGGAGAGGCTGCGGAGAAAAGGAACACTCCTGCATTGCTGGTGGAATAAACCTACCAAAAAAGAACTGTACTAGAAAATTACAAGACACTCATGAGAGACATTAAAGAAGAGTTAAACAGATGGAGAAATATTCCGTGTTCCTGGGTCGGGAGAATCAATATTGTGAAAATGACCATACTACCAAATGTCATCTATAGATTCAATGCGATCCCTATCAAACTTCCAATAACATTCTTCACAGAACTAGACCAACGAATAACACAGTTCATATGGAAACACAAAAGACCTCGAATAGCCAAAGCAATCCTCAGGAAGAAGAATGGAGCTGGGGGATCAGCCTCCCAACTTCAGACTCTACTACAAAGCAACAGTCATCAAGACAGTATGGTACTGGCACAAAAACAGAAATATCGACCAATGGAACAAGATAGAGAACCCAGAGATAAAGCCACGCACCTATGGGTACCTTATTTTTGACAAAGGAGGCGAACATATAAAATGGGACAAAGACAGCCTCTTCAACAAATGGTGCTGGGAAAATTGGACAGCTACATGCAAGAAAATGAAGTTGGAACATACCCTGACACCATACACAAAGATCAACTCAAAATGGATTAAAGACTTAAATGTAAGGCCAGAAACCATCAAACTCTTAGAGGAGAATATAGGCAAAACCCTCAAGGATATCAATCAAAGCAAGATCTTTTCTGACCCACCTACTAGAATAGTGGAACTAAAAAGACAAATGAACATGTGGGACCTCATGAAACTTAAAAGCTTTTGTACAGCTAAAGAAATTACAAAAAAGCTGAACAGACAGCCCACAGAGTGGGAGAAAATCATAGCAAATGAAACAACAGACAAAGAATTAATCTCCAAAATCTACAAGCAACTCAGACAACTCAGCACTGGAAAAACGAACAACCCAATCAAAAAATGGGAAAAGGACCTGAACAGACACCTCTCCAACGATGACATACAGATGGCCCAAAAACACATGAAACGATGCTCAACTTCACTAATAATTAGAGAAATGCAAATCAAAACTACAATGAGATGTCACCTCACACCCGTCAGAATGGCCATCATCCACAAATCGACAGACAATAAATGCTGGAGAGGCTGCGGAGAAAAGGGAACACTCCTGCATTGCTGGTGGGAGTGTAAATTGATACAGCCTCTATGGAAGACAGTCTGGAGATTTCTTAAAAAACTCAAAATAGAAGCACCATATGACCCAGCAATCCCACTCTTAGGCTTATACCCTGATGAAATCAAAACTGAAAGAAGCACCTGTACCCCAATGTTCATTGCAGCTCTCTATACAATAGCTAGAACATGGAAGGAACCTAGATGCCCATCGACAAACGAATGGATCCAAAAGCCCTGGTACATATATACAATGGAATACTACACAGCTGTAAAGAGAAATGCAGAAGAATCAGCCCTCATGAGGTGGCTGGATCTAGAACGTATCCTAAAAAGTGAAGTCAGTCAGAAAGAGAAGGACAAATACAGTATATTAACACATATATATGGAATCTAGTAGGATGGTGATGATGGCACATGCAGTGAAGCGACAGAAAGACAGACATGGACAGTGGACATATGGACATTTTGGGGAAGGAACAGTGGCTGAGAGGCGTAAGGGAAGTAGCATGAAGGCCTGTACTATCATAAGTGAAGAAAATAGCTCTAGTCATTGCTCTGTGAGAAAAGGGGATCCTTCAGGGGTGCTGTGTGATGGTCGGGAGGGGAGGGAAGGGGGGGATATACATGTGACTAATCTGAGAACATGCATGTCTGTGAACAACAAAACTCTGTAAAAGTTAAAAGAAAAATAAAGGTTTAAAAAAAAAAATAAATAAATAAAGGTGGATTCTGTCACCTTGTGAAGAGCAATTCACCAGTACTCCTAAATGTCTTTCAAGGATGATTTATTATCTATACTTAAATAGGATTTTCAGACCCAAGTGGGAGAAAATCATAGCAAATGGACAAAGAATTAATCTCCAAAATCTACAAGCAACTCAGACAACTCAGCACTGGAAAACGAACAACCCAATCAAAAAATGGGAAAAGGACCTGAACAGACACCTCTCCAACGATGACATACAGATGGCCCAAAAACACATGAAACGATGCTCAACTTCACTAATAATTAGAGAAATGCAAATCAAAACTACAATGAGATGTCACCTCACACCCGTCAGAATGGCCATCATCCACAAATCGACAGACAATAAATGCTGGAGAGGCTGCGGAGAAAAGGGAACACTCCTGCATTGCTGGTGGGAGTGTAAATTGATACAGCCTCTATGGAAGACAGTCTGGAGATTTCTTAAAAAACTCAAAATAGAAGCACCATATGACCCAGCAATCCCACTCTTAGGCTTATACCCTGATGAAATCAAAACTGAAAGAAGCACCTGTACCCCAATGTTCATTGCAGCTCTCTATACAATAGCTAGAACATGGAAGGAACCTAGATGCCCATCGACAAACGAATGGATCCAAAAGCCCTGGTACATATATACAATGGAATACTACACAGCTGTAAAGAGAAATGCAGAAGAATCAGCCCTCATGAGGTGGCTGGATCTAGAACGTATCCTAAAAAGTGAAGTCAGTCAGAAAGAGAAGGACAAATACAGTATATTAACACATATATATGGAATCTAGTAGGATGGTGATGATGGCACATGCAGTGAAGCGACAGAAAGACAGACATGGACAGTGGACATATGGACATTTTGGGGAAGGAACAGTGGCTGAGAGGCGTAAGGGAAGTAGCATGAAGGCCTGTACTATCATAAGTGAAGAAAATAGCTCTAGTCATTGCTCTGTGAGAAAAGGGGATCCTTCAGGGGTGCTGTGTGATGGTCGGGAGGGGAGGGAAGGGGGGGATATACATGTGACTAATCTGAGAACATGCATGTCTGTGAACAACAAAACTCTGTAAAAGTTAAAAGAAAAATAAAGGTTTAAAAAAAAAAATAAATAAATAAAGGTGGATTCTGTCACCTTGTGAAGAGCAATTCACCAGTACTCCTAAATGTCTTTCAAGGATGATTTATTATCTATACTTAAATATAGGATGAAGTTATTCAATCATTTTCAAGATAGGTTTGTCAGTAAGGTATAAATCACAACTCAGGGAGAGCGAGAAAAGTCCATTACCCTGCTCTGTATCCACTTAATGTATGAATCAATTGAGCATACTCAGAATGAACTGAATAATTTATATGCCTCCCACTATTAAAAGTAAAGTTGGTAAATGAACTATGTAATTTTCTCATTGGTATTCAATAGTCTTTTGTAAGTTTGAGAAATATTTTCAGTGTTAAAGAGTGAGGTAAACATATTCCAAATGTGTGTATATATGTATATGATTATATGTATGTGTGCATATGTATATACATGTGTGTTTATATAGATAGAATGAACTGATATAGATACACAGAATTAATAGATATACCTGTATAAATAGAGAATGAATACATACAGATGTGTGAAGAAATTGATCACAGATAACAACAAAATGATGTCGAAAAGTGGAAGTGTTAGTCACTCAGTCATGTCCGACTTTAGGCAACTTAAGGCTCTCTGTCCATGAAATTCTCCAAGCTAGATATTGAAGTAGAGTACCATTTCCTCCTCCAAAGGATATTTCTGGCTCCCAAGTCTCATACATTGAATGCAGATTATTTATCATCTGAACCTCCAGGGAAGTCAAAACAACTATTTATCAGTGAATTAACGATGCAGTATTTGATGCCGAATGAGTGAAAGAAACTCTGTCAGCCATTTGTGTGAGACTCTCCAATACTGAGCTTATGAGTTCAGTTTTCTACAATATGTAAAGTTTAGGCAGTATATAGCCAGTTAGTCACCATAAGCCTTAAACTTACCAGGCATAAAGGGCTCTTAGACACCCACTGTATGCACACTAAGTCATCTCCTCAATAGTGAGTCACTCAGTCTTAATTTCAGTTAAGGCCTTAGGACTTTTATGTGCTTAGAAAACTGCTCAGATGATAATAAATCTGAGAGCAGAGCTACTTTTAACAGTTTGGGTTTCCTCTAAGCATCACGACTAACTGTAACTAATCCCGCTAAATTACTTTAATTTCATGGAATGAAGCAATTCAAAACATAGAATAAAATAATTCTCTTGAAGATGAGCCAGATTCATAAATTCACTGTTTCTGAATGCTGTGGATTCATTTGGGTACATTTAACATTCCATAGTTCAACAACTCTGGAAATTTTTTATTCCTAGGCAGTAGTAAATTTTCATTTTCCTTCTTAGAATATGTTATATCTGAACATAGTTTATGCCTCAATTTTTACTTTCTGATCTTTCTAACAACTCACTTTTAAAGTAGAAATAGAGAAAGGGACTTAAGTTGACCATAACAAAATGGGACAACAAAGAAATGCATACCAAAACTTCCGCTTTTCTTAGTTTGCCATTTTGAGTATCAATGCTGTAGGTTTTTTTCTTTATTTTAATAATACCTTTATACAATTTGTTCTGTTTTCCATACTTTCAGAAAAAAGTATCAGAATGAATATTTAAAAGCATTATATATCCACATAGGAATGAGACTGCAAAATACATTTTTTACTGCTCTCTGACTCTCAACTATCTATCATAAGCTACAAAGGCAGATAAAATAAATTATGAATAGCAAAGTAGAAGGCAAAATTTTTTACATAATTTTATTATTATAACTGAATTACCTACCTACGGAACAATGCAAGTTCAAATGGACAATATTCTTCAGGTGCTGGACTGACAAAAGTGTGAAAACTAGTTTTTAATAAAAACTGGTAGTAGGGCTTCCCTGGTAGTCCAGTGGGTAAGGACACAGCCTTGCAGTACAAGGGGCGCCAGTTCGATCCCTGGCCTGGGAAGATCCCACGTGCCGTGGAGCAGCTGGACCAATGTGTCCAATTACTGAGCCGGAGCTCTGGAGTGCATGCGCCCAGAGCCGGTGCTCTGCGACAACAGAGGCCGCCGCGATGGGAGGCCCACACCGGCCAAAGAGTAAAAGATGGATGAAAATAGATAAATGAAAGACCAATAGAAGTGGCCCACTCGCCCCCTTCCCTCCCCAAGCCTCCCCCTGCCAAAAAAAATAACTGGCAGTAATTTAGCCCAAAGTATTCCAGTGAACTGAATGCACATTCTTTTCTTGGAGAAGAACACCTCCATCCTTCTAAAAGTATTTTTCAAACATTTCTCTAAAAGCTTTGGATTCATTTGGGTACATTTAACATTCCATAGTTCAACAACTCTGGAAATTTTTTATTCCTAGGCAGTAGTAAATTTTCATTTTCCTTCTTAGAATATGTTATATCTGAACATAGTTTATGCCTCAATTTTTACTTTCTGATCTTTCTAACAACTCACTTTTAAAGTAGAAATAGAGAAAGGGACTTAAGTTGACCATAACAAAATGGGACAACAAAGAAATGCATACCAAAACTTCCGCTTTTCTTAGTTTGCCATTTTGAGTATCAATGCTGTAGGTTTTTTTCTTTATTTTAATAATACCTTTATACAATTTGTTCTGTTTTCCATACTTTCAGAAAAAAGTATCAGAATGAATATTTAAAAGCATTATATATCCACATAGGAATGAGACTGCAAAATACATTTTTTACTGCTCTCTGACTCTCAACTATCTATCATAAGCTACAAAGGCAGATAAAATAAATTATGAATAGCAAAGTAGAAGGCAAAATTTTTTACATAATTTTATTATTATAACTGAATTACCTACCTACGGAACAATGCAAGTTCAAATGGACAATATTCTTCAGGTGCTGGACTGACAAAAGTGTGAAAACTAGTTTTTAATAAAAACTGGTAGTAGGGCTTCCCTGGTAGTCCAGTGGGTAAGGACACAGCCTTGCAGTACAAGGGGCGCCAGTTCGATCCCTGGCCTGGGAAGATCCCACGTGCCGTGGAGCAGCTGGACCAATGTGTCCAATTACTGAGCCGGAGCTCTGGAGTGCATGCGCCCAGAGCCGGTGCTCTGCGACAACAGAGGCCGCCGCGATGGGAGGCCCACACCGGCCAAAGAGTAAAAGATGGATGAAAATAGATAAATGAAAGACCAATAGAAGTGGCCCACTCGCCCCCTTCCCTCCCCAAGCCTCCCCCTGCCAAAAAAAATAACTGGCAGTAATTTAGCCCAAAGTATTCCAGTGAACTGAATGCACATTCTTTTCTTGGAGAAGAACACCTCCATCCTTCTAAAAAGTATTTTTCAAACATTTCTCTAAAAGCTTTATATTTGGACTCATTATAGAGCTCCTTCAGTGTCCCCAAAATTATAACCAAAATTCAACAGCAAAAAATGACTTCCTTTAGTTGCAAAATGTTGAAATTACTTTTCCTGTTACAACCTTCTTGCAATCTAAGTGACTCTCAGAGGCAAATATTTGAATGCATACAAGGAAATGTGATGTGAGATTGCCCAAAATAAAACCTTAATTTTTCCCCAGATCCTTTCCTTGGAATCATATTGTTTCTTCTTCTTCTCATAAAAAGGGTAGACTCACCTATCTAAAGGTACCTTTCATTATGATTTGATGATGTCAAAATTTATAATGACAGTGTCCTAATCCCTTACCTCCCTGAGACTCACAGTCTACCTCCCAGCAATCTGAGAGCATAGTCTCTCTAACCTGTGTTGAGAAACTTGCAATCCCTTCTACTCTCCAGAACTGCCAGGCTCTGTAATGAAACATGTGTTGCCAGCTCCCACCACCCTGCCTTGGGGAGTATAGCTTCTTGTTTTCAGTGTACCATACCACAGAAAACCAGAAGAGGAATATTTCTCCTTTTCCCCAAACCAGAAAGGGTTTCTAGATCTCTTGGATATGAAAAGGAGATTCGGCTGCACTATCCACTATATCATTATGGCACTCATGACACACAAGATTTTTTTTATTACTCAAATTATTTTATTTCTTGGCAGAAAATAAGGCCAAAAAATTACCCAAGAATATTGGAGTGGGCAGCCCATCCCTTCTCCAAGGGATCTTCCTGATTCAGGAATTGAACCAGGGTCTCCATCAATTGCAGGCAGATTCTTTACCACCAGAACTACCATGGAAGCCCACATCAGGGGATAACATCACCACTATTGTAGGCATTAAGGAATATGAACAAACAACTGTTTTCAGCTTTTTTGATTTTTCTATTACTACAAACATACAAAATCTGTATACAGATCACAATATATGGAAATAAATACATTTCAAGTCTTAAAAGACTATGCTGTTGGACTATAACAAAGGAAAAGAGTGTGACTCTTTGCATGTGTTTATCAAGAGTCCTGGGGAAAATACCCTTTTCAGTTTTAGGACTCCTAGATATGCAACAGCATAAGAGTCAAGACACATCTGGAGTTACCACAGAGGGTTCAGCACACTTGTAGTCACAGAAAAGCAGATGTTTTGCCACTGTACTGTGTGTTTGAGGCATACAAAGTCACAAAGTATAACAGCTGACAGCAGAATTCTTCTGAAAGGAATATCTTTCACAAGCAAATCAATAAGATTGCTGACTTTGCTTGTAAAGGCAACTCACCACACATAGTCAGGATGATTGAAGACTAATGAATCAAAATTTATAATGAAAACAAAGTACCTTTCATTATGATTTGATGATGTCAAAATTTATAATTACAGTGTCCTAATCCCTTACCTCCCTGAGACTCACAGTCTACCTCCCAGCAATCTGAGAGCATAGTCTCTCTAACCTGTGTTGAGAAACTTGCAATCCCTTCTACTCTCCAGAACTGCCAGGCTCTGTAATGAAACATGTGTTGCCAGCTCCCACCACCCTGCCTTGGGGAGTATAGCTTCTTGTTTTCAGTGTACCATACCACAGAAAACCAGAAGAGGAATATTTCTCCTTTTCCCCAAACCAGAAAGGGTTTCTAGATCTCTTGGATATGAAAAGGAGATTCGGCTGCACTATCCACTATATCATTATGGCACTCATGACACACAAGATTTTTTATTACTCAAATTATTTTATTTCTTGGCAGAAAATAAGGCCAAAAAATTACCCAAGAATATTGGAGTGGGCAGCCCATCCCTTCTCCAAGGGATCTTCCTGATTCAGGAATTGAACCAGGGTCTCCATCAATTGCAGGCAGATTCTTTACCACCAGAACTACCATGGAAGCCCACATCAGGGGATAACATCACCACTATTGTAGGCATTAAGGAATATGAACAAACAACTGTTTTCAGCTTTTTTGATTTTTCTATTACTACAAACATACAAAATCTGTATACAGATCACAATATATGGAAATAAATACATTTCAAGTCTTAAAAGACTATGCTGTTGGACTATAACAAAGGAAAAGAGTGTGACTCTTTGCATGTGTTTATCAAGAGTCCTGGGGAAAATACCCTTTTCAGTTTTAGGACTCCTAGATATGCAACAGCATAAGAGTCAAGACACATCTGGAGTTACCACAGAGGGGTTCAGCACACTTGTAGTCACAGAAAAAGCAGATGTTTTGCCACTGTACTGTGTGTTTGAGGCATACAAAGTCACAAAGTATAACAGCTGACAGCAGAATTCTTCTGAAAGGAATATCTTTCACAAGCAAATCAATAAGATTGCTGACTTTGCTTGTAAAAAGGCAACTCACCACACATAGTCAGGATGATTGAAGACTGAGGAAAAAATAAGCACATTTTAATCCATAAAAATCAATCTGAACTTCACATAGTAGCTCAAGATGGATTAGGGGCAGGAATAGAGAGGAGAGTGCAAAAGCGAGAGGACCAGGGAGAGAGCAGACCAGCAGTGTGAGGGTAGAGTGAGGGTCCAAGAGAAGAGTAACAGTCCTGGAAAAGTGATGCCTTGTGCAATTTTAGAATAAGGATTTTTAATATTTACTACTGGTTTGCTTTTAATGTTGGGCTATGCATATAACATAACCAATGAAATACATTATTATTATAGCTCCCCAGCCTGTGAAGGATCTACAAATCATCAATACTATATTTACTTCTCAGTATATCACATGAAAGCATTGGAAGAAATGAAAACTTGCTGCACTCCACTATGTCATTGAAGAAGAAAGCAGTCCACAGTTGGTAGTGGCAAGATGAAAGAAAAATAAAAACTTGATTGAAAAAGAATAAGGGAAAAGGTGAATAGGAGAAATATCTATCAGTTTTGTGGGGGACACAGTGGGAGTTCAAGTCATTTTTATTTCAATATCAGGGGATCACACACCCTCTTCAGGCTGAGACTTGCAGTAGCTGGCATTTAAAGGTAACCTAAGTCTAATTAGACTTCACTAAATTTAAAATCAGTGAAAGAATTTTTATAATTAATTTTCATTAGAATATAACTGATATGCAATGTTGTGTTAGCTTCTACTATAAGCAAACTGAAATAATTATACATATATCTATTCTTTTGATAAAAGTCTATATTGATCGTACTTCGCTAGATATGCAAAAAAGGAAAAGAGTGTGACTCTTTGCATGTGTTTATCAAGAGTCCTGGGGAAAATACCCTTTTCAGTTTTAGGACTCCTAGATATGCAACAGCATAAGAGTCAAGACACATCTGGAGTTACCACAGAGGGTTCAGCACACTTGTAGTCACAGAAAAGCAGATGTTTTGCCACTGTACTGTGTGTTTGAGGCATACAAAGTCACAAAGTATAACAGCTGACAGCAGAATTCTTCTGAAAGGAATATCTTTCACAAGCAAATCAATAAGATTGCTGACTTTGCTTGTAAAAAGGCAACTCACCACACATAGTCAGGATGATTGAAGACTGAGGAAAAAATAAGCACATTTTAATCCATAAAAATCAATCTGAACTTCACATAGTAGCTCAAGATGGATTAGGGGCAGGAATAGAGAGGAGAGTGCAAAAGCGAGAGGACCAGGGAGAGAGCAGACCAGCAGTGTGAGGGTAGAGTGAGGGTCCAAGAGAAGAGTAACAGTCCTGGAAAAGTGATGCCTTGTGCAATTTTAGAATAAGGATTTTTAATATTTACTACTGGTTTGCTTTTAATGTTGGGCTATGCATATAACATAACCAATGAAATACATTATTATTATAGCTCCCCAGCCTGTGAAGGATCTACAAATCATCAATACTATATTTACTTCTCAGTATATCACATGAAAGCATTGGAAGAAATGAAAACTTGCTGCACTCCACTATGTCATTGAAGAAGAAAGCAGTCCACAGTTGGTAGTGGCAAGATGAAAGAAAAATAAAAACTTGATTGAAAAAGAATAAGGGAAAAGGTGAATAGGAGAAATATCTATCAGTTTTGTGGGGGACACAGTGGGAGTTCAAGTCATTTTTATTTCAATATCAGGGGATCACACACCCTCTTCAGGCTGAGACTTGCAGTAGCTGGCATTTAAAGGTAACCTAAGTCTAATTAGACTTCACTAAATTTAAAATCAGTGAAAGAATTTTTATAATTAATTTTCATTAGAATATAACTGATATGCAATGTTGTGTTAGCTTCTACTATAAGCAAACTGAAATAATTATACATATATCTATTCTTTTTTAGATTAAATTTCCATATAGGTGATTACAGTGTATTAATTAGAGTTCTCTGTGCTATACAGTAGAATCGTATTAGTTATCAATTTTATATATAGTAGTTTATATATGTCAATCCCAAACTCCCAATATATGTCTCCCTCCACTTTCTGCCCTGGTAATCATATGTTTATTTTCTACATCTGTGACTCTATTTCTGTTTGGTAAATAAGTTCATTTACATGTTTCTTAGATTTTGCATATCAGTGGTATTTGTTTGTTTCGCTTGGCTTGACTTACTTCACTAAGTTGATCTATGCTACTGCAAATGGCACTATTTCATTTTTATGCCTGAGAGTATTCCATCATGTGAATGTCTGTCTGTCTGTGTGTGTGTGTGTGTGTGTGTGTACGTATATGGTCTTCCCTAGTGGCTCAGAAGGTAAAGAATCTGCCTGCAATGCAGGAGACCCAAGTTTGATCCCTCGATCAGGAAGATACCCTTGAGAAGGGAATGGCAATCCACTCCAATATTCTTGCCTGGAGAATTCCAAAGACAACCATATCTTCTTTATCCATTCATCTGTTGAGAGATATTTAAGTTGTTTCCATGTCTTTGCTATTGTAAACAGTGCTGCAATGAACATTGGGGGGTGTGTGTTTCCTTTTGGATATATGCCAAGGAGTGTGATTGCTGGACCACGTGGCATCTCTGTTTTCAGTTTTTTTTTTTTTTCTTAAGGAACCTCCATACTGTTCTCCATAGAGGTTGTACCAATTTACATTCACACCAACAGTATAGAAGGATTCCTGTTCCCCACATCTTCTCCAGTATTTTTTTTTTTTTTGTACACTCTTTGGTGATGTCCATTCTTACTGGTATGCGGTATTACTTCATTTTATATTTGATTTGCATTTCCCTGATAGTTAGTGATGTTGATCTTTTCATGTGCTTTTTGGCCATCTGTTTGTCTTCTTTGGAAAAATGTCTATTTAGATCTTCTGTCTTTTTTGATTTCTTTTGATATAGAATTTTATGAATCATTTGCATAACTTGGAAGTTAATAAGTTGGAAGTTGGCACAGGTTGCAAATATTTTCTCCCATTTTATAGATTTTTTTGTTGTTTTGTTCAGTTTCCTAGCTGTGCAGAAGCTTTTTCATTTGTTAATTTTTTAATCTGATTTTCATTGTTCTAGGATGTGGATAAAAAAGGGTAATGTTGAAATTTGTGGCAAAAAGTATTCTACCTGGTTTTCTCAGTTTTATAGTGTCTGGTCTTACATTTAGGTCTTTGATACACTTTGACTTTATTTTTTTATGGTGTCAGTGTTCTAATTTTGCTTTTTTTTTTTTCCCTATGTTTTCCATTTGTCTTGGCACCATTTATTAAAGAGACTGTTTTTTATAGATTGTATATTATTGCAGTCTTTGTTGTAGATTAGTTGACCACAGGTGTGTGAATGTATATCTGGGCTTGCTATCCTGATCCATTAGTCTTTATTTCTGTTTTTGTGCCACTATCATACTGTTTCTTCAGGAATGCAAAAGGTCAGTTTTAATTCCAATCCCAAAGGAGGACAGTGCCAAAGAATGCTCAAAGTACCACACTATTGAACTCATTTCACACGCTAGCAATGTAATTCTCACAATCCTCCAAGCTAAGCTTCAATAGTACATGAACTGTGAACTTTCAGATGTACAGGTTGGATTTAGAAAAGGCAGAGGAACCAGAAATCAAATTGCCAACATCAATTGGATCATAGAAAGAGCAAGAAAATTCCATAAAAACATCTACTTGTGCTTCATTGACTACACTAAAACTTTGACTGTGTGGATCACAACAAATTGTGGAAAATTCTAAAATAGATGGGACTGCCAGAACATATTACATGCCTCCTGCAAAATCTGCAGGCAGGACAAGAAACAACGGTCAGAACTGGACATGGAAAAATGGGCAGGATTCAAACTGGGAAAGCAGTATGTCAAGGGTATATTTGGTCATCTTGCTTTTTAAATTTATATGCAGAATAAATCATGTGAAATGTCAGTCTGGATGAAGCAAAAACTGGAATCAAGATTGCCTGGAGAAATACCAATAATCTCAAGTATACAGATGACATCATCCTTTATGGCAGAAAGCAAAGAGGAACTAAAGAGCCTCCTGATGAAAGTGAAAAGTAGAGTGAAAAAACTGGCCTAAAACTCAACACTCAAAAAATGAAGATCATGGCAAATGACCCCATCACTTCATGGCAAATAGATGGTAAAAAAGTGGAAACAGTGATAGAATTTATTTTCTTGGACTCCAAAGTCATGGCAGATAGTGATTGCAGCCATGAACGCAAAAGACGCCTACTCCTTGGCAGAAAAGCAATTGCAAATCTAGACAACATATTGAACAGCAGACAAATCACTTAACTGAAAAAGTCTGTATGGTCAAGGCTATGGTTTTTCCAGTTGTCATGTATGGGTGTGAGAGTTCAACCATAAAGAAGGCTGAGCACCGAAAAACTGATGTCTTTAAATTGTGGTGTTGGAGAAGACTCTTGAGAGTCCCTTGGCCTGCAAGGAAATTAAACCAGTCAATCCTAAAAGAAATTAACCCTGATTATTCATTGGAAAGAATGATGCTGAAATTGAATGTGACCACCTGATGTGAAAAGATAACTCATTGGAAAAGACCCTAATGTTGGGAAAAAATAGAAGGCACAAGGGGAAGTGGACAACAGAAGATCAGATGATTGGATGGCATCACTGAGTCAAGAGACACGAGTTTGAGCTAGCTCTGGGAGATAATGAAGCCTGGTGTGCTGCAGTCCATGGGATCACAAAGAGTTGCGTGTGACTGAGTGACTAAACTGACTGATCGTACTGTTTTGGTGACTGGAAGCTTTGTAGTATAGTTTGATGTGAGGGAGTCTGATTCCTCCCACTTCTTTTTTCTTTCTCAAGACTGCCTTGGCTATTTTGGCTTTTTTGTGTCTCCATATAAATTTTAGAAATTTTCACTCCAGGTCTTTGAAAAATACATTGGTATTGAATTTGCCTTGGTCATTATAGTTGTTTTGACAATATCAGTTCTTCCAATCTAAGAAGATGGTATTTCCTTCCATATATTTGTGTCATCTTTGATTCCTTTCATCAGAATCTTATAGTTTTCACAGTAGAGGTAATTTGTCTCCTTAGGTATGTTTACTTCTAAGTACTTTTGGAGGAAGATGTGATAGTAAATGGGATTAATTCCTTGATTTCTCCATCTGTTCTTTCGTTGCTAATGTATAGAAATGGAACTGATAATTATGTGTTAACTTTATATCTTAAAATGTTACCAAATTTATATATGTGCTCTAGTATTTATCTGGTAGCATCTTAGAATTTTCTACATACAGTGTCATGTCATTTGCACATCGTGACAGTTTACTTCTTTTCTAATTTGGCTTCTTTTTCTTTCTTTTCTTTCTCTGATTGCTGTGAATATGGCTTCTAAAACTCTGAGTAAAAGTGGTGACAATGGACATCCTTGCTCCTGATCATAGAGGGAACGCTTTCAGCTTTTCAGCATTTAGAATGATGTTAGCTGCAGGTTTGTTATATATGCCCCTTTTGTGTTGAGGTGGGTTCCCTCTGTTCCCACTTTAAGGAGAACTTTTATCATAAATGCGAAGACCTTTTTATTCATCTGTGGAGATTATCATATAGCTTTATTTTTGTTTGTTAATGTTGTATATCACATTGATTGATTTGCAGATATTGATTTTCATCCCTGGGATAAATCCCACTTGCTAATGATGCATGATCCTTTCAATGTGTTGTTGAAATTGATTTGCTAGTAGTTTGTTGAGGATTTTTGAATTCATGTTCATCAGTGACATTGCCCTATAATTTTCTCTTTTTTTGATATCTTTATCTGGTTTTGATATCAAGGTGATAATCGTGTTCTCATAGAATAAGCGTGGGAGTGTTCTTATTTCTGCAATATTTAGAAGAGTTTCAGAAGGATAGGTGATAACTCTTCTTTAAATGTTTGATATAGGGCTTCCCTGGTGGTCCAGTGGGTAAGAACATCTCCTTGCAGTACAAGGGGCGCTGGTTCGATCCCTGGCCTGGGAGGATCCCATGTGCCGTGGAGCAGCTGGACCCATGTGTCCAATTACCGAGCCGGAGCTCTGGAGTGCATGCGCCCAAAGCAGGTGCTCTTCGACAACAGAGGCCACCGCATTGGGAGGCCCACACCGGCCAAAGAACAAAGATGAATGAAAAAATAGACAAATGAAAGACCAATAGAAGTGGCCCACCCGCCCCCTCCCTCCCCTGCTGCCCCCCAAAAAAGTTTGATATAATTCATCCGTGAAATCAGCCGGTGCTGGACTTCTGTTTGTTGAAGTTTTTTAGTCACTGGTTTAATTTCAGTACTTGTGAATATTCCATTCATATTTTTCTGTTTCTTCCTGGTTCAGCCTTGGAAGGTTGTACATTTCTAAAAATTTGTCCATTTCTTCTAGATTGTCCACTGTATTGGCAATTAGCAGTAGTCTCTTATCATCCTTTGTATTTCTGTGATGCTCATTATTAATTCTTTTTTATTTTTAATTTTATTGATTTGTGCACTTTTTTTTTTTTTTGGTGAGTCTCATTAAAGGTTTTATCTTCTCCAAGAACCAACTTTTGGTTTTATTGACTTTTTTTATGTTTTTTTCATTTCTATTTCATATTTATTTCTTTTCTAATCTTTGTGATATCTTTCCATCTAGTGATTTGGGATTTTGTTTGTTCTTTTTTCTCTAGTTGATTTAGGTGTAAGTGTAAATTTGATATTTGATATCATTTTGATATTTTATCATGTCTTGAGCTAAGATTGAATTGCTATAAACTTCCCTCTTAGAACTGCTTTTGCTCTATCCATACATTTTTGAATCATCATGTTTTCATTATCATTTGTATATAGGTGTTTTATATTTCCTGTTTGATTTCTTTGGTGATCCACTAGCTGTTAAATAACATATTGTTTACCCTCCCTGTGTTTGTGTTCTCACAGTACATTTTTCCTTTAATTGATTTCTCAGCCTATAGCATGCTGTGAGAAAGATGCTTGATATGAATTCAATTTTCTGAGGCTTGTTTTGTGGTCCAAGATATGATCTCTCCTGGAGAATTTTCCATGTTCATTTGAGAAGAAAGTGTATCTAAGAAAGTTATATCGTAAATAACATGTTAAAAATATATCCAATAATGGTAAATGATAAGGAGATACAGAAGGGAAGTCATAAGTATTTTGTGATTTTTTTAGATAAAATAGTAAGGAACACTTTCTTAAGAGGGAGATATACTAGTAAAAAGCTTTAAAAAAAAAAAACAGGAAGAAGCTATGAAAATTTGAGGAAGATCACACTAAACAGATAAAAGATGAACAAAGGCACTGAAATGGACGAATGTCCAGCCACTTCAACGGCCAGTAGAAAAGTCTGAGTGGCTGGAACATGATAAAGACAGGGTGAGAGCATAGAAGAAAGTGAAGCAGGAAGGAGAACAGGCCAGGATGAGAAAAAGGTGCTATAGAGCCTTGTAGTGACAAAAAGTAGTTTGGCTTTCTGTATTAAACGAGAGCATTGAGAGGGTTGGAGCATAGGAAGCCATGATCTGAATTAATAGGATCTTTTAATAGGACTTCTCTAGCTTCTGAGTTAGGAAGAAAATGAAGGAGTCAAGAGTGCCACTAAAAGAAAAATGCTAGAATTTGGAAAGTAGCTCAGAAAATAACTATCATAAAAAATAATTTTTATGTAACAGAAGTACATTCTTCAGAGCTCTCCAGAGAAATAGAATCGATAGGAGGTATATATGCCTGATTATGCAGTCTGGCAGGTTCCAAGATCTGCAGTGAATCTGCATGCTAGAGATTTAGGAAGAGTCAAAATTTCAGCCTGTGGGCTTCCCTGGTCGTCCAGTGGGTAAAGACACAGCCTTGAAGTGTAAGGAGTGCCGGTTTGATCCCTTGTCTGGGAAGATCCCACATACCGCAGTGCGGCTGGATCGATGTGTCCAACTACCAAGCTGGAGCTCTGGAGTGCATGCGCCCAGAGCCAGTGCTCTGTAGTGAGAGAGGCCACTGCAATGGGAGGCCCACACAGGCCAAAGAACAAAGATGGAAATGAAAGACCAATAGAAGTGTCCCCCCCCCCCCCAAAAATTCAGCCTGTGTCCAAAGGCAAGAAAAAAGCCAATGTCCCAGTTCAAAGGTACTCAGGAAGGGAGAATTTTCCCATACTCCAGACAGGGTCAGCCTTTTTCTTCTAATCAAGGATTCAACTAATTGATTGAAGCCCAATCACATTAGGCAGGATGTTCTGCCTTTTTCAGTCTGACAACTTAAGCATTATTATCCAAAACACCCTCTTATTAAAAAATCCAGAATAATGTTTGACCAAATTTCTAGGCACCCTCGACTTAGTTGACACACAAGATTAACCATCACAGACAACTCTTTTCTTTTCAGAACAGTTAGAGCTCTAATGAATATTTCATAACCACTTCTCAGCTGAAGATACTTTTCCACCTCTTTCCAAGGCATTCAAGTTAGGAGCACATGCCACCTTATTGGATACTGAAGGACAGGAATGGGAAGGGTAAAAAAAGGGGAGTAGTGCCTTGACTCTCCTGCCCTCCAGACAAAGCAAGAAATCAAAATGCTGTTGAGGGGTGATAATGGGCCATTCGTGGTGGGCAAAGCTGGCAGTCCTAGGCCTGAGTCTAGGCACCATCTTCCACCGTTTCAAGACAAAGGGCAGCCAGCAGGTGTTGGTTCATGGACTGAAAACTCTAATTTCAGTCATACAACAATAAAATCAACAAAAAGTGTGCTGGAAACCCAATGACTTTAGCAACTGTCAGATCTTTCCTTTCAAGACACAGGGAATCCTGATCACAATCACCTACAGCAGGTCAGGGATGCATGGCTTTGTCAAGTGGCTTCTAGTTGTTGATTGAAGGGCATGTTCATCAGCTGCTTTAGGTACACAAGCTCAGGACATTGGTGATGGCCCTTACCACCAGGCCCAGCTCCTCCTCAGGATGTCATAATCAGATTAATGCACTTTTCCTTATGAGAGTTCTGCTTCATCATGCTTTAATTGTCCAGAGTTGATCTATTGATCTTAACTAAAATGGACATTAAGGGAGAGAAGTGTCCCCCAAAATTCAGGGGCCATGCAATGGGAGGCCCACAGGCCAAAGAACAAAGATGGAAATGAAAGACCAATAGAAGTGTCCTCCAAAAATTCAGCCTGTGTCCAAAGGCAAGAAAAAAGCCAATGTCCCAGTTCAAAGGTACTCAGGAAGGGAGAATTTTCCCATACTCCAGACAGGGTCAGCCTTTTTCTTCTAATCAAGGATTCAACTAATTGATTGAAGCCCAATCACATTAGGCAGGATGTTCTGCCTTTTTCAGTCTGACAACTTAAGCATTATTATCCAAAACACCCTCTTATTAAAAAATCCAGAATAATGTTTGACCAAATTTCTAGGCACCCTCGACTTAGTTGACACACAAGATTAACCATCACAGACAACTCTTTTCTTTTCAGAACAGTTAGAGCTCTAATGAATATTTCATAACCACTTCTCAGCTGAAGATACTTTTCCACCTCTTTCCAAGGCATTCAAGTTAGGAGCACATGCCACCTTATTGGATACTGAAGGACAGGAATGGGAAGGGTAAAAAAAGGGGAGTAGTGCCTTGACTCTCCTGCCCTCCAGACAAAGCAAGAAATCAAAATGCTGTTGAGGGGTGATAATGGGCCATTCGTGGTGGGCAAAGCTGGCAGTCCTAGGCCTGAGTCTAGGCACCATCTTCCACCGTTTCAAGACAAAGGGCAGCCAGCAGGTGTTGGTTCATGGACTGAAAACTCTAATTTCAGTCATACAACAATAAAATCAACAAAAAGTGTGCTGGAAACCCAATGACTTTAGCAACTGTCAGATCTTTCCTTTCAAGACACAGGGAATCCTGATCACAATCACCTACAGCAGGTCAGGGATGCATGGCTTTGTCAAGTGGCTTCTAGTTGTTGATTGAAGGGCATGTTCATCAGCTGCTTTAGGTACACAAGCTCAGGACATTGGTGATGGCCCTTACCACCAGGCCCAGCTCCTCCTCAGGATGTCATAATCAGATTAATGCACTTTTCCTTATGAGAGTTCTGCTTCATCATGCTTTAATTGTCCAGAGTTGATCTATTGATCTTAACTACAGGACATGGCAACATTAAGAGATGAACTAAGGGATTTATTGTATTTCAGACAAGCTCTTCCTCGCCTCCTTGTGAAATGCTTGTTCATTTTTCTCCTTGCTAGTCAAGATCCATCATCTTAGCCAGTGCAGTTAACACCATTATTTTCCTCTAGAACTGAAGAGTCCCAAGTTGTCAAGTGGCAGTCTTAACTTTTTGCCTCCTGGTAAAAGAATTCTTCCCTCTGCATCTAAGACTTCTAGGCCAGAAGAGGTCATGGGAACAGAAAGCAAAATTTTTACCAGTGGGTTACTAAAGGTAACAGTAAGTGTTTCTACTCCCATTTGCACCCCTAGTTTCCTGAACCAACAAATTCTGACTAGAGGATAAACACCACCATATACTGGAAAGTGGTTCAGGAAAAGCATGGCCTTCTAGAAAACGTTGTCTTAGGCCTGCAAGTTATTGCCATCAAGCTGGTATTATAACTGAGTCTTAAAAAAGTTATTACAAGATGAAGATGTGGTACATTTATACCATATACATGGTATGTATATACCATGAAATATTCAACCATAAGAAATAATGAAATAATATTCACAGCAATATGGATGGACCAGGAGGTTGTCATACTGAGTAAATTTGACAGACAGAAAAAGACAAGCATTATATGATGTTGCTTATATGTAGAGTCCAAAAAGATTGTACAAATAAACTTATTTACAAAACAAATATTGTCACAGATATAGAAAGCAAACTTATGATTACCATGAGAAAATGTTGTAGGAAGGTAAATTAGGTAGGATTGCCCCCCTATTATATATACCAGCAGCCAGCAGGTGTTGGTTCATGGACTGAAAACTCATTCAGCTGGGCTTTAGGTCAGATCTTTCCTTTCAAGACACAGGGAATCCTAAAAAAGCAGGTCAGGGATGCATGGCTTTGTCAAGTGGCTTCTAGTTGTTGATTGAAGGGCATGTTCATCAGCTGCTTTAGGTACACAAGCTCAGGACATTGGTGATGGCCCTTACCACCAGGCCCAGCTCCTCCTCAGGATGTCATAATCAGATTAATGCACTTTTCCTTATGAGAGTTCTGCTTCATCATGCTTTAATTGTCCAGAGTTGATCTATTGATCTTAACTACAGGACATGGCAACATTAAGAGATGAACTAAGGGATTTATTGTATTTCAGACAAGCTCTTCCTCGCCTCCTTGTGAAATGCTTGTTCATTTTTCTCCTTGCTAGTCAAGATCCATCATCTTAGCCAGTGCAGTTAACACCATTATTTTCCTCTAGAACTGAAGAGTCCCAAGTTGTCAAGTGGCAGTCTTAACTTTTTGCCTCCTGGAAAAAGAATTCTTCCCTCTGCATCTAAGACTTCTAGGCCAGAAGAGGTCATGGGAACAGAAAGCAAAATTTTTACCAGTGGGTTACTAAAGGTAACAGTAAGTGTTTCTACTCCCATTTGCACCCTAGTTTCCTGAACCAACAAATTCTGACTAGAGGATAAACACCACCATATACTGGAAAGTGGTTCAGGAAAAGCATGGCCTTCTAGAAAACGTTGTCTTAGGCCTGCAAGTTATTGCCATCAAGCTGGTATTATAACTGAGTCTTAAAAAAGTTATTACAAGATGAAGATGTGGTACATTTATACCATATACATGGTATGTATATACCATGAAATATTCAACCATAAGAAATAATGAAATAATATTCACAGCAATATGGATGGACCAGGAGGTTGTCATACTGAGTAAATTTGACAGACAGAAAAAGACAAGCATTATATGATGTTGCTTATATGTAGAGTCCAAAAAGATTGTACAAATAAACTTATTTACAAAACAAATATTGTCACAGATATAGAAAGCAAACTTATGATTACCATGAGAAAATGTTGTAGGAAGGTAAATTAGGAGGTTAGGATTGACCCACACACACTATTATATATAAAACAGATAACTAGTATGAACTTACTGCATAGCAAAGGGAAACCTACTCAATACTTTGCAATAGAAAATATGGAAAATAATTTAAAGAAAGTGGATATATGTATATATACATAACTGATACACTTTGCTGTATACCAGAAATGAACACAGCATTATAAATCAACTATGCTAACAAAAAATGGCTATTCTACTCTTCTCTCAATCCAACTGTCATGGGGATGGTTGGAGAGATGGTAAGATAAGTGAATTTCATAACCAAAGGTTCACTACAGTTGTTGTGAAGTAAATTCCTTAACTGCAAATAAAAATAAATGCAAGAAGTCAAAATGGTTATCTGAGGAGACTTTACAAATAGATGAGGAAGGAAATCAAAGGGCAAAGGAGAAAGGGAAAGATGTTCCCATATGAATGCAGAGTTCCAAAGAATAGCAAGGAGAGATAAGAAAGCCTCCTTTAGTGAACAATGCAAAGAAATAGAGGAAAACAATAGGATGAGAATGATCAGAGATCTCCTCAAGAAAACTGGAGATATCAAGAACATTTCATGCAAGGATGGGCATAATAAAGGACAGAAATAGGAAGGATCTCATAGAAGTGGAAGAGATTAAGTAGAAGTGGTAAGAATACACACACAAAAAAGGAAAATGACTTAATAACTTAGATAACCGTGATGGTGTGATCACTCACCTAGAGCCAGGTATCCTGGAGTGTGAAGTCAAGTGGGCCTTAGGAAGCATTACTGCAAGCAAACCTAGTGAAGGTAATGAAATTCCAGTTGAGCTATTTCAAATCCTAAGAGACAGTGTTATTAAAGTGCTACATTCAATATGTGGTACATTTATACCATATACATGGTATGTATATACCATGAAATATTCAACCATAAGAAATAATGAAATAATATTCACAGCAATATGGATGGACCAGGAGGTTGTCATACTGAGTAAATTTGACAGACAGAAAAAGACAAGCATTATATGATGTTGCTTATATGTAGAGTCCAAAAAGATTGTACAAATAAACTTATTTACAAAACAAATATTGTCACAGATATAGAAAGCAAACTTATGATTACCATGAGAAAATGTTGTAGGAAGGTAAATTAGGAGGTTAGGATTGACCCACACACACTATTATATATAAAACAGATAACTAGTATGAACTTACTGCATAGCAAAGGGAAACCTACTCAATACTTTGCAATAGAAAATATGGAAAATAATTTAAAGAAAGTGGATATATGTATATATACATAACTGATACACTTTGCTGTATACCAGAAATGAACACAGCATTATAAATCAACTATGCTAACAAAAAATGGCTATTCTACTCTTCTCTCAATCCAACTGTCATGGGGATGGTTGGAGAGATGGTAAGATAAGTGAATTTCATAACCAAAGGTTCACTACAGTTGTTGTGAAGTAAATTCCTTAACTGCAAATAAAAATAAATGCAAGAAGTCAAAATGGTTATCTGAGGAGACTTTACAAATAGATGAGGAAGGAAATCAAAGGGCAAAGGAGAAAGGGAAAGATGTTCCCATATGAATGCAGAGTTCCAAAGAATAGCAAGGAGAGATAAGAAAGCCTCCTTTAGTGAACAATGCAAAGAAATAGAGGAAAACAATAGGATGAGAATGATCAGAGATCTCCTCAAGAAAACTGGAGATATCAAGAACATTTCATGCAAGGATGGGCATAATAAAGGACAGAAATAGGAAGGATCTCATAGAAGTGGAAGAGATTAAGTAGAAGTGGTAAGAATACACACACAAAAAAGGAAAATGACTTAATAACTTAGATAACCGTGATGGTGTGATCACTCACCTAGAGCCAGGTATCCTGGAGTGTGAAGTCAAGTGGGCCTTAGGAAGCATTACTGCAAGCAAACCTAGTGAAGGTAATGAAATTCCAGTTGAGCTATTTCAAATCCTAAGAGACAGTGTTATTAAAGTGCTACATTCAATATGTGAGCTAAGTCAGAAAACTCAGTAGTGGACACAGGACTAGATAAGGTCAGTTTTCAAATCATTGCCAAAGAAGGGCAATGTTAAAGAATGTTCAAACTACCATACAATTGTGCTCAATTCACATACTAGCAAGGTTATGCACAAATTCCTTCAAGGTAGGCCTCAGCAGTACATGAACTGAGAATTTTCAGGTGTACAAGCTTGGTTTAGAAAAGATAGAAGAGTCAGAGATTAAACTACCAACATTCATTGGATGATGAAGAAATCAAGAGAATTTCAGAAAAACATCTATTTCTGCTTCATTGCTTATGCTAAAGCCTTTGAATGTGTGTGGATCATAACAAACTATTGAATATTGTTGAAAGAGATGGGAATACCATACTATCTTACTTGTCTCCTGAGAAACCTGTATATGGTTTAAGAAGCAATAATTCGAATTGAAGATAAAACAACAAAATGGTTCAAAATTTGGGAAAGAATATGACAAGACTGTTCATTGCCATTGTCCTTATTTAATGTAGATGCAGAGTACATCTTGCAAAATGCTGGGCTAGATGAAACAAGCTGGAATCACGACTGCTGGGAAAATATCAACAACCTCAAATATGCAGCGGATACCACTCTAACAGCAGACGAATTAAAGCACCTCTTGATGAGGGTAAAAAAGGAAAGTGAAAAAACTGGCTTAAAACTCAATATTCGGGGCTTCCCTGGTGGCCAGTGTGTAAGGACACCGCCTTGCAGTGCAGGGGGCGCTGGTTCAATCCCTGGCCTGGAAAGATCCCATGTGCTGCGGAGTGGCTGGACCGACGTGTCCAATTACCGAGCTGGAGCTCTGGAGCACACACGCCCAGAGTTGGTGCTCTGTGATAACAGAGACCACTGCAATGGGAGGCCCACATGGGCCAACAAACAAGGAAGGATGAAAATAGATAAATGAAAGACCAATGGAAGTGGCCCGCCCACTTCCTCCCTCCCTAACCCGATCCCCCTCCAAAAAAAAAAAAAGCAACCTCAATGTTCAATAAACTAAAATCAAGGCATAGTCCCATCAGTTCATGGCAAATAGAAGGGAGAAAAGTGGAAGCAGTGACAGACTTTATTTTGAAGGGGTCCTAAATCACTGTGGATGGTGACTGCAGCCAAGAAATTTGAAGATGCTTGGTTCCTGGAAGGAAAGCTTTGACAAACTTAGACAGTCTATGAAAAAGTAGAGACATCACTGTGCTGACAAAATTCTGTACAGTCAAAGCCATGATTTTTCGCATACTTATGTATGGACATGAGACTTGGATCCTAAAATCGACTGAGGGATGAAGAACTGATGTCTTTGGCAGAAGCACAGTGAATAAGGATGGCAAATTTGTATCTGGAGTAAGAGTCTTTTCCAGTAAAAAAAAAACAAAAAAACAAAACTGCTGCCTGTCATGATGGAAGCAGTCTAGTGTAATCAGCTGATCACCCTGGTGAATGGTGCCATACAGGGTCTAGGTCTCTGTAACTGGCAGGTGGGGCACTCAGCAGTGCATTTAGTCAGGTCAGCTCAGGTGAGTGGAAGTCCATGTGGTTGAGCCTATGTATCACCTCCATCCCTGTCACCATGGACACTTTGTCCATGAGCCCTTTGGGTGATGGCAAGGGCAACTTGGTAAAGAGGCTGACTGGTATCCTCAGAATGAGTCATCTTATCCTCTTGATTATCAAAATACTCCCCAGCTGAGGCCATCCTTTGGTTAAGATTCACCATGGATACAAATATGTTCATGTTGTTCTCCCCATTTAGAGAGACCAACACATACCTCTTTCCCCAAATTTTTGTACCCAATTTCCCAATCATGTTTCTTCCAAAGTCCTGACAATCCAACTAAACCATTAGTTGTTGCCCATGAATTGGTGTATAATCCCATGTCTAACTATTTGTTTACAGAAAGTTAAGTGAGCAGTTAAGTGAGCAGTCAGGTGATCTGACTTAAAGTTCTTCCTACTGGGATCTTTTCCTTCCCCACCATCCTTAAAGGACATCCCAGAGAGGGACAGTAGTGGTGGATCTGTCCCCTTTCAGGTCATGCCTGCATACCATGCAGATCCATCTATAAACCAGGCCCAAATCTTTTCTTTCTATTCTGACCGATCATGTGCAGCTTCCCATGAGGTCACAACTGCGTGGGAAATGAGAAGGCATGGCAAGGGGTCCTAAATCACTGTGGATGGTGACTGCAGCCAAGAAATTTGAAGATGTTTGGTTCCTGGAAGGAAAGCTTTGACAAACTTAGACAGTCTATGAAAAAGTAGAGACATCACTGTGCTGACAAAATTCTGTACAGTCAAAGCCATGATTTTTCGCATACTTATGTATGGACATGAGACTTGGATCCTAAAATCGACTGAGGGATGAAGAACTGATGTCTTTGGCAGAAGCACAGTGAATAAGGATGGCAAATTTGTATCTGGAGTAAGAGTCTTTTCCAGTAAAAAAAAAACAAAAAAACAAAACTGCTGCCTGTCATGATGGAAGCAGTCTAGTGTAATCAGCTGATCACCCTGGTGAATGGTGCCATACAGGGTCTAGGTCTCTGTAACTGGCAGGTGGGGCACTCAGCAGTGCATTTAGTCAGGTCAGCTCAGGTGAGTGGAAGTCCATGTGGTTGAGCCTATGTATCACCTCCATCCCTGTCACCATGGACACTTTGTCCATGAGCCCTTTGGGTGATGGCAAGGGCAACTTGGTAAAGAGGCTGACTGGTATCCTCAGAATGAGTCATCTTATCCTCTTGATTATCAAAATACTCCCCAGCTGAGGCCATCCTTTGGTTAAGATTCACCATGGATACAAATATGTTCATGTTGTTCTCCCCATTTAGAGACCAACACATACCTCTTTCCCCAAATTTTTGTACCCAATTTCCCAATCATGTTTCTTCCAAAGTCCTGACAATCCAACTAAACCATTAGTTGTTGCCCATGAATTGGTGTATAATCCCATGTCTAACTATTTGTTTACAGAAAGTTAAGTGAGCAGTTAAGTGAGCAGTCAGGTGATCTGACTTAAAGTTCTTCCTACTGGGATCTTTTCCTTCCCCACCATCCTTAAAGGACATCCCAGAGAGGGACAGTAGTGGTGGATCTGTCCCCTTTCAGGTCATGCCTGCATACCATGCAGATCCATCTATAAACCAGGCCCAAATCTTTTCTTTCTATTCTGACCGATCATGTGCAGCTTCCCATGAGGTCACAACTGCGGTGGGAAATGAGAAGGCAGAGTGGCAGGAGAGGGAGCCATCGGCATTTGGGCCACTTCTCTTTTTTTCTTTAAAGATTTATTTATTTATTTATTTTGGTGGGGGAGGGGTGGGGAGGGAGGGGAGCAGGCAAGCGACTTCTATTGGTCTTTCATTTATCTAATTTCATCCCCCTTTGTTCTTTGGCCCGTGTGGGCCTCCCGTCGCAGTGGCCTTTGCTGTCGCAGAGCACCTGCTCTGAGCGCATGCGCTCTAGAGCTCTGGCTCGGCAGTTGGACACATGGGTCCAGCTGCTTCATGGCACGTGGGATCTTCCCAGGCCAATCGAACTGGCGCCCCTTGCACTGCAAAGCGGTGTCCTTACCCATTGGACCACCAGGGAAGCCCTGGGCCACTTCTTCATGTAACTTACTTATGGCTTCAGGGCCTGCTCAGTCCTAGTCATGTTTAAATCACTTCTAGTAGACTTTGGACCACTGATATTGTTCATTCAACTTTATAACTTGCTGGGTCAGATAATACCCCAATCATAATGAGCAGCTCAGGTCACATGATAACTTGGTCCGTGCTTAGTATTCAGTCTCTACTAAAGGCCCAATAACAATTCAAGAGTTTTTTCACAAAAGAATAGTATCTGTGAAGGATGGAAAGGATTGACTCTAAAATCCTAAAAGGCCATGTTGCAAGTCACCTACAGGGGCTCCAAATAGCAGCCCTATAACCCACTGACATTAAGCACTATTGGACCTATTGGATCACATGACTGAAGTGGAGGAGCAGCTTGTATGGTAGCCTAGATTTGTTTCAGAGCATTCTCTTATCCTAGGCCCTACTCAAAATTAGAAGCTTTTTCCAATGCCCTGGTAAATGGGAAGGAGTAACATCAGAAATGAAGAAAATGTTACGTCGAAAATCCAAAGAAGCACACCAAGCACTGTACTTTTTGAGATCTTAAAAACACCAAATTCAACAATTCACCCTTTACTTTAAAAAAGATATCTCAACATACTTCATGTCACTGGAACCCTAGAAGTATAAGATCCCTTATTTTTTGTCAGATTTATTTCTCAAACTCTCACACATATAAATGTCTTACTGATAAGTCTATAGAGGAGTTGCTACTTTTTATTCACTAGGTCAAATTAGTTTAGTGTCATCAGCGTAATCGACCAGTGTGATTCCTTACGAGAGGAAAATGTAGTCAAGATCCCAGAGAACTAAATTATGATTCTAGCCTTAGAGGATACACCCTTGAGGTAGGACAGTGGAGTGATATTCTGGCCATGCCAGTTCATGTTGAATTATGGCAGAAACCAACACTGTATTGTAAGATAATCATTCTAACTGTAAATGATTCCCTTAGAACCCGTTAGAAGAAAGAGAGTAGTCCTTATGGTCAACAAAAGAGTTTGAAATACAATACTTGAGTGAAATTTCAAAAACAGAATGATCTCAGTCCATTTACAAGGCAAAACATTCAATATCACAGTAATCCAAGCCTATAACTCAACGACTAATGTGGAAGAAGATGAAGTTTAATGGATCTGTGAAGATCTACGAGATCTTCTATAGTTAACACCAAAATAAGATTTTTTTTTCATCAGTGGGGCCAGGAATGCAAAAGTAGGAAATCAAAAATAGGAACTTGCCTGGAGTGACAGGCAAGTTTTACCTTGGAGTACAAAATGAAGCAGGGAAAATGTTAACAGAGTAACACACTGGTCATAGTAAACACCCTTTTCCAACAACACAAGAGATAATTCTACACATGAACATCACCAGATGGTCAATACCAACGTCAGATTGATTACATTCTTTGCAGCCAAAGATAGAGACTCTCTATACAGCCAGCAAAAACAACACCTGAAGCTGAATGTGGCTAAGATCAAGAACTCCTTATTGCAAAATTCAAACTTTAATTGAAGAAAGTTAAAAAAACACACTAATATTCAGGTATGAGCTAAATCAAATCTTGTAACTATTATACAGTGGAAATTAAAAATCGGTTCAAGGAATTAAATCTGATATAGTGCCTGAAGAACTATGAACGGAGGTTCATAACATTGTACAGGAAGCAGTGACCAAAAACATCCCCAAGGAAAAAAAATGAAAAAAAGGCAAAATGGTTGTATGAAGAGGCCATATAAATACCTGAGGAAAGAAGAGATGTGAAAGGCAAAAGAGAAAAAGAAAGATACACCCATCTGGATGCAGAATTCCAGAGAATAGTAACAAGAGATATGAAAATCTTAAGTGAACAATACAAAGAAACAGAGGAAAAAATGTCGAATGGGAAAGACTAGAGAACTCTACAAGAAAATTAGAGACACCAAGGGAACATTTCATGCAAAGTTAGGCACAATAAGGGACAGAAACTGTGTGGACCAAACAGAAGCAAAGGATATTAAGAAGAGGTAGAAAGAAAGAACACACAGAAGAGCTATACAAAAAAGACCTTAATGAGCCAGATGACTACAATGGTGTGATTACTCACCAAGAGCAAGACATCTTAGACTGTGAAGTCAAGTGGATCCTATGAAGTATTACCAAGAAAAACATAGAGGTGATGAAATTCCAGTAAGCTATTTCAAATACTAAAAGGTGATACTGATAGAGTGTTACACCCAATATGCCAGCAAAAGTAGGAAATCAAAAATAGGAACTTGCCTGGAGTGACAGGCAAGTTTTACCTTGGAGTACAAAATGAAGCAGGGAAAATGTTAACAGAGTAACACACTGGTCATAGTAAACACCCTTTTCCAACAACACAAGAGATAATTCTACACATGAACATCACCAGATGGTCAATACCAACGTCAGATTGATTACATTCTTTGCAGCCAAAGATAGAGACTCTCTATACAGCCAGCAAAAACAACACCTGAAGCTGAATGTGGCTAAGATCAAGAACTCCTTATTGCAAAATTCAAACTTTAATTGAAGAAAGTTAAAAAAACACACTAATATTCAGGTATGAGCTAAATCAAATCTTGTAACTATTATACAGGGGAAAATTTTAAAAATCGGTTCAAGGGATGAAAGCTGATATAGTGCCTGAAGAACTATGAACGGAGGTTCATAACATTGTACAGGAAGCAGTGACCAAAAACATCCCCAAGGAAAAAAAATGAAAAAAAGGCAAAATGGTTGTATGAAGAGGCCATATAAATACCTGAGGAAAGAAGAGATGTGAAAGGCAAAAGAGAAAAAGAAAGATACACCCATCTGGATGCAGAATTCCAGAGAATAGTAACAAGAGATATGAAAATCTTAAGTGAACAATACAAAGAAACAGAGGAAAAAATGTCGAATGGGAAAGACTAGAGAACTCTACAAGAAAATTAGAGACACCAAGGGAACATTTCATGCAAAGTTAGGCACAATAAGGGACAGAAACTGTGTGGACCAAACAGAAGCAAAGGATATTAAGAAGAGGTAGAAAGAAAGAACACACAGAAGAGCTATACAAAAAAGACCTTAATGAGCCAGATGACTACAATGGTGTGATTACTCACCAAGAGCAAGACATCTTAGACTGTGAAGTCAAGTGGATCCTATGAAGTATTACCAAGAAAAACATAGAGGTGATGAAATTCCAGTAAGCTATTTCAAATACTAAAAGGTGATACTGATAGAGTGTTACACCCAATATGCCAGCAAATATGGAAAACTCAGAAGTGGCCTTAGGACTGGAAAATGTCAGTTTTCATTCCAATCGCAAAGAAGGGCAATGACAAATAATCAACTTCCTGCACCATTACAATCATTTCACACACTAGCAAAGTAATGTTCAAAATCCTCTAAGCTAGGCTTCAAGAGTATGTGACCCGAGAACCTCCAGATGTACAAGCTGGATTTTCAGAAGGAAAATGAACCAGAAATCAAATTGCCAACATCTGCTGGATCATAGAAAGAGCAAGGGAGTTCCAGAAAAACATCCACTTCTGCTTCAATGACTATGCTAAAGCCGTTGACTGTGTGGATCACAACAAAGTGTGGAAATTCTTAAACAGATGGCAGTATCAGACCACCTTATCTGCCTTCTGTGAAACTTCTATGCAGGACAAGAAGGAAAATTTAAAACTGGACATGGAACAATGAACTGGTTTCAAATTGGGAACGGTATATGTCAAGGTTATTTATTGCCACTCTGTTTATTTAACATATATGCAGAGTACATCATGCAAAACGCTCCTCTGCATGAAGCACAAGCTGGAATCAAGACTTCCAGGAGAAATATCAGTAATCTCATGTATACAGATGACAGTCACCCTTATGGCAGAAAGCAAAGAGGAACTAAAGAGCCTCTTGATGAAAGTGAAAGAGGAGAGTGAAAAAATGGCCTGAAACTCAACACACAAAAAAATAAAATAAGATCATGGCATCTGGTCCCATAACTTCAAGGCAAATAGATAGGGAAACAGACTTTATTTCTTGGAATTCAAAATCACTGTGGATTGTTACAGCAGCTATGAAATTAAAAGATGCTTTCTCCTTGGAAGAAAAGCTATGACAAACCTAGACAGCATATTCGAAAACAGAGACATCATTTTCCCAGCAAAAGTCCATATAGTCAATGCTACAGTTTTCCCAGCAGTCATATATGGATGCACGAGTTGGACCATGAAGATGGCTGAGTGCTAAAATATTGAGGATGCCTTTGAACTGTGGTTTTGGACAAGACTCCTGACCTTAGGACTGTGAATAAAAATTGTTCAAGTGGATCCTATGAAGTATTACCAAGAAAAACATAGAGGTGATGAAATTCCAGTAAGCTATTTCAAATACTAAAAGGTGATACTGATAGAGTGTTACACCCAATATGCCAGCAAATATGGAAAACTCAGAAGTGGCCTTAGGACTGGAAAATGTCAGTTTTCATTCCAATCGCAAAGAAGGGCAATGACAAATAATCAACTTCCTGCACCATTACAATCATTTCACACACTAGCAAAGTAATGTTCAAAATCCTCTAAGCTAGGCTTCAAGAGTATGTGACCCGAGAACCTCCAGATGTACAAGCTGGATTTTCAGAAGGAAAATGAACCAGAAATCAAATTGCCAACATCTGCTGGATCATAGAAAGAGCAAGGGAGTTCCAGAAAAACATCCACTTCTGCTTCAATGACTATGCTAAAGCCGTTGACTGTGTGGATCACAACAAAGTGTGGAAATTCTTAAACAGATGGCAGTATCAGACCACCTTATCTGCCTTCTGTGAAACTTCTATGCAGGACAAGAAGGAAAATTTAAAACTGGACATGGAACAATGAACTGGTTTCAAATTGGGAACGGTATATGTCAAGGTTATTTATTGCCACTCTGTTTATTTAACATATATGCAGAGTACATCATGCAAAACGCTCCTCTGCATGAAGCACAAGCTGGAATCAAGACTTCCAGGAGAAATATCAGTAATCTCATGTATACAGATGACAGTCACCCTTATGGCAGAAAGCAAAGAGGAACTAAAGAGCCTCTTGATGAAAGTGAAAGAGGAGAGTGAAAAAATGGCCTGAAACTCAACACACAAAAAAATAAAATAAGATCATGGCATCTGGTCCCATAACTTCAAGGCAAATAGATAGGGAAACAGACTTTATTTCTTGGAATTCAAAATCACTGTGGATTGTTACAGCAGCTATGAAATTAAAAGATGCTTTCTCCTTGGAAGAAAAGCTATGACAAACCTAGACAGCATATTCGAAAACAGAGACATCATTTTCCCAGCAAAAGTCCATATAGTCAATGCTACAGTTTTCCCAGCAGTCATATATGGATGCACGAGTTGGACCATGAAGATGGCTGAGTGCTAAAATATTGAGGATGCCTTTGAACTGTGGTTTTGGACAAGACTCCTGAATGTCCCTTAGACTTCACAAAGATCAAACCAGCCAATCCTAAAGGAAATCAATCCTGAATAATCATTGGAAGGACTGATGCTGAAGCTGAAATTCCAATCATTTGACCACCTGATGTGAAGAGACATTGGAAGAGATCCTGATGCTGGGAAAAAGTAGAAGGCAAAAGGAGAAGGGGATGGCAGAGGATGAGATGTTTGAATGGCATTCCTGAGTCAAGGGACATGAGTTTGAGCAAGCTCTGGGAGATGGTGATGGACAGGGAAGCCTGGCAGACAGCAGTGCATGTGGTCGCAAAAAGTCAGCCACAAATGAGCAAATGTCTGATCTGAAAAATACATTAATTGAAAAAAAAAGAAAACTGCTTCTGGCAGTCTTTATGAAAAGGAAAAAATAATTTGCTAGCTCAATATCTGCATATCAGGTGCCAAGAGATGTGTTAATTTTCTCAAGAAGTGAAACCACATTTGGTTTAGCAGCTGTAACTGGAGTTAGCACCTGTCTAAGTTTATAATCCGCTGTCATTCTCCAAAAATTTGTCTGTCTTCTGCACAGAATACATAAGCAATTTGAATGTGAATGTAAGTGGAATCACCACATTGACATTTTTCAGACCTTAATTGTAGCACTAATCTCTGAAAGTTTTCCAGAGGTGCTAATTCTTTTCCAGGAATCAAGACTTCCAGGAGAAATATCAGTAATCTCATGTATACAGATGACAGTCACCCTTATGGCAGAAAGCAAAGAGGAACTAAAGAGCCTCTTGATGAAAGTGAAAGAGGAGAGTGAAAAAATGGCCTGAAACTCAACACACAAAAAAATAAAATAAGATCATGGCATCTGGTCCCATAACTTCAAGGCAAATAGATAGGGAAACAGACTTTATTTCTTGGAATTCAAAATCACTGTGGATTGTTACAGCAGCTATGAAATTAAAAGATGCTTTCTCCTTGGAAGAAAAGCTATGACAAACCTAGACAGCATATTCGAAAACAGAGACATCATTTTCCCAGCAAAAGTCCATATAGTCAATGCTACAGTTTTCCCAGCAGTCATATATGGATGCACGAGTTGGACCATGAAGATGGCTGAGTGCTAAAATATTGAGGATGCCTTTGAACTGTGGTTTTGGACAAGACTCCTGAATGTCCCTTAGACTTCACAAAGATCAAACCAGCCAATCCTAAAGGAAATCAATCCTGAATAATCATTGGAAGGACTGATGCTGAAGCTGAAATTCCAATCATTTGACCACCTGATGTGAAGAGACATTGGAAGAGATCCTGATGCTGGGAAAAAGTAGAAGGCAAAAGGAGAAGGGGATGGCAGAGGATGAGATGTTTGAATGGCATTCCTGAGTCAAGGGACATGAGTTTGAGCAAGCTCTGGGAGATGGTGATGGACAGGGAAGCCTGGCAGACAGCAGTGCATGTGGTCGCAAAAAGTCAGCCACAAATGAGCAAATGTCTGATCTGAAAAATACATTAATTGAAAAAAAAAGAAAACTGCTTCTGGCAGTCTTTATGAAAAGGAAAAAATAATTTGCTAGCTCAATATCTGCATATCAGGTGCCAAGAGATGTGTTAATTTTCTCAAGAAGTGAAACCACATTTGGTTTAGCAGCTGTAACTGGAGTTAGCACCTGTCTAAGTTTATAATCCGCTGTCATTCTCCAAAAATTTGTCTGTCTTCTGCACAGAATACATAAGCAATTTGAATGTGAATGTAAGTGGAATCACCACATTGACATTTTTTCAGACCTTAATTGTAGCACTAATCTCTGAAAGTTTTCCAGAGGTGCAGTTCTACTTTTTGTTTATTCTTTTCCAGGAAAGAAGCAATTCTAATTGATTTCACATGGCCTTTCCTATCATAATAGACCTCATTCCACAGGTCAGAAAACCAATTACTGATTCTGTCAGCTGTTAATAATGCCCATGCCAATCATGCATTATGGAACAGATGGCCCAGGGTTACTTTTGAGTCACTTTGAGATGGACCTGAACTAAAACTTTACTGATACCTGGCCTTCAGAAGTCCTGACTATCATGTCACAGTGACGTTTCGAGTCTCTTGGAATCAATGTCAATTCAAAGTCAGTGTCTAGTACTCTCTAAAAGATCTATTTGCTTTTCCCTAAAGTATAGTTACCTTGGTAAAAAATAAATAAATAAACAAAACTATAGGTCTCTACGGAAAACTAAAAAAAGGCAACAGTATAAATTTTAAAAGCGTTCTAAAGCCCTTCCTCAAGATGATCTTGCTTTCTCTTCATTCAAGGTATTCCAAGTCAGTGAATTGTCTCAAGTCTAGGAATTGATTGAGGGAACATGACTCTGTTTTTATGTATGATTTAGGTTAAAATTGTGTACACTTGAACTAAAACATTTCTGCTTATATAGATCAAGTAAGAGTTTAGTAGCTTCTTATCTATTTTGCTTCTTAGAACACCATGATCAACTAACCAATGCTTAGGTCTAATTGTTACTGAGTTCAAGCTTGCTCTTCTCGCTGCTCGGCAGGCCAATGAATCCGAGAGATGAGGTGTTGAGGCAAGGAAAATGACTTTTTTCAGAAAGTAGCTGACCAAGAAAATGGTAGGCTAGCGCCTCAGGGGGAGAAAAAGGGCATTTTATCTGGGATTTGGATGCCAGGTTATTTTAGACATAGGGGGAGGTGAGGAAGCAAAGTAAAAACGTGATTAATCTTGCATACATCTCTTAGAATGGTAAGCCTCATGCAGGTAAGTGTTAACTTCTCTCTTCCTGCCATGTACAGGTGGACAAGATTCTTGAACAGTGGTATTTTACTTCACCGTCAGGCAGAGAGGCAGGGTCCTCAAGGCAAGCCATTAACTATGATTATAATAACAATAGCGAGAGAAAGCAAGTCAAACAAGCTTTGCAACATGGAATTAGAATTGATTTTCTCCATACAACATATTCAGACTATGCTGAATGCTGTTTTAACCCTATAGGCCTATTCAGATTACTCTGAATGCTGCTTTAACACTCTGTTGTCCATCTCACTACCCACATCCAGCTTGCTTTTGGTGGTTGAGCACCACCCGTTAGTCTCCATCATGCAAGGATTCAATTTCCTCCACTGCATTTAGGTTTCCCAATTCAGTGTCCCCAGGTCCCACGGCTTACATTGAATGCTGTAGCTCTTCTCACAAATTTTTTCTCACAGTCTTGGCAAAGGTATATCTTCTGGATTCTACTAGGGTGGGCAAGTATGTCTTAAATTAACAATACTATTTTTGCATTCTGATCTTCCTGAACCTTTAACTCTCTTCCTTTACATTAAATAAAGGCAGGCCTATCATTTCTATTTTGGGTTCATGTTTGTGGTACTACTTTTGGTCTATGTTTCAGTCAATCAACGAAACAAATTTTTCTGGTCCTTTCAAACTTCCCAAACTGCAAAGTTAAATGTAGAAATGTGCTTACTGATAATATGTCAATACATTGGGTTCTATCCAACTTTATGTTCTATTAGTGCTTAATTAATATATTCTTAACTTTCATTCTCGTATACCTTTACCAAATTTCTAACTATTAATTCAGTTCAGTTCTGTTGCTCAGTCTTGACCAACTCTTTGTGACCCCATGGACTGCAGCATACCAGGCTTACCTGTCCTGCACCATCTCCCAGAGTTTGCTTAAACTCGTGTTCATTGACTCAGTGATGACATCTAACCGTTTCATTCTCTGTCATCCCCTTATCCTTCTATCTTCTAGTTTCCCCAGCGTGAGGGTCTCTTCCAATGAATCATCTCTTTCCATCAGGTCGTCAAAGTATTGGAGCTAGAGCTTCAACATCATTTCTTCCAATGAATATTTAGGGTTGATTTCCTTTAGGATTGACTGGTTTGATCTCCTTTCAGTCCAAGAGACTCATAAGAGTTTTCTCCAACACCTCAATTCAAAAGCATCAGTTCTTTGGCACTCAGCCTTTTTTATGGTCCAACTCTTACATCCATACATGACTACTGGAAAAAACATAGTTTTGACTATACGGATCTTTGTTGGCAAAGTGATGTCTATGCTTTTTTTTTTTTTTTTTAAAGATTTGTTTATTTATTTATTTTGGGCGGGGTCGGGTTGGGGAGGGAGTGGAGCGGGCAGGCCACTTCTATTGGTCTTTCATTTCTCTATTTTCATCCGTCTTTGCTCTTTGGCTCCTGCGGGCCTCCCATCGCGGTGGCGTCTGTTGTCGCAGAGCGCCAGCTCTGGCCGCATGTGCTCCAGAGATCCGGCTCGGTGATCGGACACATGGGTCCAGCCGCTCTGCTGCACGTGGGATCTTCCCAGGCCAGGGATCAAACCGGCGCCCCTTGCACTGCAAGGCGGTGTCCTTATCCACTGGACCACCAGGGGAAGCCCTATGCTTTTCTATATGCTAAATATGTCATAGCTTTTCTTCCAAGGAGCAAGCAGCTAAATTTCATGACTGCAATCACCACAGTGATTTTGGAGCCCAAGAAATAGTCTGTCACTGTTACCAATGTTTGCCCATCTCTTTGCCATGAAGTTATGGGACCAGATGATCATTTTTTGTTTGTTTTTCCATGTTGAGTCTTAGGCCAGCTTTTTTCACTCTCCTCTTTCACCTTCATCAAGAGGCTCTTTAGTTCCTCTTTGCTTTCTGCCATAAGGGTGGTGTTATCTGCATGCCTGAGGTTATTGATATTTCTCCTGGAAATCTTGATTCCAGCTTGTACTTCATCCAGACAGACATTTTGCATGATGTACTCTATGTATAAGTTAAATAAGCAGAGTGACGATATACAGCCTTGACATACACCTTTCCCAATTTAGATCCAATCCATTGTTCCATGTCTAGGTTAAAAATGTTCCTTCTTGTCCTGTACACAGGTTTCACAGGAGGTAGATAAGGTAATCTGGTTTGCCTTGTGTTCATCTAATAGAGAACTATTGAATATCTTTGAGTATCTTTTTATGTGCTGTTGACAATCAGTATGTCTTCTTTGGGAAAATGTCTATTCATATTGTTAATCCATTTTAACTTTTTATTATTGAGTTGTATGAATTGTTTATATTTTGAATATTAGCCCCTGTTAGTCATATCATTTGAAAATACTTTCTCCCATTCAGTAAGTTGTATTTTCCTTTTGTTGCTGGTTTCCTTTGCACAGCAAAAGTTTTAATTTTAATCAGTTCTTATTTATTTTTGTTTTTATTTATTTGCTTTAGAAAACTGAACCTCCCAAAAATATTACTATGAATTATACCAAAGAATGCTATGCTTATGTTATCTTCTAGGAATTTTATGTTTTCCAGATTTAGTTCTTTTATCCATTTTAAGATTATTTTCATATGTGATTATTTCATTCACTTACTAGTCCAGTTTTCCCAGTACGACTTAATGAAGACAGATGATAGAATACATATTCTTGCCCTCTCTGTCATAGATTAATTGACCATAGATCTATGAATTTGTTTCTGGGCTCTTTGTTCTGTTCCACTGATGTATGTATCCATTTTGTGTCAGTACCACGGTATTTTGTTTCTGGTAGCTTTGGAGTATAATCTGGAAGGATTATAACTTCAGCTTTGTTCTTTTTTTCTTCAGAATTGCTTTGGCAATGTTGGGTCATTTTGATTCTGTATACGTTTTAGGATTATTTGCTCTAGTTTTCTGGGATATGTCATGAGTATTTGGATAGGAATTGTATTAAATCTATTTGCTTTGAGTAGTATGGCCATTTTTACAATACAAATTCTTGCAATCAAAGAGTGGGGGAATCTTTCTATTTCTTGACAGAGGATTCAATTTTCTTTATCAATACTTTCATAGTTTTTAGCAAATAGGTATTTCATCCTCTTGGTTAAATTTATTCCTGGGTATTTCATTCTTTTTATTCAATTTTAGATAATTTTTTTTATTTTACTTTTCTAGTAGCTTATTATTAGCAAATATAAAAGTAACAGATGTTTGTGCATTGCTCTTACATGCTGCAAACTTGCTGAATACGTTTATCCTAAAGCTATTCTAATAGGTTTTTGGTGGAGGCTTTAGGATTCATACATATAGTACAACGACATCTGCAAATAGTGACAGTTTTACTGAATCTCTTCCAAATTAGATGTAATTTGTTTCTTTTACTTGTATGATTGCTGTGGAAAGAACTTGCAATACTATGTTAAATAAAAGTGGTGAAAGTGGGGCTTCCCTGCTGGCCCAGTGGTTAAAGAGTCTGCCTTTCAGAAAATTTAAATTTTCAGTTCTTATTTATTTTTGTTTTTATTTATTTGCTTTAGAAAACTGAACCTCCCAAAAATATTACTATGAATTATACCAAAGAATGCTATGCTTATGTTATCTTCTAGGAATTTTATGTTTTCCAGATTTAGTTCTTTTATCCATTTTAAGATTATTTTCATATGTGATTATTTCATTCACTTACTAGTCCAGTTTTCCCAGTACGACTTAATGAAGACAGATGATAGAATACATATTCTTGCCCTCTCTGTCATAGATTAATTGACCATAGATCTATGAATTTGTTTCTGGGCTCTTTGTTCTGTTCCACTGATGTATGTATCCATTTTGTGTCAGTACCACGGTATTTTGTTTCTGGTAGCTTTGGAGTATAATCTGGAAGGATTATAACTTCAGCTTTGTTCTTTTTTTCTTCAGAATTGCTTTGGCAATGTTGGGTCATTTTGATTCTGTATACGTTTTAGGATTATTTGCTCTAGTTTTCTGGGATATGTCATGAGTATTTGGATAGGAATTGTATTAAATCTATTTGCTTTGAGTAGTATGGCCATTTTTACAATACAAATTCTTGCAATCAAAGAGTGGGGGAATCTTTCTATTTCTTGACAGAGGATTCAATTTTCTTTATCAATACTTTCATAGTTTTTAGCAAATAGGTATTTCATCCTCTTGGTTAAATTTATTCCTGGGTATTTCATTCTTTTTATTCAATTTTAGATAATTTTTTTTATTTTACTTTTCTAGTAGCTTATTATTAGCAAATATAAAAGTAACAGATGTTTGTGCATTGCTCTTACATGCTGCAAACTTGCTGAATACGTTTATCCTAAAGCTATTCTAATAGGTTTTTGGTGGAGGCTTTAGGATTCATACATATAGTACAACGACATCTGCAAATAGTGACAGTTTTACTGAATCTCTTCCAAATTAGATGTAATTTGTTTCTTTTACTTGTATGATTGCTGTGGAAAGAACTTGCAATACTATGTTAAATAAAAGTGGTGAAAGTGGGGCTTCCCTGCTGGCCCAGTGGTTAAAGAGTCTGCCTTTCAGTGCAAGGGTCCCCGGTTCAATCCCTGGACAGGAGAAGATTCCATGTGCCATAGAGTGGCTGGACTGGTGTGTCCAATTATGAGCCAGCACTCTGGAGCACATGTACCCAGAGCCAGTGCTCAGCAACAAGAGAGGTCACTGCAATGGGAGGTCCACACAGGCTGAAGAATAAAGGTGAATTGAAAATAAATAAACAAAAAATCAATAAAAAGAGGCATACACACACACACACACACACACACACACACACACATATATATATATTCAATCACATTTAAAAAAACAAATGGTAAAAGTGGGTATTCTCATCTTATTCCTGATTTTTAAAGGAAATCCTCTCAGCTTTTTACCATCAAGCATGATGTTGATTGTGATTTTTGTCATAAATAACCTTCATAATGCTGAGATATACTCTCTCTATGCTAACTTGAATAAGAATTTGTAGCATGAATGGATGTTGAATTTCATAAAGAAGCTTCTGAGACTATTAAAACAACAATATGATTTTTATTAATGCATGTCATATTGATTGAAATGAATATGTTGAATCATCCTTGGAATAAATCCCATTTGACCATGTTATATCATCTTTTAAAGTTATTGCTGAATTCAGTTTGCTAATATTTCCTTGAGAATTTTTGCATCTATATTCAAAATCAGTATTGACCAGTTATCTTCTTTTTTAGGCTGCACCTTTGTCAAGGTAATTGTGTCATTGTAGAGTGAATTTAGGAGTGTATAGCCCTCTTCAATTTTTGGAATAGTTTGAGATGAATGAGTGTTAGCTTTTATTTATGTTTGGCAGAATTGTCCTATGAAACTATTCAACCCTGCCAGTTTTCAGTTAATTATCGATGAGAATTGTTTCATATATATATTTATATATATATTTGTGATATGTTTGTGTGGAGAGGTAAACTCCACACTACTTCACAATCCTGAATCCCCTCCTTTCAATAATTACTTTAAAGGTCAATGAATTAGTGCTCCAATCAAAAGACAAAGTGGCAGATTGGATTAGAAAAAACAAACAAGAAAAACCAAGAGAGTCTCTACAACAGTCTTTTTAGGAAAGACACAAACTGAAATCACTGAATGGATAAAGATATGCCATGCAAGCAGAAATGATAAAACAGTAGGTGTATCAATATTTCTCTGAGACAAAATAGACTTTAAAGCAAAAGCTATAACAAAAGACAAAGGGCATTATATAAAAATAAATGGATTAATACTAATAATTGATAATAATATTATGCATTATGCTATATTTCTCATTATTATTGATGCATTTCAAATTTATGAAATATATGTAAGCAAACATTTCATTTTATTATTATCCAAACTCTTATGAACTATCCTAAGACTATTAGGAGCCACAAATGTTTCATGGATTGTTCTTTGAAAAACATTGTCCGAGGAGTGTATTGCAGATACTTCAGGGAATACAATAAAAGGCAAGACGATTTAGTGGCTGGCAGAACAGAAGATACCTCATTTTAACAACTCAACCAAGTTTTATCTAATTTACATGATGAGTTTCTGAGAAAAAATTTTAATTCAGGGACTATTTCTAACTCAAGGAATTTTTTTTTTATGTTTAAAAAGTCCAATCACTGATTTTGTCTAGAATTTAAATATGAAAAAATTAAAGATAAACTATTTGAATGATATCATACTATAAGATGGTGGCATAGTTAGAATTAATAATCTAAGCTCTCCTAACTCATTTAGTCTTCTCACATATCACTTTCTCTCTAAATTAGAGGAAGGAAAATAGGATAAGATCCTTTTAGAGGAAAAAGCTACTAACAGTGTAGAAAGAAGTTCTAAGTTGCCAAAAGTAAGTAACATGCCATGCCATATACCCAATAAAATTTTTCTCATGAACAAGATAAAGGGACTAGTTTTATGCTACATCATGCTTTGAAGAAAAAAAAAAGAAAGAAAATTAAGAAAGTTACTCATGTTATATTATTTCAGGAGTTAAAATACTCCTGAAACAACTCCTACCAACAATAGGAATTCATCTATTTAATTAGAAGATTTTATTATACAAAACTGATTATTCAGTAAGTTCGATGGACCACTTAAATTCTTTGCTCTGTTTGAAGTTATTTCTGTGTAAGACAGAAAATTCACTTGTTAAGTTCCATTCTCTGAACATACCATTTCCCAGCCAGAACTACACTAAAAACAAGCATCAACTGCTGACCTTTTAAATTCATCACTCTTTGTAATTCCAATCACAGAAAAATACTTAGGAAAATGTGGCTCTTTCATCTCTGTGTGGTAGTGGACACACAGATCTTCCTACAGAAGCTGGCAACCCCCAGTTCCTTTCCTCACTTGTGAGAAATGCTTTGAAAAAGCCATTTCCAGCCAAAGTTCTCAGCCTTCTATTTCCTTCTTTACTTAAAATGAGGAAATGATTTGTAGAAAGGGGAAAAAAAACAATAAAAAGATTCATTTATTGTCTACTTAGCTGACCTGAATTATCTCCTAATTCACATCTTTGCTGACTTTGGGAACTCCTCAATTCCATTCTCAGCACTTGACAAAACCAGCCTTTTTGCAAATTTTTATTCTCATAACCAACCTGGGAGTTAGTAAGAAAGTAAACGCTAAACTTTCTTCAGTGTACATCAGATGTTTAGGATAGGGTTACTGTATAGAAAAGTTCCAAGAAACAGGTAAAAATCAAAATTGTGTGTGTGCCAGTGTGTTTATTTAAAAGTATGCATTTGAGACTGCAAATCTTCACATTAGTTATTCTACCAATAAATTATCTATAGCCATAGTTACTTAAGTTAACAAGAAGTGCCTTTGTACTCCCAAGGAGCCACAGCTTAGGAAGAGCTAATATTTATTGAGTGTCTGCCACATGCCACATGCCATGCATCATCTCACTTAATCCTTACCTCAGCATATGAGGAAGACAGACTTTACAAATGTGAAGAGTGGGACTTAGTAACTAAGTTTAAATAAGCTTCCTAAGGTCACATAGATAGTCATTTAAGTACAAAGCTAGACAGACCATAATTATACTTCATTTTTCCCATAATAGGTAAGGATGCAGCAAGGATATCACTCATTACATCGACATTTCTTCTTTATAAAGATTCATGGCAGAAACCGCTGTCAGTTTCAGTCCCAATAATAATTTGGTAAAATACTCCTGAAACAACTCCTACCAACAATAGGAATTCATCTATTTAATTAGAAGATTTTATTATACAAAACTGATTATTCAGTAAGTTCGATGGACCACTTAAATTCTTTGCTCTGTTTGAAGTTATTTCTGTGTAAGACAGAAAATTCACTTGTTAAGTTCCATTCTCTGAACATACCATTTCCCAGCCAGAACTACACTAAAAACAAGCATCAACTGCTGACCTTTTAAATTCATCACTCTTTGTAATTCCAATCACAGAAAAATACTTAGGAAAATGTGGCTCTTTCATCTCTGTGTGGTAGTGGACACACAGATCTTCCTACAGAAGCTGGCAACCCCCAGTTCCTTTCCTCACTTGTGAGAAATGCTTTGAAAAAGCCATTTCCAGCCAAAGTTCTCAGCCTTCTATTTCCTTCTTTACTTAAAATGACGAAATGATTTGTAAAAAGGGGGAAAAAACAATAAAAGATTCATTTATTGTCTACTTAGCTGACCTGAATTATCTCCTAATTCACATCTTTGCTGACTTTGGGAACTCCTCAATTCCATTCTCAGCACTTGACAAAACCAGCCTTTTTGCAAATTTTTATTCTCATAACCAACCTGGGAGTTAGTAAGAAAGTAAACGCTAAACTTTCTTCAGTGTACATCAGATGTTTAGGATAGGGTTACTGTATAGAAAAGTTCCAAGAAACAGGTAAAAATCAAAATTGTGTGTGTGCCAGTGTGTTTATTTAAAAGTATGCATTTGAGACTGCAAATCTTCACATTAGTTATTCTACCAATAAATTATCTATAGCCATAGTTACTTAAGTTAACAAGAAGTGCCTTTGTACTCCCAAGGAGCCACAGCTTAGGAAGAGCTAATATTTATTGAGTGTCTGCCACATGCCACATGCCATGCATCATCTCACTTAATCCTTACCTCAGCATATGAGGAAGACAGACTTTACAAATGTGAAGAGTGGGACTTAGTAACTAAGTTTAAATAAGCTTCCTAAGGTCACATAGATAGTCATTTAAGTACAAAGCTAGACAGACCATAATTATACTTCATTTTTCCCATAATAGGTAAGGATGCAGCAAGGATATCACTCATTACATCGACATTTCTTCTTTATAAAGATTCATGGCAGAAACCGCTGTCAGTTTCAGTCCCAATAATAATTTGGTTTCCCCTGAGTAAATGATTATTCTTATCCTTTTATTGCCTATTAGAAAATTTGCAGCCAAATTCACAGCCCTCTTGAAGCAATAAGAAAAAAAAATCTTAAATCTTTTGCCTAGTAAGTCTTCCTAACGTCCTCATTTTGTTTCCATTCTCATTTTCTCTTGAACCTATTTTCTTCATTTATGTTATCTGTGCTTCATTTAATCTTGTGTTATCTTCTGTGGGCAAAATTGGTACCTGAATATTTTTCTGGGGGCAGATGTATAAACACTGGAATGACAACAGTCTAGAAATGTGAAAGATTATTATTACCAGAACAATGCTACCCTATGATGAAAAAGTATTTCAGATCACTGGCATACTGAACAACTCACAAGTGTCAAAATAAGAATTTATTTTGAGGCTAACATTTTGTTAGTAAGATTCATTTCCCAAATGGCAAAGCTTCAATTTCCCCTCCCCCAAAAAATCTTTGCCATCTCAACAACAACTTGAAAACTTCAACCTTTGCTTTTATTCTGAAATTGTCTAGAAAGCATAAAAATGAAGCTCAGTGATGAGGGCAAGTTGCTAAGAGAATAAGTTGCAAAACAGAATGACTAAGCATTTTTCTTTTTCTTTTTCTCTAAAACTTGGAGATATATTGGAGTATAATTCATAGCTTAGTATGTAAGTGAATACTTGCATTGCTCTTTTTTTTCCAACATGATACAAACTTTAATCATAGAACCATTACCCTATTTAATAAAGAAATCACAAAGGCATTTCTACCAAGTATAATAATGATGCAAAACCCCACCATCTCTGCTACTATTTAATACTGAATCAGAGGTATTAGCCAATTCAAGTGGAAAGGAAAAATCAATTTGAAGGACAATAAGAAGTAAACTTATTTCCTTTTGAACATGATATGATAGTACACCGGAAAAACTCCAAAAAATTTATGGTAAAACTTAAGTAAGAAAACACAAAAAAATTCAGTGAAAAAGTTGGATATAAGATTAACATACAAAATGATTTGGGATTAACATATATACACAAAACAAAACAGATAACAGATTTTGAAATAATAAAGATATGAAATTGCAAAAAACTGAAGAAGTGCTGGTCTTTCTCCTTCTTTTATCAATCTCCAGCAAACCAAAAAAGGCACTGTTTCTCCTGGATAAGAAGATAACTCATGTACTGACCAATTCAATGATACTATTTTGTATGCATTTGATATTTTGAAATCACCAAAAATATGAAATTACAAGAATTCCTGTAAATGTCAATATTGCTATTATTATAACAAATGAGGACCACACAGATAGCCAGACTTTATTTCATTATACTCTGAAATATTACCATTACAATCAGTAAAAGATAGTGTATCTAAGTGGACCAGTATAGAAGTTAGCTCCAAAATTTACCATATTATCCTGTCTCTTCTCTAATACATATATATTCATTATTTTTTTAAATAGATAACATTATTCATGTTAATATACTACTTTTTTGACAATCATAGTATGCTCTTATAACTTCAATTTATAAAAAGTTGACATTTTACCACATATATAATATATTGTATTGGTCAGAACATATCCCATCAAAAGAACTGACACTATTTTTCTTAGATTAAAAAATATGAAAGTGATTTTTACTTTTTAAAAAATTAGACATTTTCTCAGGTAGAATTATACCTATAGATAAAATTCTTACTGGAATCCATTTAAAAGAATAATAAAAGTTCTGGGGTGAGATATTAATCTTGAGTTCAGTAAGTAATTTTTACTTTTGGTGATTTAAATCTGGATTCTTAACTTTATTTCCATTTAATTAAATTGTTTAATTGAGAGAAGTTTCAATAAGTGTAAACTAAAGAAAATTTGTCTGAGGATTCTCTGACCATTTAATCATCCAAGTTCTCCCCAACCCCTGGAATGCCTCCCATTATTCACATTTTTTTTTAACCAAGACTAATACTAATCCCAAAGTTCTTGTCAAAGGAGCAAGCATAGACAACCCAGACTAGATTGTTTCACTGGAATACATACTGAGGACTTACCTTGAAATTCACCCTGTTAAAACAAAGGCAAAACTCAAAAAAAGCCCCTATGTCTTCTTATATTTCTAAAATAATCTTTCTTTATTAAATATAGATTTATTTTCTTTATGGAGATCTCAGATGAGAATTCTAGCCTGGGAAATGCGACTTGCGAGGGCCTGTAGTGGTATCACTTTACTGAACACAGAAACACCACCACCTGTGGACTACCACACGGAAGCTGTTTAATTAAACACAAGATCACATGCAGAGTAATTTCTGATGGAAAATGAAGGTCCCACTTGAAATTGCTAGGGGCATTAAACAACAAAAATGTAATTATCTGAACTGAAACCCATCTGACATCTCTGATATCAAGTAACAGGGAATATTTAAGGACCAGATGTTCCATTTTAAATCAGTGCCCTTGGCTTCACTGTCTCTTTTTTTTTTTTTGCTTTTTTAAATTGTATTTTTATTTATTTATTTATTTTGGCGGGGAGGGAGTGGGGTAGGCGGGCCACTTTCACTGGTCTTTCATTTGTCTAGTTTCATCCGTCTTTGTTCTTTGGCCCGTGTGGGCCTCCCATCACAGTGGCGTCTGTTGTCACAGAGAGGCGTCGGCTCTGGGTGCATGCACTCCAGAGCTCTGGCTCAGTAATTGGACACATCGGTCCAGTCGCTCTGCGGCACGTGGGATCTTCCCAGGCCAGGGATCGAACCGGCGCCCCTTGCACTGCAAGGCGGTGTCTTTACTCACTGGACCATCAGGGAAGCCCTTCACTGTTTTCTACTTCCCATCTCCTTCTACCCAAGGTAGAAGGAGCATCTTACACTGAGTGACCAGCACCGTTTAATTTGCTGCCAATTCTTGCAACACAGAGGAAATCAGTTTTACACCAGCAGAGTAACTGACACAAACATTCAAATATTTTGTCCCAAATGAATTTTGATTCTTTTCCATTAAAATGATCATGTCACATTTACAGAAGGGGCTTCCCTGGTGGTTCAGACAGTAAAGAATCCACCTACAGTGCAGGAGACCTGGGTTCAATCCCTAGGAGTGGGCATGGAAACCCACTCCTGTATTCTGGCCTAGAGAATTTGCATGCACATAGGAGCTTGGAAAGCTACGTTACTTGAGGTAGCCAAGAGTCAAACACAATTGAATGACTCAGCACAGAACAATATTTATAGAGACTAAAATTTGGCCTTGTTTTCCTTCTCATTTCAGAAAAAATCACTTTTACTTGTGATTATATACTTATAATTCAGCTATCTCATATAGTCTTTCTGTGGTGCCCAATGAGAGCATTTACTTAGATTATGTCTTTTGTAGATTAATCTCTTAAAAATAAACTGTCTTTTAAGCTATAGGCTCTACTTTCTTAGGGAATTAAAAAAAAAAAAAGTGAACAGATAACTAGGATATGATCAGATAATTAGGATATGATCTGAACTGTGCTTGGTCTCAGTATTTTCCCTATCTCAAGTGAGACTAGTGACCCCAATCTCTAAGATGTGCTCTTTGCCTTAAAAAAAAAAAAAAGAAAAGGAAAGAAATTTTGCAACATTCAAGGATATTAAAAATTAGAGGTGGGAAAGTTTTCTCAGTTCAATTATCTTTTCATGGTGAAGGCATATTTCTTATAGAATGCATAAATACATAATATATACAAGTCTCCCTTTTAATTTCTAATACCTCAGTTCATGTTGGCTAAAATAGGAATACTTTCCCCTGAGAATATCTTTTAAAATCAGTTTTGCTTCTTAAAACTTTTCCTTAGTATTTACTCAGCTCAATTTTCCCTTTGTTTTAAGTTCATACTATTAATCTTAATTATCAGTATACCCCATTGGACTCCTCTGAACAATCCTTTCCTTTACCCCTTGACTCATCACAGGAAAAACACTCACTTGCTGACGAGTTTATCATTGTCCTTCTCATAACTTTTTTTTTTTTTTTTTTTTTACTTTGAATCCTCTCTCTCCAACCCTTTAAAGACAGTGAACATGGTCCTGTTTTATGCCCAATATCCCAACATAAGCAGAGTAACTGGTTTGAATAATAAATACAGCTATATTAACTTTAAAACACTAACTGGCCTGGAACCTTCCTTTAAGATAAAAATTAAACTAGCAGATAAGATACTGAGGAGATCAGTCTTGTGATTATGTAGAAAAAGTTATGAAACAGCATAATGGTTACTGGTATGTTCTACATGCTTAATATTAATTATATAACTGTTTACCATCTTCTTTAGACACAGTTTCATGGTAGCAGGGCCATATTTCACTGCTTCTTTCCACTATCATAGAAACAGTACACTGATCATTGTATAATAGGTGATTAACAAAGAGTAGATATTTGTTAAGTAAAGAAATAAATGAAGTTGGATCTCCAAAATTCATAGAGCATCATGTAGCCTTGCAATCTGTTTATCTTCTCTATATCACTTCAGTCCCCTCATCAAACTCATCTTTCGGTTTGGTTTTATAAAATTATTTGTCCTCTAATTTATGTTAATGGGACTATAGATAATTATCAGCATACTACATCTTACCACCTTGAGTTCCTAAAACAAAATTCAAAGAAATTTGTGCACTTAGATTTGTTTATGTCAATGAGTCACAAGGATGAACATGTTTAGAAAACCGAAATCCTATTATCTTATTTAAAAATTCTACAATCTACCCATTCATTCGGCACAGAATCCTGGATTTTATTCTTTCTGTGTTTTTATTTTAATTTAATTATATTTATATTTGTGTGTGTCCCTTGATAATACAGCCATTGTTTTTTTATTTTACTTTTACTGATCTTTGTTGTTTACTGCCATACATAATCTTAAATTAGCCAAAGATGTCACATACACCCTTTGACTTGAACCCCCTCCCATATCTCTCCCGATGCCACCCTCTAGGCTGTCACATAGTCACTATGTAAGTTCCCTTGGTCTTACAATAGATTCACATTGGTTATCTATTTTACATATGGTAATGTAATATTCCATGTTATTCTTTTCATACATTTGCTCATTTCTCCCTGCCCCACAATGTCCATAAGTCGGCTCACCGTGCCTGTTCTTCCAATGCTACTCTGCATATACCTTTATCAATATTATCTCTCTAGATTCCATATATATATATGTCTTAGCATACAATATTTACCTTTCTCTTCTGACTTACTACACTTTGTATAATAGGTTCTAGTTTCATCCACCTCATTAGGACTGACTCAAATGCATTTCTTTTTATAGCTGAGTAATATTACATTGTATATATGTACCATAGCTTCTTTATCCATTCATCTGTTGTTGGATATCTAGGTTGTTTCCATGTTCTAGCTATTATAACTAATGCTGCAATGAACGATGGAGTACATGTGTCTTTTTCAATTTTGATTTCCTCAGGGTGTATGCCTAGTGGTGGGATTATTGGATCATATGGTGACTCTCTTCCTAGTTTTTTGAGGAATCTCCACAATGCCTTCTATAGTGGCTGTACCAGTTTACATTCCAACCAGAAGTTCAAAAGTGTTCCTTTTTCTCCACAACATCTCCATCATTTAGCCTTGCAATCTGTTTATCTTCTCTATATCACTTCAGTACCCTCATCAAACTCATCTTTCGGTTTGGTTTTATAAAATTATTTGTCCTCTAATTTATGTTAATGGGACTATAGATAATTATCAGCATACTACATCTTACCACCTTGAGTTCCTAAAACAAAATTCAAAGAAATTTGTGCACTTAGATTTGTTTATGTCAATGAGTCACAAGGATGAACATGTTTAGAAAACCGAAATCCTATTATCTTATTTAAAAATTCTACAATCTACCCATTCATTCGGCACAGAATCCTGGATTTTATTCTTTCTGTGTTTTTATTTTAATTTAATTATATTTATATTTGTGTGTGTCCCTTGATAATACAGCCATTGTTTTTTTATTTTACTTTTACTGATCTTTGTTGTTTACTGCCATACATAATCTTAAATTAGCCAAAGATGTCACATACACCCTTTGACTTGAACCCCCTCCCATATCTCTCCCTATGCCACCCTCTAGGCTGTCACATAGTCACTATGTAAGTTCCCTTGGTCTTACAATAGATTCACATTGGTTATCTATTTTACATATGGTAATGTAATATTCCATGTTATTCTTTTCATACATTTGCTCATTTCTCCCTGCCCCACAATGTCCATAAGTCGGCTCACCGTGCCTGTTCTTCCAATGCTACTCTGCATATACCTTTATCAATATTATCTCTCTAGATTCCATATATATATATGTCTTAGCATACAATATTTACCTTTCTCTTCTGACTTACTACACTTTGTATAATAGGTTCTAGTTTCATCCACCTCATTAGGACTGACTCAAATGCATTTCTTTTTATAGCTGAGTAATATTACATTGTATATATGTACCATAGCTTCTTTATCCATTCATCTGTTGTTGGATATCTAGGTTGTTTCCATGTTCTAGCTATTATAACTAATGCTGCAATGAACGATGGAGTACATGTGTCTTTTTCAATTTTGATTTCCTCAGGGTGTATGCCTAGTGGTGGGATTATTGGATCATATGGTGACTCTCTTCCTAGTTTTTTGAGGAATCTCCACAATGCCTTCTATAGTGGCTGTACCAGTTTACATTCCAACCAGAAGTTCAAAAGTGTTCCTTTTTCTCCACAACATCTCCATCATTTATTGTCTGAAGATTTTTTATACTTTCTTTTGCTATGAAAAATCTTTTAAGCTTAATTAGGTCCCACTTGCTTATTTTTGTCTTTATTTCCAATCCTCTAATAGGTGGGTCATAGAAGACCTTGCTTTGATTTATGTCATTTACTGTTCTGCCTCTGTTTTCCTCTAAGAGCTTTATGGTTTCTGATCTTACAGTTAGCTCATCAATCCATTTTTGAGTTCATCTTTGTGTATTGTGATAGGAAGTATTTCAACTTCATTTTTTTACATGCAGCTGTCAAGTTTTCCCAGCACCACTTATTGAAGAGGCTGTCTTTGCCCCATTGTATTATTCCTGCCTCCTTTGTCAAAAATAAGGCACCCATAGGTGCGTGGGGTTATTTTTGGGCTCTATTTCTGGTTCCATTGGTCTATATTTCTGTTTTTGTGCCAGTACCATGCTGTCTTGATGACTCTTGCTTTGTAGTATAACCTGAAGTCAGGAATGTTGATCGCTCCAGCTCCACTCACCTTTCACAAGACTGCTTTGGCTATCTGGGGTCTTTGTGTTTCCATATGAAATGTGATATTTTTTGTTCTAGTTTTGTGAAAAATGCCATTGGGAATTGCATTGAATCTGATGATTATGCTTGGTAGCATGGTCATTTTCACAACATTGATTCTTCCAACCCAGGAACATGGAATATCTCTCCATCTGTTTATGTTGTCTTTGATTTCTTTCATTAGTGGCATAATTTTCTGTTACAATTATTTTTTTTTCTTTGATAGGTGCATTCCTAGATAATTCATTCTTTTTTTTTGTTTCAATGATGAATGGAATTGCTTCCTTGATTTCTCTTCCTAGTTTTTCATTGTTTGTATATAGGAATGCAATTGATTTCTGTGTGTTGATTTTGTATCCTGAGACTTTGCTAAATTTGCTGATTAGCTCTACTAATGTTCTGATAGTATCTTTAGGGTTTTCTATGTTATAGTGTTATGTCATCTGCAAATATAGGAAGTTTTACTTCTTCTTTTACAATCTTTATTCTTTTTATTCTTGTTTCTTTTCTAATTGCTGTGGCTAGAACTTCCAAGACTGTATTGACTAATACTGGTGACAGTGGACATCCCTGTCTTCTTCCTGATCTTAGAGGGAATGCTTTTTTGCATTTTTTATGAAAATCTTTGTTCTTGCTCTTTTTATCCTCTAATAGGTGGGTCATAGAAGACCTTGCTTTGATTTATGTCATTTACTGTTCTGCCTCTGTTTTCCTCTAAGAGCTTTATGGTTTCTGATCTTACAGTTAGCTCATCAATCCATTTTTGAGTTCATCTTTGTGTATTGTGATAGGAAGTATTTCAACTTCATTTTTTTACATGCAGCTGTCAAGTTTTCCCAGCACCACTTATTGAAGAGGCTGTCTTTGCCCCATTGTATTATTCCTGCCTCCTTTGTCAAAAATAAGGCACCCATAGGTGCGTGGGGTTATTTTTGGGCTCTATTTCTGGTTCCATTGGTCTATATTTCTGTTTTTGTGCCAGTACCATGCTGTCTTGATGACTCTTGCTTTGTAGTATAACCTGAAGTCAGGAATGTTGATCGCTCCAGCTCCACTCACCTTTCACAAGACTGCTTTGGCTATCTGGGGTCTTTGTGTTTCCATATGAAATGTGATATTTTTTGTTCTAGTTTTGTGAAAAATGCCATTGGGAATTGCATTGAATCTGATGATTATGCTTGGTAGCATGGTCATTTTCACAACATTGATTCTTCCAACCCAGGAACATGGAATATCTCTCCATCTGTTTATGTTGTCTTTGATTTCTTTCATTAGTGGCATAATTTTCTGTTACAATTATTTTTTTTTCTTTGATAGGTGCATTCCTAGATAATTCATTCTTTTTTTTTGTTTCAATGATGAATGGAATTGCTTCCTTGATTTCTCTTCCTAGTTTTTCATTGTTTGTATATAGGAATGCAATTGATTTCTGTGTGTTGATTTTGTATCCTGAGACTTTGCTAAATTTGCTGATTAGCTCTACTAATGTTCTGATAGTATCTTTAGGGTTTTCTATGTTATAGTGTTATGTCATCTGCAAATATAGGAAGTTTTACTTCTTCTTTTACAATCTTTATTCTTTTTATTCTTGTTTCTTTTCTAATTGCTGTGGCTAGAACTTCCAAGACTGTATTGACTAATACTGGTGACAGTGGACATCCCTGTCTTCTTCCTGATCTTAGAGGGAATGCTTTTTTTTTTTCTTCTTTTTCTTTTTTTGATTTTTCTTTTACTTTTTACTTTTATAGAGTTTTGCTGTTTACAGATATGTATGATCCTAGATTAGTCATATGCACATGCCCCCCCACCACCACCATTGAGAATAATGTTTACTGTGGGCTTATCATATATGTTTTCACCATTTTTTGAAGAGTTTTTATTATAAATGGATGCTGGAATTTTTTCAAAGGCTTTTACTATATCTATTGAGATTATCATATGATTTTTATCCTTCAGGTTGTTGATATGTTATATTTGATTTACAAATATTGAAAATTCCTTGCATGCATGGAATAAACCCCACTGGATCATGGTGGATAAGCTTTTTGATGTCTTGCTGAATTCTGTTTCCTAGGATTTTGTTAAGGATTTTTGCATCTATATGCATCATTGTTATCAGCCTATAATTTTCATTTAGTGTGTTCTCTTTGCCCAGTTCCAGTATAAGGGTCAAGATGGCCTTATAGAATGAGCTAGGAAATTTTCCTTGCTGTGTAATTTTTTGAAAGAGTTTGTAGAAGGATAAGAATTAACTATTCTCTAAATGTTTGATAGAACTTGCCTCTGAAGCCACCTGGCGATGGGCTTTTATTTTATTTTTATTTATTTATTTATTTATTTATTTTTATACATGTATGTTCCCAGATCATTCATATGCATATCCCTTGACCCTCCCCCCACCCAGTTCCCCCCTCCCATCCCTCCAGACCATCGCTCCAAGTGGTTGTAAGCACTCCTATTCCCCAGAAAAGCATTTTTACATGCATATAGCCCCCCTTTATCCCGTTTTCATTGTTTGTATATAGGAATGCAATTGATTTCTGTGTGTTGATTTTGTATCCTGAGACTTTGCTAAATTTGCTGATTAGCTCTACTAATGTTCTGATAGTATCTTTAGGGTTTTCTATGTTATAGTGTTATGTCATCTGCAAATATAGGAAGTTTTACTTCTTCTTTTACAATCTTTATTCTTTTTATTCTTGTTTCTTTTCTAATTGCTGTGGCTAGAACTTCCAAGACTGTATTGACTAATACTGGTGACAGTGGACATCCCTGTCTTCTTCCTGATCTTAGAGGGAATGCTTTTTTTTATTCTTCTTTTTCTTTTTTTGATTTTTCTTTTACTTTTTACTTTTATAGAGTTTTGCTGTTTACAGATATGTATGATCCTAGATTAGTCATATGCACATGCCCCCCCACCACCACCATTGAGAATAATGTTTACTGTGGGCTTATCATATATGTTTTCACCATTTTTTGAAGAGTTTTTATTATAAATGGATGCTGGAATTTTTTCAAAGGCTTTTACTATATCTATTGAGATTATCATATGATTTTTATCCTTCAGGTTGTTGATATGTTATATTTGATTTACAAATATTGAAAATTCCTTGCATGCATGGAATAAACCCCACTGGATCATGGTGGATAAGCTTTTTGATGTCTTGCTGAATTCTGTTTCCTAGGATTTTGTTAAGGATTTTTGCATCTATATGCATCATTGTTATCAGCCTATAATTTTCATTTAGTGTGTTCTCTTTGCCCAGTTCCAGTATAAGGGTCAAGATGGCCTTATAGAATGAGCTAGGAAATTTTCCTTGCTGTGTAATTTTTTGAAAGAGTTTGTAGAAGGATAAGAATTAACTATTCTCTAAATGTTTGATAGAACTTGCCTCTGAAGCCACCTGGCGATGGGCTTTTATTTTATTTTTATTTATTTATTTATTTATTTATTTTTATACATGTATGTTCCCAGATCATTCATATGCATATCCCTTGACCCTCCCCCCACCCAGTTCCCCCCCTCCCATCCCTCCAGACCATCGCTCCAAGTGGTTGTAGGTACTCCTATTCCCCTAGCACAATGACAATAGCTATCTTTTCTACACATGACAGTATAGGTTTCCATGTTACTCCCTCCCACTGTTCGGTCTCCACAATGTCTTTATGTCTATTCTCTGTTTTTTCATGAGTTCACTGCGTGTGTTATCATGACCATCTTACTAGATCCCATATATATGAGTTAGTATACTATAATTGTCTTTCTCTTTTGGACTTACTTCAATTTTTATGATAGGTTATAGAGCCAGCCACCTCATTAGGACTGAGTCTTCTGCATTTCTTTTCACAGCTGAGTAGTATTCCATTGTATATATGTACCAGAGCTTCTGGATCCATTCATTTGTCGATGGACATCTAGGTTACCTCCATGTTCTAGCTATTGTATAGAGAGCTGCAATGAACATTGGGGTACAGGTGCCTCTTTCATTTTTGATTTCATCAGGATATAGGCCTAATAGTGGAATTGCTGGGTCATAGGGTGCTTCTATTTTTAGTTTTTTAAGGAATCTCCATACTGTCTTCCATAGAGGTTGTATTAATTTACATTCCCACCAACAATGCAAGAGGGTTCCCTTTTCTCCGCAACCTCTCCAGCATTTGTTGTCTGTCGATTTGTTGATGATGGCCATTCTGACAGGTGTGAGGTGGTATCTCATTGTGGTTTTAATTTGCATTTCTCTGATAATAGGCGAGGTTGAGTATCGTTTCATGTATTTTTGGGCCATTTGTATGTCCTCTTTGGAGAGGCATCTCTTTAGATCTTTTCCCATTTTTTGATTGGGCTGCTCATTTTCCCTGTGCTGAGTTATCTGAGTTGCTTGTAGATTTTGGAGATTAATTCCTTGTCTGTTGTTTCATTTGCTATGATTTTCTCCCACTCTGTGGGGTGTCTGTTGAACTTTTTTGTAATTTCTTTTGCTGTACAAAAGATTTTAAGTTTCGTAAGGTCCCATATGTTCATTTTTCTTTTCAGTTCTGCTGTTTTAGTTGGTGGGTCAGAGAAGATCTTGCTTTGATTGATGTCCTTGAGGGTTTTGCCTATATTCTCCTCTAAGAGTTTGATGGTTTCTGGTCTTACATTGAGGTCTTTAATCCATTTTGAGTTGATCTTAGTGTATGGCGTCAGGGAATGTTCCAATTTCATTTTTTTGCATGTAGCTGTCCAATTTTCCCAGCACCACTTGTTAAAGAGGCTGTCTTTGTCCCATTTTATAGTTTCTCCTCCTTTATCAAAAATAAGGTACCCATAGGTGCGTGGGTTGATCTCTGGGTTCTCAATCTTGTTCCATTGATCTATAGTTCTGTTTTTGTGCCAGTACCATACTGTCTTGATAACTGTTGCTTTGTAGTAGAGTCTGAAGTTAAGGAGGCTGATCCCTCCAACTCCATTTTTCTTCCTCAGGATTGCTTTGGCTATTCGAGGTCTTCTGTGTTTCCATATGAACTGTGTTATTATTTGGTCTAGTTCTGTGAAAAATGTCAGTGGTAGTTGAATAGGTATTGCATTGAATCTGTAGATGATATTTGGAAGTATGGTCATTTTCACAATATTGATTCTTCCAATCCAGGAACATGGAATATCTCTCCATCTGTTTAAGTCTTCTTTAATGTCTCTCATGAGTGTCTTGTAATTCTCTGTGTACAATTCTTTTGTTTCTTTGCGTAGATTTATTCCTAGATATTTGATTCTTTTGGTTGCAATGGTGAAGGGGATTGCCTCTTTGATTTCATTTTCTGATTTTTCATTGTTTGTGTATAGGAATGCCAGTAAATTCTGTGTGTTCACTTTATATCCTGCAACTTTGCTGAATTCATTGATTAGCTCTAGTAGCTTTGTAACCGTGTCTTTGGGATTTTCTATGTATAATATCACGTTGTCTGCAAAAACAGAAAGCTTGACTTCTTCCTTTCCAATCTGGATTCCTTTGATTTCTTTCTCTTCTCTTATTGCTGTTGCTAGAACTTCCAGGACTATGTTGAATAGCAGTGGTGAAAGTGGGCACCCCTGTCTTGTTCCTGATCTTAGAGGGAATGCTTTCAGTTTTTCACCATTAACAGTAATGTTCGCTGTAGGCTTCTCATAAATGGCTTTTATTATGTTGAGATAGGTTCCTTCTATGCCCATTTTCTGAAGAGTTTTGATCATAAATGGATGTTGTACTTTGTCGAAGGCTTTTTCTGCATCTATTGAAATGATCATGTGATTTTTGTCTTCAACTTGTTGATATGGTGTAGCACGTTGATTGATTTGCGGATGTTGAAGAAGCCTTGCATGCCTGGGATGAACCCAACTTGATCATAATGTATGAGTTTTTTGACATGTCGTTGAATTCTGTTTGCTAGGATTTTGTTGAGGATTTTGGCATATAGATTCATCAGTGAAATTGGCCTATAGTTTTCCTTTTTTGTGTTGTCTTTGCCTGGTTTGGGTATCAGGGTGATGGTGGCCTCGTAGAATGTGTTTGGAAGTTTTCCTGCCTGTGCAATTTTTTGGAAGAGTTTTAGAAGGACAGGCATTAGCTCTTCTTTAAATGTTTGGTAGAATTCGGCTGTGAAGCCATCTGGTCCTGGGCTTTTATTTTTGGGTAGATTTTTGATCACAAATTCGATTTCTGAGCTTGTGATTGGGTTGTTCAAAGTTTCTGTTTCTCCCTGGCTCAGTCTTGGGAGATTAATCCTGTCCAAGAAACTGTCCATTTCTTCCAAGTTGTCCAGTTTGTTGCCATAGAGTTGCTCATAATAGTCTCTCAGAATACTTTGGATTTCTGCATTATCTGTTGTAATCTCTCCCTTTTCGTTTTTGATTTTGTTGATCTGGTTCTTCTCTCTCTTTTTCTTAATGAGTCTGGCCAGTGGCTTGTCAATTTTGTTGACCTTTTCAAAGAACCAGCTTTTTGTTTTATTTATCTTAACTATTGTTTCTTTTGTTTCTTTCTCATTTATTTCTGCTCTGATCTTTATGAGTTCTCTTCTTCTGCTGGCTTTGGGATGTTTTTGTTCTTCTTTCTCCAATTGTTTTAAGCGGAGGGTTAGGTCATCTGCTTCATATTTTCCTAGTTTCTTGAGGTGGGATTGTATTGCTATAAATTTCCCTCTTAGAACTGCTTTTGCAGTATCCCATAGGTTTTGCATGGTCGTGTGTTCATTGTCATTTTCTTCTAGGAATTGTTTAATTTCTCCTTTGATTTCCTCAAGGATCAGTTGGTTTTTTAGGTATGTATTGTTTAATCTCCATGTGTTTCTGTTTTTAGGGTTTTTTTTTCTGGTAGTTGATCTTCAGTCTCATTGCATTGTGGTCCGAGAAGATGGTTGATGTAATTTCGGTTTTCTTGAACTGACTGAGGTTAGATATGTGGCCCAAGATGTGGTCTATCCTGGAGAATGTTCCGTGAGCACTTGAGAAGAAAGTGTATTCTTCTGCTTTTGGATGGAACGTCCTAAAGATATCGATGAGGTCCATCTTTTCCAGTGTGGCATTTAAGGCTTGTGTTTCTTTATTAATTTTCTGTTTTGTTGATCTGTCCATTGGTGTGAAAGGAGTGTTAAAGTCTCCTACTATTATTGTGTTATTATTGATTTCTTCTTTTAAGTCTGAAAGTATCTGTCTTATGTATTGAGGTGCCCCTGTGTTGGGTGCATAGATGTTCATGACTGTTATGTCTTCCTCTTGGATGGATCCCTTAATCATGATGTAGTGACCTGCCTTGTCTCTTAGAATCTTCTTACTTTAAAGTCTATTTTGTCTGATATAAGGATTGCTACTCCAGCTTTCTTTTGATTTCCATTTGCATGGAATATCTTTTTCCAGCCTTTCACTTTCAGTCTATGAGTGTCTCTAGGTCTGAAGTGGGTCTCTTGTAAACAGCATATATATGGGTCTTGCTTCTGGATCCATTCAGCCAGCCTGTGTCGTTTGGTTGGAGCATTTAGTCCATTTACGTTCAAAGTAATTATTGATACAAATGTTCCTATTGTCATCTTCTTAGAAATTTGGGGTTTGATTTGTAAGGCTTCTCCTACTCTTGTATTTATTGGCTATATCAGGCCCTTTAACACTTGTTGTAGGGCTGGTTTTGTGGTACAGAATTCTTTTAGTTTTTGCTTGTGTGTGAAGCTTTTGACTTCACCATCGATTTTGAATGAGATTCTCGCTGGGTAGAGAATTCTTGGTTGCAGGTTATTCTCTTTTAGCCGTTTAAACGTATCTTGCCATTCTCTTCTGGCCTGTAGGGTTTCTGTTGAGAGATCCGCAGTTAAACGTATGGGGTTTCCTTTATATGTTATTTGTTGTTTGCTCCCAGCTGCTTTTAGTAATTTGTCTTTATATTTAGTCTGCATTAGTTTGATTAGAATGTGCCTTGGTGTGTTTCTTCTGGGGTTTCTTCTGTATGGAACTCTTTGTGCTTCCTGGACTTGGTTGACTATCTCCTTTCCCATGCTGGGGAAGTTTTCAACTATAACCTCTTCAAGAATTTTTTCATAGTCTTTCTTCTCTTCTTCTTCTTCTGGAACTCCTATAATTCTAATGTTGGTGCGTTTAATATTGTCCCATAGGTCTCTGAGGCTAACCTCAGTTCTTTTAATTCTTTGGGCTTTGTTCTGTTCTTCAGCACTTATTTCCACCATTCTGTCTTCCAGCTCACTTATCCGTTCTTCAGCCTCTGATACTCTACTGTTGAGACCTTCTATAGTATTTTTGAGTTCAGCAACTGAGTTGGTGGTCTCTATTTGCTTATTTTTCATTTCCTGCATGTCTTTTCTCAATGCACTAATTTCCTCTAATATTCTGTTTTCGGTGTTTTGCATCCTCATTAGTATAGTTTTTCTGAATTCTCTTTCAGATAGCTTGTCTATCTCCTCCTCTGTCATTTGAAGTGGTGTTTCTCTAGCTTGGTCCTTCATTTGTACAGTGTTTCTCTGACGTTTCATTATTAGGTTAATTTTTGTTTCTTTGTGTGTGTCTGTGTGTATGGAGTTCTTATTTCCACCAGGCTTCTTGGTTGAATTCTCCCTTGCTTTGGGTTTCTATCCTTGTAGAAGGGTTCAGTGGTTTGTGTCTTGGGTGGTGATAGACCTTGTTTACAGGTGAACAATCTGTAGTGTTGTATGATCTTTGATAATCAGTGTGGGGTCTTGGAATCCAGGCTTCCGCTTCGAGGATCCTTTGTTTGATGATTGGTCAGGGGGTGTAGGCTCTATATCTGGTTTGCTATGGTGTTCTGTGATACTTGTTCACACACTAGCATCTGAGGAACAAGAGGTGCATCTCTGACGGGTGACAGTCATAAAAGCATGCAGATGTTTTCTAACATAATCGTAAGATATACATATACAGCAATCTGACCGTTGGTGGGAACAGTCAACTGCCAAGCGTATTGGGGTTTTTTAAAATATGTTATTTGTTGTTTGCTCCCAGCTGCTTTTAGTAATTTGTCTTTATATTTAGTCTGCATTAGTTTGATTAGAATGTGCCTTGGTGTGTTTCTTCTGGGGTTTCTTCTGTATGGAACTCTTTGTGCTTCCTGGACTTGGTTGACTATCTCCTTTCCCATGCTGGGGAAGTTTTCAACTATAACCTCTTCAAGAATTTTTTCATAGTCTTTCTTCTCTTCTTCTTCTGGAACTCCTATAATTCTAATGTTGGTGCGTTTAATATTGTCCCATAGGTCTCTGAGGCTAACCTCAGTTCTTTTAATTCTTTGGGCTTTGTTCTGTTCTTCAGCACTTATTTCCACCATTCTGTCTTCCAGCTCACTTATCCGTTCTTCAGCCTCTGATACTCTACTGTTGAGACCTTCTATAGTATTTTTGAGTTCAGCAACTGAGTTGGTGGTCTCTATTTGCTTATTTTTCATTTCCTGCATGTCTTTTCTCAATGCACTAATTTCCTCTAATATTCTGTTTTCGGTGTTTTGCATCCTCATTAGTATAGTTTTTCTGAATTCTCTTTCAGATAGCTTGTCTATCTCCTCCTCTGTCATTTGAAGTGGTGTTTCTCTAGCTTGGTCCTTCATTTGTACAGTGTTTCTCTGACGTTTCATTATTAGGTTAATTTTTGTTTCTTTGTGTGTGTCTGTGTGTATGGAGTTCTTATTTCCACCAGGCTTCTTGGTTGAATTCTCCCTTGCTTTGGGTTTCTATCCTTGTAGAAGGGTTCAGTGGTTTGTGTCTTGGGTGGTGATAGACCTTGTTTACAGGTGAACAATCTGTAGTGTTGTATGATCTTTGATAATCAGTGTGGGGTCTTGGAATCCAGGCTTCCGCTTCGAGGATCCTTTGTTTGATGATTGGTCAGGGGGTGTAGGCTCTATATCTGGTTTGCTATGGTGTTCTGTGATACTTGTTCACACACTAGCATCTGAGGAACAAGAGGTGCATCTCTGACGGGTGACAGTCATAAAAGCATGCAGATGTTTTCTAACATAATCGTAAGATATACATACATATACAGCAATCCCCACAACTGACCAGTTTTACAGAGATAAGGCGCAGGAAATCTTTCTAGCAACTCATGCAATCACAGATGATACTTGCCCGTTAAGCTTTGAATTAATTAAAATAGTGCCTGAATAATAGATCTAGCACAAAGTCCTGGCTTGGATAATTACAATGAGAGCAATTTTAATTTAGGACATGTGCTCGGGGTGACAAGGAGGAGAGTCTATAAGTAATAAAAAGGAAAAGATTTGTCTTGGAAGTATTTTATAGGATTAGGTAGCAAAGATTAATGTGTGTACTGTTTAGTGTATTTGGAAGTGAATAGTGGAGACAGAAAGATAGGAAATAATTTATCTAGAGGATATTGGTAGCTAGGAAGATGTTTTACATTTAGAACATAGAGAAAGAAAGCAGTGGGAAAGAGGAAAGAGAAAAGAGAATTAGAGGTTTTCAAGAATTAAAATTAAAGTTAAAAAAAATATAATAAAAGTCCAAAGAAAGTTAAAAATTAAAAAGAGCAGAAAAAATTAATAAGACCGAAAAACAAAGAAAAAATACATAGAATAAACAAATGAATACTACAAACAAAAAAAACCCAAAAAACAAACAAACATAAAAAACCCCAATAAACAAACAAACTAATAAACCCCAAACCAATCAATTGAATAAGCAAAATAGTCCACCACAAACAAGCAGAAAAAAATGAAAAAAAAAAAAAAAGTTAAATACTGTCCTTGGTTTTTATCTTCACATCTGCCTGTTGGAAACCACTCTGCTCTTGATGGTGGTGTCTTGATGGCGTAGTGTTTCCCTAATAGTGCCGGTTGCTGTGGTTTCTGTTTTTGTGTTCAGCAAAATGAGGGCTTTGCTGCCATACTGGGTGCTGGCCGGGACGGTGGGCTGATTCCAGTCAGTTGGGCGGAGGCCGCGTCGCGTGCAACCCCATATTGGAGGGGGGCGCCCCGGCTCAACCGCGCACCCGCCAGCAGTCTCCAATCCCTGCTCTTTCCCCGGCTTCCTCCGCTGCTGCTGCAGCTCTAGGGGAGCGCGGGCTCCCCCGCCACTGGCACACGCGCACTGGGATACTTGTTCACACACTAGCATCTGAGGAACAAGAGGGGCATCCCTGATGGGTGACTAAACATATTTTCCGTAAGATATACATACATATACAGCAATCCCCACAACTGACCAGTTTTACAGAGATAAGGCGCAGGAAATCTTTCTAGCAACTCATGCAATCACAGATGATACTTGCCCGTTAAGCTTTGAATTAATTAAAATAGTGCCTGAATAATAGATCTAGCACAAAGTCCTGGCTTGGATAATTACAATGAGAGCAATTTTAATTTAGGACATGTGCTCGGGGTGACAAGGAGGAGAGTCTATAAGTAATAAAAAGGAAAAGATTTGTCTTGGAAGTATTTTATAGGATTAGGTAGCAAAGATTAATGTGTGTACTGTTTAGTGTATTTGGAAGTGAATAGTGGAGACAGAAAGATAGGAAATAATTTATCTAGAGGATATTGGTAGCTAGGAAGATGTTTTACATTTAGAACATAGAGAAAGAAAGCAGTGGGAAAGAGGAAAGAGAAAAGAGAATTAGAGGTTTTCAAGAATTAAAATTAAAGTTAAAAAAAATATAATAAAAGTCCAAAGAAAGTTAAAAATTAAAAAGAGCAGAAAAAATTAATAAGACCGAAAAACAAAGAAAAAATACATAGAATAAACAAATGAATACTACAAACAAAAAAAACCCAAAAAACAAACAAACATAAAAAACCCCAATAAACAAACAAACTAATAAACCCCAAACCAATCAATTGAATAAGCAAAATAGTCCACCACAAACAAGCAGAAAAAAATGAAAAAAAAAAAAAAAGTTAAATACTGTCCTTGGTTTTTATCTTCACATCTGCCTGTTGGAAACCACTCTGCTCTTGATGGTGGTGTCTTGATGGCGTAGTGTTTCCCTAATAGTGCCGGTTGCTGTGGTTTCTGTTTTTGTGTTCAGCAAAATGAGGGCTTTGCTGCCATACTGGGTGCTGGCCGGGACGGTGGGCTGATTCCAGTCAGTTGGGCGGAGGCCGCGTCGCGTGCAACCCCATATTGGAGGGGGGCGCCCCGGCTCAACCGCGCACCCGCCAGCAGTCTCCAATCCCTGCTCTTTCCCCGGCTTCCTCCGCTGCTGCTGCAGCTCTAGGGGAGCGCGGGCTCCCCCGCCACTGGCACACGCGCACTGCCGGTTATGTGTCTAAGTCCAGAAGGCGGACACGAGCTTTCCCGTCCAACTCGTGCCCGGTCCCTGGTCAGCAACCCGTGGACGACTTCCTCTCCGTTCAGCAAGCCCTCCAGTTGGAGTGGCTGAACTTACGCCTCGCGCGCCCGCTCCGTGGCTCCTCGTGGCGGGCGGGTTCCGGCGGCTCCTCGCGGCGGGCGGGTTCCGGCGGCTCTGGGCTTTTATTTTGGGGGATGTTTTTGATCACCACTTCAATTTCTGTTCTTGTAATTGGATTGTTCCTAATTTCTGTATCTTCCTGGTTCAGAACTGGAAGATTGACCTTATCTGAAAATCTGTTCATTTCTACCAGGTTGTCCATTTTATTGCCAAATGTTGTTCATAATAATATCTTAGATTCGTTTGTATTTTGGCATTCTCTGTTGTAAACTCTCCTTTTTCATTTCTAATTTTGTTGATTTGATTCTTCTCTCTTTCTTTCTTGATGATTCTGGCTAAGGATTTGTCAATTGTGTTTATCTTTTTGAAGAACCAGCTTTCGGTTTAATTAATCTTTGCTATCACTTCTTTCATTTCATTTTCATTTGTGTCTTTATGATTTATTCTAACTTTGGTCTTTTTTGTTCTTTTTCCAGTTGTTTTAAGTATTTAGGTTGTCTTTTTGATGTTTTTCTTGTTTCTTGAGCTAGAATTGTATTGCTATAAACTTCCCTCTTAGAAGTGCGTTTGAAAAATGAAAAAAAAAAGTTAAATACTGTCCTTGGTTTTTATCTTCACATCTGCCTGTTGGAAACCACTCTGCTCTTGATGGTGGTGTCTTGATGGCGTAGTGTTTCCCTAATAGTGCCGGTTGCTGTGGTTTCTGTTTTTGTGTTCAGCAAAATGAGGGCTTTGCTGCCATACTGGGTGCTGGCCGGGACGGTGGGCTGATTCCAGTCAGTTGGGCGGAGGCCGCGTCGCGTGCAACCCCATATTGGAGGGGGGCGCCCCGGCTCAACCGCGCACCCGCCAGCAGTCTCCAATCCCTGCTCTTTCCCCGGCTTCCTCCGCTGCTGCTGCAGCTCTAGGGGAGCGCGGGCTCCCCCGCCACTGGCACACGCGCACTGCCGGTTATGTGTCTAAGTCCAGAAGGCGGACACGAGCTTTCCCGTCCAACTCGTGCCCGGTCCCTGGTCAGCAACCCGTGGACGACTTCCTCTCCGTTCAGCAAGCCCTCCAGTTGGAGTGGCTGAACTTACGCTCCTCGCGGCGTCCGCGTTCCGGTGGCTCCTCGTGGCGGGCGGGTTCCGGCGGCTCCTCGCGGCGGGCGGGTTCCGGCGGCTCTGGGCTTTTATTTTGGGGGATGTTTTTGATCACCACTTCAATTTCTGTTCTTGTAATTGGATTGTTCCTAATTTCTGTATCTTCCTGGTTCAGAACTGGAAGATTGACCTTATCTGAAAATCTGTTCATTTCTACCAGGTTGTCCATTTTATTGCCAAATGTTGTTCATAATAATATCTTAGATTCGTTTGTATTTTGGCATTCTCTGTTGTAAACTCTCCTTTTTCATTTCTAATTTTGTTGATTTGATTCTTCTCTCTTTCTTTCTTGATGATTCTGGCTAAGGATTTGTCAATTGTGTTTATCTTTTTGAAGAACCAGCTTTCGGTTTAATTAATCTTTGCTATCACTTCTTTCATTTCATTTTCATTTGTGTCTTTATGATTTATTCTAACTTTGGTCTTTTTTGTTCTTTTTCCAGTTGTTTTAAGTATTTAGGTTGTCTTTTTGATGTTTTTCTTGTTTCTTGAGCTAGAATTGTATTGCTATAAACTTCCCTCTTAGAAGTGCTTTTGATGCATCCCATAGGTTTTGAGTTGTGGTGTTTTCATTATCATTTTCATCTAGATATTTTTTATTTCCATTTTGATTACTTCAGTAATTTGATTATTATTTAGAAATGTATTGTTTAGTCTCCCTGTGTTTGTGGTGTTTTTTATGGTTGTTTTCTTGTAATTGATATCTAGTCCCATAGCACTGTGGTCAGAAAAGATGGCTGACATACTTTCAATTTTCTTAAATTTACTAAGCTTTGATTTGTGACACAAGATGTGGTCTGTCCTGGAGAACGTTTCATTTGCACTTGAGAAGAAAGTATATTCTTCTGTGTTTGGATGAAATGCCCTAAAGTTTTCAATGAGATTCATGTCTTTTCTAATGTTTCATTTAAGGATTGTGTTTCCTTATTAATTTTCTGTTTTAATGATCTGTTCATTGGTATAAGAGGGGTGTTAAAGTCTCCTACTATTGCTGTGTTACTGTCAATTTCTCCTTTTATGTTTAATAGTGTTTGCCTTATGTATTGGGGTGCCCTTATGCTGGATGCATAGATATTTATAATTGTTGTGTCTTCCTCTTGGATTAATCCTTTGATCATTATGTAGTATCCTGCCTTTGTCTTTTATAATTTTCTTTTATTTTAAGGTCTACTTTGTATGATATGAAGATTGCTACACCAGCTTTCTTTTGATTTCCATTTGCATGGAATATATTTTTTCCTCCTCTTGCTTTCAGTCTATATGTGCCTGTAGGTCTGACGTGGGTTTCTTGCAAAGAGCATATATATGGGTCTTGTGTTTGTGTTCATTCAGCTAGTCTATGTCTTTTGTTTGGATCATTTAATTTATTTACATTTAAAGTAATTATTGATACAAATGCTGACTAAATAAGTCCTTTTAACAAGGGGTAAATTCTAATTTTTCTTGATGATTCTGGCTAAGGATTTGTCAATTGTGTTTATCTTTTTGAAGAACCAGCTTTCGGTTTAATTAATCTTTGCTATCACTTCTTTCATTTCATTTTCATTTGTGTCTTTATGATTTATTCTAACTTTGGTCTTTTTTGTTCTTTTTCCAGTTGTTTTAAGTATTTAGGTTGTCTTTTTGATGTTTTTCTTGTTTCTTGAGCTAGAATTGTATTGCTATAAACTTCCCTCTTAGAAGTGCTTTTGATGCATCCCATAGGTTTTGAGTTGTGGTGTTTTCATTATCATTTTCATCTAGATATTTTTTATTTCCATTTTGATTACTTCAGTAATTTGATTATTATTTAGAAATGTATTGTTTAGTCTCCCTGTGTTTGTGGTGTTTTTTATGGTTGTTTTCTTGTAATTGATATCTAGTCCCATAGCACTGTGGTCAGAAAAGATGGCTGACATACTTTCAATTTTCTTAAATTTACTAAGCTTTGATTTGTGACACAAGATGTGGTCTGTCCTGGAGAACGTTTCATTTGCACTTGAGAAGAAAGTATATTCTTCTGTGTTTGGATGAAATGCCCTAAAGTTTTCAATGAGATTCATGTCTTTTCTAATGTTTCATTTAAGGATTGTGTTTCCTTATTAATTTTCTGTTTTAATGATCTGTTCATTGGTATAAGAGGGGTGTTAAAGTCTCCTACTATTGCTGTGTTACTGTCAATTTCTCCTTTTATGTTTAATAGTGTTTGCCTTATGTATTGGGGTGCCCTTATGCTGGATGCATAGATATTTATAATTGTTGTGTCTTCCTCTTGGATTAATCCTTTGATCATTATGTAGTATCCTGCCTTTGTCTTTTATAATTTTCTTTTATTTTAAGGTCTACTTTGTATGATATGAAGATTGCTACACCAGCTTTCTTTTGATTTCCATTTGCATGGAATATATTTTTTCCTCCTCTTGCTTTCAGTCTATATGTGCCTGTAGGTCTGACGTGGGTTTCTTGCAAAGAGCATATATATGGGTCTTGTGTTTGTGTTCATTCAGCTAGTCTATGTCTTTTGTTTGGATCATTTAATTTATTTACATTTAAAGTAATTATTGATACAAATGCTGACTAAATAAGTCCTTTTAACATCTGTTGTTAAAGGCTTGTTTTGTGGTACTAAATTCTGTTAACTTTTGTTTGTCTGTAAAGCTTTTTATCTGTCCATTAATTTTGAATGAGATCTTTGATAGCTAGAGTAATCTTGATTGTAGATTCTTGCTTTTCAGTAGTTTAAATATGTCTTTCCATTCCCTTCCGGCCTGAAAGATCAGCAGTTAAACATATGAGATTTCCCTTGTTTGTCACTTGTTGCTTTCCCCTTACTGCTTTTTGTATTCTTTCTTTGTTTAATCTGTGTTAGCTTGATTAGTATGTGTTTTGATGTGGTTCTCCTTGGGTTTATCATGTATGGGACTCTTTGTGCTTTTTGGACTTGAATGACTATTTCCTTTCCCATGCTGGGAAAGTTTTCAGGTGTAGTGTCTTCAAAAAATTTCTCATACCCTTTCTTTTTCTCTTCTTCTCCTGGGACCCCTATTATTCAAATGTTGGTGCATTTGATATTATCCCAGAGGTCTCTAAGACTGTCCTCAGTTCTTTTCATTCTTTGTACTTTATTCTGTTCTTCAGCATTTATTTTTATCATTCTGTCTTCCAGCTCGTTTATCTGTTCTTGTGCTTCAGATACTCTACTATTGATACCTTCTAGAGTATTTTTAAGTTCAGCAATTGAGTTATTTGTCTCTTTTTGTTTAGTTTTCATTTCTTTTATGTCCTTGTTCAGTATGTTAATTTATTCTTGCATTTTCTGTAATATTCTATTTTTGATGTTTTGGATCCTCATTACTATCATTTTTCTGAATTCTCTTTCAGATACTTTGTCTAATACCACTTCATTCATTTAGATTTGTGTGATTCTAGTTTGTTACTTCATTTATGCAGTATTTTTCTGCCTTTTAATCATTACATTAATTTTTAATTTATTTTATTTGAGGTCTCCTGGTTGATTTTTTTTTTTCCTTTTGCTTTCTGCCCTTGAAGAAAGGCCCAATTGTTTGTGTAAGCTTCGTAGAAGTTTTGGGTAGAGGTAAGTTTTCATTTATTTTATTTTTTCCCCCTATGATGGGTAGGCCTAAGTTAGATTGTATTCCTGTCTGCTGATGAGTGAGTTTGCATTTTTGTCTTTTTTGTTGTTTGGATGGAGTGTCTTGCACAGGGTTTGCTGACACTTGAGTGATGCCAGTTTTGTAAACAGGTGCTTACCTTTGTGGGGGTTATTGTTGTTTAATATCTCCTAGTGTAGGTGTTTTCTTGTAGCATAGGGTCTGGAGTCGATGCTCCCTTCTCCAAGATTCCAGAGTTTGATCTCTGACTGAGGAATGGAGATTCCATGGTTGGTTTGTCATAGCTTTCAGTGGCATTAAAACAAATATAGGGCTTCCCTGGTGGTTCAGTGGGTAAGGACACCGCCTTGCAGTGCAGGGGGCGCCGGTTCGATTCCTGGCCTGGGAAGATCCCAAGTGCCGCAGAGCGGCTGGACCGATGTGTCCAATTACCGAGCCGAAGCTCTGGAGCACGTGTGCCCAGAGCTGGTGCTCTGCGATGACAGAGGCCACCGTGATGGGAGGTCCACACGGGCTGAAGAACAAAGACGGATGAAAATGGACAAATGAAAGACCAATAGAAGTGGTACACCTGCTCCCCTCCCTCCCCGCCCCACCCTCCACCAAAATAAATAAATAAATAAATCTTAAAAATATATATATATAAAACATATGAGGGACAAAAGGCACATCCCTGAAAGATGGCAATTAAATAATCATGCAAATATTATTTAACATATTGGAAAAACACATGTACATAAACATCCATAACAAAATCCATACAGTCCAGAAAGTTAAAGCACAATATTCTATTTTTGATGTTTTGGATTCATACTATCATTTTTCTGAATTCTCTTTCAGATACTTTGTCTAATACCACTTCATTCATTTAGATTTGTGTGATTCTAGTTTGTTACTTCATTTATGCAGTATTTTTCTGCCTTTTAATCATTACATTAATTTTTAATTTATTTTATTTGAGGTCTCCTGGTTGATTTTTTTTTTTCCTTTTGCTTTCTGCCCTTGAAGAAAGGCCCAATTGTTTGTGTAAGCTTCGTAGAAGTTTTGGGTAGAGGTAAGTTTTCATTTATTTTATTTTTTCCCCCTATGATGGGTAGGCCTAAGTTAGATTGTATTCCTGTCTGCTGATGAGTGAGTTTGCATTTTTGTCTTTTTTGTTGTTTGGATGGAGTGTCTTGCACAGGGTTTGCTGACACTTGAGTGATGCCAGTTTTGTAAACAGGTGCTTACCTTTGTGGGGGTTATTGTTGTTTAATATCTCCTAGTGTAGGTGTTTTCTTGTAGCATAGGGTCTGGAGTCGATGCTCCTTCTCCAAGATTCCAGAGTTTGATCTCTGACTGAGGAATGGAGATTCCATGGTTGGTTTGTCATAGCTTTCAGTGGCATTAAAACAAATATAGGGCTTCCCTGGTGGTTCAGTGGGTAAGGACACCGCCTTGCAGTGCAGGGGGCGCCGGTTCAGTCCCTGGCCTGGGAAGATCCCATGTGCCGCAGAGCGGCTGGACCGGTGTGTCCAATTACGAGCCGAAGCTCTGGAGCACGTGTGCCCAGAGCTGGTGCTCTGCGATGACAGAGGCCACCGTGATGGGAGGTCCACACGGGCTGAAGAACAAAGACGGATGAAAATGGACAAATGAAAGACCAATAGAAGTGGTACACCTGCTCCCCTCCCTCCCCGCCCCCCCCTCCACCAAAATAAATAAATAAATAAATCTTAAAAATATATATATATAAAACATATGAGGGACAAAAGGCACATCCCTGAAAGATGGCAATTAAATAATCATGCAAATATTATTTAACATATTGGAAAAACACATGTACATAAACATCCATAACAAAATCCATACAGTCCAGAAAGTTAAAGCACAATACATTGACCCACCAAACAGGTGGATCTACAGCTGATATCTACCAGTTAAGAACCAAGCTAACTAAAGCACAAATCGGAAAATAAAACTAGAGCAAGATTTTCAGTGGTGTTAAAGCAATGAAAGCAGCATTAACTAACATATATGATAAGGAGGAGAAATAAGAGAACAGATTGGTAGTGAAGAAAGGTAGAATAATATTGCAGAGTTATATAGAGATAGACAAAAAAAAGATTTGTATATACCAATGTTTAGTCCAGCAGGAAAAGACCAGTAGGGAAAGCAATCAATGGAATAGTTGTAGAAAGAATAATAATAGATAAAAAAATTTTGATGGTTAAAACAGAGAGAAAAATATAGTAACGCAAACCAAATAAAAAATGAAACCTTCACAGGACCACAAAGGGCCAGTGTACAGGTAGACTTGTTTAACTAAAATAAAAGTTGTGGTTAAAAAAAAAAGGCAAAAAAACCCTTAAATGCTGTGTGATGGCCTGGAGGGGTGGTATGGGTGAGATATATGTATGACTAATCTAGGATCATACATATCTGTGAACAACAAAAACTCTGTAAAAGTAAAAAGCAAAATAAAAAATTTTTTTAAATGTTAACCATAGTAATAAATTAACTTCTTAAAAAATAAAAGCACAACCTGAACATATTTCACAGTACTAATAAAATTGTTAGCTATAACAACAGAAGAAGAAAATAAATAAATAAACTCTAGAAGCAATTCCAGATCAAGTATAACTGAAAAAAAAATGATATTCATACATATCAGTGTCATTCATATATATATAGATATAGATATAGGTATAGATGTATGTATATATGTAATCAGCTAGTGGGAAGGTTTTGTGTCCTCCTTGTCTTTGGCTTTCATTTGTGATTTTATTTTCACCTCTGTGTTTGGGTTGTCTGCCAGAGTTTGCTGCTGAGGCTTTGAGTCTGTCCTAGTGGGAACCAGGTGTGAGGGTAGGGCAGCTGGAAGAACCAGATTTTCTTCATTTTTTGGCCACTTCTATTGGTCTTTCATTTCCATATTTTTGTTCTTTGGCCTGTGTGGGCCTCCCATCGCAGTGGCTTCTTTCACTACAGTGCACGGCTCTGGGCATAAGCACTCCAGAGCTCCAGCTTGGTAGTTGGGCACATCGGTCCAGCTGCTCTGTGGCACATGGGATCTTCCCAGGCCAGTGATCAAATAGGCAACCCTTGCACTGCAAGGCAGTGTTTTTACCCACTGGACTACCAGGGAAGCCCAGAACCAGATTTTCAAGTTGGGCACTTGCAGAACTGGTCAACCTGGTTATGTGACCAGGATAGCTGGAAATGTGGTGTCTCAGTGAGGATTGAGTGCCAAATGTGCAGGGCTCAGTCTGATATAGGGTCATGGCTCCTTTTTCCAGAGTCCTGGTAGGCTCAAAGTTTTGTTTGTGCCCCCAGAGTCTGTGTCCCCATTCCTGCTCAATTGTACTTTTGTTTGGCTACTGGTGACCTCTTTCAAGGGGACTTATGCCTTTATGCCTTATGCTGCATCTCCTCAGCTCTCACGGGCACGATTGGTGGGCCTGTGGGCAAACTTCTCCAAACTGCTCTTGACATTCTGGGTGGACCCCTTAGCTGCCACTAGCCAGCTGGATTTGTCTAGCTGCCATGTTTGTGCAAATTTTTCTGGTGCTAGTACTGCTCTCCTTTTCCCAGGTCCTTCCTCAGAGATGCTGTGGGAGCACGGGTGCAAGGATTCTGAGAGCTTAAGCAATTCATTTTCAGTCTATGGGGTGTTTATGGGCTGAGTTTCTGTTTTCTCATCTGGCTCTCCAAGATTTTGGCACTCCCCTTGGTCCCACTTGTGAGGGGGCTTTCCAGGGCAGGGAGTTTCTTCCTCCTTCTTACCTCCCTCCCTCCCTTGGGGTGCAGGCTTCTTTCTGACACTCCCCCATCTTTCCCTTTTTATGTCTCTTTTTCCTACCTCATTCCAGGGAGTCCAGCTTACACCCTGCAGGCCTCGGATCTTCTGTTGTCACCTAGGAGCTGGTTTGTAGGGGTTGTTCCATATCTTGATGAGTTTTTGATGAATTTGTTGGGGATATGGTGATATCCTCATCTGCCATCTTGGGCTCCTCCCTCCTGAATTTTATTCTTATCCAATTTCCATAAGACATTGCTCTGCATTTACCGATCCCCAATAGTTCCAATGTATAGGCACATTTTGTGATCCTCTAACTACAGTGTTCTTTCTTTTTAAACTGTTTTATTGCCAGAATTTTTGAATAAATGACCTCTTTCCTTGAAGTATTCTTGAAACAATATTGTGTTTGTTTACTGTTGCACAACAAAGTAACTCAGTTACACATATAAATACATTTTCATATTCATATTACAGATTATCACACAATACTGAATATAGTTTTCTGTGCTATATAATAGGACCTTGTTCTTTATCCATTGCGTGTGTATGTGTCTATATATATATATATATGTGTGTGTGTATATATATATATATGTGTATATATATACACACACACACACACACACATATATATATATATATCAACTTGTATCTGCTAATCACAAACTCTCAGTCCAATCCTCTCTCACTGCCTTCTTTATGTTCCTGAGCCTATTTCTGGATCATTTATAGGTTCATTTGTATCATCTTTTTGATTTCACATATAAATGATATATTTTGGTATTTGTCTTTCTCTATCTGACTTCACTTAGTATGATAATCTTCAGGGATATTTATATTGTTGCAGATGGCATTATTTCCTTTTTATTATAGTTGAGTAATATTCCATTTTATGCATATACCACTCCTTTATCCATTTATTTGTTGAATATTTAGGCTGCTTCCATGTCATGACTACATTAATAGTGCTGCTATGAACATAGAGGTGGGGTTCCTGTATTTTTTCTAATCATAGTTTGGTATGCACATATGTTTAAGAATAGGATTTCTGGATCATAAGGCAATTCTATTATAAATTTTCTGAAAAAAATCCATATTGTTTTCCACAATGACTGTACAAAACCACCAATGGTGTAGGAGACTTCCTTTTTTCCCACAGCTTCTCCAGAATTTGTTATCAGTAGAATTTTTAATGATGGTCATTCTGACTGGTGTCAGGTGGTATCTTATTGTAGTTTTTAATCTGCATTTGTGTAATAGTTAGCAATATTGAGCATTTTTTCATATATCTACTGGCCATCTGTATTTCCTCTTTGAAGAAATTTCTCTTTAGATATTTTTCCCATTTTTTGATTGGATTACTAGATAATTTTTATTGTTAGTTATATGAGCTATTTCTGTGTTTTGGAAATTAATCCCTTGTCAGTCACACCATTTGCAAACATTTTCACCCATTCCATAGGCTGTCTTTTCATTTTCTATTGCACCCTTTGCTATGCAAAAGCTTGTAAATTTGATTAGCTCTCATTTATTTTCATTTTTATTTCTACTTCTTTGGGAGAAGAAACTGGCCTAAGAAAATGTTGGTGAAATTTGTGTCAGAGAATATTTTGCCTGTGCTCTCTTCTAGAAGTCTTATGATGTCATATCTTATTTTAAGTCTTTAAGCCATTTTGAGTTTATTTTAATTTTTTGCCTCTAAGTTATCACTTATTTTTCATCCATCTTTATTCTTTGGCATGTGTGGGCTTCCCATTGTAGCAGCCTCTCTCATTACAGAGCACTGGCTCTGGGTGCATGCACTCCAGAGTGCTGGCTTTTAATTGGATACACCAGCCCATCTATTCCTCAGCATGTGGGATCTTCCTGGGCCAGGGATCGAACCGGCGCCCTTTGCACTGCAAGGCAGACTCTCTATCCACTGGACCACCAGGAAACCCCATTTTGAATTATTTTTATGTACTGTTGAGGAGATATGTTCTAGCCTTATTTACATGTGGTCATTCAGCTTTCCCAATACCACTGGCCAATATCACTGGCTGAAGAGACTGTGTTTCTCAGTGTATATGCTTGACTCTTTTGTCAAAGATTAATTGATCATACCTGTATGAGTTTTTGGTCTCTCAATTTTCTGCCATTTTTCTGCCATTTCTAGCCACTTCCTTCTCCAAACCTACAGCTAATCTTAGGCAAAACTGTGAAATAACAAGTTTTTCTATATAGGTAATTGAAAAGTCTAGCTACTTGTCCATGTTTGATATGAAAAAAAAAATTGCCACAAATTAGGTGGCTTAAGACAAGAAAACTTTATCCTCTTAACTATTCTGAAGGCTAGGAGTAAAAAGCCAAAACACTGACAGAAGAGTACACTCTCCAGAGGATCTGGAAAGAATCTGTTCCATGCTTCTCTTCCATCTTATGGTAGTTAACAGACATCCTTGGTGTTTCTTGGCTTAGAGATGCATCACTCCAATATCTGCCTCCACCGTATCAATGCCCAGACATCTTCTGGCTTGAAAATTACCCGGAAATTAATCCCTTGTCAGTCACACCATTTGCAAACATTTTCACCCATTCCATAGGCTGTCTTTTCATTTTCTATTGCACCCTTTGCTATGCAAAAGCTTGTAAATTTGATTAGCTCTCATTTATTTTCATTTTTATTTCTACTTCTTTGGGAGAAGAAACTGGCCTAAGAAAATGTTGGTGAAATTTGTGTCAGAGAATATTTTGCCTGTGCTCTCTTCTAGAAGTCTTATGATGTCATATCTTATTTTAAGTCTTTAAGCCATTTTGAGTTTATTTTAATTTTTTGCCTCTAAGTTATCACTTATTTTTCATCCATCTTTATTCTTTGGCATGTGTGGGCTTCCCATTGTAGCAGCCTCTCTCATTACAGAGCACTGGCTCTGGGTGCATGCACTCCAGAGTGCTGGCTTTTAATTGGATACACCAGCCCATCTATTCCTCAGCATGTGGGATCTTCCTGGGCCAGGGATCGAACCGGCGCCCTTTGCACTGCAAGGCAGACTCTCTATCCACTGGACCACCAGGGAAACCCCATTTTGAATTATTTTTATGTACTGTTGAGGAGATATGTTCTAGCCTTATTTACATGTGGTCATTCAGCTTTCCCAATACCACTGGCCAATATCACTGGCTGAAGAGACTGTGTTTCTCAGTGTATATGCTTGACTCTTTTGTCAAAGATTAATTGATCATACCTGTATGAGTTTTTGGTCTCTCAATTTTCTGCCATTTTTCTGCCATTTCTAGCCACTTCCTTCTCCAAACCTACAGCTAATCTTAGGCAAAACTGTGAAATAACAAGTTTTTCTATATAGGTAATTGAAAAGTCTAGCTACTTGTCCATGTTTGATATGAAAAAAAAAATTGCCACAAATTAGGTGGCTTAAGACAAGAAAACTTTATCCTCTTAACTATTCTGAAGGCTAGGAGTAAAAAGCCAAAACACTGACAGAAGAGTACACTCTCCAGAGGATCTGGAAAGAATCTGTTCCATGCTTCTCTTCCATCTTATGGTAGTTAACAGACATCCTTGGTGTTTCTTGGCTTAGAGATGCATCACTCCAATATCTGCCTCCACCGTATCATGATGTTCTCCCCTGGATATCTCTGTCTTCACATGGCATTCTCTTTTCTGAGCCTGTGTCTAAATTTTGCTCTCTTATAAGATCCTACTCCAATTCAGTATGACCTCTTCTTAACTTGATTACATCTGCAAAGATCATATTTCTAAATCTAGTCACATACCCTGGCTCTGGGGATTATGAAATCAACATCTCCTTTCAAGGACACCATTTAACATACTGCAGAGAAGACAGAATTTAAAAGCAGAGTAGGTTTCCCTCTGTCTGAAATCAGAGCAAAACTGTTTAGTCACACAAAGAAGACAGAGCCATCACCGTAGCCTCTCTTCCCATCAGTCAGTCAGGCAGTTGAGAGGCCCCAGAGAGGGTGATCCATTAAGCACCTGATGTACCAAATAACAGAGAAGGATCCCAGCCATAGTGACCTTTCAAGTGCTTGATGTGCTGAGCAACAGAGAAGGACCAGCCAAAGAGGACCTCTGATTGCCAGCTGCCAGAAACTAGAAAATGATTCTGATAGGACCATAACTCCTGTGACTAAGGCAGTTGGTGTCTTTGCAAACTTTTCACACAGCTCCAGAGACAAGCACAGTATTAGAGGGCATCCTTGGGAGGTGAGGTAGACTGTGACTCACAGTGAAGGAAAAGACGCTGACAGCTGAGATCCAAGAAAAAAATACTTGTTAGTCTTTAACTTGTTTGTTAGTTCTCTGGATTTCCTATTTTCTTTCTTTTTTTTTTTTCTTTCTTCTTCTCTCCTCTGTTGCTATAGTTGTTGACTTTATTAGTGCTATTAAATCAACGTATGAGAATGTTTTATCACACATTTTTTCCCTAGTGCTTCTGCCTCTACATTGAACTTTCACAGTGTTGAGGGGCATTTTCTTCTTCTTTTTTTAATTTTAAAATTAAAAAAAATATTATTAACATTTTTCTACATATTATTATCATTTTGTTTGTTTTTCTTCTCCTGTTGCAGGTACTCTTTAATATATATAAATGTTCTTTATCTACATCTATTTAACTTTGCTTTTCTATTCTTTCTTTTTCTCACGATATTTATTAGTCTGCTTTGAGTTTATTGCTTTATTGCCCATTTGGCACATTGCTATGTTTTGTTTCCCAGCTTATGCTTTAGTTAGTTTTGTTTTTAACTGATTGATATCATTTTTGCTTTCCTTTTCTTGCTGGGTCAATCACTTCTTTTTTTTTTTTTTTCTTTTTGGACAGTTTTGGTTCTGTTTATGTGTGTATAGGAGTGTATACATATATATATTCCATTATTCTTGTTAATAGTTGATTGACTTTGTATTCATGATTTTTTTGAAGTTTGCCTTTTGTTTCTTCTTATAGTGTTTGTTTTAATTCCCTTTTAATGTAATTTAAAAAAAAAAAAAAAAACTGTGAAATTTCATTCCTTGGCCAGAGATTAGGCCCTGAGACTTTGGAATAGGAGTGGTGACAAGAAGTCTCTCAACTGCCAGAAAACCCCTAACCCTAGAGCGTATCAATTAGTTAGAACTCCCACAAAGGCCTACACCTGTATACAAGATCCAAAACCAGTCATCATCCAGTGAAAGATACATCACCAAAACAACAAAGAAGACAAAAACACAAAATGAGTCAGCAGCAAACAGGATCAACACTTCATACAGTGCTGTCTATAAGAGAAAAAGAAAGAACTTACCTCATCCTACCAGAGCACAAGTATATGCCACACCAAACATAAGAGTACACAAATCACTGTACCAACTTTACCCACCAGGGGCAGAAAACAAAAAGAAGAAAGAATTTAAAAACAAATTGGGGGCAAAGGAGACTATAAGCACAATAAATTTAAAAAATAAATGTAAAAATTAAAAGGCAGAAAAGTAGTACATAAATGAAAGAAAAACCTGGAAGTACACAAGACCAAATAAGCAAAGAGGAAATAGACAAACTACCTGAAAAATAACTAAGAGCAGTGATATTAATAATGTACCAAAACCTACAAAATAGAATGGAGAAAATGCAAGAAGCTTTCAAAAAAATTCCAATGACACAGAGATGACTCTACTCATGGACATCACCAGATTGTTAATACTGAAATCAGATTAATTATATTCTTTGCAGCTGAGGATGGAGAAGCTCTATACAGGCAGCACAAACAAGAATGGAAGCTGACTGTGGCTCAGATATGAAGCTATTGCAAAATATAGAATAAAATTGAATAAATTAGGGAAAAGTCACTGGGCCATTCAGGCATGACCTAAATCAAATCCCTTAAGATTATACAGTGGGGGGGGTGGGGCTAAGATGGTGGCATAGAAGGACGTGCACTCATCTCTCCTGCAAAATCGCCTGAATTGCAACAAGTTCCTGAAAAACCATGGACAGGAGGAGGTTGGATCTGATCATAGCGAGGATACCCCACATCGAAGAACAAAGGAGAAGCCACATCAAGATGGTAGGAAGGGCACAATCGCACTTTTAAGTCAAACCTCATACCCGCCAGAGAGGCTGGGTGGGCCAAAGGCGCAAAGCTTGTTGCAGATCAAGACCTGGGAAAGGAGCAGTGACACCCTCAGGGGACTGAGCCAGACCTGCTTTGGAGGATCCAAGTGCCCCCTTGAGCTAGAAGTGCCCTTGTGCAGTCCTCGGAAGGACGGCACTCAGTTACCTTTGGAGGAGGTTACCATTAACCCAATCACAGAGCCACGGAGGAGGACTGGAAAGTCTGTGCACACTGTGATCTGAGAGAGTGGAATAGCGATCCTGCATGAGACTGAGCCAGACTCACCTCTGAGTAATTTGATGTCTCCCGCGGTGGCAGGGGTCGATGGTGGCCTGCAGCAGGGTCGGGGTCACTGCGGAAGTGCTTCTCATAGAGAGTGTGGGAATAAATCCTTTGTGAGACAGACACCATTTTCTCTCCTGTAGTTAGGCTGCTGGTCAAACTGCAGGTCTTCTGGTCAAGCTACAGGGAGGGAATTTAGCTCCACCCAGCAAGAAAAGGGATTTGGATTAAGAAACTCCCAGGGCCAGCATGGACTGCAATTTTAGTTCTGGAATAGGCTGAATTAAACAAGCAGTCAAAGATGTCTTCAGATCCAACCACTGCCAGAGGCAAGAAAAAGACTGATAATTCCTGAATAGTCAGCAAGAGACACAAGAACATAAACACTATTTTCACGTTTTGTCTGAAGCTGAAGTTATTGCTGGATTTTTAAAATTTCATTCTATTCCTTATTCTGTTTTATTGCATTTTTCTTTGCATTGTATTGTTGGTTTCAATTGCTTTTTTCCCTTTTTTCCAAACCCACTCAGTGTACCCCCGTTTTTTTGTTTTCCTTTTTTGGGTGTGTAAGTGGGTGTGTTTATTTCCTCCATTGAATGCTATTGAAGCTACTAATCTTACCAGGAAGACTGAATATATTCAAGTTTACATATTTTTTTTTCTTTTTCCTTTTAAACCACACATTTTATTTTGGTATAAACTTCTGGTTCCCCATTAGCCTTTTAAGGTTCCGTGGCAGGTTTTTTTGTTTTTATTCCTTTTGCTCTGTTTTTCTGTATTTTTCTATATACTTATCTCTGTTTTAATTTTTAAATTTTTTCATTTGTACTACTACTTCCTCTATAATTCTTTGCTTTCTCTGATGCTCCTTTCATATAGCACTAAACTGTAATACATACAAATCTTTATCTCCCTATATTTAACTTTGCAATATTATTCTATATTTCTCTTCTATCCTCCCTTTCTCTTTTTCTCTTTCCCCACCATATTTCTTAGTCTGTTCTGTCCTCGTTGCCTTATCCCCAACAGTGACTCTGCTCTAGCATTATTCTTCAACTGGTGCTCTACTTAGTTTGGCAGTTAACTGGTGGATATCATTCTGGGTTTCCTCTATTTGCAGTGCTAACGTATTGTAGTGTATTTTTTGTTGGAATGCTTGGGTTATGTTATAGTTGTATATGCTTGTGTGTATAATTCAATACGCTAGATAGTATTTGCATAATATTTTAATTGCCATTTGTCAAAGGTATACCTTCTGTTTCTCATTTGCATATATATGTTTCAGTATCACTTAATGCGATAACAATCCAGCTGTGAAATCTTCATTCCCTGGTCAGGCAACAAGCCCCAGGGCTTTAGGGAGGGAGCACTGACTCCAAAACTCTACAATACTAGAGAACGCCTAACACTAGAGGGCAGTATACAACTGAGAACGCCAACAAAAGTAATCACTTGTATGCGAGTCCTGACATCACCCAACCACCAGCATCACCCAGAATAAGAAGCCCCATTCAAACAACAAACACCAATAGACATAACTGAAAGTCTGGGAAAAGGAAATTCCAAACAGAGCCAGCTAAAAAATTAATAATAACAATGAAACGGCAGAGAAATACCACACAAGTGAAGGAACAATCTACAAACACACAAGATCAAATCAATGAAGAGAATTTGGACAAACTTTCTGAAAGCGATTTCAGAAGCATGATAGTAAAGATGACCAAAGACACTGAAAACAGAATGTTAGAGAAATGGCAAGGCACAACTAACACACTGAATAAAGAAATACAAGAACTTACCAAAAAAGTAACAGAGGCAACTCAATCGCTGAACTTAAAAACACTGTAGAAGGAATCAAGAGCAGAGTATCTGAGACAGAAGACTGGATAAGTGAACTGGAAGATAGAATGGTGGAAGTAACTGCTGAAAAACAGAATCTAGCTCAAAGAATGAAAAGAGCCGAGGATAGCCTCAGAGACCTCTGGGATAATATCAAATGCACCAGTATTCGAATTACAGGGCTTCCAGAAGAAGAAGAAGAAAAGAAAGGCTATGAGAAAATTTTCAAAGAGATTCTAGTTGAAAATTTCCCCACCATGGGAAAAGAAATAGTCAAGTCCAAGAAGCACAAAGAGTACCATACAGAATCAATCTGAGAAGAAACACACCAAGACACATATTAATGAAGTTAACACAAATGAAACACAAAGACAGAATTCTCAAAGCAGCAAGGGAAAAGCAACTAGTGACATACAAGGGAAAGGCCATCTGTTTAACAGCTGATCTCTCAACAGAAACTCTGCAGGCCAGAAGGGAATGGCAGGACACATTTAAACGGCTAAAAGAGAATAGTCTGCAACCAAGAATCTTCTAACCTGCAAGGATCTCCTTCAAAATTGATGGAGAAATCAAAAGCTTTACAGACAAGCAAAAATTAAAAGAATTTAGTCACACCAAACCAGCCTTACAACAAGTGCTAAAGGGACTTATATAGACAACAAGTATAAAAGAAGGAGAAGATCTACAAACACACAAGATCAAATCAATGAAGAGAATTTGGACAAACTTTCTGAAAGCGATTTCAGAAGCATGATAGTAAAGATGACCAAAGACACTGAAAACAGAATGTTAGAGAAATGGCAAGGCACAACTAACACACTGAATAAAGAAATACAAGAACTTACCAAAAAAGTAACAGAGGCAACTCAATCGCTGAACTTAAAAACACTGTAGAAGGAATCAAGAGCAGAGTATCTGAGACAGAAGACTGGATAAGTGAACTGGAAGATAGAATGGTGGAAGTAACTGCTGAAAAACAGAATCTAGCTCAAAGAATGAAAAGAGCCGAGGATAGCCTCAGAGACCTCTGGGATAATATCAAATGCACCAGTATTCGAATTACAGGGCTTCCAGAAGAAGAAGAAGAAAAGAAAGGCTATGAGAAAATTTTCAAAGAGATTCTAGTTGAAAATTTCCCCACCATGGGAAAAGAAATAGTCAAGTCCAAGAAGCACAAAGAGTACCATACAGAATCAATCTGAGAAGAAACACACCAAGACACATATTAATGAAGTTAACACAAATGAAACACAAAGACAGAATTCTCAAAGCAGCAAGGGAAAAGCAACTAGTGACATACAAGGGAAAGGCCATCTGTTTAACAGCTGATCTCTCAACAGAAACTCTGCAGGCCAGAAGGGAATGGCAGGACACATTTAAACGGCTAAAAGAGAATAGTCTGCAACCAAGAATCTTCTAACCTGCAAGGATCTCCTTCAAAATTGATGGAGAAATCAAAAGCTTTACAGACAAGCAAAAATTAAAAGAATTTAGTCACACCAAACCAGCCTTACAACAAGTGCTAAAGGGACTTATATAGACAACAAGTATAAAAGAAGGAGAAGATCTACAAAACAAAGCCATCATAACATCTAAGAAGATTACAATAGAATCATTTATATCAATAATTACTTTGAATGTCAATGGACTAAATGCCCCAACCAAAAGACACAGAGTGGCTGAATGGATTCAAAAAAACGACCCATACATATGCTGCCTCCAGGAAACTCACTTCAGACCTAGAGACACTCATAGACTGAAAGTGAGAGGCTGGAAAAAGATATTTGATGCAAAAGGAAATCAAAGGAAAGCTGGAGTAGCAATCCTCATATCAGACAAATAGACCTCAAAATAAAGAAGATTAGAAGAGACAAGGCAGGACACCACATAATGATCAAGGGATCGATCCAAAAAGAAGACATAACAATCATAAATACCTATGCACCCAATGCAGGACCACCCCAATACATAAGGCAAACACTTCCAGACCTAAAAGAAGAAATCGACAATAACACAGTCATAGTAGGAAACATTAATAGTCCTCTCACACCAATGGATAGATCAACCAAACAGAAAATTAAGAAAGAAACACAAGCCTTAAATGCCACACTAGAAGAAATGGACCTCATTGAACTTTCCATCCAAAAGCAGAAGAAAACACATTCTTCTCAAGTGCTCACGGAGAATTCTCCAGGATAGACCACATCTTGGGACAAAAATCAAACCTCCGTCAATTTAAGAAAAGTGAAATTCTATCAACCATCTTCTCTGACTCCAATGCCATAAGACTAGAGATCAACTACAGGAATAAAACCGCTAAAAACAAAAACATGGAGATTAAACGACACATACCTAAAAAACCAACTGATTACCGAGAAAATCAAAGAAGAAATAAAACAATTCCTAGAAGAAAACGACAGTGAACACACGACAGTGCAAAACCCATCGGATACTGCAAAAGCAGTTCTAAGAGGGAAATTTATAGCAATTGAATCCTCCCTCAAGACACTAGGAAAATCTCAAACAGACGACCTAACCTTACGCTTAAAACAACTGGAGAAAGAAGAATAAAAACCTTACAACAAGTGCTAAAGGGACTTATATAGACAACAAGTATAAAAGAAGGAGAAGATCTACAAAACAAAGCCATCATAACATCTAAGAAGATTACAATAGAATCATTTATATCAATAATTACTTTGAATGTCAATGGACTAAATGCCCCAACCAAAAGACACAGAGTGGCTGAATGGATTCAAAAAAACGACCCATACATATGCTGCCTCCAGGAAACTCACTTCAGACCTAGAGACACTCATAGACTGAAAGTGAGAGGCGGGAAAAAGATATTTGATGCAAAAGGAAATCAAAGGAAAGCTGGAGTAGCAATCCTCATATCAGACAAATAGACCTCAAAATAAAGAAGATTAGAAGAGACAAGGCAGGACACCACATAATGATCAAGGGATCGATCCAAAAAGAAGACATAACAATCATAAATACCTATGCACCCAATGCAGGACCACCCCAATACATAAGGCAAACACTTCCAGACCTAAAAGAAGAAATCGACAATAACACAGTCATAGTAGGAAACATTAATAGTCCTCTCACACCAATGGATAGATCAACCAAACAGAAAATTAAGAAAGAAACACAAGCCTTAAATGCCACACTAGAAGAAATGGACCTCATTGAACTTTCCATCCAAAAGCAGAAGAAAACACATTCTTCTCAAGTGCTCACGGAGAATTCTCCAGGATAGACCACATCTTGGGACAAAAATCAAACCTCCGTCAATTTAAGAAAAGTGAAATTCTATCAACCATCTTCTCTGACTCCAATGCCATAAGACTAGAGATCAACTACAGGAATAAAACCGCTAAAAACAAAAACATGGAGATTAAACGACACATACCTAAAAAACCAACTGATTACCGAGAAAATCAAAGAAGAAATAAAACAATTCCTAGAAGAAAACGACAGTGAACACACGACAGTGCAAAACCCATCGGATACTGCAAAAGCAGTTCTAAGAGGGAAATTTATAGCAATTGAATCCTCCCTCAAGACACTAGGAAAATCTCAAACAGACGACCTAACCTTACGCTTAAAACAACTGGAGAAAGAAGAATAAAAACACCCCAAAGCCAGCAGAAGAAGGGAAATCATAAAGATCAGAGCAGAAATAAATGATAAAGAAACAAAAGAAACAATAGTAAAGATAAATAAAACAAAAAGCTGGTTCTTCGAAAAGGTCAATAAAATCGACACACCACTGGCCAGACTCATCAAGAAAAAGAGAGAGAAGAACCAGATCACGAAAATCAAAAATGAAAAAGGAGTGATGACAACAGAGAATGCAGAAATCCAAAGGATTCTAAGAGACTATTATGAACAGCTATATGGCAACAAACTGGACAACCTGAAAGAAATGGACAGTATCTTAGAGAAGATTAATCTCCCAAGACTCAACCAGGAAGAAATAGAAACTATGAACAAGCCAATCACAAGCTCACAAATCGAACTTGTGATCAAAAATCTACCCAAAAATAAAAGCCCAAGGCCAGAGGGTTTCACACGTAAATTCTACCAAACATTTAAAGAAGAGCTAATGCCTGTCCTTCTAAAACTCTTCCAAAAAATTGCACAGCAAGGAACACATCCAAACACATTCTATGAGGCCACCATCACCCTGATACCAAAGCCAGGCAAAGACAACACAAAAAAAGAAAATTATAGGCCAATTTCACTGATGAATCTAGATGCGAAAATCCTCAACAAAATCCTAGCAAACAGAATTCAACAACACATCAAAAAGCTCATTCATCACGATCAAGTTGGGTTCATCCCTGGCATGCAAGGATTCTTCAATATCCGTAAATCAATCAATGTGATACACCATATCAACAAATCGAGAGACAAAAATCACATGATCATCTCAATAGATGCAGAAAAAGCCTTCGACAAAGTACAACATCCATTTATGATAAAAACTCTTCAAAAAATGGGCATAGAAGGAAGCTATCTCAACATACTGAAAGCCATATATGAGAAGCCCACAATGAACATTATCCTCAATGGTAAAAAGAAAGCATTCCTCTAAGAGGGAAATTTATAGCAATTGAATCCTCCCTCAAGACACTAGGAAAATCTCAAACAGACGACCTAACCTTACGCTTAAAACAACTGGAGAAAGAAGAATAAAAACACCCCAAAGCCAGCAGAAGAAGGGAAATCATAAAGATCAGAGCAGAAATAAATGATAAAGAAACAAAAGAAACAATAGTAAAGATAAATAAAACAAAAAGCTGGTTCTTCGAAAAGGTCAATAAAATCGACACACCACTGGCCAGACTCATCAAGAAAAAGAGAGAGAAGAACCAGATCACGAAAATCAAAAATGAAAAAGGAGTGATGACAACAGAGAATGCAGAAATCCAAAGGATTCTAAGAGACTATTATGAACAGCTATATGGCAACAAACTGGACAACCTGAAAGAAATGGACAGTATCTTAGAGAAGATTAATCTCCCAAGACTCAACCAGGAAGAAATAGAAACTATGAACAAGCCAATCACAAGCTCACAAATCGAACTTGTGATCAAAAATCTACCCAAAAATAAAAGCCCAAGGCCAGAGGGTTTCACACGTAAATTCTACCAAACATTTAAAGAAGAGCTAATGCCTGTCCTTCTAAAACTCTTCCAAAAAATTGCACAGCAAGGAACACATCCAAACACATTCTATGAGGCCACCATCACCCTGATACCAAAGCCAGGCAAAGACAACACAAAAAAAGAAAATTATAGGCCAATTTCACTGATGAATCTAGATGCGAAAATCCTCAACAAAATCCTAGCAAACAGAATTCAACAACACATCAAAAAGCTCATTCATCACGATCAAGTTGGGTTCATCCCTGGCATGCAAGGATTCTTCAATATCCGTAAATCAATCAATGTGATACACCATATCAACAAATCGAGAGACAAAAATCACATGATCATCTCAATAGATGCAGAAAAAGCCTTCGACAAAGTACAACATCCATTTATGATAAAAACTCTTCAAAAAATGGGCATAGAAGGAAGCTATCTCAACATACTGAAAGCCATATATGAGAAGCCCACAATGAACATTATCCTCAATGGTGAAAAAATGAAAGCATTCCCTCTAAGATCAGGAACAAGACAAGGGTGTCCACTTTCACCACTCTTATTCAGCATAGTCCTGGAAGTTCTAGCAACAGCAATAAGAGAAGAGAAAGAAATCAAAGGAATCCAGATTGGAAAGGAAGAAGTCAAACTCTCTCTATTTGCAGATGACATGATATTATACATAGAAAATCCCAAAGACACTATTACAATACCACTAGAGTTAATCAGTGAATTCAGCAAAGTCACAGATACGAAATCAATATACAGAAATTACTGGCATTCCTATACACAAACAATGAAAAATCAGAAAACAAAATCAAAGAGGCAATCGCCTTCACCATTGCAACCAAAAGAATCAAATATCTAGGAATATACCTACCCAAAGAAACAAAAGAACTGTACACAGAGAATTACAAGACACTCATGAGAGACATTAAAGAAGACTTAAACAGATGGATAAATATTCCATGCTCCTGGGTCGGAAGAATCAATATTCTGAAAATGACCATACTACCAAATGTCATCTATAGATTCAATGCGATCCCTATCAAACTTCCAATGACATTCTTCACAGAACTAGACCAAAGTATCACACAGTTCATATGGAAACACAAAAGACCTCGAATAGCCAAAGCAATCCTGAGGAAGAAAAATGGAGCTGGAGGGATCAGCCTCCCCAACTTCAGACTCTACTACAAAGCAACAGTCATCAAGACAGTAGGGTACTGGCACAAACACAGAAATATCGACCAATGGAACAAGATTCAAAACCCAGAGGTAAACCCACGCACCTGTGGGTACCTTATTTTTGACAAAGGAGGCGAAACTATAAAATGGGACAAAGAAAGCCTCTTCAACAAATGGCGCTGGGAACATTGGACAGCTACATGCAAAAAAAATGAAGTTGGAACATACCCTGACACCATACACAAAGATCAACTCAAAATGAATTAAAGACTTAAGTGTAAGGCCAGAAACCATCAAACTCTTAGAGGAGAATATAGGCAAAACCCTCAAGGACATCAGTCAAAGAAAGATCTTCTCTGACCCACCTACTAGAAAAGCGGAACTCAAAAGACAAATGAGCATGTGGGACCTAATGAAACTTAAAAGCTTTTGTATAGCAAGAGAAATCACAAAAAAGCTGAACAGACAGCCCACAGAGTGGGAGAAAATCATAGCAAATGAAACAGACAAAGAATTAATCTCCAAAATCTACAAGCAACTCAGACAACTCAGCACTGGAAAACGAAATCAAAGGAATCCAGATTGGAAAGGAAGAAGTCAAACTCTCTCTATTTGCAGATGACATGATATTATACATAGAAAATCCCAAAGACACTATTACAATACCACTAGAGTTAATCAGTGAATTCAGCAAAGTCACAGATACGAAATCAATATACAGAAATTACTGGCATTCCTATACACAAACAATGAAAAATCAGAAAACAAAATCAAAGAGGCAATCGCCTTCACCATTGCAACCAAAAGAATCAAATATCTAGGAATATACCTACCCAAAGAAACAAAAGAACTGTACACAGAGAATTACAAGACACTCATGAGAGACATTAAAGAAGACTTAAACAGATGGATAAATATTCCATGCTCCTGGGTCGGAAGAATCAATATTCTGAAAATGACCATACTACCAAATGTCATCTATAGATTCAATGCGATCCCTATCAAACTTCCAATGACATTCTTCACAGAACTAGACCAAAGTATCACACAGTTCATATGGAAACACAAAAGACCTCGAATAGCCAAAGCAATCCTGAGGAAGAAAAATGGAGCTGGAGGGATCAGCCTCCCCAACTTCAGACTCTACTACAAAGCAACAGTCATCAAGACAGTAGGGTACTGGCACAAACACAGAAATATCGACCAATGGAACAAGATTCAAAACCCAGAGGTAAACCCACGCACCTGTGGGTACCTTATTTTTGACAAAGGAGGCGAAACTATAAAATGGGACAAAGAAAGCCTCTTCAACAAATGGCGCTGGGAACATTGGACAGCTACATGCAAAAAAAATGAAGTTGGAACATACCCTGACACCATACACAAAGATCAACTCAAAATGAATTAAAGACTTAAGTGTAAGGCCAGAAACCATCAAACTCTTAGAGGAGAATATAGGCAAAACCCTCAAGGACATCAGTCAAAGAAAGATCTTCTCTGACCCACCTACTAGAAAAGCGGAACTCAAAAGACAAATGAGCATGTGGGACCTAATGAAACTTAAAAGCTTTTGTATAGCAAGAGAAATCACAAAAAAGCTGAACAGACAGCCCACAGAGTGGGAGAAAATCATAGCAAATGAAACAGACAAAGAATTAATCTCCAAAATCTACAAGCAACTCAGACAACTCAGCACTGGAAAAACGAACAACCCAATCAAAAATTGGGAAAAGGCCCTAAAAAGACACCTCTCCAACGACGACATACAGATGGCCCAAAAGCACATGAAACGATGCTCAACTTCACTAATAATTAGAGAAATACAAATCAAAACTACAATGAGATATCACCTCACACCCATCAGAATCGCCGTCATCCACAAATTGACAGACAATAAATGCTGAAGAGGGTGCAGAGAAAAGGGAACACTCCTGCATTGCTGGTGGGAGTGTAAATTGATACAGCCTCTATGGAAGACAGTATGGAGATTTCTTAAAAATCTAAAAATAGAAGCACTCTATGACCCAGCAATTCCACTCTTAGGCTTATACCTTGATGAAATCAAATCTGAAAGTAACACCTGTACCCCAATGTTCATTGCAGCTTTCTATACAATAGCTAGAACATGGAGGCAACCTGGATGCCCATGACAAACGAATGGATACAAAAGCTCTGGCACATACATACAATGGAATACTACACAGCTGTAAAGAGACATGCAGAAGAATCAGCCCAAATGAGTTGGCTGGATCTAGAACGTATCATCAAAAGTGAAGTCAGTCAGAAAGAGAAGGACATATACAGTATATTAACACATATATATGGAATCTAGTTGGATGGTGATGATGGCACACACAGTGAAGTGACAGAAAGACAGACACGGACAGTGGACATATGGACATTGTGGGGAAGTAACAGAGGTTGGGAGGCGTAAAGGAAGCAGCATGAAGGCCTTTACTATCATAAGTGAAGAAAATAGCTCTAGTCATTGCTCTGTGAGAAAAGGGGATCCTTCAGGTTGGATGGTGGGGGTGATCAACTCAATGAAAACTTAAAAGCCAACTAATCTTGGGGTATAGGCAAAACCCTCAAGGACATCAGTCAAAGAAAGATCTTCTCTGACCCACCTACTAGAAAAGCGGAACTCAAAAGACAAATGAGCATGTGGGACCTAATGAAACTTAAAAGCTTTTGTATAGCAAGAGAAATCACAAAAAAGCTGAACAGACAGCCCACAGAGTGGGAGAAAATCATAGCAAATGAAACAGACAAAGAATTAATCTCCAAAATCTACAAGCAACTCAGACAACTCAGCACTGGAAAAACGAACAACCCAATCAAAAATTGGGAAAAGGCCCTAAAAAGACACCTCTCCAACGACGACATACAGATGGCCCAAAAGCACATGAAACGATGCTCAACTTCACTAATAATTAGAGAAATACAAATCAAAACTACAATGAGATATCACCTCACACCCATCAGAATCGCCGTCATCCACAAATTGACAGACAATAAATGCTGAAGAGGGTGCAGAGAAAAGGGAACACTCCTGCATTGCTGGTGGGAGTGTAAATTGATACAGCCTCTATGGAAGACAGTATGGAGATTTCTTAAAAATCTAAAAATAGAAGCACTCTATGACCCAGCAATTCCACTCTTAGGCTTATACCTTGATGAAATCAAATCTGAAAGTAACACCTGTACCCCAATGTTCATTGCAGCTTTCTATACAATAGCTAGAACATGGAGGCAACCTGGATGCCCATGACAAACGAATGGATACAAAAGCTCTGGCACATACATACAATGGAATACTACACAGCTGTAAAGAGACATGCAGAAGAATCAGCCCAAATGAGTTGGCTGGATCTAGAACGTATCATCAAAAGTGAAGTCAGTCAGAAAGAGAAGGACATATACAGTATATTAACACATATATATGGAATCTAGTTGGATGGTGATGATGGCACACACAGTGAAGTGACAGAAAGACAGACACGGACAGTGGACATATGGACATTGTGGGGAAGTAACAGAGGTTGGGAGGCGTAAAGGAAGCAGCATGAAGGCCTTTACTATCATAAGTGAAGAAAATAGCTCTAGTCATTGCTCTGTGAGAAAAGGGGATCCTTCAGGGGTGCTGTGTGATGGTTGGGAGGGGTGGGAAGGGGGGATATACATATGACTAATCTGGGAACATACATATCTGTAAACAACAAAACTCTGTAAAAGTTAAAAGCAAAATAAAGGTTAAAAAAAAAAAAGAGAGCCTGAGATAAACCCACACACTTTCAAGTAACTTATTTTTGACTAGAGAGGCAAGGTATTAAAATAGGACAAAGACAGCCTCTTCAATAAATGGTACTTGGAAAACTGGACAACTACATGTAAAAGAATGAACTTAGAACACTAACACAATACACAAAATGGAATAAATGGAATAAAGTCCTAAATTTAAGGCCAGAAACTATAAAACTCTTAAACAAAAACATAGGCAAAACACTCAATGACTAAATCAAAGCAAGATCTTGTATGACCCATCTTCTAAATTAAAGGAAATAAAGACAAAAATAAACAAGTGGGACCTAATTAAACTTAAAAGCTTTTGCATAGTATAGGAAACTATAAACAAGGTGAAAATGACAACCTTTAGAATGGGAGAAAATAATAGCAAACAAAAAACTGACAAAGGATTCATTTCCAAAAAGTTAAGCAGCTTTTACAATTCAATATCAAAAAACAAACCAACAAACGAACAACCCAATCAAAAAGTTGGAAAAAGAACCATACAGACATCTCTCCAAAGGAGACATACAGATGACCAACAAACAGATGAAAAGATGCTCAACATCGCTCATTGTTAGAGAAATGTAAATCATAACTACAATGATATATCACCTCACCAGTCAGAATGGCCATCACCAAAATCTCTACAAACAGTAAATACTGGAGAATGTGTGGAGAAAACGGAACCCTTCTTCCACTTTTGGTGGGAATGCAAATTGATACAGCCACTTTGGAAAATAGTATGGAGATTCCTTACAATCTAGGTACCACCATATGACCCAGGAATCCCACTACTAGCTATATGCCCCGAGGAAACCATAACTGAAAAAGATACATGTATCCCATTGTTCACTGCAGCACTCTTTACAATAGCTAGAACATGGAAGCATCCTAGATGTCTACCAGTAGATGAATGAGTAAAGAAGCTCTGGCACATATGCACAGTAGAATATTACTCAGCCATTAAAAAGTTGATCTGTACTATCATAAGTGAAGAAAATATTTATAGTCATTGCTCTGTGACAAAAGGAGATCCATCAGGGGTGCTGTGTGATGGTCGGGATGGGTGGGAAGGGGGAATATACATATGACTAATCTGGGAACATACATATCTATAAACAACAAAACTATGTAAAAATTAAAAGTAAAATAAAAGTTCAAAAAAAAAAGGTTGAGTCGGCATTTGAGTCACTTCCAATGAGGTGAATAAACCTAGAGCCTATTATACAAAGTGAAGTCAGAAAGAAAAAGATAAATATTGTATACTAACACATATATATGTAAAATCTAGAAAGATGGAACTGATAAATTTATATGCAGAGCAGCAATGGAGAAACAGACATAGAAAACACTTATGGATATCAGGAGAGGGAGGGAATGGGTAAGAAAATGGAAAAAGTCCTAAATTTAAGGCCAGAACTATAAAACTCTTAAACAAAAACATAGGCAAAACACTCAATGACTAAATCAAAGCAAGATCTTGTATGACCATCTTCTAAATTAAAGGAAATAAAGACAAAAATAAACAAGTGGGACCTAATTAAACTTAAAAGCTTTTGCATAGTATAGGAAACTATAAACAAGGTGAAAATGACAACCTTTAGAATGGGAGAAAATAATAGCAAACAAAAAACTGACAAAGGATTCATTTCCAAAAAGTTAAGCAGCTTTTACAATTCAATATCAAAAAACAAACCAACAAACGAACAACCCAATCAAAAAGTTGGAAAAAGAACCATACAGACATCTCTCCAAAGGAGACATACAGATGACCAACAAACAGATGAAAAGATGCTCAACATCGCTCATTGTTAGAGAAATGTAAATCATAACTACAATGATATATCACCTCACCAGTCAGAATGGCCATCACCAAAATCTCTACAAACAGTAAATACTGGAGAATGTGTGGAGAAAACGGAACCCTTCTTCCACTTTTGGTGGGAATGCAAATTGATACAGCCACTTTGGAAAATAGTATGGAGATTCCTTACAATCTAGGTACCACCATATGACCCAGGAATCCCACTACTAGCTATATGCCCCGAGGAAACCATAACTGAAAAAGATACATGTATCCCATTGTTCACTGCAGCACTCTTTACAATAGCTAGAACATGGAAGCATCCTAGATGTCTACCAGTAGATGAATGAGTAAAGAAGCTCTGGCACATATGCACAGTAGAATATTACTCAGCCATTAAAAAGTTGATCTGTACTATCATAAGTGAAGAAAATATTTATAGTCATTGCTCTGTGACAAAAGGAGATCCATCAGGGGTGCTGTGTGATGGTCGGGATGGGTGGGAAGGGGGAATATACATATGACTAATCTGGGAACATACATATCTATAAACAACAAAACTATGTAAAAATTAAAAGTAAAATAAAAGTTCAAAAAAAAAAGGTTGAGTCGGCATTTGAGTCACTTCCAATGAGGTGAATAAACCTAGAGCCTATTATACAAAGTGAAGTCAGAAAGAAAAAGATAAATATTGTATACTAACACATATATATGTAAAATCTAGAAAGATGGAACTGATAAATTTATATGCAGAGCAGCAATGGAGAAACAGACATAGAAAACACTTATGGATATCAGGGAGAGGGAGGAATGGGTAAGACTTATGGAAAGAGTAACATGAAAACTTACTTTATCATATGTAAATTAGATAGGCAATGGGAATTTGCTGTAAGTCTAAGGGAATTCAAACAGGGGTTCTGTAACAACCTAGAAGGGTGGGATGGGGAGGAAAACAGGAGGGAAGTTCAGGAAGGAGGGAATGTATGTATGTCTGTGGCCAATTCATGTTGATGCTTGACAGTAAACAACCCAACTCTGTTATCCTTCAATTAAAAAAGTAAAAGAAAAAAAAAATTAGGGAAGAGTTAATCCCTATCCTCCTAAAACTCCTCCAAACAGTTGAGGATGCTTCCAAATCCATTCTCTGAGGCCACCATCACCCTGATACCAAAACCAGACAATGGAATCACACACACAAAAAAAGAAAATTATAGGCCAGTATCACTGATGAACATAGATGTAAACAACCTCAATAAAATTCTAGGAATCAGAACTTAACAAAACACATTACATTAAATTAATACACCCTGATCAATTAGTATTTATCCTAAGAATGCAAGGATTCTTCAACATACAGTAATCAATCAATGCATTACACCATATTAACAAACTTCTAAGTAAGAATCATATGATCATCTCAATAGATGCAGAAAAAGCTTTTGAGAGAATTAATCATCCTTTAGTACTAAAAAAAAAAAAAAATAGGCATGAAAGGAATCTACCTAAACATAATTAAGACCATATTTGACCAACACACAGCTTACTTATTTTAATGGTGAAAACCTCAAAGCATTCTCTCTAAGATCAGGATCAAGACAAGGGTGCCCATTCTTACCATTATTCAACATAGTTTTGGAAGTCCTAGATATGGCAATCATAGAAGGAAAAAAAAAAAAAAGTAAAGAGAAGGAAAACTGTCACCTGTTGCAAATGAGATGATGCTATACATAGAAAGCCCTGAAGATACCATCAGAAAATTAGTACAGTTAATTTGTGAATTTAGCAAAGTTTCAAGATAAAAAATCAATAGAAAGAAATGATTTGTATTTCTGTATGCCAGTTGGAGGAATCAATATTGTGAAAATGAATATACTACAAAATTTGATCTACATATTTTATATGATCTCTATCAAATTACCAATGGCATTCTTCACAGAACTTGAAAAAAAGAAAAAAGCAATTCCTATGGGAAAAAAAAAAGTCCTAAAGAGCCAAAGAAATCCTGAGAAAGAACAATGGAACTGGAGGAATCAACCTTTCTGGCTTCAGACTATATTACAAAGTTATAGTCACCAAAGAGCGTGGTACAGGCAGAGAAACAGAAATATAGATCAATGGAACAAGAAATAAAGTTTAGAGAGAAACTGATGCACTTGTAGGTGTCTTTTATTTGGGAAACAAGAAAAAAATATACAATGGAAAAAGACAGTCGTTTCAATAAATAGTGCTGGAAAACTGGACAGCTATATGTAAAAGAATGAAATGAAAACACTTCCTCCCTGCCTCACTTCAGGACTGGAGTCCGGTGCAGAGAACCCTTCCTCCCAGGACACGCAGCGTGGACGGAAAGGTGGCCCATCACGCAGCACGCGTTCATGGGGAATCTGATGCTAAACCATTTGTAGATGACCTGCTTCTGGGTCGGGGTTTCATCCATAGCAGAGCAGCTCCCTTGCTGCAATCTATTGAAAGTCAGCCCTCGACACAAGTGTTTGTTAAAAAAAAAAAAAGAAGAAGAAGAAAGAAAAGAAAACAAAAAACATCTTTTTGCCTTTTTAATTTTTTTAAAGATTTTTAAAATATTTTAAAGATAAAAGTATTTAAAGATAAAAAAAAGAACACTTCCTAATACCATACACAAAGATAAACTCAAAATAAATTAAAGACCTGAATGTAAAAAACTATAAAGAGCTATAAAACTCTTGGAGGAAAACAAGGGCACAACAATGTATTACATAAATCACAGCAAGATCCTCTATTATCCACCTCCTTGAGTACTGGAAGAGACGCAGAAGATATTAAGAAGAAGTGGAAAGAAGTACTATACAGAAAAAATTGTAATGAGTCAAATGACTTCGATGGTGTGATCACTAACCTAGAGCCAGACATTTAAAATTGTGAAGTCAAGTGAGCCCAGGAAACATTGCCATGAACAAAGCTAGTGGAAGTGATGAAATTCCAGCTGAGCTATTTTAAGTCCTAAAAGATAATGCTGTTTAAGTGTGACACTTAATATGCCAGCAAATCTGGAAAACTGAGCATTCACCTCAGGACTGGAAAAGGGAAGTTTTCATTCCAATCCCAAAGAAGACAATGGCAAGGAATGCTCAAACTACTGCACCATTGCACTAATTTCACATGCCAGCAAAGTAATACTCAAAATCCTCCAATCTTGGCTTAACCAGTACATGAACCTAGAACTTCCAGATGTACAAGCTATATTTAGAAAAGGCACAGGAACAAGAGATCAAATTCCCAACATCTATTGAATCATAAAAAGAGCAAAAGAATGCCAGAAAAATATCTACTTCTGTTTCATTGACGACATTGAAGTCTTTGACATTGTGGATCACAACAAACTGTGGAAATTTCTGAAAGAAATGAGAGCACCAGACCACCTTACCTGCCTCCTGTGAAACTTGTTATGCAGGACAAAATGAAACAGTTACAATCAGACCTGGAACAACAGACTGGTTCCACACTGGGCAAAGAGTATGTCAAGACTTTATTGTCACCGCACTTATTTAACTTATATGCAGAGTGCATCATGCAAAATGCCCACCTGGGTGAAACACAAGCTAGAGTAAAGACTCCTGGGAGAAATATCAATAACCACAGGTATGTAGATGACACCACCTTTATGGCAGTGGGTGAAGAGGAATTTAAGAACCCCTTGATGAAAGTGACAGAGGAGCATGAAAAAGCTGACTTAAAACTCAACATTCAAAAAATGCAGATCATGGCATTCATTTCCATCACTTCACATAGATAGGGAAACAATGGACACAGTGACAGACTTTATTTCTTGGGCACCAAAATCATTGTGAACAGTGACTGCAGCCATGAAATTAAAAGATGCTTGCTCCTTGGAAGAAAAACTACGACAAATCTAGACAGCATATTAAAAAGCAGAGACATCACTTTGCCAACAAAGGTCCATATAGTCAAAACTATGGTTTTTCCAGTGGTCATGTATGGATGTGAGAGTTGGACCATAAAGTATACTGAGCACTGAAGAACTGTGGTAGTTTGAACTGTGCTGTGGAGAAGACTCTATAGAGTCTCTTGAAGTGGAAGGAGATCAAACCCATCAATACTAAAAGAAATCAACCCTGAATATTCATTGGAAAGGCTGTTACTGAAGTTAAAACTCCAATACTTTGGCAACCTTACATGAAAAGATGACTCGTTGGAAAAAAATCCTGATGCTGGGTAAAACAGAGGGCAGAAGGAGAACAGCATGACAGAGGACAAGATGTTTGTATGGCGTCACTGAGCCAATGGACCTGAGTTTGAGCAAGCTCTGGGAGATGGTGAAAGATAGGAAAGGATGGCGTGCTACTGTTCATCGGGTCAGACACCACTGAGCAATTGAATGCACAGGAACAAGAGATCAAATTCCCAACATCTATTGAATCATAAAAAGAGCAAAAGAATGCCAGAAAAATATCTACTTCTGTTTCATTGACGACATTGAAGTCTTTGACATTGTGGATCACAACAAACTGTGGAAATTTCTGAAAGAAATGAGAGCACCAGACCACCTTACCTGCCTCCTGTGAAACTTGTTATGCAGGACAAAATGAAACAGTTACAATCAGACCTGGAACAACAGACTGGTTCCACACTGGGCAAAGAGTATGTCAAGACTTTATTGTCACCGCACTTATTTAACTTATATGCAGAGTGCATCATGCAAAATGCCCACCTGGGTGAAACACAAGCTAGAGTAAAGACTCCTGGGAGAAATATCAATAACCACAGGTATGTAGATGACACCACCTTTATGGCAGTGGGTGAAGAGGAATTTAAGAACCCCTTGATGAAAGTGACAGAGGAGCATGAAAAAGCTGACTTAAAACTCAACATTCAAAAAATGCAGATCATGGCATTCATTTCCATCACTTCACATAGATAGGGAAACAATGGACACAGTGACAGACTTTATTTCTTGGACTTCAAAATCACTGTGAACAGTGACTGCAGCCATGAAATTAAAAGATGCTTGCTCCTTGGAAGAAAAGCTATGACCAACCTAGACAGCATATTAAAAAGCAGAGACATTACTTTGCCAACAAAGGTCCATCTAGTCAAGGCTATGGTTTTTCCAGTGGTCATGTATGGATGTGAGAGTTGGACCATAAAGTATACTGAGCACTGAAGAACTGTGGTAGTTTGAACTGTGCTGTGGAGAAGACTCTATAGAGTCTCTTGAAGTGGAAGGAGATCAAACCCATCAATACTAAAAGAAATCAACCCTGAATATTCATTGGAAAGGCTGTTACTGAAGTTAAAACTCCAATACTTTGGCAACCTTACATGAAAAGATGACTCGTTGGAAAAAAATCCTGATGCTGGGTAAAACAGAGGGCAGAAGGAGAACAGCATGACAGAGGACAAGATGTTTGTATGGCGTCACTGAGCCAATGGACCTGAGTTTGAGCAAGCTCTGGGAGATGGTGAAAGATAGGAAAGGATGGCGTGCTACTGTTCACGGGGTCGCAAAGAGTCAGACACCACTGAGCAATTGAATGCACTTGCATACCAGAAGTAAAAACAAAAGTAAACAAGTGGGACCTAATTAAACTTAAGACCTTTTCACAGCAAACGAAACTATAAACAAGGTGAAAAGACAACCTTCAGAATGGGAAAAAACATAATAGCATGAAACAACTGACAAAGGATTAATTTTAAAATATATATGTAAGTATCTCATAGAAATCAATACCAGAAGAACAGACAACCCAATCAAAAAATACACAAAAGACCTAAACAGAGATTCCTCCAAAGAAGACACACAAATGGCTAATAAATACATGAAAATATGCTCAATATCGCTCATTATTAGAGAAGTGCAAATGAAAACTACAATGAGATATCACCTCACACCAGTCAAGTAAACATCATCAAAAAATCTACAAACAAGATTGGGGTGGAGGTTCAGGAGGAGAGAGGAGACATAGGTATACCTATGGCGGATGCAGGTCAATCTATGGCAGTAAACAACAAAACCCTGTTTAAAAGAAAAGAAAAGAAAAACAAATCTACAATACACACTGGAGAGAGTATATGGCACAAAGGGAACCCCCTTGCACTGGGTAGGAATTCAAATTGCTGTAGCCACTATGGAGAACAGTATGGAGATTTCTTACCAAACTAGCAATAACACCACTACTTTGCCAACAAAGGTCCGTCTAGTCAAGGCTATGGTTTTTCCAGTGGTCATGTATGGATGTGAGAGTTGGACCATAAAGTATACTGAGCACTGAAGAACTGTGGTAGTTTGAACTGTGCTGTGGAGAAGACTCTATAGAGTCTCTTGAAGTGGAAGGAGATCAAACCCATCAATACTAAAAGAAATCAACCCTGAATATTCATTGGAAAGGCTGTTACTGAAGTTAAAACTCCAATACTTTGGCAACCTTACATGAAAAGATGACTCGTTGGAAAAAAATCCTGATGCTGGGTAAAACAGGGGGCAGAAGGAGAACAGCATGACAGAGGACAAGATGTTTGTATGGCGTCACTGAGCCAATGGACCTGAGTTTGAGCAAGCTCTGGGAGATGGTGAAAGATAGGAAAGGATGGCGTGCTACTGTTCACGGGGTCGCAAAGAGTCAGACACCACTGAGCAATTGAATGCACTTGCATACCAGAAGTAAAAACAAAAGTAAACAAGTGGGACCTAATTAAACTTAAGACCTTTTCACAGCAAACGAAACTATAAACAAGGTGAAAAGACAACCTTCAGAATGGGAAAAAACATAATAGCATGAAACAACTGACAAAGGATTAATTTTAAAATATATATGTAAGTATCTCATAGAAATCAATACCAGAAGAACAGACAACCCAATCAAAAAGTACACAAAAGACCTAAACAGAGATTCCTCCAAAGAAGACACACAAATGGCTAATAAATACATGAAAATATGCTCAATATCGCTCATTATTAGAGAAGTGCAAATGAAAACTACAATGAGATATCACCTCACACCAGTCAAGTAAACATCATCAAAAAATCTACAAACAAGATTGGGGTGGAGGTTCAGGAGGAGAGAGGAGACATAGGTATACCTATGGCGGATGCAGGTCAATCTATGGCAGTAAACAACAAAACCCTGTTTAAAAGAAAAGAAAAGAAAAGAAAAACAAATCTACAATACACACTGGAGAGAGTATATGGCACAAAGGGAACCCCCTTGCACTGGGTAGGAATTCAAATTGCTGTAGCCACTATGGAGAACAGTATGGAGATTTCTTACCAAACTAGCAATAACACCACTATATGATTATGATAATGCAATGAAATTGTTCAGTCATGTCTGACACTTTGCAATCCATGGACAAGTCATGGTATTCTCCAATCTAAAATACTGGACTGGGTAGCCTTCACCTTCCCCAGAAGATTTCCCCAACCCAGGGATCAAACCCAGGTCTCCTGCATTGCAGGCGGATTATTTTTTTTTTACTAATTGAATCACCAGGGAAACCCAAGAATACTGGCGTGGATAGCCTATCCCTTTTCCAGGGGAACTTCCTGACCTAGAAATCGAACTGGGGTCTTCTTCATTGTAGGTGAATTGTTTTCCAGCTGAGCTACAAGGGAAGCCCTGCCACTATATGATCCAGCAAATCCACTGCTAGGCATATGCCCTGAGGAAACCAAATTTGAAAAAGACATATGTGCTCCATTGTTCATTGCAACTCTGTTTACAAAAGGTAGTTCATGGAAACAATGTAGATGTCCACTGACGTATGAATGAATAAAGAAGGTGTGGTACATATATATAATGGAATACTACTCTGGCACAAAATGAACACATTTGAGTCAGTCTTAATGAGGGGGATGAACCTAGAGCCTATTATACAGAATAAAGTAAATTAGAAGAAGAAAAGCAAATATTGTATACTAGCTCAAATATTTGGACTCTGGAAAAATGGTACTGATAAGCCTATTTGCAAAGCAGCAGTGGAGACATAGACATTGAGAACAGACTTATGAATATGACTGTGGGGGGGAGGGGAAGGATGCGATGTATGGAGAGATTAATGTGGAAACATACATTATCATATGTTAAATAAATAGCCAAAAGAACTTTGCTGTATAACTCAGGGATATCAACCTGGGGCTTGGTAACAACCTAGAGGAATAAGACGGGGAGGGATGTGGGAGGAATGTTCAAGTGGGAGGGTACATGAGTAAACCTATAGATGATTCATATTGATGTTTGGTAGAAACCAACAAAATACTGTAAAGCAATTATCCTTCAATTAAAAATAAATGAATTTCAAAAATATACTGTGGCTGAAAAAAATGCTAAGCAAATCTAGCATGACTAAGACAAAAATAGGCATGCATTTTGAAAAAAAATTAAATTCATAAAAACGAATTATTTTGAAAGAGAAGAATATTTTCTTTGAACACTTTTTTTTTGACACTTCTATTCATCTTTCATTTATTTATCTTTGTTCTTTTGGCCTGTGATGGCCTCCCATCGCAGTGGCCTCTTTTGTTGCAAAGCACTGGCTCTGGGTGCATGCACTCCAGGGCTCCGGCTCAGTAAGTGGACACATCGGTCCCACCGCTCTGTGCACATGGAATCCTCCCAGGCCAGGGATCGAAATGGTGCCCCTTGCATTGCAAGGTGATGTCCTTACCCCCTGGACTACCAGGGAAGCCCAAAGAATATTTTTTGACTTAACTTTGCACAATGAATTTTTTAACATTTAGTGTTTTATTAAATGATATGAATCTCAAAGTTGAATCAGTTTATATCTTGAATTCATACTTGTTTAGAATCAATATTCTCAAATCATTTTTTTATACAGATCAGATTTAGATATACAAATTTAAAATACATATGCTAAAACAAGGTCTTGAGGTGAATATTTTATCCTTTTGGTGTCTGCGACAAGTCTATTTTACTCTCCAATTCAAAGTTTGAAAATTCCCTACATTTTTCTGAAGGACTCATTATAATGGAAATTTATGGAAAAGATGCGAGTTGTGGTGAAATTTATCAGCTCTCACTATTATTGTCTTTGCGTCTTAAAGTGACTTAGGTGTTCTAGAGTTCATTATTTAAGCCCATATAACCTGAGAGGTAAGGTCTATTTCTTCAATGCTCTTATTGATCAAAAACTGATTGAAAGGTCCATCAGTAAGATTCAAATGAGGAACACAACTGAGAAAGAGAAAGGGGATGCCAAAATGCAAGAAACTGAGATTAACACCTGCTTCAAGGCATTACCAGGTTCATTTACTCCACTTTACTCACGGGAATAAGACGGGGAGGGATGTGGGAGGAATGTTCAAGTGGGAGGGTACATGAGTAAACCTATAGATGATTCATATTGATGTTTGGTAGAAACCAACAAAATACTGTAAAGCAATTATCCTTCAATTAAAAATAAATGAATTTCAAAAATATACTGTGGCTGAAAAAAATGCTAAGCAAATCTAGCATGACTAAGACAAAAATAGGCATGCATTTTGAAAAAAAATTAAATTCATAAAAACGAATTATTTTGAAAGAGAAGAATATTTTCTTTGAACACTTTTTTTTTGACACTTCTATTCATCTTTCATTTATTTATCTTTGTTCTTTTGGCCTGTGATGGCCTCCCATCGCAGTGGCCTCTTTTGTTGCAAAGCACTGGCTCTGGGTGCATGCACTCCAGGGCTCCGGCTCAGTAAGTGGACACATCGGTCCCACCGCTCTGTGCACATGGAATCCTCCCAGGCCAGGGATCGAAATGGTGCCCCTTGCATTGCAAGGTGATGTCCTTACCCCCTGGACTACCAGGGAAGCCCAAAGAATATTTTTTGACTTAACTTTGCACAATGAATTTTTTAACATTTAGTGTTTTATTAAATGATATGAATCTCAAAGTTGAATCAGTTTATATCTTGAATTCATACTTGTTTAGAATCAATATTCTCAAATCATTTTTTTATACAGATCAGATTTAGATATACAAATTTAAAATACATATGCTAAAACAAGGTCTTGAGGTGAATATTTTATCCTTTTGGTGTCTGCGACAAGTCTATTTTACTCTCCAATTCAAAGTTTGAAAATTCCCTACATTTTTCTGAAGGACTCATTATAATGGAAATTTATGGAAAAGATGCGAGTTGTGGTGAAATTTATCAGCTCTCACTATTATTGTCTTTGCGTCTTAAAGTGACTTAGGTGTTCTAGAGTTCATTATTTAAGCCCATATAACCTGAGAGGTAAGGTCTATTTCTTCAATGCTCTTATTGATCAAAAACTGATTGAAAGGTCCATCAGTAAGATTCAAATGAGGAACACAACTGAGAAAGAGAAAGGGGATGCCAAAATGCAAGAAACTGAGATTAACACCTGCTTCAAGGCATTACCAGGTTCATCTCTTAACTTCCCTTTACCTTTTTTTTTCCTCTCTCTCATTTACATTCTTTTTAAACAGGGTTTTATAGTTTACTGCCACACATTGACCTGAATCTGCCATAGGTATACATATGGTCCCTCCCCCCCATTTCCCTCCCTATCCAACCCCTCCAGTCACCACAGAACTCCTGTTTGAGATCCCGTAATCCCACAGCATATTCCCCTTCCTCCCGCCAATGTCCATAAGACTGTTCTTCATACTCACCTCTCTATTGTTGCTCTGCAACGATTTATTATTTATCAGCACCATCTTTCCAGATTCCATATATATGTGTCAGTGTACAATATTTATCTGTTTCTCTCTAACATACTTCACTCTGTATAATAGAATCTAGATTCATCCACCTCATTAGAATGGATTCAAATGCATTCCTTTTTATAGCTGAGCAGCATTCTATTGCATATATGTACCACAGCTTCTTTATCCATTCATCTGTCGATAGATATCTAGGTTGTTTCCATATTCTAGCTATTTTAAATAGTGCTGCAATGAATAATGTGGTACATGTGTCTCTCAGTTTTGATTTCCTCAGGGTATATGTCTAGTTGTGAGATTGCTGGGTCATATGGTAATTCTAATTCCTGGTTTTTTGACAAATCTCCATAGTGGCTGTATCAGTTTACATTCCAACCAACAGTGCAAGAGGTTTCCTTTTCTCTACGCCTTCTCCAGCATTAAAACAAGGTCTTGAGGTGAATATTTTATCCTTTTGGTGTCTGCGACAAGTCTATTTTACTCTCCAATTCAAAGTTTGAAAATTCCCTACATTTTTCTGAAGGACTCATTATAATGGAAATTTATGGAAAAGATGCGAGTTGTGGTGAAATTTATCAGCTCTCACTATTATTGTCTTTGCGTCTTAAAGTGACTTAGGTGTTCTAGAGTTCATTATTTAAGCCCATATAACCTGAGAGGTAAGGTCTATTTCTTCAATGCTCTTATTGATCAAAAACTGATTGAAAGGTCCATCAGTAAGATTCAAATGAGGAACACAACTGAGAAAGAGAAAGGGGATGCCAAAATGCAAGAAACTGAGATTAACACCTGCTTCAAGGCATTACCAGGTTCATCTCTTAACTTCCCTTTACCTTTTTTTTTCCTCTCTCTCATTTACATTCTTTTTAAACAGGGTTTTATAGTTTACTGCCACACATTGACCTGAATCTGCCATAGGTATACATATGGTCCCTCCCCACCATTTCCCTCCCTATCCAACCCCTCCAGTCACCACAGAACTCCTGTTTGAGATCCCGTAATCCCACAGCATATTCCCCTTCCTCCCGCCAATGTCCATAAGACTGTTCTTCATACTCACCTCTCTATTGTTGCTCTGCAACGATTTATTATTTATCAGCACCATCTTTCCAGATTCCATATATATGTGTCAGTGTACAATATTTATCTGTTTCTCTCTAACATACTTCACTCTGTATAATAGAATCTAGATTCATCCACCTCATTAGAATGGATTCAAATGCATTCCTTTTTATAGCTGAGCAGCATTCTATTGCATATATGTACCACAGCTTCTTTATCCATTCATCTGTCGATAGATATCTAGGTTGTTTCCATATTCTAGCTATTTTAAATAGTGCTGCAATGAATAATGTGGTACATGTGTCTCTCAGTTTTGATTTCCTCAGGGTATATGTCTAGTTGTGAGATTGCTGGGTCATATGGTAATTCTAATTCCTGGTTTTTTGACAAATCTCCATAGTGGCTGTATCAGTTTACATTCCAACCAACAGTGCAAGAGGTTTCCCTTTTCTCTACGCCTTCTCCAGCATTTATTATTTGTATAGTTTTTGATGATGGCCATTCTGACTGGTGTGAGGTGATATCTCATTACAGTTTTGATTTGTATTTCTCTAACAGTGAGACATGTTGAGCATCTTTTTATGTATTTGTTGGCCATCTGTATGTCTTCTTTGGAGAGATGTCTCTTTGGGTCTTTTTCCAGTTTTTTGATTGGGTTGTTTGTTTTTTGGTATCAAATTGTGCAAGCTGCTTGATTTTTTGGAAATTAATTCTTTGTCCGTTATCTCATTTGCTATTATTTTCTCCCATTCTGAAGGTTGTCTTTTCACTTTGTTTATAGTTTATTTAGCTGTGCAAAAGCATTTAAGTTTAATTAGGTCCCACTTGTTTATTTTTGTTTTTATTTCCATTACTCTTGGAGGCAGGTCATAGAAGATCCTGCTATGATTTATGTCATCAAATTTACTACCTATGTTTTCTTCCAAGAGTTTTATGATTTCTGGTCTTACAGTTAGGTCTTTCATCCATTTTGTGTTTATCTTTGCATATGGTGTTAGGCAATGTTCCAATTTTATCCTCTTTATTCTCATGTAGTTGTCCAGTTTTCTAAGCACCACTTATTGAAGAGGCTATCGTTGTCCCATTGTAACATCTTGCCTCCTTAGTCAAAAATAAGGTACCCATAGGTGTGTGGGTTTATCTTTGAACTCTCTATATTGTTCCATTTGTCTATATTTCTGTTTTTGTGCCAGTACCAAACTGTCTTGGTAACCGCCGCTTTGTGGTATAGTCTGAAGTCATGGGAGTTGTTTCCTCCAGCTCCATTCTTCTTACTCAAGACTGTTTTGGCTATCCAGGGTCTTTTGTGCTTCCATATGAATTGTGATATTTTTTGTTCTAGTTCTGTGAAAAATGCCAGTAGTAATTTGACAGGGAGCACATTGTATATGTGCTATAGCTAAAACTGCCAAGACTATGTTGAATAGTAGTGTGAGACTGTACACCCCTGCCTTGTTCCTAATCTTAGGGGAAATGCTTTCAGGTTTTTGCCACTGAGAATTATGTTTGCTATGGGCCCATCATACATGGCCTTTACTATGTTGAGGTAGGTTCTGTTTGTGCCCATTTTTTGAAGAGTTTTTATCATAAATAGGTGCTGGATTTTGTCAAAGGCTTTTTTCATCAATTGAGAATATCATATTATTTTTATCTTTCAGTTCATTAGTATGGTGTATCACAGTGATTGATTTGTGAATATTGAAAAATCCTTGCATGCCTGGAATAAAGTCAACTTGACCATGATGTGTGAGCTTTTTAATGTGTTGTTGAATTGTGTTTGCTAAAATATTGTTGAGGAGTTTTGCGTCTATATTCATCAGTGATACTGGCCTGTAATTTTCTTTTTTGGTGTTTCTTTGCATGGATTTTGGTATCAGAGTGATGCTGGCCTCATAGAATGTGTCTAGAAGTATTCCTTCCTGTGCTATTTTTTGAAAGAGTTTTAGAAGGATAGGGATTGGTTCTTCTCTAAATGATTCAAAGAATTCACCTGTGAAACCATTTGTCCTGGGCTTTTATTTTGGGGGAGATTTTTGATCAAAGATTCAATTTCAGTGCTTAAAATTGAATTGTTCACAAGTTCTATTTCTTCCTTGTTCAGACTTGGAAGATTGTATTTATCTAAGAATCTGTCAGTTTCTTCCATGTTGTCCACTTCATTACAATGTAATTGTTCATAATAATCTCTTATAATCCTTTATATTTCAGTATTATCTGTTGTAACCTCTCCTTTTTCATTTCTAATTTTACTGAGTTCATTCTTCTCTCTTTTTTTCTTGATGAGTCTGGCTAAAGGTTTGTCAATTTTGTTTATCTTTTTGAAGAACCAACTTTTGGTTTTAAGGATTACCCTTACTTTTTGGAGCACTTGGAAATATATCTGATGGTGAGAACTCAAAGGAGCACCTCTCAAATTTCTTGAATATTAGGGCTAAAATTAGGAAAAACTCAAGGGAAAAAACATTGCCAGCACATATACACACAGACAGTATTATACCCTGAATGGGAGATATTGACAATTTTTTGAATGTCAATTCCATGAAATAACCATATGAACCAGAAATCAAGCAGTCTCATGAAAATCTATACTCCAGCAAGCAAAAGAAAATGTACTGTATGGCCAATAACAGGATTTCAGGTAGAATAGAATGTATAACATCTATTTCTTTTATTTTCTAGTTGTTCAATTCAGTGATCTTTAAGACAGTGGTCTTTAAAGAGCATCTAATAGGGTGAAAAATAATATTTATTTGTGCTTATTTTAGTATATGTGCTGCCAAAGCAAGCACTACTTATGCTTACTTTAGTCTTAAAACTTCATAAATAAAGCCAGCTTTATTTATATTTAAAATATAGAAGAGTATGTCTTTTATAAATTGAAAAGGAAATATTGAGACATATGCTCATAATATTTGACCTATATAAATGAATGATAAGAATAATTTGGAAGCCCAGATTTAGTAAAATGATTAAATTACTTTTGAAATTTTATTTATTTTGATTAGAGATTAATTGCTTTATAATACTGTATTATATTCTGCCATACATTAACATGAATCAGCCATAGGTGTACATATATCCCCTCCATCTTGAACTTCTCCCCCACCTCCCACCCATACCCCCACTTCTAGATTGTCACAGAGTACCAGTTTTGAGCTTCCTGCATCATATAGCAAATTCACAATCGCTAGCTATCTTAATATAGTGTGCATGTGTGTATATATACATACATACATACATACATATATATATATATATATATCAATGTTACTCTCTTATTTGTCCCACCCCTCCTTCTTCCACTGTGTCCTAAAATTTGTTCTCTATGTCTTATTGCTGTCCTGCATATAGGTCAGGATAATTTAGGAGAATAATTTTATAACTGATTAGAAAAATTTGGAAGCTTTTGTTTAATAAAATAATTACTTTAATTCTTTACCACTGAGTCACCTAGGATGCCCCATAATTAATAATACTGTATTATATATTTGAAAGTTGTTGAGAGAGTAGATACTAAAAATTTTCATCACAGAGGAAAAATAACTATGTATGATGACAGATGTTAACTAGAATTATTGTGACCAACTCACAATATATATCAAATATATACAAGCATCAAATTCATTATGTTGTACACCTGAAACTATTATAACATTATATGTCAATTATATCTAAATTTTTAAAATTCTTATTGACATTTTACACTCAAGAGATGAAATCTTCAATTCCTTAACAAAGTTACATATGTTTGGTTCAAATCTATAAGAAATCTTCAATTCCTTTTATTTTCTAGTTGTTCAATTCAGTGATCTTTAAGACAGTGGTCTTTAAAGAGCATCTAATAGGGTGAAAAATAATATTTATTTGTGCTTATTTTAGTATATGTGCTGCCAAAGCAAGCACTACTTATGCTTACTTTAGTCTTAAAACTTCATAAATAAAGCCAGCTTTATTTATATTTAAAATATAGAAGAGTATGTCTTTTATAAATTGAAAAGGAAATATTGAGACATATGCTCATAATATTTGACCTATATAAATGAATGATAAGAATAATTTGGAAGCCCAGATTTAGTAAAATGATTAAATTACTTTTGAAATTTTATTTATTTTGATTAGAGATTAATTGCTTTATAATACTGTATTATATTCTGCCATACATTAACATGAATCAGCCATAGGTGTACATATATCCCCTCCATCTTGAACTTCTCCCCCACCTCCCACCCATACCCCCACTTCTAGATTGTCACAGAGTACCAGTTTTGAGCTTCCTGCATCATATAGCAAATTCACAATCGCTAGCTATCTTAATATAGTGTGCATGTGTGTATATATACATACATACATACAAAATATATATATATATATCAATGTTACTCTCTTATTTGTCCCACCCCTCCTTCTTCCACTGTGTCCTAAAATTTGTTCTCTATGTCTTATTGCTGTCCTGCATATAGGTCAGGATAATTTAGGAGAATAATTTTATAACTGATTAGAAAAATTTGGAAGCTTTTGTTTAATAAAATAATTACTTTAATTCTTTACCACTGAGTCACCTAGGATGCCCCATAATTAATAATACTGTATTATATATTTGAAAGTTGTTGAGAGAGTAGATACTAAAAATTTTCATCACAGAGGAAAAATAACTATGTATGATGACAGATGTTAACTAGAATTATTGTGACCAACTCACAATATATATCAAATATATACAAGCATCAAATTCATTATGTTGTACACCTGAAACTATTATAACATTATATGTCAATTATATCTAAATTTTTAAAATTCTTATTGACATTTTACACTCAAGAGATGAAATCTTCAATTCCTTAACAAAGTTACATATGTTTGGTTCAAATCTATAAGAAACTCTTGGGGCAAAATGCTAAGTATCCTTTTTAACAGATTAATTATCAACCATATCCCAGGCTCTCTCTAAATCCAGTTCTAACATCAACACGACAGACCCTAATACAGAACATGTTTTTATCATTTTCCCCAATTATTCAACTGCTGACCTAAAATTGCTGAGATCTAATTGAAAGACTAACCTGGGATATTTTGTACTTAAATCTAGTTCTGCCTAGGTTGAATAAAATACTGTATAAGATGGGGGATAATAACTATTACCACTTAGAGTTACTGTGTGGGTCCAATTCAATTTCAAAAAACATTTATTTCAACGACTACTTGCTCAGTAAAGACATGTAAAGGGTTATGTGATCTGTAAACATCACAAAATGTAACCTTATTTACTCTTAATTTATTGCAGATAAAGTGAGGGAAAATTCATGTAAAGAATCACATTTATAAATTTCTATTAGGTAGTAACTGTGTCAGATTCAAAGTTCTTTAATTAAAAATCCACAAGTCAGGCTTCCCTGGTGGTCCACTGGGTAAAGAATCTGCCTTGAAGTGCAAGGAGCACCAGTTTAATCCCTGGCTGGGGAAGCTCCCACATGCCACAGAATGGCTGGACTGGTGTGTCCAGCGCCCAGAAGCCACTGCCCCACAATGAGAGGCCACTGCAATGGGAGGCCCACACAGGCCAAAGAATACAGATGGATGAAAAATAAATAAATAAATAATCAATAAAATGAGGCCAAAATTTAAAAAAAAATCCACAAGTCATTTATTAATTATTTTCTAAAGAGCTAGACACAGGCCACTTTGCATGCATTTTTAGTAATTTAGCATCCCTTAAGGAGAAAGTTCCTAAAGAACTATACCATCTGGAGTTACTAACAGATGAGATCATCATTAGAGATATCCTAGACTCAGATCCTAGGGCACTGTGTGACTCTCCTGCATTGTTTCTAGTTGAAGTAATATACCTTTCTAGAGAATAATAGACCCCAAACTCCCTAAGAACCTAAGGTGTCTCCAAAACAATCAACCAGTCTGAGGGCATCTCTGGAATTGAATCTGCTGAAGTATTTCATAATTTTAATTACAAAATATATGAATGGATGTGCATGATAGGGGAAAAGAAAAAAGGAAGAAAATGTTCAACAAAGGCATTTTCTCTTGTAAACTCGCAATTTATTATACGCTCTAATTTTCTACTACTATCTTTATCAACAAAGCAATGCCAGATTTTTTCTGCAGACTAAAACTCCAGTTCTAGACTATATGCTCTTGTTTAATTATTCCAAAAATGTTGTTATATAGTTATCATCATCCCCATTTTGCATTGAAGGAAATTCAGATGCAAAGCAATTTGCTCAAAGCATACAGCTGTGGCAAAGTTGAGTGTAAAATTCATAGAGATATGGAACCCATTCTCCGTTGGATATACTATATTGGGAAACCATGCAAATTGGACAGAGGAGGAAGAAAGTAACTTAAGAAGGTAGATTAGAATGGAAATAACCAGATATCATCATAGCAGAGTCAGAGTCTAGCTTAGGTGAAGAAGTGATTTTAAAAAGTGAGATTTGAACCATGATTTAAGTAAGATCCCATTACTGATTTAGAAGTATAAAATGGAACATAGGTGGTGGAAATCAGAAATGGAATGTGAAGCCATGGGAAAGAATGCTCATTTCCCCAGAACAAGAATGGAGAGTGAGATATATACAAAAAATAAAACAGAAGAGAGACTAAAACAGAAGACAGATTATGCCTAATGGAAACATAGATCGAAATGAGAAAAGAAACTAGATAGAAAGCATTATGAAGACCATAATTATTTAAAACGAAAGGAAGGGGCTTCCCCTGGTGGTCCAGTGGGTAAGGACACCGCCTGGCAGTACAAGGGGCGGTGGTTTGATCCCTGGCCTGGGAAGATCCCACGTACCTCGGAGTGGCTGAACCGATGTGTCCCATTACCGAGCCGGAGCTCTGGAGTGCATGGGCCCAGAGCCGACGCTCTGCAACGACAGACGCCACCGCGATGGGAGGCCCACAGGAGCCAAAGAACAAAGATGGATGAAAATAGAGAAATGAAAGACCAATAGCTTTTTTGTAATTTCTTTAGCTGTACAAAAGCTTTGAAGTTTCATTAGGTCCCACGTGTTCATCTGTCTTTTTAGTTCCGCTATTCTAGTAGGTGGGTCAGAGAAGATCTTCCTTTGATTTATGTCCTCAAGTGTATTATCTATTTTCTCCTCTAAGAATTTGATGGTTTCTGGACTTACATTTAAGTCTTTAATCCATTTTGAGTTGATCTTTGTGCATGGTGTCAGGGTATGTTCCAACTTCATTTTTCTGCATGTAGTTGTCCAATTTTCCCAGCACCATTTGTTGAAGAGGCTGTCTTTGTCCCATTTTAGATTTCAGCCTCCTTTGTCAAAAACAAGGTACCCACAGGTGCGTGGGTTTATCTCTGGGTTCTTGATCTTGTTCCCTTGGTCTATATTTCTGTTTTTGTGCCAGTACCCTACTGTCTTGAGGACTGTTGCTTTGTAGTAGAGTCTGAAGTTGGGAAGGCTGATCCCTCCAGCTCTATTCTTCTTCCTCAGGATTGCTTTGGCTATGCGAGGTCTTTTGTGTTTCCATATGAACTGTGTTATTCTTTGGTCTAGTTCTGTGAAGAATGTTATTGGAAGTTTAATGGGGATTGCACTGAATCTTTAGATGACATTTGGTAGTATGGTCTTTTTCACAATATTGATTCTTCCGACCCAGGAACATGGAATACTTCTCCATCTGTTTAAGTCTTCTTTAATGTCTCTCATGAGTGTCTTGTAATTCTCTGTGTACAGTTCTTTTGTTTCTTTGGGTAGATTTATTCCTAGATATTTGATTCTTTTGCTTGCGATGGTGAAGGGGATTGCCTCTTTGACAGCTAAAGAAATTACAAAAAAGCTCAACAGACACCCCACAGAGTGGGAGAAAATCATAGCAAATGAAACAACAGACAAAAAATTAATCTCCAAAATCTACAAGCAACTCAGACAACTCAGCACTGGAAAAACGAACAACCCAATCAAAAAATGGGAAAAGGACCTAAACAGACACCTCTCCAACGACGACATACAGATGGCCCAAAAGCACATGAAACGATGCTCAACCTCGCTTATCATTAGAGAAATGCAAATTAAAACCACAATGAGATATCACCTCACACCCATCAGAATGGCCATCATCCACAAATCAACAGGCAATAAACGCTGGAGAGGGTGTGGAGAAAAAGGAACACTCCTGCATTGCTTGTGGGAATGTAGATTGATACAGCCTCTATGGAAGACAGTATGGAGATTTCTTAAAAAACTAAAAATAGAAGCACCCTATGACCCAGCAATCCCACTCTTAGGCTTACACCCTGATGAAATCAAATCTGAAAGAAGCACCTGTACCCCAATGTTCATTGCAGCTGTCTATACAATAGCTAGAACATGGAAGGAATCTAGATGCCCATCGACGAATGAATGGATAAAGAAGCTCTGGTACATATATACAATGGTATACTACACAGCTGTAAGGAGAAATGCAGAAGAATCAGCCCGAATGAGGTGGCTGGATCTAGAACGTATCATCAAAAGTGAAGTCAGTCAGAAAGAGAAGGACAAATACACTATATTAACACATATATATGGAATCTAGTAGGATGGTGATGATGGCACACGCAGGGAAGTGATGGAAAGACAGACATGGACAGTGGACATATGGACATTGTGGGGAAGGAAGAGGGTGGGAGGTGTAAAGGAAGTAGCATGAAGACCTGTACTATCATAAGTGAAGAAAATAGCTCTAGTCATTGCTCTGTGAGAAAAGGGGATCCTTCAGGGGTGCTGTGTGATGGTTGGGAGGGGTGGGAAGGGGGGGATATACATATGACTAATCTGGGAACATACATATCTGTAAACAACAAAACTCTGTAAAAGTTAAAAGAAAAATAAAGGTTTAAAAAAAAAAAAAAAGCAATAAAAGTGGCCTGCCCGCTCCCCTCCCTCCTCAATCCGACCCCCACCCAAAGTAAATAAATAAATAAATATTTAAAGAAATAATTAAATTAAAAAAAAGGGAAATTGAGGAATCATGCATTAGCCTCTGAAATTTGAATCAGACCAATTTTTAAGGCAGAAAAGAAAGCTGAATCATCTGATTTCAAAGGTAGGAAAATTGGAACAAATGATTAAATTGAGAAATAATGGAGAGCAGAATTGTGGTTTGTTTATTTTTAAAAGTTATATGAGAGACTCTGAAACATGTATTAAAAGCATCTGATTCCACTAGGAAACTTTTAAAATGAAACAGAAAATGAATTCTACTTCTATTTCCCTGAGTCTTTTGTAAGTACCTAGGTGGATGCGTTTGGATGGAAAAAAAGCTTTTATTTTCTTAACACACTCTGATTCTCCCCACTCCAACCTGAAATTCTATGGCTGTGTTTATGGCAACACAATTATTTCTATAGTAATTAAAGAACTGGTGGCAAAAGTTCTTAAGTTGGGAAATAAGCAACTAAAAACTCTTAAACCACAAAGAACAGATTCCATGCCAATATCCAAAGTGACAAAACCAAATCAATGTATGTAAGGAAAATCTTATGTGTTGTGAAGCCCCAACTGACCTTGTAGTAATTTGGCTTCCAAACTTCGTAGAAATATTTCTACAATTTAACCAAATATAATCAGACTTGGACATATTTTAATGACTCTTCAGGCATAAATTTATCAAACTCAGATAGAAGGTTTGCATCCTCCTTACCACCTATATGGAATTCAAAATGAGTCACTCAGGGCTTCCCTGGTGGTCCAGTGGGTAAAGAGTCCGCCTTGCAGTGCAAGGGGCACCGGTTCGATCCCTGACATGGGAATATCTCAAATGCCACAGAGTGGCTGGACTGGTGTGTCCAGTTACGAGCCAGTGCTCTGGAGTGCATGTGCCCAGAGAAGGTGCTCTGCAACGAGAGAGGCCACTGCAATGGGAGGTCCACACAGGCCAAAAAAATTAAGATGGATGAAAATAAATAAATGAAGGACTAATAAGAGGCCAAAATTAAAAAAAAAAAAAGAATTTCTACCTTAAAAAAGGAGTCATTCAGGTGTTCAATCACAAGAATTATGAATTCCTCATGAAGGTTAAAGATGGTCTACGTTCCACCAAAGAAAATAATTTGTTCAGTGAATGTTTTTAGGAGTTGTAGGAAAAGCTATAATGTATTACTATTTTAGGAAAGCTATCAGACCACCTCCCAAGTGGTAGCAGAAAAACTACCGCATAGTTTTCAGCAGTGAGTCACTTTCCTTCTCTTTCCTATTTTAATTTCAGAGTGTTTCTCTCTTCTCTTTTTCCATTTATTTCTATCAATAGGGAAGAGTTTTAGTAATGTTTACAATGAGTTTTCATAAGCTATAGCTTAAGAAAAAGTGATCTTAGCAGATATGCTAGCTCAGGTCAGAGAAAAAAGTAACTGGAAAAGAAATTATTATCTACCTTAACCAAATATGTATTCTAAATTAAAAAAAAAAAAGCTATGAATTGCCTACTTCACATTTTTTTAATCATGAAAACTTATCTTAGACCCTGTGTATCAGTCTGCCAGATAGCAATCAATAAATTGATATGACATCATGAAAGCAGTTTACTGTTAGTAATAGTAACTATGTTACTGGAAAATTAAAGTCTTTAAGAAAATTTTCAGGAATTTTTATGCCATTATTTATATAACTTTAAAATAAATATAAAATTTAGGGTTTTTCTTATCTTAAATAGATGCAACTATAATAATATGAGCCACAAAATGTTGGAATTTTCTGTCCCTCAAATGTTGTCATTTTAAGGAGTTGGTTTAACTCAGTTGAGCCAATAAGGTTCATTTCACATTAGACAACGGTCTTATTCATCTTAAAAAGTTAAGAGGCTTCAATCGAATGGTTTCTTCAAAAGGAGCTGCAGAAAAGGGTAATATGTTAGCTCTAAGAATGTAGAATTGAAGTTCAAAAATCTGGAAATTTCCTACTAGGTAGGTGGCCTTGGTTAAATCAATCAGCACTCAGTTTCTTTATCAGCAAACCAAGGACAATTTCAACTGCATTCTCTAACAGTATCGTGCGAATCAAATAAAGAAAAGTCTATTCAAACACATAAATGTGCATATGCATTTACTGTCTGCCATGAAAAAAAAAAGTATGTATATGTGTGAGGGAAATAAATTTGGGACAAAATGAAAGTACCAAAGTCAGAAAGAAAAAAAAATTAACATATGAAAATGCATGCGAAAAGAATAAGCAAAATGGTAGCTAGAAGAGGGACTACACATTTCATGGAAAAAAAGTACGATTCTAAGACACCAAAGTCAAAAGAGAGATAGGATAAACTGTAGAACTCACGATATCTATAAAGACAAATCAGTTACGGATGTTAGGCCACATTTTTTATGATACTGAACTGTCAGAGAAATTTCTCTAGTAGACCTCAAAAGAGTGTATACTTTAATAAATAAAAATCATCAGTATCTTTCCAGCTACTTGCTTGCATTCATAAAATGATGAATTTCAGAAGACTGTTTCTTGTCCTGCATCTTAGAACAGGCTGACATAACACTATAATGTCAAATCACAGCTTAAAAGAATCAGCATTTTGGTATGTCAAAAAAGGTGTGATGCAGGTACATAGATCTTTACTGACTGGATTGAGCGTATTGTAAATGCACTTAACTAGAGCAAGAGTTCTCAAATGCTTTGCTCTCAGGATGAATTTTATATACAGAACTACCAGATACATACCAAGCAAATGTTGAAGGATATTTCTTAAAAATTATAATTTTGATTTTGGAATAGTTGAATCTAATCCACTTTAACAGATATTAAATTGCCTTGAGCCACTCCTAACTTAACAGTGACAGTCCTCAATGAACTCAAGGGTACCTCTTCATTTTCTAGATTTGGGTGAACATCAAGGTGGAGGTATATATCTAGCTTATTCTGAAATGATAATGTATCTTTACAAATCTGAAATATCTCTGAGTCAGAACATATTCAAATAATACTATAGCTTATTTTTAAATTAGCTTTAGTAGATAAAGGATTCTAGAGTTCGAGGGAGGGAGGGAAGTATCAAGGGATTTCACAGTTGAATGTGCTTGCATTATTTCAATTGCAATCTGGGTTTCCTTGCTCATGTGTGGCAGCAGGAAACCAAGGACAATTTCAACTGCATTCTCTAACAGTATCGTGCGAATCAAATAAAGAAAAGTCTATTCAAACACATAAATGTGCATATGCATTTACTGTCTGCCATGAAAAAAAAAAGTATGTATATGTGTGAGGGAAATAAATTTGGGACAAAATGAAAGTACCAAAGTCAGAAAGAAAAAAAAATTAACATATGAAAATGCATGCGAAAAGAATAAGCAAAATGGTAGCTAGAAGAGGGACTACACATTTCATGGAAAAAAAGTACGATTCTAAGACACCAAAGTCAAAAGAGAGATAGGATAAACTGTAGAACTCACGATATCTATAAAGACAAATCAGTTACGGATGTTAGGCCACATTTTTTATGATACTGAACTGTCAGAGAAATTTCTCTAGTAGACCTCAAAAGAGTGTATACTTTAATAAATAAAATCATCAGTATCTTTCCAGCTACTTGCTTGCATTCATAAAATGATGAATTTCAGAAGACTGTTTCTTGTCCTGCATCTTAGAACAGGCTGACATAACACTATAATGTCAAATCACAGCTTAAAAGAATCAGCATTTTGGTATGTCAAAAAGGTGTGATGCAGGTACATAGATCTTTACTGACTGGATTGAGCGTATTGTAAATGCACTTAACTAGAGCAAGAGTTCTCAAATGCTTTGCTCTCAGGATGAATTTTATATACAGAACTACCAGATACATACCAAGCAAATGTTGAAGGATATTTCTTAAAAATTATAATTTTGATTTTGGAATAGTTGAATCTAATCCACTTTAACAGATATTAAATTGCCTTGAGCCACTCCTAACTTAACAGTGACAGTCCTCAATGAACTCAAGGGTACCTCTTCATTTTCTAGATTTGGGTGAACATCAAGGTGGAGGTATATATCTAGCTTATTCTGAAATGATAATGTATCTTTACAAATCTGAAATATCTCTGAGTCAGAACATATTCAAATAATACTATAGCTTATTTTTAAATTAGCTTTAGTAGATAAAGGATTCTAGAGTTCGAGGGAGGGAGGGAAGTATCAAGGGATTTCACAGTTGAATGTGCTTGCATTATTTCAATTGCAATCTGGGTTTCCTTGCTCTCATCATCTGAAATCATGCTACAGGACATCTTCATGATCAGTAATGTTCAATTTGGGTCTTCTACTTGAATTTACTGTGCCTGGTGGAATTTTTTTTAAATAATGTGATTTTTATAATATAATGGAATTTTAAGCAATATTTTCTAAATTTCAATTATCCATTTCAGAGCCAACAGTCCTCATATATCAGTCACGAGGAGTGAGTGTATTTGCCACATCCAAAAGATTATATAGTGTTGCTTTCAATTGAAGAGCAAATCATTGGCAAAAAGTGTAAAGGAGACTACTTATTCTAGGAACTAGAGATAAAGTTTTAAGCAATTCTCACATTGCTCAACATCTAAGTCTAGCTAACATTTCTAAGACTCTCATTCTTTTTTTTGAAATAAAACTGACATATAACATTGCATAAGTTTAAGGTATAGAGCATGATTTGATATATATGTATATATATTGTGAAATAAGACACAAAAAGTTTAATTAACTCATTCATGGCCTCACATTATGTATACATGTGTGTGTCGAAAAATTCTGTGATTCACTCTCTTAGCAATTTTAAAACTATGCAATGTGGTATTACTAACTGTAATGCTATGGTTTTCCCAGTAGCCATGTATGGACATGAGAGTTGGATGATAAAGAAGGCTGAGTGCCAAAGTATTTGATGCCTTTGAACTGTAGTATTGGAGAAGGCACTTGGATTTTATAAAAAGTAAAAGCTTGCAAGTACATACCGTTGAATTTAAAAAAAGGGACTAATCCACTTTAACAGATATTAAATTGCCTTGAGCCACTCCTAACTTAACAGTGACAGTCCTCAATGAACTCAAGGGTACCTCTTCATTTTCTAGATTTGGGTGAACATCAAGGTGGAGGTATATATCTAGCTTATTCTGAAATGATAATGTATCTTTACAAATCTGAAATATCTCTGAGTCAGAACATATTCAAATAATACTATAGCTTATTTTTAAATTAGCTTTAGTAGATAAAGGATTCTAGAGTTCGAGGGAGGGAGGGAAGTATCAAGGGATTTCACAGTTGAATGTGCTTGCATTATTTCAATTGCAATCTGGGTTTCCTTGCTCTCATCATCTGAAATCATGCTACAGGACATCTTCATGATCAGTAATGTTCAATTTGGGTCTTCTACTTGAATTTACTGTGCCTGGTGGAATTTTTTAAATAATGTGATTTTTATAATATAATGGAATTTTAAGCAATATTTTCTAAATTTCAATTATCCATTTCAGAGCCAACAGTCCTCATATATCAGTCACGAGGAGGAGTGTATTTGCCACATCCAAAAGATTATATAGTGTTGCTTTCAATTGAAGAGCAAATCATTGGCAAAAAGTGTAAAGGAGACTACTTATTCTAGGAACTAGAGATAAAGTTTTAAGCAATTCTCACATTGCTCAACATCTAAGTCTAGCTAACATTTCTAAGACTCTCATTCTTTTTTTTGAAATAAAACTGACATATAACATTGCATAAGTTTAAGGTATAGAGCATGATTTGATATATATGTATATATATTGTGAAATAAGACACAAAAAGTTTAATTAACTCATTCATGGCCTCACATTATGTATACATGTGTGTGTCGAAAAATTCTGTGATTCACTCTCTTAGCAATTTTAAAACTATGCAATGTGGTATTACTAACTGTAATGCTATGGTTTTCCCAGTAGCCATGTATGGACATGAGAGTTGGATGATAAAGAAGGCTGAGTGCCAAAGTATTTGATGCCTTTGAACTGTAGTATTGGAGAAGGCACTTGAGAGTCCTTTAGATGGCAAGGAGAACAAGCCAGTCAATCCTAAAGAAAATCAATCCTGAATATTCATTGGAAGAAATGATGCTGAAGCTCCAATACTTTGGCCACTTGATCTGAAGAGACGGTTCGTTGGAAAAGTCCTTGATGCTGGGAAAAATAGATGACGGAAGGAGGAGATGACAAAGGATGAGATGGTTGAATGGCATGACTGAGTCAATGGACCTGAGTTTGATAAAGCTCCAGGAGATGGTGAAGGATGGGGAAGCCTGGCATGCTGCAGTTCAAGGGGTCACAAAGAGTCAGACATGACTGAGCGACTGAACTGAAGTGATTACCAAATGTAGGCTTCCCAGGTAGTTCAGTGCTAAAGAATCTACCTGCAATGCAGGAGATGCAAGTTCGATTCCTGGGTCAGGAAGATCCCTTGGAAAAGGAAGCGGCTATCCACTCCATTATTCTTGCCTGAGAAATCAAATCTCATGCACAGAGAAGCCTGGCAGGCTATAGTCCATGAGGTTTTAAAAGGGTTGGACACAATTTAGTGACTAAACACACACAAAACTAGCTGTGGTCACCATTCACAGTACTCCCCAGAATTTATTCCTCTTATAAGAGGAAGTTTGTACATTATGACCACTTTGAACCACTTTCCTTAATCTTTGTCTCTGGTGGCCATCAATCTATTTTCTGATTTTGTAAGTTTGGTGGTTTTTTTTTCTTTGCACTTTTAATATCTCACTGTGGTTTTAATTTGCATTTCTCTGATAATTAGTGATAATAAGCCCCTCTTCTGATTCTCACATTGCTCAACATCTAAGTCTAGCTAACATTTCTAAGACTCTCATTCTTTTTGAAATAAAACTGACATATAACATTGCATAAGTTTAAGGTATAGAGCATGATTTGATATATATGTATATATATTGTGAAATAAGACACAAAAAGTTTAATTAACTCATTCATGGCCTCACATTATGTATACATGTGTGTGTCGAAAAATTCTGTGATTCACTCTCTTAGCAATTTTAAAACTATGCAATGTGGTATTACTAACTGTAATGCTATGGTTTTCCCAGTAGCCATGTATGGACATGAGAGTTGGATGATAAAGAAGGCTGAGTGCCAAAGTATTTGATGCCTTTGAACTGTAGTATTGGAGAAGGCACTTGAGAGTCCTTTAGATGGCAAGGAGAACAAGCCAGTCAATCCTAAAGAAAATCAATCCTGAATATTCATTGGAAGAAATGATGCTGAAGCTCCAATACTTTGGCCACTTGATCTGAAGAGACGGTTCGTTGGAAAAGTCCTTGATGCTGGGAAAAATAGATGACGGAAGGAGGAGATGACAAAGGATGAGATGGTTGAATGGCATGACTGAGTCAATGGACCTGAGTTTGATAAAGCTCCAGGAGATGGTGAAGGATGGGGAAGCCTGGCATGCTGCAGTTCAAGGGGTCACAAAGAGTCAGACATGACTGAGCGACTGAACTGAAGTGATTACCAAATGTAGGCTTCCCAGGTAGTTCAGTGCTAAAGAATCTACCTGCAATGCAGGAGATGCAAGTTCGATTCCTGGGTCAGGAAGATCCCTTGGAAAAAGGAAGCGGCTATCCACTCCATTATTCTTGCCTGAGAAATCAAATCTCATGCACAGAGAAGCCTGGCAGGCTATAGTCCATGAGGTTTTAAAAGGGTTGGACACAATTTAGTGACTAAACACACACAAAACTAGCTGTGGTCACCATTCACAGTACTCCCCAGAATTTATTCCTCTTATAAGAGGAAGTTTGTACATTATGACCACTTTGAACCACTTTCCTTAATCTTTGTCTCTGGTGGCCATCAATCTATTTTCTGATTTTGTAAGTTTGGTGTTTTTTTTTGCTTTCCACTTATAATATCTCACTGTGGTTTTAATTTGCATTTCTCTGATAATTAGTGATAATAAGCCCCTCTTCGTGTAACGTCCATCCCTTTATATGTCTTCTTTGGAAAAACATACTTTCAGGTTTTCTGCCCATTTTAAATTATTTTTGTGCTATTGAGTTATGTGAGTTCCTTATGTGTTTTGAATATTAATCTTGTATAAGATATATGATTTGGAAATTATTTCTTCCACTCCATGGTGACTTTTCACTTCATTCGTTGTTTCTTCTTGCTGCACAGAAGCTTTTTAGTTTTATATAACTCCACTTTATTTTTGCTTTTATTGCTTGTGCTTTAGGTGTCATATCCAAAAGATAATCGTCAAGATCAATGTAAAGGAGCTTCCTTCCAGGACTTTCACAGTTTCAGGTCTTAGTGGTTTAAGATAGAGGTCTAGTTTTATTCTTTTCAGTTTCCCCCAATTATTTACTAAGCAAACTAGCCTTTCCCCTTTGAATATTGAGAATAATTGCCAAAAAAATGCTGGACAAATTCATACACAAGTTTATTCATGGGTTTTCTGTTCTATTTCATTGGTCTATATGTTTGTTGTATATATAATTTGCTTGTCTGTTTTATTTATTTGCTTTCAGCACCATACTATTTGATTATTATGGAGTTTGAAATCAGGAAATATGATGCCTTCATCTTTGTTCTTCTTTCTCAAGATTGACTATTTGGGGTCTTTTGATTCATACAAATTGTATCATGTTTTTCTATTTCTGTAAAAAAAAACAAGTATCATTGGAATCATGATAGGCATTACATTGAATCTGGGCTATCCAAGTGGTTCAGATGATAAAGAAACACAGAAGACCCAGGTTTGATCCCTGAGTCAGGAAGATTTCCTGAAGAAGGGCATGGCAATCTACTCTAGTGTTCCTACCTGGAGAATTCCATGGACGGAGAAATCTTGCTGGCTACAGTCCATGGGGTCACACAGAGTCAGACATGACTGATCAAATAACACTTTCACTTTTCACATGAATCTAGGTTGCTTTACATAGTTTTGAATATTTCAGCCATATAAATTATTCCAATCTATGAACACTTTCCATTTGTGTCCTCTTCAATTTCTTTCTGCAATCATCTCTCATCAAAGGGGTTTTGAAGGATGTGTTCCCTGGCAGGGCAGTACCCTTAGTAGCTGGACTCTGCAATCATTCCGGTTGTGTGGTGCCTCAGTCTGTGTTCCCCAGCTAGACAGTGCTTTTGGCTGGACTCCACATTCACATAGGTGGGACCTCTAGCTGTACTCTGCCATCTGGCAAAATACAGACTATACTCCTAAATTGAGCAGGACTGCAGTCTGGTCTTCAAAATCAAGTGGGCTGTAAGATGTTCTCTATGGTGCTAGGAATATGTGACCACATCTTCCAGAGGTTGGGACTTGATTTTTATTTGGCACTTGGGTGTAGCTTTAAAGTTGCTTCTCTGAATAGACAGGGACTTAGAATGGACTCCATAGATGATATGGCCATTGGTTGGGAACTAAATCAACTAGTGCTTCCAGCTGAGCTCTCTGGCCATACAGGGTCACCAGTATGGCTTTGCAGATGGTCTGAGCTGCTGTTTGGGATCTCTACTCAGATACAACTGTAAGTAGCATCTTGATCTGCCAGGATCTCAGTGCTGGTTCATGTGAGCTCTGGGCCCCTTCTCCATTTCTCTTTGATCCCCAGTAGTCAAGTCATACTGATCCCCTCAGTGATTTCTATGAGTAATCCCTAAGGGGCTGCTTCCAAGAAGCATCCCTCAGCTAAATGTCCACCTCAGGCTCACTATCTACCAGAGAAACTATAGACCCAGGGTCACCCTGTTGGTGAAATTCTGTGCCAGTCATGAGGAGGGATAATACAAATACAGTGAAAGTGCTCCATTTACCCTTGTAATGAGCTCTTCATCAGTCTCTGTGCTCCAGGAGATTTCTGTAAAAAAACAAGTATCATTGGAATCATGATAGGCATTACATTGAATCTGGGCTATCCAAGTGGTTCAGATGATAAAGAAACACAGAAGACCCAGGTTTGATCCCTGAGTCAGGAAGATTTCCTGAAGAAGGGCATGGCAATCTACTCTAGTGTTCCTACCTGGAGAATTCCATGGACGGAGAAATCTTGCTGGCTACAGTCCATGGGGTCACACAGAGTCAGACATGACTGATCAAATAACACTTTCACTTTTCACATGAATCTAGGTTGCTTTACATAGTTTTGAATATTTCAGCCATATAAATTATTCCAATCTATGAACACTTTCCATTTGTGTCCTCTTCAATTTCTTTCTGCAATCATCTCTCATCAAAGGGGTTTTGAAGGATGTGTTCCCTGGCAGGGCAGTACCCTTAGTAGCTGGACTCTGCAATCATTCCGGTTGTGTGGTGCCTCAGTCTGTGTTCCCCAGCTAGACAGTGCTTTTGGCTGGACTCCACATTCACATAGGTGGGACCTCTAGCTGTACTCTGCCATCTGGCAAAATACAGACTATACTCCTAAATTGAGCAGGACTGCAGTCTGGTCTTCAAAATCAAGTGGGCTGTAAGATGTTCTCTATGGTGCTAGGAATATGTGACCACATCTTCCAGAGGTTGGGACTTGATTTTTATTTGGCACTTGGGTGTAGCTTTAAAGTTGCTTCTCTGAATAGACAGGGACTTAGAATGGACTCCATAGATGATATGGCCATTGGTTGGGAACTAAATCAACTAGTGCTTCCAGCTGAGCTCTCTGGCCATACAGGGTCACCAGTATGGCTTTGCAGATGGTCTGAGCTGCTGTTTGGGATCTCTACTCAGATACAACTGTAAGTAGCATCTTGATCTGCCAGGATCTCAGTGCTGGTTCATGTGAGCTCTGGGCCCCTTCTCCATTTCTCTTTGATCCCCAGTAGTCAAGTCATACTGATCCCCTCAGTGATTTCTATGAGTAATCCCTAAGGGGCTGCTTCCAAGAAGCATCCCTCAGCTAAATGTCCACCTCAGGCTCACTATCTACCAGAGAAACTATAGACCCAGGGTCACCCTGTTGGTGAAATTCTGTGCCAGTCATGAGGAGGGATAATACACAATACGGTCACAGTGAAAGTGCTCCATTTACCCTTGTAATGAGCTCTTCATCAGTCTCTGTGCTCCAGGAGGGTGCCTTAGCCTTACTTCCAGGTTCTGATAATTTCACAGTGATGCTTTATCTATAGATAGGTGTCAACTGATACTCTTGTGAGGGGAACTGAAATTGGAAATAACCTATACAGTCATCTTAATGATGTTGTCCATTTCTTTTCTGTTTTTTTCTTTTTCTGGCCACTTCTATTGGCCTTTAATTTATCCATCTTTGTTCTTTGGCCTCTGTAGGTCTCCGATCACAGTGGCCTCTCTAGCTCCAGAGCTCCAGCTAGGTAGTTGGACACATTGGTCCAGCCACTCTGTGGCATGTGGGATCTTCCCAGACCAAGGATCAAACCTGTGCTCCTTGCACTGCAAGGCGGTGTCCTTACCCATTGGACCACCAGGGAAGCCTTTCCATTTCTTTTCAAAGACTATTTATAAAAGTATATTTAATTTAGAATTATGTGTTAGGATCAGCTTTATGGCAAAGTGATTCAGTTATACTAATATATGTTAATAGACAATAACTAATATATTGGTTATTTTCCTTATAAGTTATTACAAAATTTTGAATATACTTTACTATGCTATTCAATCTATCTATTTTATTTTCTTAATTTTAATGAAGTATAGTTGATTTATAGTTTTGTGTTAATTACTGCTCTACAGCAAAGTGGCTCAGTTGTTATACACATACATACTCTTTTTCATATTCTTTTCAATCCACTTCATCAAGAATATTGATTATAGTTCTGTGCACTATATACAGAAAAACCTTGCTGTTTATCCGTCCTGTATATACTAATTTCCATCTTCTAATCTCAGACTCTCAGTCCTTCCCTCTCAAGTCATACTGATCCCTCAGTGATTTCTATGAGTAATCCCTAAGGGGCTGCTTCCAAGAAGCATCCCTCAGCTAAATGTCCACCTCAGGCTCACTATCTACCAGAGAAACTATAGACCCAGGGTCACCCTGTTGGTGAAATTCTGTGCCAGTCATGAGGAGGGATAATACACAATACGGTCACAGTGAAAGTGCTCCATTTACCCTTGTAATGAGCTCTTCATCAGTCTCTGTGCTCCAGGAGGGTGCCTTAGCCTTACTTCCAGGTTCTGATAATTTCACAGTGATGCTTTATCTATAGATAGGTGTCAACTGATACTCTTGTGAGGGGAACTGAAATTGGAAATAACCTATACAGTCATCTTAATGATGTTGTCCATTTCTTTTCTGTTTTTTTCTTTTTCTGGCCACTTCTATTGGCCTTTAATTTATCCATCTTTGTTCTTTGGCCTCTGTAGGTCTCCGATCACAGTGGCCTCTCTAGCTCCAGAGCTCCAGCTAGGTAGTTGGACACATTGGTCCAGCCACTCTGTGGCATGTGGGATCTTCCCAGACCAAGGATCAAACCTGTGCTCCTTGCACTGCAAGGCGGTGTCCTTACCCATTGGACCACCAGGGAAGCCTTTCCATTTCTTTTCAAAGACTATTTATAAAAGTATATTTAATTTAGAATTATGTGTTAGGATCAGCTTTATGGCAAAGTGATTCAGTTATACTAATATATGTTAATAGACAATAACTAATATATTGGTTATTTTCCCTTATAAGTTATTACAAAATTTTGAATATACTTTACTATGCTATTCAATCTATCTATTTTATTTTCTTAATTTTAATGAAGTATAGTTGATTTATAGTTTTGTGTTAATTACTGCTCTACAGCAAAGTGGCTCAGTTGTTATACACATACATACTCTTTTTCATATTCTTTTCAATCCACTTCATCAAGAATATTGATTATAGTTCTGTGCACTATATACAGAAAAACCTTGCTGTTTATCCGTCCTGTATATACTAATTTCCATCTTCTAATCTCAGACTCTCAGTCCTTCCCTCTCCAAGTCTCCCTCCCCCTTGGAAAGTGCAAGACTATTCTCTTTGTCTATGAGTCTGTTTCTGTTTCATAGGTATGTTCATTTGTGTCATACTTTAGATTTCACATATGAGTAATACAATAGAATATAAAAGCATATAAAAGCATGAAATTCCATTTGCAGCAACACGAATGGACCTAGAGATTATCATACTAAGTGAATAAGTCAGAAAGAGAAAGATAAATACTACATGATATTTTTTATATGTGAAATCTATAATACCAATTTCCCTAATACTGTTATTATTAGACAACAATATATTTGTTGTTGTTTAGTCACTAAGTTGTGTCCAACTCTTTTGCAACCCCATGGACTGTAGATTGTCAGGCTCCTCTGTCCATGTGATATATCAGACAAGAATACTGGAGTGAGTTACCATTTCCTTCTCCAGTGGATCTTCTCAACCCAGGGATTGAATCCACATCTCTTGTATCATAGGTAGATTCTTTACCACAGAGCCACCAGGGAAGTTCAACATATATTTATGTATATAATAAGTATCATGCTATATTAGGAATTTATATTCATTGAAATGAACTGTATACTCATTCCATAGAATTCTCCTGTCAATAAACATTCTTTAGAAATTATTTTAATGCATATATCATAATTTTTTTTATTTTACTGTTAACCATTTGGGCTATTTGAGATTACTTTGAAAATTGTATATCATGTATGTAAATATGAATGATCCTGATTACCATTGTAAGAGTCCCAGAAAGATTATAATGCAATTTGAGTATTATCTTTTGTGGAAAAGATGGCCATAGCCTGCATCAATATATGAGTTAATTAATGAAACAGAAAGAATAATTTATTTGAAAATAAATGCTTTGACACCTAAATGAGTCAGCTAGAATAACTATATAATAACTACTCACTTTCTTCTAATGAGGTTTTCTATGTGGTTTGTCCTGTCTAACTTGTATCAGTTTTTTAAATTTAACAATCCACTTCATCAAGAATATTGATTATAGTTCTGTGCACTATATACAGAAAAACCTTGCTGTTTATCCGTCCTGTATATACTAATTTCCATCTTCTAATCTCAGACTCTCAGTCCTTCCCTCTCCAAGTCTCCCTCCCCCTTGGAAAGTGCAAGACTATTCTCTTTGTCTATGAGTCTGTTTCTGTTTCATAGGTATGTTCATTTGTGTCATACTTTAGATTTCACATATGAGTAATACAATAGAATATAAAAGCATATAAAAGCATGAAATTCCATTTGCAGCAACACGAATGGACCTAGAGATTATCATACTAAGTGAATAAGTCAGAAAGAGAAAGATAAATACTACATGATATTTTTTATATGTGAAATCTATAATACCAATTTCCCTAATACTGTTATTATTAGACAACAATATATTTGTTGTTGTTTAGTCACTAAGTTGTGTCCAACTCTTTTGCAACCCCATGGACTGTAGATTGTCAGGCTCCTCTGTCCATGTGATATATCAGACAAGAATACTGGAGTGAGTTACCATTTCCTTCTCCAGTGGATCTTCTCAACCCAGGGATTGAATCCACATCTCTTGTATCATAGGTAGATTCTTTACCACAGAGCCACCAGGGAAGTTCAACATATATTTATGTATATAATAAGTATCATGCTATATTAGGAATTTATATTCATTGAAATGAACTGTATACTCATTCCATAGAATTCTCCTGTCAATAAACATTCTTTAGAAATTATTTTAATGCATATATCATAATTTTTTTTATTTTACTGTTAACCATTTGGGCTATTTGAGATTACTTTGAAAATTGTATATCATGTATGTAAATATGAATGATCCTGATTACCATTGTAAGAGTCCCAGAAAGATTATAATGCAATTTGAGTATTATCTTTTGTGGAAAAGATGGCCATAGCCTGCATCAATATATGAGTTAATTAATGAAACAGAAAGAATAATTTATTTGAAAATAAATGCTTTGACACCTAAATGAGTCAGCTAGAATAACTATATAATAACTACTCACTTTCTTCTAATGAGGTTTTCTATGTGGTTTGTCCTGTCTAACTGTATCAGTCTAATAACAATCTATGTTTCAACTTCCTCACTGCTTTAAGCAGAAGTTTCTGTAAACATGTCAAATGCATGAATGAATGGATAAATTGGCATAGTGGGAAAGCACACATACAAAAGTGAGATGATGGCTGACCGATTTACCTGATCACTGAAGTTTTAATGAGACAATAAAGCACTTATTAAGGATTTTCTAAGTTTTATGAGAAGTCAATACTCTATTCGCAAAATAAGGGCAACCAAAACTGATTCACAAAAGTGCAGTCTCATACTCAGTTTATAGTTGATGGTCACTGTTAGTGCCAAATGAAGCAATAAGGTGCAGCACTGCTGAACATGGAAACAAAGCAAAGCAGAGCAAAACCAAACTAAACAAAACACTTTAAAAGGGGAAGTGATCTCACATGGTAAGTATGACAGAACAGTTAGACTGAGGCCGAAATAACTGAATCTCATTACTCCTTTAAAATTGTAGCCCTGAGTTTTCACTCATATGGGCAACTAACCTACAAAAACAACTGAATCATGTTAATTTTCTCCTAATTCTTCCACAGCATATCTTTTCAACCAGCAGCGATCTCAAAAATAAGGTCTTTTCTCATCTAAAGTACTTCACTTTTTCCTCTTCTAAAGTACTTATGTTTATTTCTGCCTTTCAATATAGTTTATGGGGTTCTCAAGGCAAGAAATTCTGAAGTGGTTTGCCATTCCCTTTCCAGTGGACCACATTTTGTCAGAACTCTCTACCATGACCCATCTGTCTTGACTGGCCTTACATGGCATTGCTCATGGTTTTATTGAATTAGACATGGCTGTGATCCATATGATCAGTCTGGTTAGTGGTACTAGTGAAAATGATGGAATTCCAGCTGAGCTATTTAAAACAAAAGATGATGCTGTTAAAGTGCTACACTCAATATGCCAACAAATCTGAAAATCTCATCAATGGCCACACGATTGGATAAGGTCAGTTTTCATTCCAATATCAAAGAAAGACAATGCCAAACAAGGTTCAGACTACCACACCATTGCACTCATTTCACACACTAGCAAAGTAATGCTTAAAATCCTCCAAGTTAGGCCTCAACAGTGAACTGAGGACTTCCAGATGTACAAGTTATATTTAGAAAAGACACAGAAATCAGAGATCAAATTTACAACATCAACTGGATCATAGACAGAGCAAGGGAATCCCAGAAAAACATCTACTTCTACTTCATTGACTAAGCTACAGTCTTTGACTGGGTGAATCACAACTGTGGAAAATTCTGAAAGAGATGGGAGTACCAGATCACCTAAGTTGCATTCTGCAAAATCTGTATATAGGACAAGAAGCAACAATTAGAACTAGACATGGAATAATGCCCTGGTTCCACATCGTGAAAGGAGTATGTCAAGGCTTGATATTTACACCCTGCTTATTTAATCTGTCTGCAGAGTACATCATGCAAAATGCTGGTCTGGATGAAAGACAAGCTGGAATCAAGACTACCAAGGGAAATATCAAGAACCTCAGGTATGCAGATGATACCCACCCTTATGGCAGAAAACAAAGAGAAATTAAAGAGTTCCTTGATGTAGGAAAAAGAGTAGAGTAGAAAGCTTGGCCTAAAACTCAATGTTAAAAAAATGAAGATCATGGCATTCATTCCCATCACTTCATGGCAAATAGATGGGCAAACAATGGAAATTGTGACAGACTTTATATTCCTAGGCTCCAAAATCTCTGTAGATGGTGACTGCAGCCATGAAGTTTAAAAAATGCTTGGTCTTTGGAATAAAAGTTGTGACAAACGTAGACAGCATATTCAAAAACAGAGCTATCACTTTGCCACCAACAGTCTGCATAGTCAAATCTATGATTTTCCCAGTAGTCATGATGTGAAAGTTGGACCATAAAGTAGTCTGAGCACTGAAGAACTGATGTTTCTTTTGAATTGTGGTGTTGGATAAGACTCTTGAGAGTCAATTGTACTGTGAGATCAAACCAGTCAATCCTAAAGGAAATCAACTCTAAATATTCATTAGAAAAAATGATGTTAAACCTGAAGTTCTGATACTTTGGCCACATGATGAGAAGAGATGAGTCACTGGAAAAGAGCCTGGTGTTGGGAATAATAGATGGCAAAAGGAGAAAGGGATAACAGAAGACGAGATGGTTGGATGGTCCAATTAGTCAATGGACACAAGTTTGAGCAGGCTCCTGGCGATGGTGAAGGACAGAGAAACCTGGTATGCTGCAGTCCATGGGGTAGCAAAGAGTACAACATGACTCTTTGAACTGAACTGAACATCTCCCCAATAAGTTTTTTCTTTCAAGAAGAAGGAATCCCAGAAAAACATCTACTTCTACTTCATTGACTAAGCTACAGTCTTTGACTGGGTGAATCACAACTGTGGAAAATTCTGAAAGAGATGGGAGTACCAGATCACCTAAGTTGCATTCTGCAAAATCTGTATATAGGACAAGAAGCAACAATTAGAACTAGACATGGAATAATGCCCTGGTTCCACATCGTGAAAGGAGTATGTCAAGGCTTGATATTTACACCCTGCTTATTTAATCTGTCTGCAGAGTACATCATGCAAAATGCTGGTCTGGATGAAAGACAAGCTGGAATCAAGACTACCAAGGGAAATATCAAGAACCTCAGGTATGCAGATGATACCCACCCTTATGGCAGAAAACAAAGAGAAATTAAAGAGTTCCTTGATGTAGGAAAAAGAGTAGAGTAGAAAGCTTGGCCTAAAACTCAATGTTAAAAAAATGAAGATCATGGCATTCATTCCCATCACTTCATGGCAAATAGATGGGCAAACAATGGAAATTGTGACAGACTTTATATTCCTAGGCTCCAAAATCTCTGTAGATGGTGACTGCAGCCATGAAGTTTAAAAAATGCTTGGTCTTTGGAATAAAAGTTGTGACAAACGTAGACAGCATATTCAAAAACAGAGCTATCACTTTGCCACCAACAGTCTGCATAGTCAAATCTATGATTTTCCCAGTAGTCATGATGTGAAAGTTGGACCATAAAGTAGTCTGAGCACTGAAGAACTGATGTTTCTTTTGAATTGTGGTGTTGGATAAGACTCTTGAGAGTCAATTGTACTGTGAGATCAAACCAGTCAATCCTAAAGGAAATCAACTCTAAATATTCATTAGAAAAAATGATGTTAAACCTGAAGTTCTGATACTTTGGCCACATGATGAGAAGAGATGAGTCACTGGAAAAGAGCCTGGTGTTGGGAATAATAGATGGCAAAAGGAGAAAGGGATAACAGAAGACGAGATGGTTGGATGGTCCAATTAGTCAATGGACACAAGTTTGAGCAGGCTCCTGGCGATGGTGAAGGACAGAGAAACCTGGTATGCTGCAGTCCATGGGGTAGCAAAGAGTACAACATGACTCTTTGAACTGAACTGAACATCTCCCAATAAGTTTTCTTTCTTAATAATAGTTTTTTGGGTGCTTTTGTTTGGCTCATTCTTGTGCAGCTTAGACTTCATGGACTCCTCTTTGCAGTGTCTCCTCCATGGTAATTTTTTCAGACAATCCAGCTCCTTTGTTGTCCCAAACTCTGATTTCTACTACATTACCTCATAAGACCCTTGTACTCAAGCTGGCTTTCCCTTATTTGGACTATAAAGTGCCTCCAAATATAAAGACAAAACCATCCTAGAGCTTACTTCATGTGATATCCACAACTGAGAAATTACAGCCTTTTACCTTTATTCCAAAGTCTGAATGGAACAATTTTATACAATTTGTCCTGTTTAATAATCATTTATGTTGATTCATATTGGGTACTTGGTCTGGGACTTAGCTTATTATGAAAAACATCTAGGCAGAATTATTTTAAGTTGTTCCTTAAACTTAATTTTCTCTGAAATGAATCTATGTATTGACAACATTTTTCTTTTTCTATATTGCTTAATATTATTTCTTATACATTTTTAGAATTCTTTCAATAGGTTTAATGTGAGTTAAAGGTATATTTATTATTTTGATCTCACTTTTGTTTCCTCTATGCTGCTTTTACCCAGTTCAAGGGCTACATTTCCAGGACTAGTTACTGACATGATATTTTGTGTTATTTGTCCTGTAGTGGTATCTCAGATCTAGATATGAAGCATGTGGGTGCTTTTGTTCATTCATGATTGCAAGTTCTTATAAACTTCCTATTTATAAACAGTGTAAAAAGCCCTTATCACTGACCCCACAAATACTTTGGTCTCCTTTAAAGTGAACAGAACTCAAAGCTACTACTGGATGCTAGTTTTTAGTTAATTAATTTATATTTCATCTATTATTGTTATGTATTTGGAGTGAAGCATTAAATAACTGAGACTTCATGACTAGAATATATTCATAACTACCAATATGACTTTTCCCCTGAAATTCCCATAGTTTAAATATGGGGTAGACTAAAATATTCTAATTATAGTAAAACCAGAAAAAAAAAAAAATACTTAGACAGGATATCCTCATCAGAAAGTAATATCTTGTACTTAAAAAAAATAAATAAATAAACCCTTATGAAAGTGGGAATAGAAGGAACATATCTTAGCACAATAAAGCTATTTATGACAAACCCACAGCTGATACAATACACAGTAATGGTAAGATGAAAACTTCTAACTAAAATCTGAAATAAGCCAAGGATGCCCACTCTCACCAATTTTCTTTAATATAGTATTAGAAGTCCTAGCCACAGCAATCAAATTAGAAAAAGAAGTAAAAGTTATTCAAATTGGTAGAAGAGAGGTGACATTGTCATTATATAGATGACATGATACTATATATAAACATTGCTAAAGACCCCAAACAAAAACTACTAGAATTGATAAATGAATTTAACAAGACAGCAGAATATAAGACTAATCTACAAAAATCAGGGGCATTTCTTTACACTAACAATGAAACAACAGAAAAGGAACATAAACAATCTCTTTCATAAGCACATGAGGAAAATAAAATATCTGGAAAAAAACCTCACCAAGGAGGTGAAAGATTTATATGCTGAGAACTATAAAACAAAGGAAATTAAAGATGATTTAAAGAAATGGGAAAATACTCCATGTTTTTGAATTGGAAGAACTAATATTGTTAAAATCATAGTACTACTCAAAGAAATCTACAGATTTAATATGATCCTTATCAAATTTCTCATGATATTTTTCATAAAACTAGAACAAGTAATCCTAAAATCCATATAGAACCATAAATGACCCAGAATTGCCAAGGCAATCTTGAGGGAAAAGAATAAGTCAAGAGGCATAAACTTTCCAGACTTCAGACACAGTAATCAAAACCTACAGTAATAAGAAACTGTAATACTGACACAGAGACATGCAGAAAAATGGAACAGAGTAGAGAGCCCAGAAAGAAACCCACACACTTTTTATCAATTATTGTTATGTATTTGGGTGAAGCATTAAATAACTGAGACTTCATGACTAGAATATATTCATAACTACCAATATGACTTTTCCTGAAATTCCCATAGTTTAAATATGGGGTAGACTAAAATATTCTAATTATAGTAAAACCAGAAAAAAAAATACTTAGACAGGATATCCTCATCAGAAAGTAATATCTTGTACTTAAAAAAAATAAATAAATAAACCCTTATGAAAGTGGGAATAGAAGGAACATATCTTAGCACAATAAAGCTATTTATGACAAACCCACAGCTGATACAATACACAGTAATGGTAAGATGAAAACTTCTAACTAAAATCTGAAATAAGCCAAGGATGCCCACTCTCACCAATTTTCTTTAATATAGTATTAGAAGTCCTAGCCACAGCAATCAAATTAGAAAAAGAAGTAAAAGTTATTCAAATTGGTAGAAGAGAGGTGACATTGTCATTATATAGATGACATGATACTATATATAAACATTGCTAAAGACCCCAAACAAAAACTACTAGAATTGATAAATGAATTTAACAAGACAGCAGAATATAAGACTAATCTACAAAAATCAGGGGCATTTCTTTACACTAACAATGAAACAACAGAAAAGGAACATAAACAATCTCTTTCATAAGCACATGAGGAAAATAAAATATCTGGAAAAAAACCTCACCAAGGAGGTGAAAGATTTATATGCTGAGAACTATAAAACAAAGGAAATTAAAGATGATTTAAAGAAATGGGAAAATACTCCATGTTTTTGAATTGGAAGAACTAATATTGTTAAAATCATAGTACTACTCAAAGAAATCTACAGATTTAATATGATCCTTATCAAATTTCTCATGATATTTTTCATAAAACTAGAACAAGTAATCCTAAAATCCATATAGAACCATAAATGACCCAGAATTGCCAAGGCAATCTTGAGGGAAAAGAATAAGTCAAGAGGCATAAACTTTCCAGACTTCAGACACAGTAATCAAAACCTACAGTAATAAGAAACTGTAATACTGACACAGAGACATGCAGAAAAATGGAACAGAGTAGAGAGCCCAGAAAGAAACCCACACACTTTTTATCAATTAATGTTTGACAAAGGAGGCAATAATTTGAAATGGAAAAAGTCCCTTCAGCAAGTGGTGCTGGGAAGTGGCACATTCACATATTAATCAACATAGTGAGAACACACCCTCACATCATGCACAAAAGTAAACTCAACTTAGCTTAAAGATCTCAACATATGATATGACACCATAAAAGTCCTTGTTGTTCTTCTGTTGCTCAATTGTATCTGATTATTTGTGACCCCATGTCCTGCAGCACTCCAGGCATCCGTGTCCTTCAGTATCTCCCAGAGTTTGACAAACTCTTTTCCATTGAGTTGATGATGACATCCAACCATGTCATCCTCTGTCACCTTTTTCTCATCCTGCCCCCAATCTTTCCCATCATAAGGGTCAATACTTTGCATCAGGTAGCCAGAGTATTAGAGCTTCAACTTCAGCATCAGTCCTTCCAATGAATACTCAGGGCTGATTTCCTTTAAGATTGACTGGAGTGATCTCCTTGCAGTCCAAGGAACTCTCAAGAGTCTTCTCTAGCACCACAGTTCAAAAGCACTAATTCTTCAGTACTCAGTCTTCTTTACAGCTCAACTCTCACATCTGTACATGACTATTGAAAACACCATAGCTTTAGTTAGACAGACCTTTGCAAGCAAAGTGATGTCTCTGCTTTTTAGTTTACTATCTAGGTTTGTCCCAGCTTTTCTTCCAAGGAGAAAGCTTTCTTTCTTTCTTTTTTTAAATTTCATGACTATAGTCACCATCTGCAGTGATTTTGAAGGCCAAGAAAAGTAAATCTGTCACTATTTCCAATTTTTTTCCCATCTATTTGCCATTAAGTGTTGGGAACAGATGCCATGGTCTTAGTTTTTTGAATGTTGGGGTTTAAACCAGGTTTTTCACTCTCTTCTTTCACTCTCTTCAAGAGGCTCTTAGGTTCCTCTTTGCTTTCTGCAGTTAGAGTGGTGTCATCTGCATCTCTGAGGCTATTGATACTCCTCCCAGCAATCCTGATTCCAGACTGAGCTTTACCCAGTCCGACATTTTGCATGATGTATTCTGCATGCAAGTTAAATAAACAGGATGACAATAAGCAGCCTTGACATACTCCTTTCCGAATTTTGAACCAGTCCATTGTTTCATGTCCAGTTCTAACCATTGCTTCTTGACCTGCATACAGGTTTCTCAGGAGGCAGGTAAGATGGTCTTGTTTCCCATCTCTTTAACAAGTTCCCACAGGTTGCTTTGACCCATCCAGCCAAAGGCTTTATGGTGGATTCAGGTTGATGTGTGGCAGTAAACAAGAAAACCCTGTAAAAAAATAAATAAATAACAATAATAATAATAAATAAAATGTATATGGGAAAAAAACTCTGTAAAATAGATAAATAAAAAAGAAAATAAATAAATAAAATTAAATTACAATATATACATAGATTCTAAATGTTTAAAGAATGTTTGTTGAGGTTTCACAAGTTAGTATTATGTTAAATTTGCGAATCACCACCTATTTCTTTAAACAAGCATTTATTGAATGCCAACAGGTCAATCCAAGTTTCCTTTTGTGGACAAAAAAGGAAATTTTAGCTAAAAATGTTTAAAATAATGCCAATAACATCAAAATTATTAAAATGATAAAATTCTATTAACTATTTTATACACCTCTATGCTACCTTTTCTTAATTTTATCTGATATCTTTGACTACCACTTCATAGAACAATAATTTGTTTTGCATTACTCACTTTTTAATATGTATAGTTAAATGTACTCTCTTTGATGTATAGCTCTATGGATATGACATACAAAAATCAAGATATGAAATAACTCCATCACCCCCTATAAAACCCTCCATGATCAGCTCCTCAAAATCATTGACCCATTTTCTCTGCCTATTATTTTACTTTTTCCAAAAAATAGAATCATACAATGTGTTCTTTTGTGAACCTGGCTATTTTCATTGAGTGCAATGAACTTAAATTTCATCTATATTGCAGCATTTAGCAACAGTTTCTTCTTTTTTATTCCTCAATATCATACCATTGTGTGAAATTATCATAAATGTTATGAATTTCCCCTTTTTCTTTTTTTTATCTGAAACTATAAAATAAAATCTGCTTGTAAGGGTTACTGCTTAGTGATATAATGGAATATTTATTTAATTATTTATTTATGATTTTTTGGAAACCTTTATTTTTCTTTTAACTTTTACAGAGTTTTGTTGTTTACAGATATGTATGTTCCCAGATTAGTCATATGTATATCCCCTCTTCCCACCCCTCCCAACCATCACACAGCACCCCTGAAGGATCCCCTTTTCTCACAGCAATGACTAGAGCTATTTTCTTCACTTATGATAGTACAGGCCTTCATGCTACTTCCTTTACACCTCCCACCCTCTTCCTTCCCCACAATGTCCATATGTCCACTGTCCATGTCTGTCTTTCCATCACTTCCCTGCGTGTGCCATCATCACCATCCTACTAGATTCCATATATATGTGTTAATATACTGTATTTGTCCTTCTCTTTCTGACTGACTTCACTTTTGATGATATGTTCTAGATCCAGCCACCTCATTCGGGCTGATTCTTCTGCATTTCTCCTTACAGCTGTGTAGTATACCATTGTATATATGTACCAGAGCTTCTTTATCCATTCATTCGTCGATGGACATCTAGGTTGCTTCCATGTTCTAGCTATTGTATAGAGAGCTGCAATATTGGAGTAGAGGTGCTTCTTTCAGATTTGATTTCATCAGGGTATAAGTCTAAGAGTGGGATTGCTGGGTCAGAGGGTGCTTCTATTTTCAGCTTTGTAAGAAATCTCCATACTGTCTTCCATAGAGGCTGTATCAATCTACATTCCCACCAGCAATGCAGGAGGGTTCCCTATTCTCCACACCCTCTCCAGCATTTATTGTCTGTTAATTTGTGGATGATGGCTATTCTGATGGGGTGTGAGATGATATCTCACTGTGGTTTTAATTTGCATTTCTCTAATGATAAGTGAGGTTGAGCATTGTTTCATGTGCTTTTGGGCCATCTGTATGTCCTCTTTGGAGAGGTGTCTGTTTAGGTCCTTTTCCCATTTTTTGATTGGGTTGTTCATTTTTCGTATGCTGAGTTGTCTGAGTTGCTTGTAGATTTTGCAGTTTAATTCTTTGTCTGTTATTTCATATGCTATGATTTTCTCCCATTCCATGGGCTGACTGTTCAGCTTTTTTGCAATTTCCTTTTCTGTACAAAAGCTTTTAAGTTTCATTAGGTCCCACATGTTCATTTGTCTTTTGAGTTCCGCTATTCTAGTAGATGGGTCAGAGAAGATCTTGCTTTGATTGATGTCCCTGAGGGTTTTGCCTATATTCTCCTCTAAGAGTTTGATGGTTTCTGGTCTTACATTTAAGTCTTTAATCCATTTTGAGTTGATCTTTGTGCATGGTGTCAGGGTATGTTCCAACTCCTTTTTTCTGCATGTAGTTGTCCAATTACAGCAATGACTAGAGCTATTTTCTTCACTTATGATAGTACAGGCCTTCATGCTACTTCCTTTACACCTCCCACCCTCTTCCTTCCCCACAATGTCCATATGTCCACTGTCCATGTCTGTCTTTCCATCACTTCACTGCGTGTGCCATCATCACCATCCTACTAGATTCCATATATATGTGTTAATATACTGTATTTGTCCTTCTCTTTCTGACTGACTTCACTTTTGATGATATGTTCTAGATCCAGCCACCTCATTCGGGCTGATTCTTCTGCATTTCTCCTTACAGCTGTGTAGTATACCATTGTATATATGTACCAGAGCTTCTTTATCCATTCATTCGTCGATGGACATCTAGGTTGCTTCCATGTTCTAGCTATTGTATAGAGAGCTGCAATATTGGAGTAGAGGTGCTTCTTTCAGATTTGATTTCATCAGGGTATAAGCCTAAGAGTGGGATTGCTGGGTCATAGGGTGCTTCTATTTTTAGTTTTTTAAGAAATCTCCATACTGTCTTCCATAGAGGCTGTATCAATCTACATTCCCACCAGCAATACAGGAGTGTTCCTTTTTCTCCACACCCTCTCCAGCATTTATTGTCTGTCAATTTGTGGATGATGGCTATTCTGATGGGGTGTGAGATGATATCTCACTGTGGTTTTAATTTGCATTTCTCTAATGATAAGTGAGGTTGAGCATTGTTTCATGTGCTTTTGGGCCATCTGTATGTCCTCTTTGGAGAGGTGTCTGTTTAGGTCCTTTTCCCATTTTTTGATTGGGTTGTTCATTTTTCGTATGCTGAGTTGTCTGAGTTGCTTGTAGATTTTGCAGTTTAATTCTTTGTCTGTTATTTCATATGCTATGATTTTCTCCCATTCCATGGGCTGACTGTTCAGCTTTTTTGCAATTTCCTTTTCTGTACAAAAGCTTTTAAGTTTCATTAGGTCCCACATGTTCATTTGTCTTTTGAGTTCCGCTATTCTAGTAGATGGGTCAGAGAAGATCTTGCTTTGATTGATGTCCCTGAGGGTTTTGCCTATATTCTCCTCTAAGAGTTTGATGGTTTCTGGTCTTACATTTAAGTCTTTAATCCATTTTGAGTTGATCTTTGTGCATGGTGTCAGGGTATGTTCCAACTCCTTTTTTCTGCATGTAGTTGTCCAATTTTCCCAGCATCATTTGTTGAAGAGGCTGTCTTTGTCCCATTTTATAGTTTCACCTCCTTTGTCAAAAATTAGGTGCCCATTGGTGCGTGGGTTTATCTCTGGGTTCTTGATCTTGTTCCCTTGGTCTATATTTCTGTGTTTGTGCCAGTACCCTACTGCCTTGATGACTGTTGCTTTGTAGTAGAGTCTGAAGTTGGGGAGGCTGATCCCTCCAGCTCTATTCTTCTTCCTCAGGATGACTTTGGCTATTCGAGGTCTTTTGTGTTTCCATATGAACTGTGTGATTCTTTGGTCTAGTTCTGTGAAGAATGTCAGTGGTAGTTGAATAGGTATTGCATTGAATCTGTAGATGATATTTGGTAGTATGGTCTTTTACACAATATTGATTCTTCCGACCCAGGAACATGGAATATTTATCCATCTGTTTAAGTCTTCTTTAATGTCTCTCATGAGTGTCTTGTAATTCTCTGTGTACAGTTCTTTTGTTTCTTTGGGTAGGTTTATTCCTAGATATTTGATTCTTTTGGTTGCAATGGTGAAGGCGATTGCCTCTTTGATTTTTGTTTCTGATTTTTCATTGTTTGTATATAGAAATGCCAGTGATTTCTGTATATTGATTTTGTATCTGTGACTTTGCTGAATTCACTGATTAACTCTTGTAGTTTTGTAATAGTGTCTTTGGGATTTTCTATGTATAATATCAAGTCGTCTGCAAATAGAGAGAGTTTGACTTCTTCCTTTCCAATCTGGATTCCTTTGATTTCTTTCTCTTCTCTTATTGCTGTTGCTAGAACTTCCAGGACTGTGTTGAATAAGAGTGGTAAAAGTAGACACCCCTGTCTTGTTCCTGATTTTAGAGGGAATGCTTTCAGGTTTTCACCATTGAGGATAATGATCGCTGTGGGCTTCTCATATATGGGTTTTATTATCTTGAGACAGGTTCCTTCTATGCCCATTTTTTAAAGAGTTTTTATCATAAATGGATGCTGTACTTTGTCGAAGGCTTTTTCTGCATCTATTGAGGTGATCATGTGATTTTTGTCTCTCGATTTGTTGATATGGTATATCACGTTGATTGATTTGTGGATATTGAAGAATCCTTGCATGCCAGGCATGAACCCAACTTAATCGTGATGAATGAGCTTTTTGATGTGTTGTTGAATTCTGTTTGCTAGGATTTTGTTGAGGATTTTGGCGTCTAGATTCATCAGTGAAATTGGCCAATAATTTTCTTTTTTTGTGTTTTCTTTGCCTGGCTTTGGTATCAGGGTGTTGGTGGCCTCATAGAATGTGCTTGTAAGTGTTCCTTCCTGAGCAATTTTTTGAAAGAATTTTAGAAGGACAGGCATTATCTCTTCTTCAAATGTTTGGTGGAATTCACTTGTGAAACCATCTGGCCCTGGGCTTTTATTTTTGGGCAGATTTTTGATCACCATGTCAGTTTCTGAGCTTGTGATTGGGTTGTTCATAGTTTCTATTTCTTCCTGGTTGAGTCTTGGGAGATTAATCTTCTCTAAGAAATTTCCCCTTTTTCTAGTTGAAGAAATTGTGAATAAAACACCTGTAATCATTTTTGTGAGAACATGTTATAGTTTCATTGGAGCCTAATACTGTGGAGTGAAGAGTGAAGTTTTTAGGTAATAAATAGGTGTATATTGACCTTTATGAGGAACTTCTGAACTATTTTCTAAAGCATCTGTTTCTTATTTTGCATTCCCAAGAGCAATATATGGGGGCTCCACTTCTGTATATATTCTCCTGCAGTTCTTTATCTTTGGATTTTTGTTATCTGTTTTTTGCTATATTAATATGTATGCAGTGATATTCTCACAATTTTTATTTGCATTATTATAATGACTCATCTTTTCACATACTTATTTGTCATATATGTGCATTATTTGATAAAGTGACCTAATCATTTTCCTGTTTTTAATTCTGTATTTTGTTATTGTTGTTTTGGTTGCTAACTCATGTCTGACTCTTTTTCAACCTCATGGACTATAGAACATCAAGCTCCTCTGTCCATGTTATTAACCAGACAAGAATATTGTAATGTGGGCCTTTCTTTCCCTAGTGCATCTTCTCTACTCAAGAAATCAAACCTGCATCTCTTGCATTGGCAAGTGGATTTTTTTACCACTAAGCCACCTGACAAGGCCAGTTCTGTGTTTGCTTTCTTTTCATTACTTTTATTTACATATAGTTAATACATATTTATCAGATGTGTGATCTGAAGTAATTTTTTCCTGTTTGTGCTTTGTCTTTTCATTTTCTTAAAAGTTACCTTTGCAAAGAAGTTTTTAATTTTAATAAAGTTCAGTTTATAAACTTTTTATTGGCCTTCTCCATCACAGTCATCACACTTAATTCTAAAACTCTTTACAACCGAGGTCACAAATGTTTTCTGCCGTGTTATCTCCTTGAAATTTTAGAACTTTAGCCTTCACACATAAGTCTATAATCCCTTCTTGTTGTGTCCCATTCTTTGCAACCAAATGAAATAAAGCATACCAGGCTTTTCTGTCACTCACTACCTCCCAGAATTTGCTCCAACTCATGTCCATTGAGTCAGTGTTGCCATCCAACCATCTCATTTTCTCCTCTCACCCACTTCTCTTCGTTCCCTCAGTTTTTCCCAGCATCACCACCTTTTCCAATTAGTCAGCTCTTCATATCAGGTAACCAAAGTATTGATGCTTCAACTTTAATCTCAATCCTTCCAGGGAATATTCAGAGTTGATTTTGTTTAGGAATGACTATTTTGATCTCCTTGCTCTCCAAAGGAGTCTTAAAAGAGTCTGCTCCAGCACCATAATTCAAAAGCACTCATTCATAATTCTTTAGCACTCAGCCTTCTTTAGGGTCTAATTCTCACTCACATCCATACATGACTACTGAGAAAACCATAGCTTTAACTATATGGATCTTTGCTGCTAAAGTCACACCTGCTTTTTAATGCACTGTCTTGGTTTGTCATAGCTTTTCTTTCAAGGAGCAAGCGTCTTTTAATTTCATGACTGTAGTCACCATCTGCAATGATTTTGGAGCCCAGGAAAATAAAATCTGTAACTGTTTCCTATTTCTCTGTCTATTTGCCATGAAGTAATAGGACCAGACACCATGATTTCAGTTTTAGAATGTCTAATTTTAAGCCAGCTTTCTCTCTCTTTCCTTGGTTAAGTACTCTTTTTCAACCTCATGGACTATAGAACATCAAGCTCCTCTGTCCATGTTATTAACCAGACAAGAATATTGTAAGTCCTTTCTTTCCTAGTGCATCTTCTCTACTCAAGAAATCAAACCTGCATCTCTTGCATTGGCAAGTGGATTTTTTTACCACTAAGCCACCTGACAAGGCCAGTTCTGTGTTTGCTTTCTTTTCATTACTTTATTACATATAGTTAATACATATTTATCAGATGTGTGATCTGAAGTAATTTTTCCTGTTTGTGCTTTGTCTTTTCATTTTCTTAAAAGTTACCTTTGCAAAGAAGTTTTTAATTTTAATAAAGTTCAGTTTATAAACTTTTTATTGGCCTTCTCCATCACAGTCATCACACTTAATTCTAAAACTCTTTACAACCGAGGTCACAAATGTTTTCTGCCGTGTTATCTCCTTGAAATTTTAGAACTTTAGCCTTCACACATAAGTCTATAATCCCTTCTTGTTGTGTCCCATTCTTTGCAACCAAATGAAATAAAGCATACCAGGCTTTTCTGTCACTCACTACCTCCCAGAATTTGCTCCAACTCATGTCCATTGAGTCAGTGTTGCCATCCAACCATCTCATTTTCTCCTCTCACCCACTTCTCTTCGTTCCCTCAGTTTTTCCCAGCATCACCACCTTTTCCAATTAGTCAGCTCTTCATATCAGGTAACCAAAGTATTGATGCTTCAACTTTAATCTCAATCCTTCCAGGGAATATTCAGAGTTGATTTTGTTTAGGAATGACTATTTTGATCTCCTTGCTCTCCAAAGGAGTCTTAAAAGAGTCTGCTCCAGCACCATAATTCAAAAGCACTCATTCATAATTCTTTAGCACTCAGCCTTCTTTAGGGTCTAATTCTCACTCACATCCATACATGACTACTGAGAAAACCATAGCTTTAACTATATGGATCTTTGCTGCTAAAGTCACACCTGCTTTTTAATGCACTGTCTTGGTTTGTCATAGCTTTTCTTTCAAGGAGCAAGCGTCTTTTAATTTCATGACTGTAGTCACCATCTGCAATGATTTTGGAGCCCAGGAAAATAAAATCTGTAACTGTTTCCTATTTCTCTGTCTATTTGCCATGAAGTAATAGGACCAGACACCATGATTTCAGTTTTAGAATGTCTAATTTTAAGCCAGCTTTTTCCCTCTCCTCTTATGCCTTCATCAAGAGGCTCTTTAGTTCCTCTTTGGTTTCTACCATTAGAGTATTATCATCTGCATATCTGAGTTTGTTGATATTTCTCCAAGCAATCTTGATTCCAGTTTGTTATTCATCTTGCTTGGCATTTTGTATGATGTACTCTGCATATAAGTCAAATAAGCAAAGTGAAAATATACAGCCTTGATGTATTCCTTTCCCAATTTGGAACCAGTCCCTGTTCCATGTCCAGTTCTAATGGTTGCTTCTTGTCCTACATACAGGCCTCTGAGGAGGCAGGTAAGATTGTCTGGTATTCCCATCTCTTTAAGAATTTTCCACAGTTTGCTGTGATCCACACAGTTAAAGACGTTAGGGTAGTCAATGAAACTAGATATTTTTTAAAATCCTCTTGCTTTTTATATGACACAGGATATTGACAACTTGATTTCTTGTTCCTTTGCCTATTCTAAATGAGGCTTATACATATGGAAGTTCTCAGGTCATGTACTATTGAAGTCAGTTTGAAGGAGTTTGAACATCACCATGTTAAATAAGTGAAATGACTGTTGTTTTGGTATAGATTGGTGCTCTGTTTGTATAAAGTACAAGGTATGATGCAAGATACTTTTTTGTCCTATTTATTTTTAATTATTTCAATGCCATTTGTTGAAAAAACTATCTTGCCTTGCACCTTTTTAAAAAAAATTTGACCATATTATTGTGGGTCTATTTGTGAACTCTATTCTGATCTATGTGCTCTATGCACCTTTTCTTTTACCAATATCACACAGATATTGAATGAATTCTCCAGCATTTTCTTCAGCATTTTCTTCACATTTAAAGCTGTGTTGGCTATTCTAGTCCCTTACCATATATATTTCAGAATCACATTGCAGTCTCTACAAATCATTGTTTCAGACTTTAATTGAGAGTACTTTAACTGTATAAATCACAAAATAGACTTATTAACAGTAATTTGTCTAAAATCCATGAATATTGGGTATCTTTTTACTTATTTAGGTTTTCTCTTATTTTTTTCATCAGTCTATGCAGTTTTCAGCATATAGATCCTACACATATTTTTATAGACTTATGCTTAAGTATTTTATTTTTGATGCTGTAAACTGTATTTATTTCCATTTCAGCCATTGATAATATATAAAAACATATATTTTTTTTGTATAATGACCATGCATCCTGTGACCTTCTTAAACTGGCCTGTTAGAGGAACTTTTTTAATACAAATTCCTTACAATTATGTACACAATTGTTCTGTCACTACATTGGGACCGACGCTCTGTGACCTCTGGGGCTGTAGCATGCCAGACTCCATGCAGCTCTCCAGGAAGGAATACTGGAATGGGTTGCCATTTTCTTCTCCAGTGCACATAATGACATGGTGAGTAAAGACAGACAGTGTCATCACTTCTCCCTTTCCACTCCGTGTACTACTCATTTATTTTTATTATTTTGTTGCACTGCTTTGGAGTTTCACTGTGGATTTAACAGTAGTAATGAAGGAGGACATTCTAGCTCTAAATTTTAGTGGATAAGAATTCACTATTTCACCATTAAATATGTTAGCAATTGGTGGGTTTTTTCTTTGTGGAGGGCTTCCATAACAAAATACCCATAGACTAGATGACTTAAATAGGAATTTATTTCTTATAGGTTTGAGACTAGATATCCAAGATCACCAAATCCAAATCAACAGGTGTGATTTATTCTGAGACCTCCATCCTTGACTTGCAGATGGCTGCGTCCTTCTGTATCTTCTCATGGCCTTTTCCTTATTTGCCCACATCTCCAGTGTCTCTCCGTGTGTCCAAATTTCGTCTTCCTATAACAAGGTTGTTTATCAAGTAAAGGAAGCATCTTACTAGTTTCAAGTTAGTCTCAAGTTTTCTAAGAGATTTTTCCATGAATAGGAGTCAGATTTTACCAAATGTTTTTCTTCATTTTTGGAAATGGTCATATGATTTTTTTTCCTTGATTCCCGATGTTTAGCTAGGCCTGAATTCTTGAGATAGACCCATTGGCCTTGCTGTCTTATTATATTGGGTTGGTCGAAGAGGCAAACTTTATTTTGAATATTGGGTATTCTTTTATCTTTTTCTTATTTAGGTTTTCTCTTATTTTTTTCATCAGTCTATGCAGTTTTCAGCATATAGATCCTACACATATTTTTATAGACTTATGCTTAAGTATTTTATTTTTGATGCTGTAAACTGTATTTATTTCCATTTCAGCCATTGATAATATATAAAAACATATATTTTTTTTGTATAATGACCATGCATCCTGTGACCTTCTTAAACTGGCCTGTTAGAGGAACTTTTTTAATACAAATTCCTTACAATTATGTACACAATTGTTCTGTCACTACATTGGGACCGACGCTCTGTGACCTCTGGGGCTGTAGCATGCCAGACTCCATGCAGCTCTCCAGGAAGGAATACTGGAATGGGTTGCCATTTTCTTCTCCAGTGCACATAATGACATGGTGAGTAAAGACAGACAGTGTCATCACTTCTCCCTTTCCACTCCGTGTACTACTCATTTATTTTTATTATTTTGTTGCACTGCTTTGGAGTTTCACTGTGGATTTAACAGTAGTAATGAAGGAGGACATTCTAGCTCTAAATTTTAGTGGATAAGAATTCACTATTTCACCATTAAATATGTTAGCAATTGGTGGGTTTTTTCTTTGTGGAGGGCTTCCATAACAAAATACCCATAGACTAGATGACTTAAATAGGAATTTATTTCTTATAGGTTTGAGACTAGATATCCAAGATCACCAAATCCAAATCAACAGGTGTGATTTATTCTGAGACCTCCATCCTTGACTTGCAGATGGCTGCGTCCTTCTGTATCTTCTCATGGCCTTTTCCTTATTTGCCCACATCTCCAGTGTCTCTCCGTGTGTCCAAATTTCGTCTTCCTATAACAAGGTTGTTTATCAAGTAAAGGAAGCATCTTACTAGTTTCCAAGTTAGTCTCAAGTTTTCTAAGAGATTTTTTCCATGAATAGGAGTCAGATTTTACCAAATGTTTTTCTTCATTTTTTTGGAAATGGTCATATGATTTTTTTTCCTTGATTCCCGATGTTTAGCTAGGCCTGAATTCTTGAGATAGACCCATTGGCCTTGCTGTCTTATTATATTGGGTTGGTCGAAGAGTTCCTTTGGTTTTTAACTGAAAATAAAAGACACATTTTTAATTTTCACTAAGAACTTTATAGAACAAAGTATTCACCATTGTATTCCACTACCTTCTGCCATTTTTCAAACAACTTCATAATTTTATTCACCCAAAACTTTTTTTTATCTTTTTAAACAAAGAGGTGTTTTGGTTTATAGTCTTTCATGGAACATTACAATTTAACCAAATTTTTTCAAGTGAAATTAAACTATGCCCTACTGAAGGCTCCCCTGGTGGCTCACATACTAAAATCTGCCAGCAATGCAGGTGACCCGTGTTCAATTTCGAGGCCAGGAATAACCACTGAGAGAAAGCAATGGCAGAGGAGCCTGGCAGGCTACCATCCATGGGATCTCATAGAGTCAGATAAAACTGAGCAACTAATGCAAGCCCTTCTAGAAACATCTTATGGAGAAAAAAAAAAATAGCTTTTTGGCCAAGGCAATCTTTTCTGTTGTTTGATTTGGTAATATTTTGCCAAAAATATTTGCATATATTATCATGAAAAATACTAGGCTGTCATTTTGATTTTCTTGCAATGTCTTTGGTTTTAGAATCCTAAAATGAGCTGATACTCTTGTATGTTCTGGATGACATTGTGTATAATTAATATTATTTCTTTTTTCTAGCACACTAAGACTTGAAACAATTTAAATGTTTATCAAATTGTGGAGTACAGAGGGTGCCAAAATGGTGGAGGAATGAGAGGAGGATTACACCAGCTCCTCAGTAGAATCACCAGAACTAATCAAGAAATGAAACATCACCAACAAACCAGCCTCTAGAGGACAAAAGAACTGTTCAGGTCTACAAGGTCAGAAGGCAAGCAGCAAGAATTTTCCCTGAGCTCTCATACTGAGGGCCCCGTACCCCAGCCTCCACAATGGACTGGGCAGAGAGAGAGCTGAGAAGTGTGCCGGGAGGATAGAAGGCAGTGCTCAGCGTGAAAAATCCCACTGGGACAGTACAGGGGCGTTAGGTGCCAGGTGAGCTGAGACAGTGCTAGCAGGGGCGTGCAGAACGGAACAGAGAAATTCCCCGGGGTTGCAGCCCAAAAATCTAACTCAAGCCGGGAAGGGAAGTTCACGCCCAGGTTTGGGTCTTAGTCCCACATCCGGCAGTGCTTGCACTCCAGCAAGCTCGATCAGCCCGAGTAGCCACCGAGCTGCAGGAAAGAAATCATTCTGCCATTTTTCAAACAACTTCATAATTTTATTCACCCAAAACTTTTTTTTATCTTTTTAAACAAAGAGGTGTTTTGGTTTATAGTCTTTCATGGAACATTACAATTTAACCAAATTTTTTCAAGTGAAATTAAACTATGCCCTACTGAAGGCTCCCCTGGTGGCTCACATACTAAAATCTGCCAGCAATGCAGGTGACCCGTGTTCAATTTCGAGGCCAGGAATAACCACTGAGAGAAAGCAATGGCAGAGGAGCCTGGCAGGCTACCATCCATGGGATCTCATAGAGTCAGATAAAACTGAGCAACTAATGCAAGCCCTTCTAGAAACATCTTATGGAGAAAAAAAATAGTTTTTTGGCCAAGGCAATCTTTTCTGTTGTTTGATTTGGTAATATTTTGCCAAAAATATTTGCATATATTATCATGAAAAATACTAGGCTGTCATTTTGATTTTCTTGCAATGTCTTTGGTTTTAGAATCCTAAAATGAGCTGATACTCTTGTATGTTCTGGATGACATTGTGTATAATTAATATTATTTCTTTTTTCTAGCACACTAAGACTTGAAACAATTTAAATGTTTATCAAATTGTGGAGTACAGAGGGTGCCAAAATGGTGGAGGAATGAGAGGAGGATTACACCAGCTCCTCAGTAGAATCACCAGAACTAATCAAGAAATGAAACATCACCAACAAACCAGCCTCTAGAGGACAAAAGAACTGTTCAGGTCTACAAGGTCAGAAGGCAAGCAGCAAGAATTTTCCCTGAGCTCTCATACTGAGGGCCCCGTACCCCAGCCTCCACAATGGACTGGGCAGAGAGAGAGCTGAGAAGTGTGCCGGGAGGATAGAAGGCAGTGCTCAGCGTGAAAAATCCCACTGGGACAGTACAGGGGCGTTAGGTGCCAGGTGAGCTGAGACAGTGCTAGCAGGGGCGTGCAGAACGGAACAGAGAAATTCCCCGGGGTTGCAGCCCAAAAATCTAACTCAAGCCGGGAAGGGAAGTTCACGCCCAGGTTTGGGTCTTAGTCCCACATCCGGCAGTGCTTGCACTCCAGCAAGCTCGATCAGCCCGAGTAGCCACCGAGCTGCAGGAAAGAAATCAGGCACCTAGGATGAGAAGCCTCAGTCCTGCAGGCAGCAGAGAGCCACAGCAGAGGAAACCAGGAGAAGAGCAGAGATTGAAGGCTACCAGGGGGGGCACAATGGAACTGGTGAGCTCCCTTTAGCATAGGGCCCAGTGGACTGGCGACCACCTGCCCACGCCCACCCTGGTCACCATCTGAGCTGTCTGCAGAGCCTTTGTTTTGCTGAAAGCAAAGCAGAAACCAGAGCAACTGGTTCTGCAAGGGTCCTGAATACAAAAACACCTGACCCTCACTGAAACCTAAGACATAAGCAGCCGTCCAGCCCTCACACCCGACCCCCACCAATACAGACTAGGGAAATCTGGGACAACATCAAGAGCAAACTGGTGGAAGGTCCACACGCAGATGAGAAGATTAAAACCAGGGACAGTATTTACCCTTGTTTTTTTATTTTTTCTCTTTTCTTTTTAATTTTTTTAATTTTAATTTTTTTCCCACTGCTTCCTCTCTCTATGCTCTAACTGTAAAATCTTTTAATACCTGCTACTATCCTCTATATAAATATTTTCTATTTTCCTATCTTCCTGTCTCTACCATTCTCTTCCAGCTGTAATAAACTGTTACACTCTAATCTTTGTTGCCTAATCCTACAAAATCCTGGCAACATGAATCTATTTCTTCTCTTTATCCATATACTCTCCTCTTCCTCACCCCCAACACATGTCTTAGTTAAAAACTGCTTTCATTATAATATTCCAGCTGGGACCTGGACCTGGATCTGTTTTTCTGGGCAGTATTTTAATTGACTTAGAGATTAACGGTCAGATACCAACATTGACTGTGCCATTTGCCAGAGAAATATCCTATGCTTTATCCCTGTAAGACTGTTCAGTTGTGCTCAGTGATGTGTATGTATGTGTATTTTTCCACTATGTTAGAAAATATTTGCATGATTTTATGACTGTCATCTATCAGGCAAACACCTCTTGTTGCTCATATTCTTATATTTGAACTAATACCACTGAACACCATAGCAAACCAGATATAGAGCCTATACTCTCTGGCCAGAGATCAAAGCAAGGATCTTTCGAGTGGAAGCCCTGGCTCCAAGACCCTGCACTATCACAGAGAAACTACACTAGAGATTACCCACCTGCAAATAAGATCTAACACCATCTAACACATAAACTACAGAACCCTTCTACAAGGACAGAAACCAAAAGGAAGGGAGAATTCAACCAAGAGGCCTGGTGGGAAAAAGAACTCCACACACAGACACACACAAAGAAACAAAAATTAACATAATAATGAAAAGACAGAGAAACACCACACAAATGAAGGAACAAATTAGAGAAACACAGTTGCACATTACAGAAAATGAGATACACAAATTATCGGAAAGAGAATTCAAAAGCGCGATACTAGTGAAGATTCAAAACACTGAAAACAGAATATTAGAGTAAATTAGTGTACTGAGAAGAGACATGAAAAAAATGATAAATGAGCAAATAGAGACAACTCAGTTGCTGAACTCAAAAATACTCTACAAGGACTCAACAGCAGCGTATCAGAGGCAGAAGAATGGATAAGTGAGCTGGAAGACAAAATGGTGGAAATAACTGCTGAAGAGCACAACAAAGCACACAGAATCAAAAGAACTGAGGATAGCCTCAGAGACCTATGGGACAATATCAAATACAATATCAAATACACCAACATTAGAATTATAAGAGTCAAAGAAGAAGAAAAGGGAAAGAAAGGTTATAGAAAAACCCTTGAAGAGATTGTAGTTGAAAACTTCCACAGCATGGGAAAGGAAATAGTCAACCAAGTCCAAGAATCACAAAGAGTTCCATACAGGATAAACCCCAGAAGAAACACACCAAGGCACATTCTAATCAAGTTAATGCAGACTAAATATAAAGACAGAATACTTAGAGCAGCAAGGAACAAACAACAAATATCTTACAAAGGAAACCCCATAAGTTTAACCACTGACATATCAAGCGAAATTCTGCAGGCCAGAAGAGAACGGCAGGACACATTTCAATGACTAAAAAAGAATAACATAAAATTAAGAATTCTTTACCCAGCAAGGATCTCATTCAGAATTGATGGCGAAGTCAAAAGCTTCACAGAGAAGCAAAAATTAAAAGAGTTTTGTACCACAAAACCAGCCCTACAACAAGTGTTAAAGGGCCTGATATAGCCAATCAATACAAGCATAGGAGAAGTCCTACAAATCAAACTCCAAATATCTAGGAAGATGACAATAGGAACATTCATATCAATAATTACTTTGAATGTAAATGGACTAAATGCTCCAACCAAAAGACAGAGGCAGGCTGAATGGATACAGAAACAAGACCGATATATATGCTGTTTACAAGAGACTGTAAACAGTATATGCTGTTCACTTCAGACCTAGAGACACTCATAGACTGAAAGTGAGAGAAGGGAAAAAGATATTCCACACAAATGCAAATCGAAAGAAATCTGGAGTAGCAGTCCTCATATCAGAAAGCATTGACTTTAAAATAAAGAAGATTATAGGAGACAAGGCAGGTCACTACATCATGATCAAGGGATCTGTCCCAGAGGAAGAATATTTAGGCACCCAACACAGGTGCACCTCAGTACATAAGAGAAAAATGTTCAGACATAAAAGAGAAAATCAACAATAACACAATAATTGTAGGAGACTTTAACACACCTCTCCCAAAAATAGACAGAAAATCAAAACAGAAACTTAATAAAAAAAAAAAAAAAAACCACAAACCTTAAAGACCACAATAGAAGACATGGAACTCACTGATATCTTTAGGACCATCCTTTCAAAATCAGAAGAATACACTTTCTTCTCAAGTGCTCATGGAACATTCTCCAGGATAGACCACATCTTGGGCCAAAAATCAAACCTCAGTACATTCAAGAAAATTGAAATTATATCAACCATCATCTGGGACCACAATGCAAAGAGAGTAGAGATGAGCTACAAGAAAAAAACTGCTAAAAACACAAGCACATGGAGATTAAACAACGCATGCCTAAAAAACAAACTGATTACTGAGCAAATCAAAGGAGAAATATAATAATTCCTAGAAGAAAATGACAATGAACACACGACAGTGCAACACCTATGGGATATTGCAAAAGCAGTTCTAAGAGGGAAGTTTAGAGTAATAAAATCCTGCCTCAAGAAAGAGGAAAAATATCAAACAGACAAGCTAATACTACACTTAAAACAACTGGAGAAAGTAAAACAAAAACACCCCAAAGCCAGCAGAAGAAGAGAAATCATAAATATCAGAATAGAAATCAATGAAAAAGAAATGAAAGAAACAATAGTAAAGAGAAATAAAATGAGAAGATGGTTAATCGAAAAGATAAACCAAATTGACAAACCACTGGCTAGATTTATCAAGAAAAAAAGAGAGAAGAACCAGTTCAACAAAATCAAAACTGAAAAAGGAGAGATTACAACAGATAATGAAGAAATCCAAAGGATTAGAAGAAACTACTGTGAACAACTTATATGGCAACAAACTGGACAACCTGAAGGAAATGGACAGTTTCTTGGAAATGATTAATCTTTCAAGACTGAACCAGGAAGAAATAGAAAAAACAACTTTTAAAGAAGAAGATTATAGGAGACAAGGCAGGTCACTACATCATGATCAAGGGATCTGTCCCAGAGGAAGAATATTTAGGCACCCAACACAGGTGCACCTCAGTACATAAGAGAAAAATGTTCAGACATAAAAGAGAAAATCAACAATAACACAATAATTGTAGGAGACTTTAACACACCTCTCCCAAAAATAGACAGAAAATCAAAACAGAAACTTAATAAAAAAAAAAAAAAAAACCACAAACCTTAAAGACCACAATAGAAGACATGGAACTCACTGATATCTTTAGGACCATCCTTTCAAAATCAGAAGAATACACTTTCTTCTCAAGTGCTCATGGAACATTCTCCAGGATAGACCACATCTTGGGCCAAAAATCAAACCTCAGTACATTCAAGAAAATTGAAATTATATCAACCATCATCTGGGACCACAATGCAAAGAGAGTAGAGATGAGCTACAAGAAAAAAACTGCTAAAAACACAAGCACATGGAGATTAAACAACGCATGCCTAAAAAACAAACTGATTACTGAGCAAATCAAAGGAGAAATATAATAATTCCTAGAAGAAAATGACAATGAACACACGACAGTGCAACACCTATGGGATATTGCAAAAGCAGTTCTAAGAGGGAAGTTTAGAGTAATAAAATCCTGCCTCAAGAAAGAGGAAAAATATCAAACAGACAAGCTAATACTACACTTAAAACAACTGGAGAAAGTAAAACAAAAACACCCCAAAGCCAGCAGAAGAAGAGAAATCATAAATATCAGAATAGAAATCAATGAAAAAGAAATGAAAGAAACAATAGTAAAGAGAAATAAAATGAGAAGATGGTTAATCGAAAAGATAAACCAAATTGACAAACCACTGGCTAGATTTATCAAGAAAAAAAGAGAGAAGAACCAGTTCAACAAAATCAAAACTGAAAAAGGAGAGATTACAACAGATAATGAAGAAATCCAAAGGATTAGAAGAAACTACTGTGAACAACTTATATGGCAACAAACTGGACAACCTGAAGGAAATGGACAGTTTCTTGGAAATGATTAATCTTTCAAGACTGAACCAGGAAGAAATAGAAACTATAAACAACTCATTCACAAGCTCAGAAATCAAATTTGTAATTAAAAAACTACCCCAAAATAAAAGCCCAGGACCAGATGGCTTCACAGCCGAATTCTACCAAACATTTAAAGAAGACATAAATGCCTGTCCAAAAAATTGCACAGGAAGGAACACTTCCAAACATATTCTACAAGGCCGCCATCACCCTGATACCAAAACCAAGCAAGGACAACACAAAAAAAGAAAATTACAGACCAATTTCACTGATGAACTTGGATTCCAAAATTCTCAACAAAATCCAAGCAAACAGAATTCAACAACACATCAAAAAATTCATATATCACGATCAAGTTGCATTCACCCCAGGCATTCAAGTATTCTTCAGCATCCACAAATCAATCAATGTGATACACTATAACAACAAAAATCACATGATCATCTCAATAGATGGAGAAAAATCCTTTGACAAAATTCAACATCCATTTATGGTAAAAAAAAAAAAAAACAAAAAACAAAAACCAACTCTTTGAAAAATGGCCATAGAAGGAACCTATCCCAACATAGTGAAAGCCATATATGAGAAGCCCACAGCGAACATTATCCTCAATGGTGAAAACCTGAAAGCATTTCCTCTAAGATCAGGAACAAGACAGGAGGGTCCACTTTTACCACTCTTATTCAACATAGTCCTGGAAGTGCTAGCAACAGCAATAAGAGAAGAGAAAGAAATCAAAGGAATCCAGATTGGAAAGGAAGAAGTCAAACTCTATTTGCAGATGACTTGAAATTATACATAGAAAATCCCAAATACACTATTAGAAAACTACTGGAGCTACTCAGCGAATTCAGCAAAGTCGCAGGATACAAAATCAATATACAGAAATCACTGGCATTCCTATACACAAACAATGAAAAATCAGAAACTGAAATCAAAGAAGCAATCCCCTTCACCATTACAACCAAAAGAATCAAATATCTAGGAATAAACCTACCCAAAGAAACAAAAGAATTGTACACAGACAATTGCAAGACGCTAATGAAAGAAATTAAAGAAGACTCGAACAGTTGGAGAAATATTCCATGTTCCTGGGTCTGAAGAATCACTATTGTGAAAATGACCATATTACCAAATATTAGCTACAGATTCAATGCAATCCCTCTCAAGCTACCATTGACATTCTTCACAGAACTAGACAAAAGAATCACACAGTTCACATGGAAACACAAAAGACCCGAATAGCCAAAGCAATTCTGAGAAAGAAAAACAGAGCTTGAGTGATCAGCCTTCCTAACTTCAGACTCTATTACCAAGGAACAGTTATCAAGAGAGTATGGTACTGGCACAAAAACAGAAATATTGACCAATGGAACAGGATAGAGAACCCAGAGAGAAACCCACACACCTATGGGTACCTTATTTTTGACAAAGGAGGTGAAAATCTAAAATGGGACAAAGACAGACTCTTCAACAAATGGTGCTGGAAACATTGGACAGCTACACGCCAAAAAAATGAGGTTGGAGCATTCCTTGACACCATACACAAAGATCAACTCAAAATGGATTAAAGACCTAAATGTAGGACCAGAAATCATCAACTCTTAGAGGAGAAAATAGGTAATACACTTGAGGACATAAATCAAAGCAAGATCTTCTCTGACCCACCTACTAGAATAGCGGAACTCAAAAGACAAATGAACATGTGGGACCTAATGAAACTTAAAAGCTTTTGTACAGAAAAGGAAATTGGAAAAAAGCTGAACAGACAGCCCATGGAATGGGAGAAAATCATAGCAAATGAAACAACAGACAAAGAATTAATCTCCAAAATCTACAAGCAACTCAGACAACTCAGCACAGGAAAAACAAACAACCCAATCAAAAAATGGGAAAAGGACCTAAACAGACACCCCTCCAAAGAGGACATACAGATGGCCGAAAAACACATGAAACGATACTCAACCTCGCTTATACTTACAGAAATGCAAATCAAATCCACAATGAGATATAACCTCACACCCATCAGAATGACCATCATCAACAAATCAACAGACAATAAATGCTGGAGAGGGTGTGGAGGAAAGGGAACACTCTTGCATTGCTGGTGGAAATGTAAATTGATACAGCCTCTATGGAAGACACTATAGAGATTCTTTTAAAAACCTAAAAATAGAAGCTCCATACGACCTAGAAATCCCACTCTTAGGCTTATACCCAGATGAAATCAAAACTGAAAGAAGCACCTGTACCCCAACGTTCATTGTAGCTCTCTATACAATAGCTAGAACATGGAATCCACCTAGATGTCCATCGACAAACGAATGGATAGAAAAGCTCTGGTATATATATACAATGGAATACTACTCAGCTGTAAAAAGAAATGCAGAAGAATCAGTCCTAATGAGGTAGTTGGATCTAGAACCTATCATAAAAAGTGAAGTAAGTCAAAAAGAGAAAGACAAATACAGTATATTAACACATATATATGGAATCTTGTAAAAGGGTAATGATAACACATTCAGTGAACCGATGGTAAAACAGACATAGAGAATAGACATATGGACATTGTGGGGAATGAAGAGTGGGTGGGAGGCATAGAGGGAGCAACATGGAAACCTATACTATCATATGTGAAAAAAGACAGCTATTGTCATTGCACTGAGGGAATAAGAGTTCCTACAAGGGCTTGGTGCAACAGCCTGGAGGGGTGGGGATGGGGGGGCAGACTGGGAGGGGGTGGGGCCAGAGATATGCATATGACTGATCTGGGAACACACATGTCGGTGAACAACAAAATTCTGTAAATTTTTCTTTAAAAATTGTGGTATACATATATACAAGGGAATAATTCTCTGCAATAAAAATAAGTGAATTACAGACACATATATAAACCAAGATTGACTTAAAAACATTATTTTTGATAAAACAAGCTTACACAAGGCAGTACATACTGTATGACTGCATTCATATTAACTCCAACGTCAAGCAAGGCTATCATACACTGCCAGAAATCAGGCCATGTTTGCTTAGGGCTGGTGGTGAGGGCATTGACTGACAGGAGCTCAAGGGAACTTTTTGGGAGAGATGGTAGTTTTCATTATTTTGATTGTAAGGCAATTTTATGCATGTATAGATTTGTCAAACTAGATATAACTTTTAGTGGGTGCTTCTTGAATGAAAATTATGTCTCATTAAAACCGAGAATTGAATGAAAATGACAATTTTCTAACAGCCACATAATATTGGCTTAGCATTCTGGATCAATTTGAACTGTTTCTTTCACCAGGGTCTTGGTGCATCCAGGGTTTTGTTTGTGTCCTGCAAGAGTCTCTGTTTCCCCAGAAAGAACAGCTCAGTGGCTCTAATAATCTGGCTAACAGCCACCTCCTCCAAGTGGACTTACGCTACACATCATGCCTCCCAGGACTGCTGTTGCCAGAGTCGCTGTCTCCGAGGCAGGTCACTGCTAACCTGTGCCTTCGCAGGAGACACACAGAGGCAGATATGGCTCCACCAAAAGTGACCTCCTTAAATGGAAAATTTTCAAGTAATATGGAATCTGTAAAGGGTATTTTTTGGAATCTTGTAAAGGGTAATGATAACACATTCAGTGAACCGATGGTAAAACAGACATAGAGAATAGACATATGGACATTGTGGGGAATGAAGAGTGGGTGGGAGGCATAGAGGGAGCAACATGGAAACCTATACTATCATATGTGAAAAAAGACAGCTATTGTCATTGCACTGAGGGAATAAGAGTTCCTACAAGGGCTTGGTGCAACAGCCTGGAGGGGTGGGGATGGGGGGGCAGACTGGGAGGGGGTGGGGCCAGAGATATGCATATGACTGATCTGGGTACACACATGTCGGTGAACAACAAAATTCTGTAAATTTTTTTTTAAAAAATTGTGGTATACATATATACCACGAAATAATTCTTTGCAATAAAAATAAGTGAATTACAGACACATATATAAACCAAGATTGACTTAAAAACATTATTTTTGATAAAACAAGCTTACACAAGGCAGTACATACTGTATGACTGCATTCATATTAACTCCAACGTCAAGCAAGGCTATCATACACTGCCAGAAATCAGGCCATGTTTGCTTAGGGCTGGTGGTGAGGGCATTGACTGACAGGAGCTCAAGGGAACTTTTTGGGAGAGATGGTAGTTTTCATTATTTTGATTGTAAGGCAATTTTATGCATGTATAGATTTGTCAAACTAGATATAACTTTTAGTGGGTGCTTCTTGAATGAAAATTATGTCTCATTAAAACCGAGAATTGAATGAAAATGACAATTTTCTAACAGCCACATAATATTGGCTTAGCATTCTGGATCAATTTGAACTGTTTCTTTCACCAGGGTCTTGGTGCATCCAGGGTTTTGTTTGTGTCCTGCAAGAGTCTCTGTTTCCCCAGAAAGAACAGCTCAGTGGCTCTAATAATCTGGCTAACAGCCACCTCCTCCAAGTGGACTTACGCTACACATCATGCCTCCCAGGACTGCTGTTGCCAGAGTCGCTGTCTCCGAGGCAGGTCACTGCTAACCTGTGCCTTCGCAGGAGACACACAGAGGCAGATATGGCTCACTACAGGTCCATCCAGCAGCTCTACAGTGGAGGTAATGGTGACCTCCTTCAAGAGGACTTATGTCACACACTTTGCCTCCCAAGACTGCTGTCTCCATCCCAGCAGTAGGATCCTGCTCACTCATGCCTTCGCAGGAGGTCCTCAAGCACTCAAAGGCAAGTCTGGCTCAGTCTCTTGTGGGGGAGTCACTGCTCGCTTTTCTTGGTCTTAGTGTGCACTGGTTTACCTTGCACTCACTAAACATCTCTGGTAGGTATGAGGTTTAATTTTAAACACAATTACCTCCTTACTACTGCCTTGTTGTGGCTTCTCCTTTGACCTTGGATGTGGGGTGTCTTTTTTTGGTGGAATCCAAGAGTCTCCTGTCAATGGTTGTTCAGCAGCTAGTTACAATTTTGGTGTTCTTGCAGAAGATGAGCTTACATTCCTTCTACTCGGTTATATTAGTGATTAAGTTGAGCTGTTTTACACAGTTGCTAATAAATTGGTAAAATCACTCCAGAAAAGAATCTGCTTTAGCAACCAGTGATTGGATTCCAGAGTGGACATCTAAAATAAATATGGATGAACGTTTGTAGCAGCACTATTTGTAAAAGTCAAAAAGTGTACACAATCCAAATGATTATATAAAGTGGGATAGATATATTACAACTGAAAGTTACATAGCACTTATAATAAACCATAGAAAAATAAAGCACATGCATTAGAAAAATCTCAAAAATTTAAAAATTAAGATTGAGGGCTTCCCCTGGTGGTCCAGTGGGTAAGGACACTGCCTTGCAGTGCAAGGGGCGCCGGTTCGATCCCTGGCCTGGGAAGATCCCATGTGCTGCGGAGCGGCTGGGCTGATGCGTCCAATTACCGAGCCGGAGCTCTGGCGCGTGTGCGCCCAGAGCCGGTGCTCTGTGACAACAGAGGCCACCGCGATGGGAGGCCCACAGGAGCCAAAGAACAAAGACAGATGAAGATAGAGAAATGAAAGACCAATAGAAGTGGCCCGCCCATCCTCCCCCTCCCCACCCCACCCACCAAAAGATAAATAAATTAAAATAAATAAATAAATAAAAATTAAGATTGAAAGTAGACAAACACAAAAGAGAACATACTATATGATCCCCTTAAATAAATTTAATTCATTGGAAGTCAGGATAGTGGTTTACTTGGTGCAGATAGTGATGATAGGGGTTGAAGGAATTTGTACTGATAATCCTGTAGTTTTGGATGCTGGTTAACTGGTATGTCCAGTTTAAAAAAATTAGCTAACCTTTACACTTATATTTATGTATTTACTCTGTTATATTGTAATAAAAAAGCTTATTTTTAAAACATTGTCATTCTATAACAAGTGAAAAAATGAAGGCTCTGTTTATGAAACAAATAAATTAAAACATTGGCAACATGGAGAGAAAACAACGATTTTCTGCTATAATTTTTATTTACAAAATAAAAAGAATCAACTAAGATAAATTATTCAAATTATTTCATAAAGTATCCAGGTAAAAATAAATACATACAAATCAAACATGATTAATATGATCTTAAACCTTAAGGGAGTTTAAATTCTTACTTAGGGAAATAAAAATTTCATACCATATTTCTGGCTATGAATGCTGTATATAATAAAACATTAATCATCTAAGTTAATATATAGGCTTAATGCAGGACTAATCAATCTAGATACATAGATATACAAACATAGATATAGCTATGGAAATATATTCAGATAAAGACATACCCATAGATATATTTTATTTGCTCAAAATCAGGTTATTATATGAAAATTAAAAGATAATTTAACTTTATTTCAAAATCTAAAATATCTAAATACAAAGATTTAATATATGGCAAGATAGCTGTAGAAAAAATTTTTTTTTAAATAATCAGGTAAAAGTTTGAGGTTTATTTCTTTTCTATAATGTGTCATAAAACAAAGTGCAATTCTCTTTGACTACAAAGTTTATCTTTCCACACATCTTACTCTTGATAATTAATGTTCCCTTTGACCTTATCATGTCTTCTAGTCTCCTCATCTCACACACACTGGAATGATTTCACTGGCCTTTCTGTGTAGTTAGGGGTAGTAGTTTCAACAGAGCCCACCCTAATATTACAGGAAAATTCCTACCCTGCCCATGCCAGTCTTCATTAACTGTATCTGTCAGTTTATTCCAAATGAAACACGCCTAAATGTACTTTGTGAACTACTATGTAAATGCTGCCTATTAATATTATTTATTGATCATGGGTCCCAAGTATTGCTGAAGAAACTAATCATCCTGAAGTTCAAAGCCATGCTCTCAAGGTCAGAGGGGCCACATTGTTACCTGAAAATCCTTTCATCCATCGTTGTGCAATGCTGTACATCATTTCCCACAATGGTTTTTCAAACTTTCTCCACTATACTTATACAACCAATCCCACTGAATATCTTTTATTCTAGGCAGATGACTGCATTTTGTATTTTAGTCAAGAAAATGGAAACCACATGAAACAAGTTTTCTCAACTTACATTCCACTATAACTGTAAAATCTCACTGGATGTTTGCAATCCCCTTCTTTTTGATATAATAGGAGAGATGTGGAGGATGTGTCTTCTCTTTGCCAGAGTTCACTCATTTAATCTCATTCTCAATTATACTTCTTATACTTTTTTCCAGCTCTTCCCCCACTTTCTCTCATATAACTTCAGTATTTTATTTACTATTAATTTTTCCCTGGTTCAGATGGTAAATAATCTTCCTATAATGCTGGAGACCTGGGTTCAATCCCTGGATTGGGAAGATCCCCTGAAAAAGGGAATGGCAATCCACTCCAGTATTCTTGCCTGGAGAATCCCATGGACAGAGGTGTCTGGTGGGCTACAGTGTATGAGGTCACAAAGAGTCAGACACAGCGGAGTAACTTTCATTTCATATCAGATGTCCTTGTTCCTTCAGTTTAGAAATGACCTCTCTTGATCATTGGACTTCTTGATAGAGTAATCTCTCTTAACCTTGACTCACCATCCACAGTGTTAACAGTTTACAACACAGCTTCTGCTGCTACCAACTTCCTTAAATTGTCAGTGAATTCTAAAGATCAAATCATTACCACTTCTCTCTATTCATCTTCCATAATGTCTCACCAACTAGTTGTTTTCCTTATTTTCATATTCCAATTTGAACCCCGCCTAAAATGGAATGATTTCACTGGCCTTTCTGTGTAGTTAGGGGTAGTAGTTTCAACAGAGCCCACCCTAATATTACAGGAAAATTCCTACCCTGCCCATGCCAGTCTTCATTAACTGTATCGGTCAGTTTATTCCAAATGAAACACGCCTAAATGACTTTGTGAACTACTATGTAAATGCTGCCTATTAATATTATTTATTGATCATGGGTCCCAAGTATTGCTGAAGAAACTAATCATCCTGAAGTTCAAAGCCATGCTCTCAAGGTCAGAGGGGCCACATTGTTACCTGAAAATCCTTTCATCCATCGTTGTGCAATGCTGTACATCATTTCCCACAATGGTTTTTCAAACTTTCTCCACTATACTTATACAACCAATCCCACTGAATATCTTTTATTCTAGGCAGATGACTGCATTTTGTATTTTAGTCAAGAAAATGGAAACCACATGAAACAAGTTTTCTCAACTTACATTCCACTATAACTGTAAAATCTCACTGGATGTTTGCAATCCCCTTCTTTTTGATATAATAGGAGAGATGTGGAGGATGTGTCTTCTCTTTGCCAGAGTTCACTCATTTAATCTCATTCTCAATTATACTTCTTATACTTTTTTCCAGCTCTTCCCCCACTTTCTCTCATATAACTTCAGTATTTTATTTACTTTTAAATTTTTTCCCTGGTTCAGATGGTAAATAATCTTCCTATAATGCTGGAGACCTGGGTTCAATCCCTGGATTGGGAAGATCCCCTGAAAAAGGGAATGGCAATCCACTCCAGTATTCTTGCCTGGAGAATCCCATGGACAGAGGTGTCTGGTGGGCTACAGTGTATGAGGTCACAAAGAGTCAGACACAGCGGAGTAACTTTCATTTCATATCAGATGTCCTTGTTCCTTCAGTTTAGAAATGACCTCTCTTGATCATTGGACTTCTTGATAGAGTAATCTCTCTTAACCTTGACTCACCATCCACAGTGTTAACAGTTTACAACACAGCTTCTGCTGCTACCAACTTCCTTAAATTGTCAGTGAATTCTAAAGATCAAATCATTACCACTTCTCTCTATTCATCTTCCATAATGTCTCACCAACTAGTTGTTTTCCTTATTTTCTGGAATACAATGTCTTCCTCATTCCCATGAAACATACTTCTAGGTGTTCTCTGAGTCATTTTCCCTTTTATTCCCCTAAATGCCATTTCCCCCAAGACTGAATTTATCTCTCACTCACAGAGACTTATCCTCACTGACCACATCAGTAATATATTGTCTTCCTCTTTGTCAAAAGCTATGGTCCCCATATGTCCAAATTACTTATAAACTTTATATATGTCATTCTGAAATTGCAAACCCAAGATAAACAAAGTCATCTCTCTTTAATCTATGTCAGGTTAACTTCAGAGCACAATATCCTTCTCCTTGAAAATATTTGCTAACTGAAATGTTTGTGAATAAACTTGTCAAAAAATACACTTTTCCACTATTTACACCCTAACTGAGTAACACAGGTATCCCTTTGTTAACCAGACACACAAGGATTTGCCCTCCTTTTCTGCATTGTCTCCACTCATTCCCACAAGTCCCTGAATTCACATCACCTTTGTTATAAAGGCATTTCTATTATTTTGATCTACTGATATTTTTCTTTTATCAAAACTAATATACATATTGCATGCATGCTCAGTTGCTTCAGTCATGTCCAAGTCTTTGACCCCATGGACTGAAGCCCACCAGGCTCCTCTGTCCATGTGATTCTTCAGGCAAGAATACTGGATTAAGTTGCCATGCCCTCCTACTGGGGATCTTCCCTGACCAGGGATCTAATTTGCATCTGTCTGCATCTCCTGCATTTCAGGAGGATTCTTTACCCCCTGATCTACCTAATGGAATGGGCTACCAGGTGTCCATGACGGGCCCACAAAGAGGTAAAAGACACAGCGGAGTAACTTTCATTTCATATCAGATGTCCTTGTTCCTTCAGTTTAGAAATGACCTCTCTTGATCATTGGACTTCTTGATAGAGTAATCTCTCTTAACCTTGACTCACCATCCACAGTGTTAACAGTTTACAACACAGCTTCTGCTGCTACCAACTTCCTTAAATTGTCAGTGAATTCTAAAGATCAAATCATTACCACTTCTCTCTATTCATCTTCCATAATGTCTCACCAACTAGTTGTTTTCCTTATTTTCTGGAATACAATGTCTTCCTCATTCCCATGAAACATACTTCTAGGTGTTCTCTGAGTCATTTTCCCTTTTATTCCCCTAAATGCCATTTCCCCCAAGACTGAATTTATCTCTCACTCACAGAGACTTATCCTCACTGACCACATCAGTAATATATTGTCTTCCTCTTTGTCAAAAGCTATGGTCCCCATATGTCCAAATTACTTATAAACTTTATATATGTCATTCTGAAATTGCAAACCCAAGATAAACAAAGTCATCTCTCTTTAATCTATGTCAGGTTAACTTCAGAGCACAATATCCTTCTCCTTGAAAATATTTGCTAACTGAAATGTTTGTGAATAAACTTGTCAAAAAATACACTTTTCCACTATTTACACCCTAACTGAGTAACACAGGTATCCCTTTGTTAACCAGACACACAAGGATTTGCCCTCCTTTTCTGCATTGTCTCCACTCATTCCCACAAGTCCCTGAATTCACATCACCTTTGTTATAAAGGCATTTCTATTATTTTGATCTACTGATATTTTTCTTTTATCAAAACTAATATACATATTGCATGCATGCTCAGTTGCTTCAGTCATGTCCAAGTCTTTGACCCCATGGACTGAAGCCCACCAGGCTCCTCTGTCCATGTGATTCTTCAGGCAAGAATACTGGATTAAGTTGCCATGCCCTCCTACTGGGGATCTTCCCTGACCAGGGATCTAATTTGCATCTGTCTGCATCTCCTGCATTTCAGGAGGATTCTTTACCCCCTGAGCTACCTGGGAAGCCCAATATGCATATGCCTATCATATAAAATTTGAAAAATGTAAAGGCATTTAAAAAATAAATTTGCCTAAACTCTTAACATCTAGAACTTTCTTAAAATATATCCATATTTTATTATATAGATATATAATCATAATCTGTTTTCTACATTAGTACAGTATTGAGTTCTATGACTTACCAATGATATAATTTTGAGCAAGTTATTTAACCTCACTAGGTTCAATTTATTCAATTGTACAATAGGTACAAACTGTATCTATATTATAGAGTTATTGTTATGGAATTTAAAAATATTCAAATTTGCACAAGCTATCATACAGCAAGCATGGAACATATGTTACTTTTTTTCCCCAATGAAAATTTTTTATATCTTAAATATTCTTCAAAATACCACTTCTAATGGCTCTATTTTATTACATAAATGATAAAAAATATTTGCCCTATTCTCTACTACTGAACATTTAACTTGTTTCTAATTTTTCACAATTATAAATAATATTGAATTTAGTATATTTGTGTATATCTAACAGTCATAATTGCCAGCATTTACTCACTGCTTGCCACATGCCAATCTCCATGCTAAGTCCATGCATTACATCATTGAACTTTCACTATTATTACCATACCATAACATGAAAGTCACTCAGTAGTGTCCAACTCTTTGTGACCTGATGGACTGTAGCCTGACAGGCTCCTCTCTTCATAGAACTCTCCAGGCAAGAATACTGGAGTGGGTAGCCAGTCCTTTCTCTGGAGGATCTTCCCAAGCCAGGAATTGAACCCAGATCCATTCTATACATGAGGAAAGACCAGCTAAGAGAGGTTAACTAACTTGCTTAATGTCAACTCCACTGTAAGTAGAGAAGGCAGAGTTTGGACTTGTTTACTCTCACTACAGAGCTTATGTTTATTTCACCACACTGCCTTCACAGATTACTGATGACCATATATTCTTGAAAAAAGTAATTTCTAAAATGAAAAACATTAATATTTGTAAATGCTGTGAAATGAAACTTTTCAAATGCTATCCCAAGTTATATTCCCACTAGTACCCACATAAGTTATGAAATGTTACTCAGTGAAGTCAAGCTACTATACCATTACAGATGGGGAAGTTAGACAATGTTTCTTAAAGGACTACCATCATGATGTCTATAGAATTTAGCTTTGTTCCGTGCTTATTACTATGATCCTCTGAAATGATAATAATAGAAAATGGATTCATCCCATGTAGCTATGGATTTGAAAATGCTCAATTTCAGCTGACATCAGAAGTACAATATTAACTGAGCTCTTCACATCCATCAGGTCTTTGCAAAGCTGGTTACAACCACAGCAGCTGGACCAAAGCTAGCAGTCAAAGGATCCAGAGACAGAGGCCAAGGGCTACAAACAAGGTACTAAAGCAGCTCTCCTACCAGTGACTGATCATCTCTGATGATTAGCATCTGGACCTTGGTGCGAGATTAGGCAAGCAAATCTATTGTGTATAGAACACATTTGAATGAAAACTATTTCTGTTTCTGTTAAACAAGAAACCCTATCATGAAGAAACATCTATCCCTTACCAAATGCACCATTCATCTCTTGCAGGCAATAGAGGGCCCTTAATATTCTAAATGTAGGTTCTCAGAATGTAGAATCCAATTCTTTAACATTAAAAGAAATCTAATGGACTCAAATTTTACTTTCAGAGCAGAAGCTTGAAGATCAGAATATTTTTGCCTTGTTACTCAAAAATTACAACCACTTGACAGAAGTATTAGGACTGTAGGTGTGATGGGGCTTCTAAATCTCTGTGCAGGGCTTTTACAGCACACCTCACCTCATAATAGCATGTACTTCTTCAACCTCTTCAGTGATGGCTATGATGTAAGTTGCTTGGATACTGATCCTCCCCATGCTACATCTAGCAGACATCTTTCACCTGCAGGCACGTTCTGATGTTTGAAACCTCAACCCTTAAAGAGCAAAGCCTGTGCCATTTGTAAGGAGCATAACAAATATTGTAGCTTTCTTCTCCAAATGTAAGAGGTTTTGGCTGCACCAGGGAGAACATGATCTGTCACACAGCAGAAACACCAGCAACATGAGCTACTCAATCTGGTAACTGTGAGACAGTTGCAGGAGTGGGCTGCCTGTCTTTTCAATGGGCTTTTTCCTCAGGGAAAATGGAGGCTAGAAATCACCCATCCCAGAGTATTGGTGCTTCTTCTGGGAGTCCTCAAGTTATATCTAAGTTCTGTCAAGCTGCCATGTCTTCTTCAAAAAGGTATTCTACCATCATGATGTCTATAGAATTTAGCTTTGTTCCGTGCTTATTACTATGATCCTCTGAAATGATAATAATAGAAAATGGATTCATCCCATGTAGCTATGGATTTGAAAATGCTCAATTTCAGCTGACATCAAGTACAATATTAACTGAGCTCTTCACATCCATCAGGTCTTTGCAAAGCTGGTTACAACCACAGCAGCTGGACCAAAGCTAGCAGTCAAAGGATCCAGAGACAGAGGCCAAGGGCTACAAACAAGGTACTAAAGCAGCTCTCCTACCAGTGACTGATCATCTCTGATGATTAGCATCTGGACCTTGGTGCGAGATTAGGCAAGCAAATCTATTGTGTATAGAACACATTTGAATGAAAACTATTTCTGTTTCTGTTAAACAAGAAACCCTATCATGAAGAAACATCTATCCCTTACCAAATGCACCATTCATCTCTTGCAGGCAATAGAGGGCCCTTAATATTCTAAATGTAGGTTCTCAGAATGTAGAATCCAATTCTTTAACATTAAAAGAAATCTAATGGACTCAAATTTTACTTTCAGAGCAGAAGCTTGAAGATCAGAATATTTTTGCCTTGTTACTCAAAAATTACAACCACTTGACAGAAGTATTAGGACTGTAGGTGTGATGGGGCTTCTAAATCTCTGTGCAGGGCTTTTACAGCACACCTCACCTCATAATAGCATGTACTTCTTCAACCTCTTCAGTGATGGCTATGATGTAAGTTGCTTGGATACTGATCCTCCCCATGCTACATCTAGCAGACATCTTTCACCTGCAGGCACGTTCTGATGTTTGAAACCTCAACCCTTAAAGAGCAAAGCCTGTGCCATTTGTAAGGAGCATAACAAATATTGTAGCTTTCTTCTCCAAATGTAAGAGGTTTTGGCTGCACCAGGGAGAACATGATCTGTCACACAGCAGAAACACCAGCAACATGAGCTACTCAATCTGGTAACTGTGAGACAGTTGCAGGAGTGGGCTGCCTGTCTTTTCAATGGGCTTTTTCCTCAGGGAAAATGGAGGCTAGAAATCACCCATCCCAGAGTATTGGTGCTTCTTCTGGGAGTCCTCAAGTTATATCTAAGTTCTGTCAACCATATTCTCAAAACAAGTTTCTGACCAGATGGTTGGCTTTGTTCTCACTGCTTATATTTAGGAAATTGAATGAAGAGCTTATTTTTTCAGAGGTTTCAAAGTCATTGCTATCCACTGATGTCTGTCTAAAATAATGTTTCTAGTATTAAAAGAATGCACATTTGTCATAAAGAATGCACATCTGTTTATGCCAAGCACTATATGAAACATATGAAACTTACCATCTCCTTCTATTCATAGATATAAAAAGTCAGAAAATCAGTTTGAAAGTTTATAAAAATACAAAGACTGGATGCTAATATTTAGGAATAATTAATGTACTCAGTTCCAATGTATGAGAAATATAATGATCCATCCTTGTACTCATCCTTATCAGAAAAAGAAAGTATATCAGAATTCATCAAAATAGAATTTTTATTTTTCTTCTGTTTTGATTACTGCACAATTATCAATTTCCAAACATCATCCATGTGGGTCTGTACTAGTTCAATGAAATCAAGTGAGTGAAAAGATAAAAACAATGAGAAAGAAAACTCTTACATCAGAGATTCTTGACCTAATAAAGGTACAAATGCAATTACAGGTGGCACTGATATTATCAAAATTCCTCTTTGAAAAAGAGACTCATGACTTTATATACTATGTACTGCATTTATAAAATTAAATAAAGTATTTTTAAATATCAACATAAGAGAATATTTGTATGCTATTTAAACTGTATTAATGAATAATATATAATGCATATGAATGTAAAAATAGTCATATCTACTTTGATAATCATATCAAAAAAAAAAAACTTAGATAGGCAAACATACATGTAAGAAACCAAAATTTGCGTTGGGCCTTTATGTCTATTATAGTTACTTTAATGCGGAGAAAGGCTACAAGTACCTGCTGCAAACCCTCCCTGAAAATAAAAATTTTACATGAAGGTCCAGTACAAATTCAATAGATAGGAAAATGCATATATGTGATTGTTTGGGGAATAAATTCTGATCTAATTTTAGAAATCTGTGGCATATATTGTCATAGGAAATGTTTATTTCTAATGTTTTTAATATTTAAACTCAACAGTGATCTTTTTTTTCTAACCCCAAGAATCCCATAAGTATGATGGGATAAACATTTAAGCAGTTCACATGCTAGAAAAATAATGCTCAAAATCCTCCAAGTTAGGCTGCAAAAGCACGTGAACCAAGAGATTCCAGGCGTATAAGCTGGATTTAGAAAAGTCAGAGAAACCAGAGATCAAGTTGGCAACATTTGCTAGATCATAGAGAAAGCAAGGGAATTCGAGAAAAACATCCATTTCTGCTTCATTGACTGTGCCAAAGCCTTTGACTGTGTGGATCACAACAAACTGTGGAAAATTCTTAAAGAAATGGGAATACCAGACCACCTAACCTGCCTCTTGAGAAATCTATATGCAGGACAAAAAGCACCAATTAGAACATCGGACTGGTTCCAAATTGGGATAGAAGTATGCCAAGACAATATTCTCACCCTGCTTTGTAGGGCCCTAAATGAAAGAGGGCCTTTGCAAGCATAAGGAAGCTTAAGCACATATTTGCAGTTTGGTGCTAAAATGATGCCTACAGGAAGAGACAGGGCATAATCTAAAGTCCATTGTCAAAACTTCTGATTGATCCCCCTGGTTTCCACGCTCTGGGCAATGCATGCTCACCATAAATTCCTATTGCAATGTAAATACATAATTGCTCGACCTTTAGCTTGATTGGTGTAACTATAGGAAGTCCCTTGCAAAACCCCCTTCATTTGCCTATAAAAACTGTTAGTTTACACTAATAAAGCGGAACTGCTCTGACAGAACCCCTGCCGTGTCTGATTGTCCCTGGCATGCACCAGCGGGCGGGAGGGGGCACGGCAGCAAGATTCACCTCTCTCTCACCTCTCTCCGAGATCTCCCGGCTCAGCCAGGGGCAATCCCGCTGCCTTCCTTTCTGCGGAAGGTCCCCACACTGCTTATTTAATTTATTACAGAATACATCATGCAAAATACCGGTCTGGATGAAGCACAAGCTGGAGTCAAGATTGCTGGGAGAAATATCAGTAACCTCAAGTATGCAGATGATACCACCCTTATTGGCAGAAAGTGAATATGAATTTAAAGTCCTCTTGATGAAGATGAAAGAAGAGAGTGAAAAACTTGCTTAAAACTCAACATTGGAAAACTAAAAATCTTGGCATCTGGTCCTATCACTTCATGGCAAATAGACAGGCAAACAATGGATGCAGTGACAGACATTATTTTCTTGGGCTCCAAAATCACTGTGAATGGTGAGTGCAACTATGAAACTAAAAGACAGCCTTCTTCTTGGAAGAAAAGCTATGACAAACCTAGGCAGTGTGTTAAAAAGCAGAGGCATCACTTTGCCAACAAAGTTCCGTATAGTCAAAGATATGGTTCATAGTCATGTATGGATGTGAGAATAGGACCATAAAGAGGTCTGAGTGCTGAAGAATTGGCACCTTCAAACTGTGGTGTTGGAGAAGACTCTTGAGAGACCCTTGGACTGCCAGGAAATAAAATCAGTCTTAAAGGAAATCAGCCCTGAATATTCATTGGAAGGACTGATGCTGAAGCTGAAGCTGCAGCAGTTTGGCCACCCAATGCAAAGAGATGACTCATTGGAGAAACCCCTGACACTGGGAAAAATAGAAGGCAGGAGAAGGGTATGACTGGCGACAAGATAGTTGGATGGTATTACTGACTCAATGGGCATGAGTTTGAGCAAACTCGGAGAGACAGGGCATAATCTAAAGTCCATTGTCAAAACTTCTGATTGATCCCCCTGGTTTCCACGCTCTGGGCAATGCATGCTCACCATAAATTCCTATTGCAATGTAAATACATAATTGCTCGACCTTTAGCTTGATTGGTGTAACTATAGGAAGTCCCTTGCAAAACCCCCTTCATTTGCCTATAAAAACTGTTAGTTTACACTAATAAAGCGGAACTGCTCTGACAGAACCCCTGCCGTGTCTGATTGTCCCTGGCATGCACCAGCGGGCGGGAGGGGGCACGGCAGCAAGATTCACCTCTCTCTCACCTCTCTCCGAGATCTCCCGGCTCAGCCAGGGGCAATCCCGCTGCCTTCCTTTCTGCGGAAGGTCCCCACACTGCTTATTTAATTTATTACAGAATACATCATGCAAAATACCGGTCTGGATGAAGCACAAGCTGGAGTCAAGATTGCTGGGAGAAATATCAGTAACCTCAAGTATGCAGATGATACCACCCTTATTGGCAGAAAGTGAATATGAATTTAAAGTCCTCTTGATGAAGATGAAAGAAGAGAGTGAAAAACTTGCTTAAAACTCAACATTGGAAAACTAAAAATCTTGGCATCTGGTCCTATCACTTCATGGCAAATAGACAGGCAAACAATGGATGCAGTGACAGACATTATTTTCTTGGGCTCCAAAATCACTGTGAATGGTGAGTGCAACTATGAAACTAAAAGACAGCCTTCTTCTTGGAAGAAAAGCTATGACAAACCTAGGCAGTGTGTTAAAAAGCAGAGGCATCACTTTGCCAACAAAGTTCCGTATAGTCAAAGATATGGTTCATAGTCATGTATGGATGTGAGAATAGGACCATAAAGAGGTCTGAGTGCTGAAGAATTGGCACCTTCAAACTGTGGTGTTGGAGAAGACTCTTGAGAGACCCTTGGACTGCCAGGAAATAAAATCAGTCTTAAAGGAAATCAGCCCTGAATATTCATTGGAAGGACTGATGCTGAAGCTGAAGCTGCAGCAGTTTGGCCACCCAATGCAAAGAGATGACTCATTGGAGAAACCCCTGACACTGGGAAAAATAGAAGGCAGGAGAAGGGTATGACTGGCGACAAGATAGTTGGATGGTATTACTGACTCAATGGGCATGAGTTTGAGCAAACTCGGAGAGATGGCAAAGGGCAGAGAAGCCTAGCAGTCTGCAGTCCATGGGGTCACAAAGGGTGTGACACATCTGAGAAACTGAACTGAACTTAGAATCCTGAAAGACTAGAGAACTCTAAAAGATTATAATATGTCTTTTGACAGATTTAATGTAGTGGGTTGAATGGGGCCTCTCCCCAACCCCGTAACCCAAATTTTTGTCCATCCAAGAATCTCGGACCTTATTTGGAAATGGGAGCTTTACAGATGTAATAAGCTAAGGATCAAGATGATCTCATAGGTTTTCCAGGTGGCGCTAGTGGTAAAGAACTGGTCTGCCAATGCAAGAGACATGAGTTTGATCCCTGGAGGACAGTATGGCAAGCCACTCTATTATTGTTACCTGGAGAATCTCATGTACTGAATAGCCTCCCAGACTACAGTTTATAGGGTCACAAAGAGTGGCACATGACTGAAGTGAATTAGCATACATGCATGCAAAATGAACTCATACTGCTTTAGGGTAGGCCTTAAGTCCAATGAAAAGGATATGAACAGGTTGGGGTAAGCAGGCCACTTGAAGACAGAGATAAAGATTAAAGTGAAACAGCCACAAACCAAGGAACCACAAATTGCTAGAAGAGGCAAGAAAACATTTTCCTTAGAACCTTTAGAGAGACTGTGACTCTGTCCACACCTTGACTTCTGGTCTCCAGAACCATGAAAGCATAAATCCCCGTTACATTTGTGGTGATTTCTTTCAGCAGCCACAAGAAACTAACACAGTACTTATGATCCACTTCATGTTTCACTTGCAGAAGTTTAACCTGTAGGCAGATATGTTTATTCCTGTTTTTCTGGATCACAATTTAAAACATGTGACTGTTCAGTCCCCAAGTCATGCACAAAGTTTCACAACCCCATGGACTGCAGCACACCAGGCCTCCCTGTCCTTCACCATCTCCTGAAGCCTTTTCAAACTCATGTCCATTGACTTAGTGATGCCTTCAAACCATGTCATCTTCTGTCATCATCTTTTCCTTCTGCCTTCAATCTTTCCTAATATCATGGTCTATTCCAATGAATTAGCTCTTCACATGAGGTGGCCAAATTACTGGAGCTTCAGCTTCAGTATCAGTCCTTCCAGTGAGTATTCAGAGCTTATTTCCTTTAAGATTGACTGTTTGATCTCTGCTGTCCAAGGAACTTTCAAGAGTCTTTTCCAGCACCACACTAGGAAAGCATCAATTCTTCAATGTTCTGCCTTCTTTATTGTCCAGCTTTCACATGCTTACATGACTACTGGAAAGACTACAGCCTTAACTATGTGGATATTTGTTGGAAAATTATATCTTTGCTTTTAACACACTATACAGGTTACTCATATCCTTCCTTCCAAGAAGCAATCACCTTCTAATTTCATGGCTGCAGAAAGAACTGGTCTGCCAATGCAAGAGACATGAGTTTGATCCCTGGAGGACAGTATGGCAAGCCACTCTATTATTGTTACCTGGAGAATCTCATGTACTGAATAGCCTCCCAGACTACAGTTTATAGGGTCACAAAGAGTGGCACATGACTGAAGTGAATTAGCATACATGCATGCAAAATGAACTCATACTGCTTTAGGGTAGGCCTTAAGTCCAATGAAAAGGATATGAACAGGTTGGGGTAAGCAGGCCACTTGAAGACAGAGATAAAGATTAAAGTGAAACAGCCACAAACCAAGGAACCACAAATTGCTAGAAGAGGCAAGAAAACATTTTCCTTAGAACCTTTAGAGAGACTGTGACTCTGTCCACACCTTGACTTCTGGTCTCCAGAACCATGAAAGCATAAATCCCCGTTACATTTGTGGTGATTTCTTTCAGCAGCCACAAGAAACTAACACAGTACTTATGATCCACTTCATGTTTCACTTGCAGAAGTTTAACCTGTAGGCAGATATGTTTATTCCTGTTTTTCTGGATCACAATTTAAAACATGTGACTGTTCAGTCCCCAAGTCATGCACAAAGTTTCACAACCCCATGGACTGCAGCACACCAGGCCTCCCTGTCCTTCACCATCTCCTGAAGCCTTTTCAAACTCATGTCCATTGACTTAGTGATGCCTTCAAACCATGTCATCTTCTGTCATCATCTTTTCCTTCTGCCTTCAATCTTTCCTAATATCATGGTCTATTCCAATGAATTAGCTCTTCACATGAGGTGGCCAAATTACTGGAGCTTCAGCTTCAGTATCAGTCCTTCCAGTGAGTATTCAGAGCTTATTTCCTTTAAGATTGACTGTTTGATCTCTGCTGTCCAAGGAACTTTCAAGAGTCTTTTCCAGCACCACACTAGGAAAGCATCAATTCTTCAATGTTCTGCCTTCTTTATTGTCCAGCTTTCACATGCTTACATGACTACTGGAAAGACTACAGCCTTAACTATGTGGATATTTGTTGGAAAATTATATCTTTGCTTTTTAACACACTATACAGGTTACTCATATCCTTCCTTCCAAGAAGCAATCACCTTCTAATTTCATGGCTGCAGTCAAAATCCACAGTTTATTTAGAGACAAAGAAGAGGAAATCAGTCACTACTTCTACTTTTTCCCCTTATATCTGCCATGAAGTGATGGAGTCTGATGGCAGGATAGTTTTTTATATTAAATTTTAGGCTGAATTTTTCATTCTCTTCGTTCACCTTCAATTAAGAGGCTTTTTAGTTCCTCTTTGCTTTAGAATGGTACCATCCCCATAACTGAGGTTGTTGATATTTCTCCTGGAAATCTTGATTTCATCTTGTAATTCATACAGCCCAGCATTTCACATGATCTACCCTGCGTATAAGTTAAATAAACTGGGTAACAATATAAATAGCCTTTTTGTACTCCTTTCTCTATCCTGAATCAGTCAGCTGTTCCATACAAAGTTCTAACTGCTACTTCTTGACCTCCACCAGGTTTCTTAGGAGACAGATATGATGGTCTGGTATTCCCATCTCTTTAAGAGTTTTCCATTGTTTGTTATGATCCACACAGTCAAAGGCTTTAGTGTAGTGAATGAAACAGATGTAGATGTTTTATTGGAATTGGCTTGCTTTCTCTATGATCCAATAGATGCCAGCGATTTGATCTCTGGTTTCTCTGCCTTTTCTAAACAGAGCTTGAATACCTGGAAGTTCTTGGTTCACATAATGCAGAAGTCTATCTTGGAGGATTTTGATCATAACCTTGGGGGTTTTGATCATAACCTTCCCTAGCCTGGGAAATGAGTGCAACTGTCCAGTGATTTGAACATTTTTTCATATTACCCTTCTTGGGAATTGGAATAAGGATTGACCCTTTCCAGTCCTGTGGCCACTGCTGGGCTTCGCAAACCTGCTGATACATTGAGTGCAGTACTTTAACACTATCATCTCTTGGAATTTGAAATAGCTCAACTGGAATTCCATCACCTCCACTGGCTTTATGGAAAGCAATGCTTCCTAAAACCCACTTGACATCACACTCCAGGATGTTGAGCTCTGGGCAAGTAACCACACCAGAAAATTATATCTTTGCTTTTAACACACTATACAGGTTACTCATATCCTTCCTTCCAAGAAGCAATCACCTTCTAATTTCATGGCTGCAGTCAAAATCCACAGTTTATTTAGAGACAAAGAAGAGGAAATCAGTCACTACTTCTACTTTTTCCCCTTATATCTGCCATGAAGTGATGGAGTCTGATGGCAGGATAGTTTTTTATATTAAATTTTAGGCTGAATTTTTCATTCTCTTCGTTCACCTTCAATTAAGAGGCTTTTTAGTTCCTCTTTGCTTTAGAATGGTACCATCCCCATAACTGAGGTTGTTGATATTTCTCCTGGAAATCTTGATTTCATCTTGTAATTCATACAGCCCAGCATTTCACATGATCTACCCTGCGTATAAGTTAAATAAACTGGGTAACAATATAAATAGCCTTTTTGTACTCCTTTCTCTATCCTGAATCAGTCAGCTGTTCCATACAAAGTTCTAACTGCTACTTCTTGACCTCCACCAGGTTTCTTAGGAGACAGATATGATGGTCTGGTATTCCCATCTCTTTAAGAGTTTTCCATTGTTTGTTATGATCCACACAGTCAAAGGCTTTAGTGTAGTGAATGAAACAGATGTAGATGTTTTATTGGAATTGGCTTGCTTTCTCTATGATCCAATAGATGCCAGCGATTTGATCTCTGGTTTCTCTGCCTTTTCTAAACAGAGCTTGAATACCTGGAAGTTCTTGGTTCACATAATGCAGAAGTCTATCTTGGAGGATTTTGATCATAACCTTGGGGATTTTGATCATAACCTTCCCTAGCCTGGGAAATGAGTGCAACTGTCCAGTGATTTGAACATTTTTTCATATTACCCTTCTTGGGAATTGGAATAAGGATTGACCCTTTCCAGTCCTGTGGCCACTGCTGGGCTTCGCAAACCTGCTGATACATTGAGTGCAGTACTTTAACACTATCATCTCTTGGAATTTGAAATAGCTCAACTGGAATTCCATCACCTCCACTGGCTTTATGGAAAGCAATGCTTCCTAAAACCCACTTGACATCACACTCCAGGATGTTGAGCTCTGGGCAAGTAACCACACCATCATGGTTATCTAGGTTGTCAAGATCTTTTTTCTACAGTTCTTCTGTGTATTCTTGCCATCTCTTCTTGATCTTTTCTGTCTCTATTAGATCTTTACCATTTCTGGTCTTTATTGTTTCCATCTTTGTTGTATTCCTCTATTTTTTGCATTGTTCACTGAAGAAGACCTTCATATCTCTCCTCACTGTTCTCTGGAACTCTGCATTTAGTTGGGTGTACCTTTCTTCCTTGTTTTTTAACTTCTCTTCTTCCCTCAGCGATTTATAAAAACTCCTCAGACAACCACTTTGCATTCTTGCATTTCTTTTCTTTAGAATGGCTTTGTTCACTGCCTCCTGTACAGGATTACAAAACTCTGTCCATATACTTTAGGCAATCTGTCTACTAAATCTAATCCCTTGAATCTATTTATCCACTCCACTGTATATTCATAGGATATTTGATTTAAGTTGTATCTGGCTGGCCTGGTGGATTTCCATGCTTTCTTTAGCTTAAGCCTAAATTTTGCTATGAGGAGCTGATGATCTGTGCCATAATCAGCTCCAGGTCTTGTTTTTTCTGACTGTATACATTTTCTCCATCTTTGGCTACAATGCAATCAGTTTGGTTTCAGTATTGACCATTTGATGATGTCCATGTATAAGGCTGTCTGTGCTGTTTGCTATGACCAGTGCATTCTCTTGAAACAATTCTGTTAGCATATGCCTGGGTTCGTTTTTTACTTCAAAGGCAAATTTACCTGTTACTGCATTTATCCCCTGGCTTTCTAGTTTTGCATTCCAATCCCCTATGATAAATAGGACCTTTTTTTTTCTTTTTTTTTTACTGTTAGTCTTAGGAGGTCTTCAATTCTTTGTAAAACTGATTAACATCACCTTCTTCAGCATCAGTGTGGTTGGGGCATAGACTTGGATTACTGTGATGTTGACTGATTTCCTTGGAAATGAACCAAGATTATTCTGTTATTTTTTTTTATACAGAACAAATGTTTTATTAATATTGTCAAGTCATAAAGGAATATTAGAAGCATTTCTAAATATATTCAATCATTTTTTAAAGGAATGCATTTTAATTATTCATTTATTTATTTACTTATTTATTTATTTTTGGTTATTCTGGGTTTTCACTGCTGTTGCAGACTCTTCTCTAGTTAAAGGGAGTAGAGGCTACCCTCTAGTTGAGCTGAGCAGACTTCTTGCCGTGGTGACTTCTCTTGTTGTGGAATTCAGGCTCTAGGGCACATGGGCTTCAGTAGCTGTGGCACATGGGCTCAATAGTTGCAAATCCAAGCCTCTAGAGCAGAGGCTCACTAGTTGTGGCTCAGGGACTAATTGCTCTTCAGCTTCTGAGATCAGGGATCAAACTCATGTCTCCTGCATTGGCAGGTGGACTGTTTATCTTTGAGCTACCAGGAAACCTTTCTTTTCACTGCCTCCTGTACAGGATTACAAAACTCTGTCCATATACTTTAGGCAATCTGTCTACTAAATCTAATCCCTTGAATCTATTTATCCACTCCACTGTATATTCATAGGATATTTGATTTAAGTTGTATCTGGCTGGCCTGGTGGATTTCCATGCTTTCTTTAGCTTAAGCCTAAATTTTGCTATGAGGAGCTGATGATCTGTGCCATAATCAGCTCCAGGTCTTGTTTTTTCTGACTGTATACATTTTCTCCATCTTTGGCTACAATGCAATCAGTTTGGTTTCAGTATTGACCATTTGATGATGTCCATGTATAAGGCTGTCTGTGCTGTTTGCTATGACCAGTGCATTCTCTTGAAACAATTCTGTTAGCATATGCCTGGGTTCGTTTTTTACTTCAAAGGCAAATTTACCTGTTACTGCATTTATCCCCTGGCTTTCTAGTTTTGCATTCCAATCCCCTATGATAAATAGGACCTTTTTTTTTCTTTTTTTTTTACTGTTAGTCTTAGGAGGTCTTCAATTCTTTGTAAAACTGATTAACATCACCTTCTTCAGCATCAGTGTGGTTGGGGCATAGACTTGGATTACTGTGATGTTGACTGATTTCCTTGGAAATGAACCAAGATTATTCTGTTATTTTTTTTTATACAGAACAAATGTTTTATTAATATTGTCAAGTCATAAAGGAATATTAGAAGCATTTCTAAATATATTCAATCATTTTTTAAAGGAATGCATTTTAATTATTCATTTATTTATTTACTTATTTATTTATTTTTGGTTATTCTGGGTTTTCACTGCTGTTGCAGACTCTTCTCTAGTTAAAGGGAGTAGAGGCTACCCTCTAGTTGAGCTGAGCAGACTTCTTGCCGTGGTGACTTCTCTTGTTGTGGAATTCAGGCTCTAGGGCACATGGGCTTCAGTAGCTGTGGCACATGGGCTCAATAGTTGCAAATCCAAGCCTCTAGAGCAGAGGCTCACTAGTTGTGGCTCAGGGACTAATTGCTCTTCAGCTTCTGAGATCAGGGATCAAACTCATGTCTCCTGCATTGGCAGGTGGACTGTTTATCTTTGAGCTACCAGGGAAACCTTTCTATTCAGTCTTATTAAAATATTTTAAAATGTTTCACATTTTTAGATGTTCCTTTCAAAAAAAAAATCTTAGTACATTTGAAATTGGTATATATCTCACATTCAATGACTACCATGGCTTATTTTGCAAATTCTTTTTTTCTTAGAATTCTGTAAAATAATAATGGCTCTTACAAACAATGGTGTTTTAACTTTATGAAATACAGAAAAAATTAGATTTGGAACAAAATGTGCTCAATTAGCTGATAAAACCCAAAAAAGAAAAATAGAAATAGATAAATCCACATATACGACACATGAAAAACGGATGATACGAATATGTCAGTTTGAAAGTTCCCACACTCTCCTATATGAACATAATCACATATTACCATTATTTTTCCCCTGGTAATAAACACATGGGAAATATAGTTTTGCTTAATGCTACACCTTACTGAACTTAATATTCCATATGCTTAGGTTTGAAATTTTTCAATTCAACAAAGTTGAAACTATCTCAACCATCTTCTCTGACCCCAATGCAATGAGACTAGAGATCAACTACAGGAAAAAAAAAAAAAAAAACAAGGCTGAAAACACAAAAACATGGAGCTTAAGCAACACATACACAAAAATCAACTATCGAGTAAATCAAAGAAGAAATAAAAAAAATCCTAGAAGAAAATGACAATGAACACATGACAGTGCAAAACCTATGGGATACTGCAAAAGCAGTTCTAAGAGGGAAGTTTATAGTAATCTAATCCTATCTCAAGAAACTAGGAAAATACGAAGCAGACGACCTAAACTTATGCTTAAAACAACTGGAGAAAGAAGAAGAAAACACACCAAAGCCAGCAGAAGAAGGAAAATCATAATGATCAGAGCAGAAATAAATGATAAAGAAACAAAAGAAACAATAGTAAAGATAAATAAAACAAAAAGCTGGTTCCTTGAAAAGATAAATAAAATCAACACACCACTGGCCAGACTCAACAAGAAAAAGAGAGAGAAGAACCAGATCACCAAAATCAAAAATGAAAAGGAGAGATGACAACAGATAATGCAGAAATCCAAAGGATTCTAAGAGATTATTATGAACAACTATAAGGCAACCAACTGGATAACCTGGAAGAAATAGACAGTTTTTTAGAGAAGATTATTCTCCCAAGACTCAACCAGGAAGAAATAGAAACTATGAAGAATCCAAACACAAGCTCAGAAATCAACTTGGTGATCAAAAATTTACCCAAATATAAAAGCCCTCGGCCGGATGCCTTTCCTTCTAAAACTCTTCCAAAAAATTCCTCAGGAATCAACACTTCCAAACACATTCTAGGAGGCTGCCATCACCCTGATACCAAAGTCAGGCAAAGACAACACAAAAAAAGAAAATTATTGGCCAATTTTACTGATGAATCTAGATGCCAAAATCCTCAACAAAATCCTAGCAAACAGAATTCAACAACACATTAAAAAGCTCATACATCACGATCAAGTTGGGTTCATCCCTGGCATGCAAGGATTCTTCAATATCCGCAAATCAATCAATGTGATACACCATATCATCAAATTGAGAGACAAAAAATCACATGATCACCTCAATAGATGCAGAAAAAGCCTTTGACAAAGTGCAGCACCCATTTATGATAAAAACTCTTCAAAAAATGGGCATAGAAGGAACCTATCCCAACATGAAAACAAACCTCAACTCATGGTGAAAAACTGAAAGAAGAAATAAAAAAAATCCTAGAAGAAAATGACAATGAACACATGACAGTGCAAAACCTATGGGATACTGCAAAAGCAGTTCTAAGAGGGAAGTTTATAGTAATCTAATCCTATCTCAAGAAACTAGGAAAATACGAAGCAGACGACCTAAACTTATGCTTAAAACAACTGGAGAAAGAAGAAGAAAACACACCAAAGCCAGCAGAAGAAGGAAAATCATAATGATCAGAGCAGAAATAAATGATAAAGAAACAAAAGAAACAATAGTAAAGATAAATAAAACAAAAAGCTGGTTCCTTGAAAAGATAAATAAAATCAACACACCACTGGCCAGACTCAACAAGAAAAAGAGAGAGAAGAACCAGATCACCAAAATCAAAAATGAAAAAGGAGAGATGACAACAGATAATGCAGAAATCCAAAGGATTCTAAGAGATTATTATGAACAACTATAAGGCAACCAACTGGATAACCTGGAAGAAATAGACAGTTTTTTAGAGAAGATTATTCTCCCAAGACTCAACCAGGAAGAAATAGAAACTATGAAGAATCCAAACACAAGCTCAGAAATCAACTTGGTGATCAAAAATTTACCCAAATATAAAAGCCCTCGGCCGGATGCCTTTCCTTCTAAAACTCTTCCAAAAAATTCCTCAGGAATCAACACTTCCAAACACATTCTAGGAGGCTGCCATCACCCTGATACCAAAGTCAGGCAAAGACAACACAAAAAAAGAAAATTATTGGCCAATTTTACTGATGAATCTAGATGCCAAAATCCTCAACAAAATCCTAGCAAACAGAATTCAACAACACATTAAAAAGCTCATACATCACGATCAAGTTGGGTTCATCCCTGGCATGCAAGGATTCTTCAATATCCGCAAATCAATCAATGTGATACACCATATCATCAAATTGAGAGACAAAAAATCACATGATCACCTCAATAGATGCAGAAAAAGCCTTTGACAAAGTGCAGCACCCATTTATGATAAAAACTCTTCAAAAAATGGGCATAGAAGGAACCTATCCCAACATAGTAAAAGTCATATATGTGAAGCCCACAGTGAACATTATCCTCAATGGTGAAAAACTGAAAGCATTTCCTCTAAGATCAGGAACAAGACATGGGTATCCACTTTCACCACTCTTGTTCAACACAGTCCTGGAAGTTCTAGCAACAGCAATAAGAGAATAGAAAGAAATCAAAGGAATCCAGATTGGAAAGGAAGAAGTCAAACTCTCTCTATTTGCAGATCACATGATATTATACATAGAAAATCCCAAATACACTATTACAAAACTACTAGGGTTAATCAGCAAATTCAGCAAGGTCACAGGATACAAAATCAATATACAGAAATCACTGGCATTCCTATATACAAACAAAGAAAAATCAGAAACTGAAATCAAAGAGGCAATCGCCTTCACCATTGCAACCAAAAGAATCAAATATCTAGGAATAAACCTACCCAAAGAAACAAAAGAACTGTACACAGAGAATTACAAGACACTCATGAGAGACATTAAAGAAGACTTAAACAGATGGATAAATATTCCATGTTCCTGGGTCAGAAGAATCAATATTGTGAAAAAGACCATACTACCAAATATCATCTACAGATTCAATGCAATACCTATTCAATTACCAATGACATTCTTCACAGAACTAGACCAAAGAATCAGACAGTTCATTGGAAACACAAAAGACCTCGAATAGCCAAAGCAATCCTGAGGAAGAATAGAGCTGGAGGGATCAGCCTCCCCAACTTCAGACTCTACTACAAAGCAACAGTCATCAAGACAGTATGGTACTGGCACAAAAACAGAAATATTGACCAATGGAACAAGATAGAGAACCCAGAGATAAACCTACATACCTATGGGTACCTTATTTTTGACAAAGGAGGTGAACATATAAAATGGGACAAAGACAGCCTCTTCAACAAATGGTGCTGGGAACATTGGACAGCTACATGCAAAAAAATGAAGTTGGAACATACCCTGACACCATACACAAAGATCAGCTCAAAATGGATTAAAGACCTAAATGTAAGGCCAGAAACCATCAAACTCTTAGAGGATAAATACAGTATATTAACACATATATATGGAATCTAATAGGATGGTGCTGATGGCACACGCAGTGAAGCGATGGAAAGATAGACATGGACAGTGGACATATGGACATTGTGGGGAAGGAAGAGGGTGGGAGGTGTAAAGGAAGTAGCATGAAGGCCTGTACTATCATAAGTGAAGAAAATAGCTATAGTCATTGCTCTGTGAGAAAAGGGGATCCTTCAGGGGTGCTGTATGATAGTCAGGAGGGCAGGGAAGGGGGGATATACATATGACTAATATGAGAACGTTTAAAAAATGTAAATTTAAAGTAAAAATAATGAATTCCAAGCTGATTTAATTAAAATAGTGCCTGGAAAAATAGATCCAGGGCAAATCACTGGCATTCCTATATACAAACAAAGAAAAATCAGAAACTGAAATCAAAGAGGCAATCGCCTTCACCATTGCAACCAAAAGAATCAAATATCTAGGAATAAACCTACCCAAAGAAACAAAAGAACTGTACACAGAGAATTACAAGACACTCATGAGAGACATTAAAGAAGACTTAAACAGATGGATAAATATTCCATGTTCCTGGGTCAGAAGAATCAATATTGTGAAAAAGACCATACTACCAAATATCATCTACAGATTCAATGCAATACCTATTCAATTACCAATGACATTCTTCACAGAACTAGACCAAAGAATCAGACAGTTCATTGGAAACACAAAAGACCTCGAATAGCCAAAGCAATCCTGAGGAAGAATAGAGCTGGAGGGATCAGCCTCCCCAACTTCAGACTCTACTACAAAGCAACAGTCATCAAGACAGTATGGTACTGGCACAAAAACAGAAATATTGACCAATGGAACAAGATAGAGAACCCAGAGATAAACCTACATACCTATGGGTACCTTATTTTTGACAAAGGAGGTGAACATATAAAATGGGACAAAGACAGCCTCTTCAACAAATGGTGCTGGGAACATTGGACAGCTACATGCAAAAAAATGAAGTTGGAACATACCCTGACACCATACACAAAGATCAGCTCAAAATGGATTAAAGACCTAAATGTAAGGCCAGAAACCATCAAACTCTTAGAGGATAAATACAGTATATTAACACATATATATGGAATCTAATAGGATGGTGCTGATGGCACACGCAGTGAAGCGATGGAAAGATAGACATGGACAGTGGACATATGGACATTGTGGGGAAGGAAGAGGGTGGGAGGTGTAAAGGAAGTAGCATGAAGGCCTGTACTATCATAAGTGAAGAAAATAGCTATAGTCATTGCTCTGTGAGAAAAGGGGATCCTTCAGGGGTGCTGTATGATAGTCAGGAGGGCAGGGAAGGGGGGATATACATATAACTAATATGGGAACGTACATATCCATAAACAACAAAACTCTGTAAAAGTTAAAAGTAAAATAAAATTAAAAAAAAAAAAAGATGATATTTGCCCGTTAAGCTCTGATTTAATTAAAATAGTGCCTGGAAAAATAGATCCAGGGCAAGGTCCTGGCTTGGACTATTACAGTGAAAGCAATTTTTAACTAAGACATGTGTTGGACGTGAGGAAGTGGAGAGTGTATGGGTAATGAGAAGGAAAAGATTTATCTTGGAAAGATTTTATAGGGTTAGGTAGCAAAGATTAGTGTGTTGTATTGTTTAGTGCTGCTGGAAGAGAATAGTGTAGACAGGAAGATAGGAAATATTTATCTAGTGGATAGTGGTAGATAGGAAAAGATTTTACATTTAGAACATAGAAGGAGGAAGCAGTGCCAAAGAGGAAAGAAAATTAGAAGTTTCCAAGAATTAAAATATTTAAAAAAGCAGTTTTAAAAATTAAAAATCAAAAAAAAATAATTCAGAATTAAGAAGGGAAGAAAAACTTAATAAGAAGAAACCAAAAAAAAAAAACCCAAACCTGACCAATCAATCAAATAAGCAAAACCGTCCACAACAAATAAACAAATAAAAAAAGGTTAAATACTGTCCCTGGTTTTTGTCTTCTCATCTGCCTGGTGGAAACCAATCTGCTCTTGATGGTGTTGTCTTGATGACGCAGTCTTTCTCTTACAGCTCGGGTTGCTATGATTTCTGTTTTTGTTTTCAGCAAAACAAAGGATTTGCTGCGAGCTCAGGTGCTGGCCCGGGCAGCGGGCTGATCCCAGTCTGTCGGGCGGGGCCCGTGTTGGAGGGGGGTTCCTCCGCTCTACAGAGCAACCACCAGTAGCCTCCACTCCCTGCTCTTCTCCCAGCTTTCTCCGCTGCAGCTGCAGCTTTGGGCGTGCACGGGCTCCTCCACCGCTGGCGCACACACACTGCCATTGACACATCCAAGTCCCAAAGGCGGGCACGAGGTTTCCCGTCCTGCTCGAGCTGGTCCCTGGTCAGCAACCAGTGGGCGACTTCCCCTCTCCGTTCAGCAAGCCCCTGACTAGGAGTGTTTGAACTTACCCAGTGCCAGGTGGAAAGTCGTGATGTTCGCCCAGCCAAGAGGCGCAATTTTCGCGCTGAGCGCTCCCCTTCTGGCTCTATCTATGTCTCTAGGCAGCACTCCCCGCTCGCAGTATCTTATCTTCGCAGTGTCTTAATTCTGCCAGCGATCTGGCCGGATTTTCAGAATTTTCGCACTGAGAGCTGCCTTCTCTCTCCATGGCGCTTCTCTCAGGCTCTCTCCTAGGGCACTTCCTAGCAAGCTCTCCGCCAGTCCAGTGTGGGGTTTAGGATAGAGGGTTCTCAGAACAGGAGCTCCAGGAAAGTTCTGGCTGTTTACTCTTCAACCCTCGCAGACCTAAGGAGTTCTTCTGTCGTCTAGCGGCTGGTTTGTTGTTGGTGTTTCATTTTTTGCTTCGTTCTGGTGATTCTGTTGGGGAGCTGGTGAAATCTTCCCCTCATTCCTCCGCCATCTTGGCCCTCTTCCTAGTGTCCTTTCTTGTGTCTAATAATCTTGTTCATTTTAACGTACATATTGTCTTATATGAGGATTCCTACCCCAGATTTATTTTGGTTTCCATTTACATTGAATATATTTTTCCATTCTCTCTCTTTCAGTCTATATGTGTCTCTAGGTCTGAAATGGATTTCTCTTGAACAGTGTGTATATGAAGATACTGTTTTTGTATACATTCAGGCATTCTTTTTCTTTTAGTTTGTTTTGTCTGATATGAGGATTCTTTTGATTTGCATTTGCATGGAATATATTTTCCCATCCTCTTACTTTCAGTTTGTATGGTTCTTTAGGTCTGAAGTGAGTTTCTTGTAAATAGCATATATATAGGTCTTGGTTTTGTATCCATTCAGTCTGTGTCTTTTGGTTAGAGCATTTAGTCCATTTTCATTTCAAGTAGTTATTGATACAAATGATCATATTTTCATCTGCTAAATGTTTAGAATCTGTTTTGTAGATCTTTTTCTTCTCTTCTCTTGACTGCATAAGTCCCTTTAACATCTGTTGTAAGGCTGATTTTGTCATACTAAATTCTTTTAATCTTTCTTTTCCTGTCGAGCTTCCCTGTAGCAACCAGTGGGCGACTTCCCCTCTCCGTTCAGCAAGCCCCTGACTAGGAGTGTTTGAACTTACCCAGTGCCAGGTGGAAAGTCGTGATGTTCGCCCAGCCAAGAGGCGCAATTTTCGCGCTGAGCGCTCCCCTTCTGGCTCTATCTATGTCTCTAGGCAGCACTCCCCGCTCGCAGTATCTTATCTTCGCAGTGTCTTAATTCTGCCAGCGATCTGGCCGGATTTTCAGAATTTTCGCACTGAGAGCTGCCTTCTCTCTCCATGGCGCTTCTCTCAGGCTCTCTCCTAGGGCACTTCCTAGCAAGCTCTCCGCCAGTCCAGTGTGGGGTTTAGGATAGAGGGTTCTCAGAACAGGAGCTCCAGGAAAGTTCTGGCTGTTTACTCTTCAACCCTCGCAGACCTAAGGAGTTCTTCTGTCGTCTAGCGGCTGGTTTGTTGTTGGTGTTTCATTTTTTGCTTCGTTCTGGTGATTCTGTTGGGGAGCTGGTGAAATCTTCCCCTCATTCCTCCGCCATCTTGGCCCTCTTCCTAGTGTCCTTTCTTGTGTCTAATAATCTTGTTCATTTTAACGTACATATTGTCTTATATGAGGATTCCTACCCCAGATTTATTTTGGTTTCCATTTACATTGAATATATTTTTCCATTCTCTCTCTTTCAGTCTATATGTGTCTCTAGGTCTGAAATGGATTTCTCTTGAACAGTGTGTATATGAAGATACTGTTTTTGTATACATTCAGGCATTCTTTTTCTTTTAGTTTGTTTTGTCTGATATGAGGATTCTTTTGATTTGCATTTGCATGGAATATATTTTCCCATCCTCTTACTTTCAGTTTGTATGGTTCTTTAGGTCTGAAGTGAGTTTCTTGTAAATAGCATATATATAGGTCTTGGTTTTGTATCCATTCAGTCTGTGTCTTTTGGTTAGAGCATTTAGTCCATTTTCATTTCAAGTAGTTATTGATACAAATGATCATATTTTCATCTGCTAAATGTTTAGAATCTGTTTTGTAGATCTTTTTCTTCTCTTCTCTTGACTGCATAAGTCCCTTTAACATCTGTTGTAAGGCTGATTTTGTCATACTAAATTCTTTTAATCTTTCTTTTCTGTAAATCTTTTGATTTCACCATCAATTTTGAATAAAATCCTTGCCATGTAGAGTATTCATGGCTGTAGATTTTTCTTTTTCAGCACTTTAAATATGTCTTGCCCTTCCCTTCTGTCCTGCAGAGTTTCTGCTGAAAGATCTGTAGTAAATACACAGGGTTTCCCTTGTATGTTACCTGTTGCTTTTCCCTTGTTACTTTTAATATTCTTGCTTTGTGTTTAGTCTGTGCTATGTTGATCAGCATGTGTCCTGACCATGTTTCTCCTTGGGTTTGTCCTTTATGGGACTCTTTGTGCATCTTGGACATGATTAACTTTCTTTCCTCATGCTGGGGAAGTTTTAAGCTATAATCTCTTCAAAATTTTTCTCATACTCTCTGTTTTTGTCATGGACAAGCAAAGGCATCTTCACTGATTGATTACTGGGGCCCTAATTATGAGGAGAACAATTCTGATGGGGAAAATGATGAGGAAGAGAAGTTAATTTGCAGGGGATGCCACTATGCAGGGAAGAAGACTCCTCTACTCTAACTTGGTGGGTATGTCAAATGCTCCCACAAAGGTGGTCATTAGTATGAGGGGATGGTTTCATATTCACTTCTCATAGGAAAGATCAAGAAAAGATACCTGGGCCAAGCAGACAAATGTCTTTTCACACTAATGGTAAGCACTGCCTGCAGCCCTGCCTCTCTGAGACCTCCTCTGAGGATGGCTAAGTAGCTAGGTACTGATAAAAGCTTGGACCTGAAATAGCCCCACTCATACAATTAGCAGTTTATAGGCTTAAACTATCACCTTTGACAGACATTGACAGAGATGCTTACCTAGGTGCTAGTACAGAGCACAAAAGCTCTTCCATTCTTGCCTTTTTAGTCATAGTGTAACACACTCTTTACAACTCATAGTTCCCTTTGTAAATTAAGAATTGTAAGAATGTTTTCTGTACAAACACGTTTTCCCCCCAGAACAGAGGTGTTTACCTAGGTGCTAGTAGAGGAGCAAAAAGCTCCAGTAGTAACCACTTTTATGTCTCTAAAGGAGCAAAAAGCTCTTGTAATAACCACTTTTATGATTACTAGTTAACTTGAGATTTCTAATTGACAAAATATAAAAATGTAAGGTAAGGTTGTGTGGGAGGATCACTCATGGAGATTGGCTTCTCCCAATGTGAGACTTAGACTCTCCAGCTCTGGGGTAAGAACTTCTGTTTGCATTTGATTGAGTTCTGATTATTTGATTAAATTCTGATTATTTGTGCCTGCCTTTATTTGAATTCTGATTAATGGAATTTTGATTCTGATTATTATATATTCTATGATTAACAAAACTACTCTTGGTTTGACAATACTCAAGACCACAACACTTTATTGTCCAACTCCAAGACTCACGACTCTGAGGGGACTACACTGTGACTGTAAAAGTTCTCTGATCTATTTAAGATAGTATCTTTTAGTGAGAACTAATAAGAATAGGAATCAGAGTAAGCTGCAGCACAGTGCCCGTGACATTTTCTCTTCTTCTCCTGGGACCCCTATAATTCTAATGTTGGTGCATTTGATATTACCCCAGAGGTCTCTGTGACTTTCCTTTTTTCTTTTCATTTTTTGTGCTTTGTTCTGTTCTTCAGCAGTTATTTCATCCATTCTGTCTTTCACTTCACTTATCCATTCTTAGACACCCTACTGAGTCCTTCCATAGTACATTTTAAATTATTTTTGGTCTCTTTTGTTGATTTTTTATTAATTTATTTGTATTTTTATCCATCTTTATTCTTTGGCCTTTGTGGGCCTCCCATAGCAGTGGCCCTTCTCCTTGCAGAGCACCAGCTCTAGGCACATGTGCTCCAGAGCACCAGCTGTAATTGGACACACTTGTCCAGCAGCTCCGGGGCACATGGGATCTTCCCAGACCAGGGATTGAACTGGTGCTCCTTGAATTGCATGGCAGACTCTTTACCCACTGGACCACCAGGGAAGTCCGATAGTACTTTTAAGTTTAGCGATTGAGTTGTTTGCCTCTATTTGTTTATTTTTAATTTCTTGTATGCCTTTTCTCAGTGTGCTAATTTCCTCTAATATTCTGTTTTCAGAGTTCTGGATCATCGATAGTATTGCTTTTCTGAATTCTCTTTCAGATAATTTGTCTACCTTCTCTTCGGTCATTTGGATTTGTGTGTCTGTTGTTTGTTCCTTCATTTGTGCAATGTCTCTCTGTCTTTTCATAATTGTTGTTAATTGTTGACTTTTTTGTGTTTGGGATCTTTTTCCAGGCTTCAAGGTTGAGTTTTTCCTTTGTTTTGTTTTCTGTCCTTGTAGAAAGATTCAATAGTTTATGTCTTGCACACAGTGTTACTGGCAGTTAAATGAGGCCATGTCTTGTTTGTAGATGTTTGTCTTTGTGCATGTTTCCTCTGTTTTATACTCCCTAGTGTTAGACATTCTCTGGTCATATAGGGTTTTAGAGTCAGTGCTCCCTCTCTGAGGTTTCTGCCTTTGATCTCTTGCCTGGGAATGGAGATTCCACATGTGCTTTGTTATGACATTCAGTGGTATTAAGGCAAATATAAACATTCGAGGGACAAAAGGCACATCCTTGACAAATGTCAATTAAAGAGTTATGCAAATATTATCTAACATAATGAAATCAACATACATATATACACATCCATATCAAAATTCAAACTGTCCAAAAGTTAGTGCACCTGGGAAGACCAAAGCTGATATCACCTGTTAAAAATCAAGCTGACAAAGTAAGTGGTGCTTTAATCTGGCTACTGGCAACCTCTTTCGAGAGGCCTAATTCCTTATGGTGTTTCACCAGGAGTAGGAGGGCATTCAGGAGATTCTCACCAGCTGGTCTGGATGGCTTGGGGGCAATCTTCTAGCCACTCTATGGACTGCAGCATTTTTATTAATTTATTTGTATTTTTATCCATCTTTATTCTTTGGCCTTTGTGGGCCTCCCATAGCAGTGGCCCTTCTCCTTGCAGAGCACCAGCTCTAGGCACATGTGCTCCAGAGCACCAGCTGTAATTGGACACACTTGTCCAGCAGCTCCGGGGCACATGGGATCTTCCCAGACCAGGGATTGAACTGGTGCTCCTTGAATTGCATGGCAGACTCTTTACCCACTGGACCACCAGGGAAGTCCGATAGTACTTTTAAGTTTAGCGATTGAGTTGTTTGCCTCTATTTGTTTATTTTTAATTTCTTGTATGCCTTTTCTCAGTGTGCTAATTTCCTCTAATATTCTGTTTTCAGAGTTCTGGATCATCGATAGTATTGCTTTTCTGAATTCTCTTTCAGATAATTTGTCTACCTTCTCTTCGGTCATTTGGATTTGTGTGTCTGTTGTTTGTTCCTTCATTTGTGCAATGTCTCTCTGTCTTTTCATAATTGTTGTTAATTGTTGACTTTTTTGTGTTTGGGATCTTTTTCCAGGCTTCAAGGTTGAGTTTTTCCTTTGTTTTGTTTTCTGTCCTTGTAGAAAGATTCAATAGTTTATGTCTTGCACACAGTGTTACTGGCAGTTAAATGAGGCCATGTCTTGTTTGTAGATGTTTGTCTTTGTGCATGTTTCCTCTGTTTTATACTCCCTAGTGTTAGACATTCTCTGGTCATATAGGGTTTTAGAGTCAGTGCTCCCTCTCTGAGGTTTCTGCCTTTGATCTCTTGCCTGGGAATGGAGATTCCACATGTGCTTTGTTATGACATTCAGTGGTATTAAGGCAAATATAAACATTCGAGGGACAAAAGGCACATCCTTGACAAATGTCAATTAAAGAGTTATGCAAATATTATCTAACATAATGAAATCAACATACATATATACACATCCATATCAAAATTCAAACTGTCCAAAAGTTAGTGCACCTGGGAAGACCAAAGCTGATATCACCTGTTAAAAATCAAGCTGACAAAGTAAGTGGTGCTTTAATCTGGCTACTGGCAACCTCTTTCGAGAGGCCTAATTCCTTATGGTGTTTCACCAGGAGTAGGAGGGCATTCAGGAGATTCTCACCAGCTGGTCTGGATGGCTTGGGGGCAATCTTCTAGCCACTCTATGGACTGCAGCATGCCAGGCTTCCCTGTCCTTCATCATCTCCTGGAGCTTGCTCAAACTCATATCCATTGACTCAGTGATGCCATCCAACCATCTCATCCTATGTCATCCCCTTCTTCTTTGCCTTTTATTTCTCCCAATATAAGGGTCACTTTGCATCAGGTGGCCAAAGTACTGGAGTTTCAGCTTCAGTATCAGTACTTCCAATGAATATTCAGGGTTGATTTCCTTTAGGGTTGACTAATGTAATCTCCTTGCAGTTCAGGGGACTCTCAAGAGTCTCCTCCAACACCACAGCTCGAAGGCACCAGTTCTTTGACTCTCAGTCTTCATTATGGGCCAACACTCACATTTATACATGACTACTGGGAAAACCATAGCTTTGACTATACAGACTTTTGTCAGCAAAATGATGTCTCTACTTTTGAATATGCTGTCTAGGTTTGTTAGATAGCTTTTCTTCTAAGGAACAATTTTCTTTGAATTTCATGGCTGCATTCACCATCTGCATTGTTTTTGGAGCTCAAGAACATAAAATCTGTCATTCTTTCCATTGCTTTGCCATGAATGGTGAGACCAGATGCCATGATCTTCAATTTTTGAATGTTGAGTTTTAGGCCAGCTTTTTCACTCTCCTCTTTTACCTTCATCAAGAGGCTCTTTAGAAAAGAGGCTCTTTTCTTTAGAAAAAAAAAAAAAAGCTCTTTAGTTCTAATTCACTTATTCACTTTCTGCCAAAAGGATGGTGTCATCTGCATAGTCGAGGTTACTGATATTTCTTCCAGCAATCTTTATTCCAGCTTGTGCTTCATCAAATTACCTTAGGAAAAAAAAAATGCATAAGTGGTATTTTACCTTATTTTGAAATCCATGGAAGAAAAAGAGCAAATTTGACTCTCCATTTGCCATAGGCAAAGGGATCTCAATTGTCACTTTACATATTATATTCAGGAGGTGCTTTATTTATGTCTTCCTAATATTTCCTTCTTTGTTTTTTAAAATTGGTTTTATTTTTTTTTTCTCTTTTTTTTATTTAACTTTTTGCTTTTACAGAGTTTCAATGTTTACAGATATATAAATATCTGTAATTTTCCTATTATATATGAAATGACCCAGTCACACTTTGCCATTCTTGCATTCTTTCCCTGCCCAAAGGCCAATAGATGCTGGGTCCATCTGAGCTTCCTTGGGGTCTCCTGCACTGTCCAAATGTTAAGCCTAGCAGGGCTCCAGTATCACTAAACCCTTATGGGATATTTTTCCCACCAACTATATTGTTGGATTAGGTTGGTATCTAAGATTTACGGCTAATTCAATGATCCTAAACTATAGCAGCAGAAATCTATTAGGAGACTGTCATATCATTTTAAGTAAACTATAGAGCTGGTCCTTATTTGCTACTTTCAAAAACCTACCACATCAGATTACAAATCCTGTGAAAATTAAAACCAAAGTGGCAGTGCTTACCAACCTTTTGAGATTGATGTAAAGAAAAGAGATATATACCATTTAGAATACTGAAAGTCAGACAAATGTCTTTGTTTTTTAAAACTGAAACATCAAAATTTTCAAAAGTTAATCATATTGTTACTCTCATACAAGACTCTAAAACAAAAATGGCCAAATTCTCATTCTTAATTTTTCAATCATATGAAGATAGAGAAAGTCGTCATTGTTCCAAAGAGGAGGACATTTTATCAACGAACTTCTGAGTTGCCAGTGGTTCAGTCCATATTAATGTGCTGTCAAGGGCAAAGCCAAAGGAACCCACAAAGTAAAAACTGCCCCTGCTTTAGGCTCCAAGAATGTGCAGAATAAAAATGAAAGGACAAGATACTATGTAGAACAAGTGTGCACCTCACACCACAATCACCGTCTCTCAAGCATCTGAGGGTTTATTTTATGAATAAGAATAACAGCTGGACCTTGTCCCATTAAATGTCAGATATATGCCTGGAAAGATAATGTACAAGCAGAATTAAATAGTACCCCATGGGTATCTGATATCTAGTATAAAACATATTTTTAATCAACTGATTTTCTTATTCCTCTAAGATTTGTTAGCAGTGTAACTCACTACTATGTTTTAGGATGTTTATCAGCTCTTACACTGAGTAGATGTTTGAACCATAACCAAAATCCTTAATGTGTTTTTAAGATTCTTCATAATTTGACCCCTTTTAACAGCTTTCCCAACTACTCCCGTGACTCCAATAAACCTGAAGAACTTTCAGCTTAGGAAGAGCTGTGCCAGGTGAACCAAACATCATTCCTGTGTTCAAGAAAATCAATGAGGATTATAAGTATAATAAGAGCTTCATATATGCGAGCACAGGACACCTAACCCAGTCTTAGGGGCAACGAAGGTATCCAGAGAAAATATCTAAAGCAATATCAGAAAGTAGCTAAGGATTAGGCCATTGAGTTTGTGTGGACAAGTATTTCTCACAACGGAAATATCCTCTGCAAGTGCCTGGAGGTCAGAAGTTCCTTACAAACATTACAAACATTCTTTAGTTTAACCATAGTGTCAGTTTGTTCACTGTGTTTAAATGCTAATTCTGCTGGGTAAATGTGAGATGAGTTCTCAATATGAGTTTTTCCCCTTGGTTCTTCTAAGCCTCACAAGTTTACTGTGCTCAAAATAATTACAGAAACATAAGAAACAAGTCTAAAAAATTAAGAATGGAACGATATATGTGTCATTTTACAAACTGCTATTCCCTTACTATTCTTCCCTAAACTATAATGACTGGCTCCATGTGGCTGTGTTGTTTTATTTCACTTACTGTTAAACTGTTATCAGTCTTCATTAGACTGAAGGAAGGTGGGCTCCATGAGAGACAAGCCCTAAAAGTAAACTTAATTTTGAGCAGTTGTTTCTCTTCTGTAATCTTTTATATTTCATGCAGTTTAGGTTCACTGAGCTCCCTGACGATATCCTCATTCAAAAACACAAAAGCAAAGCAGGAACAATGTATATGCTAAAATGCATGCTAAAAGTGTGACATTTCCTTACCTTCATTTCAGCCTGACCCCTCTCATTTATCATCCCTGGCCTTATTCTCAAGTCCTTCTAGTCATATCTTGTGCTACTAGAAAAATACATTGGATGAGGACCTGGCAAAATAACTCTTCTTTAGCTAAATATAAACATGTGATACATTTTTTCAGAATAGAAAAGTGAATGAATTTCAATATACCACAGTGGCACATATGTTCTCCATGAATGTCAATTGAGGAGAATTAACTTGGAGTTGGTGGAGCAGCAAAAAAGCTTTTGTGCTCAATTACTGGTACTTTCTTTTGATTCACAATGTGATATATCACAAATATCTTACCCTTTTGCCACTCAGTTTTCCTCTTCTTTCAAGAATCTATGAAGCCTCCTGGTCTTCTTTCTCCCACTGCTTGTGCTCCCTAATTTCTGTGTAGTTTTCACTAGTTTCAGTAGGTGCACTTAGGAAAAGAGCTATATATGCGTGAAGAAAAAAGAGCTTTTCTGATTTGCAAAACTACTTGATTAAAGTCAGAATGCTAGGTGCAAATATAATCCTCATAAGTCTATTTTATGTCAGGTTTTGATGCTGAAAAAAGCCCACATTTTTACCTATCACTGTGGTATTTATTTTTTACTCCACAAACATATAATACCATAATATAATTCTAGAAGCTTTGCTAGGAAATATTAATATCTTTCAATTTAGTTTTCTTTGTTGATAAACACATTTTCTTTGTTGAGGCTGCAACGACACACAAAAAATAAATCAGTTCTTTTTATTAAGCTCCAACAGTAAATAAATTTTGATTCAATTACCTTTATGTACTCTCTGACCTGATTTTTTAAAAATAAAAATAAACATTTTGATGAAAATGAATCTGTGGTAATACTCTTCTTCAGAAGAGCTCAAAGAAATCCATAAATACTGCTCCAACCATTTTGGAGCTTCTAATTTAAAATGATGCACCATGCAAGAGTTACAAACAATAGTTTCATATGAAATCACAAAGTTTAGTATCAGCTCTTACAAGTAATTTCCTATGACTTCTGACTCATTTGGAGAGGAGTTATGCATCTGTGCATAGCTAAGTGACCTAAATTACTTTAACATCTGATTCATCATGCCCAGCCTCTATTTTTATATTTAACTCTATCTTTTTTCCAAACTTCAATGTCAATATGGAGCAAGTTCACACATAAATAATCTCCAAACCTATAGAAAAATACATTGGATGAGGACCTGGCAAAATAACTCTTCTTTAGCTAAATATAAACATGTGATACATTTTTTCAGAATAGAAAAGTGAATGAATTTCAATATACCACAGTGGCACATATGTTCTCCATGAATGTCAATTGAGGAGAATTAACTTGGAGTTGGTGGAGCAGCAAAAAAGCTTTTGTGCTCAATTACTGGTACTTTCTTTTGATTCACAATGTGATATATCACAAATATCTTACCCTTTTGCCACTCAGTTTTCCTCTTCTTTCAAGAATCTATGAAGCCTCCTGGTCTTCTTTCTCCCACTGCTTGTGCTCCCTAATTTCTGTGTAGTTTTCACTAGTTTCAGTAGGTGCACTTAGGAAAAGAGCTATATATGCGTGAAGAAAAAAGAGCTTTTTCTGATTTGCAAAACTACTTGATTAAAGTCAGAATGCTAGGTGCAAATATAATCCTCATAAGTCTATTTTATGTCAGGTTTTGATGCTGAAAAAAGCCCACATTTTTACCTATCACTGTGGTATTTATTTTTTACTCCACAAACATATAATACCATAATATAATTCTAGAAGCTTTGCTAGGAAATATTAATATCTTTCAATTTAGTTTTCTTTGTTGATAAACACATTTTCTTTGTTGAGGCTGCAACGACACACAAAAAATAAATCAGTTCTTTTTATTAAGCTCCAACAGTAAATAAATTTTGATTCAATTACCTTTATGTACTCTCTGACCTGATTTTTAAAAATAAAAATAAACATTTTGATGAAAATGAATCTGTGGTAATACTCTTCTTCAGAAGAGCTCAAAGAAATCCATAAATACTGCTCCAACCATTTTGGAGCTTCTAATTTAAAATGATGCACCATGCAAGAGTTACAAACAATAGTTTCATATGAAATCACAAAGTTTAGTATCAGCTCTTACAAGTAATTTCCTATGACTTCTGACTCATTTGGAGAGGAGTTATGCATCTGTGCATAGCTAAGTGACCTAAATTACTTTAACATCTGATTCATCATGCCCAGCCTCTATTTTTATATTTAACTCTATCTTTTTTCCAAACTTCAATGTCAATATGGAGCAAGTTCACACATAAATAATCTCCAAACCTATAGCTTTATTGTTTGCTTCCCCAAATAGATTTTTACATCTTTTCTCTTCCTGTCTCTTAATTAAATTCTAATTATACACTTATGCCAAGCAAATATACAGAATCTTAAAGATGGAAGGGTATCTCAAAGTTGACTAGTTTAGACCTCATAAATAATGAAGAAATAACCTTCTTAAATTCACTGACAGGTAATGCAGACTCTGAACGATTCCAGGACAGAGAATCCACTAAATCACAAAGAAGCTGATTTCTCATATTTCCAAATTCAGATGTTTTACATGCTCTTCCAATACCTGATGGGAGCAGGGTCTTTGCATAACTTCTTCCTAAATACCTTTATGTCTTTCTTTAATTTCAACTCAGCAAGGCTTGTAGTCGTTCTTCTTTGATCCATCTTAATTTTTATCCACAATACTTACTGCGAACCAACTTTACATTACAGGTGTGTTTGTTTATTTGTTGATTATCTGATGTAGCACGAAGCATAAACTCCAACAATGGAGGGACTATATTTCATTACCACTGTATCCCCAACCCCTAGTATAATGCCTGGTATATAGTGGGTACCAGAAATATTAGTTGATTAATTGAATGTTGAATTTAAATGGATATCTCTATAATTTTAGTCAATGTCTAAGTTCTGTTTTTTGGAATCAAACAAGAGCAAACATTCTGCATGTAAATTGGTACAGCACTATGAAGAACAGTATGGAGATTACATAAAAAACTAGTAATAGAACTGCCATATAATCTAACCTTCCCACTCTTGGATATATATCAGAGAAAACCATGCTTCAAAAAGATATGTGCACTCCAATATTCTAATCAGCACTATTTAGAGTGACCAAGACATGCAGCAACTTAAATATTCATCAACAGATGAATGGTTAAAGATGTGGTACACGTAGGTAATCGAATACTACTCAGCCATAAAAATGAATGAAATAGTTCCTTTTACACCAACATGGATGGACCTAGAGATGATCAAACTGAGTGGAATATGTCATACAAAGAAAGACTAATATATTCCACTTATATGTGGAATCTAAAAATGATATAAATGAGCTTCTTAACAAAACAGAAATAGACTCATAGACTTAGAAAATAAACTCATGTTTACCAAAGCAGAAAGGGGGAAAGAAGGATAAATTAGGAGGATGGTATTAACATAGACACGATAATATATACAGAATCTTAAAGATGGAAGGGTATCTCAAAGTTGACTAGTTTAGACCTCATAAATAATGAAGAAATAACCTTCTTAAATTCACTGACAGGTAATGCAGACTCTGAACGATTCCAGGACAGAGAATCCACTAAATCACAAAGAAGCTGATTTCTCATATTTCCAAATTCAGATGTTTTACATGCTCTTCCAATACCTGATGGGAGCAGGGTCTTTGCATAACTTCTTCCTAAATACCTTTATGTCTTTCTTTAATTTCAACTCAGCAAGGCTTGTAGTCGTTCTTCTTTGATCCATCTTAATTTTTATCCACAATACTTACTGCGAACCAACTTTACATTACAGGTGTGTTTGTTTATTTGTTGATTATCTGATGTAGCACGAAGCATAAACTCCAACAATGGAGGGACTATATTTCATTACCACTGTATCCCCAACCCCTAGTATAATGCCTGGTATATAGTGGGTACCAGAAATATTAGTTGATTAATTGAATGTTGAATTTAAATGGATATCTCTATAATTTTAGTCAATGTCTAAGTTCTGTTTTTTGGAATCAAACAAGAGCAAACATTCTGCATGTAAATTGGTACAGCACTATGAAGAACAGTATGGAGATTACATAAAAAACTAGTAATAGAACTGCCATATAATCTAACCTTCCCACTCTTGGATATATATCAGAGAAAACCATGCTTCAAAAAGATATGTGCACTCCAATATTCTAATCAGCACTATTTAGAGTGACCAAGACATGCAGCAACTTAAATATTCATCAACAGATGAATGGTTAAAGATGTGGTACACGTAGGTAATCGAATACTACTCAGCCATAAAAATGAATGAAATAGTTCCTTTTACACCAACATGGATGGACCTAGAGATGATCAAACTGAGTGGAATATGTCATACAAAGAAAGACTAATATATTCCACTTATATGTGGAATCTAAAAATGATATAAATGAGCTTCTTAACAAAACAGAAATAGACTCATAGACTTAGAAAATAAACTCATGTTTACCAAAGCAGAAAGGGGGAAAGAAGGATAAATTAGGAGGATGGTATTAACATAGACACGATAATATATATGCAATAGAAAATCAAAAAGGATCTATTGTATAGCACAGGGAACTCTAGTCAATATAGTTGAAATGACCTACATGTGAAAAGACTCTGAAAGAAGAATTGATAAATATATGTGTGTGTGTGTGTGTGTGTGTGTATATATATACACATACATATACATATATATATATATATATATATATGTAACTAAATCGCACCTGAAACTAACACACCACTGTAAATAAATTATACTCCAATATAATATAAATATTTCAAACAATGATAGCACTAATAAAAAATTTTAAAGAACAAATACTCTCCTACATTATAGTCAACATTCAGATATTTGAAAACAACTTTCAAATCCTTTACTGTCAGAATTATGGTATTCAGGTAGTAGAAAGCATTTTTACAAGCACGATATTAAACTACAACTTTATTAACTCAAAGTAAATAATCAGAGAAACGAATCTTGGAAATAAGACTTGTGTTTTTTAGGCCTTATAGACAATAGTGTAATTTGGAATTAAGAGGTGGAACTAGGGAGCATGGAAGAAATTTAGAATATTGCTGTTTCCTCAAGTTTGTAGTATTAAAAAAAATAGATTACTAAATCAGCATTACGGGTCTTTAATGGTTTACCATCAATTTCTAAGTCTTGTAGAAACAGTCATAATATTATTTCTCAATAAAAATTTCATTTTTACTGGGGGAATTAACCTCTAACCTCAGCTTCCTTATTGAAAATTGAAGACAAGATTATCTTCAGTATTCCTCACAGTTGAGATTATCTAGCTAATAAGTAATGCCTGAATGGAGCATAATTCTGCTGAGATTAGAAATGAGACCATGAAGCTGGTGGCCTGGGAGATAGAAACTGTTTTAGAATAGCCTTTATCAGAACTGAGTGGAATATGTCATACAAAGAAAGACTAATATATTCCACTTATATGTGGAATCTAAAAATGATATAAATGAGCTTCTTAACAAAACAGAAATAGACTCATAGACTTAGAAAATAAACTCATGTTTACCAAAGCAGAAAGGGGGAAAGAAGGATAAATTAGGAGGATGGTATTAACATAGACACGATAATATATATGCAATAGAAAATCAAAAAGGATCTATTGTATAGCACAGGGAACTCTAGTCAATATAGTTGAAATGACCTACATGTGAAAAGACTCTGAAAGAAGAATTGATAAATATATGTGTGTGTGTGTGTGTGTGTGTGTGTATATATATACACATACATATACATATATATATATATATATATATATGTAACTAAATCGCACCTGAAACTAACACACCACTGTAAATAAATTATACTCCAATATAATATAAATATTTCAAACAATGATAGCACTAATAAAAAATTTTAAAGAACAAATACTCTCCTACATTATAGTCAACATTCAGATATTTGAAAACAACTTTCAAATCCTTTACTGTCAGAATTATGGTATTCAGGTAGTAGAAAGCATTTTTACAAGCACGATATTAAACTACAACTTTATTAACTCAAAGTAAATAATCAGAGAAACGAATCTTGGAAATAAGACTTGTGTTTTTTAGGCCTTATAGACAATAGTGTAATTTGGAATTAAGAGGTGGAACTAGGGAGCATGGAAGAAATTTAGAATATTGCTGTTTCCTCAAGTTTGTAGTATTAAAAAAAATAGATTACTAAATCAGCATTACGGGTCTTTAATGGTTTACCATCAATTTCTAAGTCTTGTAGAAACAGTCATAATATTATTTCTCAATAAAAATTTCATTTTTACTGGGGGAATTAACCTCTAACCTCAGCTTCCTTATTGAAAATTGAAGACAAGATTATCTTCAGTATTCCTCACAGTTGAGATTATCTAGCTAATAAGTAATGCCTGAATGGAGCATAATTCTGCTGAGATTAGAAATGAGACCATGAAGCTGGTGGCCTGGGAGATAGAAACTGTTTTAGAATAGACTTTATCAGAACTGAGCTAGGGAACATTAAAGATAATAATAATAAAAAGAGAAGATATTGAGCATCCATGAAGACCCCATTTAGAGGTATGGAATTAGAGTCAGTGGATATCTCTCAGATGGGGACTTTCTCTACTAATCTTTTATGTACCAGAAGATACTGTGTTAGTGACCTAGGTCTGAGGCTGGACAAGTTGGATGCCTGAAATTTTAGTGTAACTATGAGGGTGATATTCTGGTATTAGGGTACATCTTTGGAGGGAAATAGAGAAATAAGATAGAATAAATAAATAATTTTGACAGAAAACATTTTGAATTGAAATATGCCCAATAATTATTTACATTAATGGATATATGTAATATATATTCTTTATCCTTTCCTCTGTTCTTTATTACCAATCTTGGCTTTCAAAGTATATTAAATACTTGCCCTAGACTAAAACTATTTCTAAAATCCCACTTTTCTTTGATTTGTCCTGTTTTTTTTTGTTGTTGTTCTATTTCTTAATGTATTTGTATATGGAAAACTTCTTTATTTCATATTTAAGTATAAACAAAATATTGCGAGAATGATTAAGATTAGGAATTGCTTATTGTCTCACACATGTGGCATATCTCAGTTTGTTCATAGTTTGTCCATGTATCATTTTTACTAAATGAGTATGTGCTAAATCTCTTCAGTCATGTATGACTCTTTGTGACTCTACAGACCATAGACCACTAGGCTCTTCTATCCAATGGATTCTCAAGACAAGAATTCTAGAGTGGGCTGTTGTGCCTTCCCTCCAGGAATCTTCCCAACCAAGGGATAGAACCCATTCTCTTATATCTCCTGCATTGGCAGTTGGGTTCATTATTACTAGCACCACCTGGGAAGCCCAAATGAGAACAGATAATTCTAAACAACCAATGACAATGGAAGATGATAATAATGTGGATAAATTCTATCTACAAATCTATCTACAAACCTTATTCTAGACAATGATTTCAACTACTATGTCAACAAATCTTTTGTGTTCCTCATTAGAGTTATTTGGATTTCAGTCTGATCTGCTTTCAAAAACAGTGAGTTCATTCCCAAAGAGCCCAAGTCAAAACATGATAATGGCCAAGGGAACAATTGCTGGTTCCATCAAGCCTCCTCTCCCAGAAGTCAAGCATTCATATATCCCCAGATCCTGGTGACTGAGAATAATCATCCTTACTAAAGTTGCTTGAAGCAGTACATATTCCCAAGCTTAGAGTCAGTGGATATCTCTCAGATGGGGACTTTCTCTACTAATCTTTTATGTACCAGAAGATACTGTGTTAGTGACCTAGGTCTGAGGCTGGACAAGTTGGATGCCTGAAATTTTAGTGTAACTATGAGGGTGATATTCTGGTATTAGGGTACATCTTTGGAGGGAAATAGAGAAATAAGATAGAATAAATAAATAATTTTGACAGAAAACATTTTGAATTGAAATATGCCCAATAATTATTTACATTAATGGATATATGTAATATATATTCTTTATCCTTTCCTCTGTTCTTTATTACCAATCTTGGCTTTCAAAGTATATTAAATACTTGCCCTAGACTAAAACTATTTCTAAAATCCCACTTTTCTTTGATTTGTCCTGTTTTTTTTTGTTGTTGTTCTATTTCTTAATGTATTTGTATATGGAAAACTTCTTTATTTCATATTTAAGTATAAACAAAATATTGCGAGAATGATTAAGATTAGGAATTGCTTATTGTCTCACACATGTGGCATATCTCAGTTTGTTCATAGTTTGTCCATGTATCATTTTTACTAAATGAGTATGTGCTAAATCTCTTCAGTCATGTATGACTCTTTGTGACTCTACAGACCATAGACCACTAGGCTCTTCTATCCAATGGATTCTCAAGACAAGAATTCTAGAGTGGGCTGTTGTGCCTTCCCTCCAGGGAATCTTCCCAACCAAGGGATAGAACCCATTCTCTTATATCTCCTGCATTGGCAGTTGGGTTCATTATTACTAGCACCACCTGGGAAGCCCAAATGAGAACAGATAATTCTAAACAACCAATGACAATGGAAGATGATAATAATGTGGATAAATTCTATCTACAAATCTATCTACAAACCTTATTCTAGACAATGATTTCAACTACTATGTCAACAAATCTTTTGTGTTCCTCATTAGAGTTATTTGGATTTCAGTCTGATCTGCTTTCAAAAACAGTGAGTTCATTCCCAAAGAGCCCAAGTCAAAACATGATAATGGCCAAGGGAACAATTGCTGGTTCCATCAAGCCTCCTCTCCCAGAAGTCAAGCATTCATATATCCCCAGATCCTGGTGACTGAGAATAATCATCCTTACTAAAGTTGCTTGACAGATACATATTCCCCATTATTTTGTCAGCTACAAATAGGCAGTTACCAACTACCTTACCAATGACTGAACAACAAGGCATTTATCATCCACCACTGTGGAGACTGAAAGCTGAGTTGTGACAGCTGCTGTCTCGCAACACCCTCTGAAGAAGTTCAAGGTGGAGAAAGGCACTCTGTGCTCCAGAGTATCTGGTGAGACAGGTGCTTAGGCAGGCAGATGTTTTAGGAACAGATTTTATGATTTCAGTCTTTGCATTTCCTCATACCTAGAAAAGGATTTAGTAAAATCCATTCAGGGTGACATCAGATCTTCATGATTGACCAAAAATCCCCTTTATAATGTGAGTGTTTATTGAAACTCCCCTTCATCAAAGCCTTATATATTGATTTTCTTCCTGCTGCCTTTTGGGAGCAGTCTCACAGGTGTTTCAGGTACATCTGAGGTGCTTCCTCCCAGGCTGCAGTCCTAATTGTGCCCCAAATAAAACTTAAATCTCAACTAAGATTATCTTCTTTTAGTCAACAATTTCATCCACAACATGAAGTCTTCCTTTTATTAATCTCTTTTTCTCTATTTTTTATCAAATGCAACTTACAGTAAAATCAGAAATAAACCCTGGTTTTTGACTTAAAGATGTCTCAAATTGATGGAGACTGTCAGTGTCCTGGTTTGCAGGAGTTGCTTCTATTGCTCTACTTTAGATATTCAACTTTGTATTTCATTAGATAAAGTGATTAAAGAGCATCCAATAACATTTATCAGAAACAAAAATTGATCTTACATATCCTGTCAGACAGCACCTTAAAATGTTTGCATATAACCTGAGAAATTTTTAGGATCCATGGTAGAACTGGATTCTTAGGTAAGGATAATTTGTGTTACTTTTCCATTGCTATGTTGTTACATTATCACAATATCACAAACTTAATAGTTCAAAACAAGATGAATTAATTAACTCACAGTTTCCAAGGGTTTGGGCTCCAGCACATTTTCCTGGGTCTTCTGCCTTACAGTGTCACAAAGCTACAAAGTTCTAGTCATGGCTATGATTTCATCTGAGACTTAGGGTCTTCTTCTAGGTTTCTTGGCTGTTACCAGAATTCAGCTCATTGTGTTTATAGGACTGAGATATTATATTTCTTTCTGGATACCACTGGAGACCTATCAACTCTAAGGAAGGTGATTATTCTAAATCACAAGGACCTAGGAATATCTGAATGATTGACTTCTAGGAAAGGAGGACTGATAGAGCCATTTTAAGCTCTTTAAGGCTGCTCATTGTTCTGTCATGTGCTCCTTTCTACAGTGTGGCAGATTGCTTCTTCAAGGCCAGCAAGACAGCATTTCTCTTGCTTTTAACTTCCCTTTCTAGTCTGTTAAGACAAAGTCTTCTCTAACATAATAAAATTATGGGAGTAACTAGATCATCATAGTCACAGGTCCTACCAACAATCAAGCAGAGTTTATACGAAATGTTAAGTACTATAAGAAATGTTGCATACATATTAGGCAGAGGAAGGCATGTCTTAAATTCTCCCTGTCAAAAATCCATGTTGCAAGAGATTGGTTCAAGATGATGGGGTAGAAGGATGTGTACTCCTAATTGTGCCCCAAATAAAACTTAAATCTCAACTAAGATTATCTTCTTTTAGTCAACAATTTCATCCACAACATGAAGTCTTCCTTTTATTAATCTCTTTTTCTCTATTTTTTATCAAATGCAACTTACAGTAAAATCAGAAATAAACCCTGGTTTTTGACTTAAAGATGTCTCAAATTGATGGAGACTGTCAGTGTCCTGGTTTGCAGGAGTTGCTTCTATTGCTCTACTTTAGATATTCAACTTTGTATTTCATTAGATAAAGTGATTAAAGAGCATCCAATAACATTTATCAGAAACAAAAATTGATCTTACATATCCTGTCAGACAGCACCTTAAAATGTTTGCATATAACCTGAGAAATTTTTAGGATCCATGGTAGAACTGGATTCTTAGGTAAGGATAATTTGTGTTACTTTTCCATTGCTATGTTGTTACATTATCACAATATCACAAACTTAATAGTTCAAAACAAGATGAATTAATTAACTCACAGTTTCCAAGGGTTTGGGCTCCAGCACATTTTCCTGGGTCTTCTGCCTTACAGTGTCACAAAGCTACAAAGTTCTAGTCATGGCTATGATTTCATCTGAGACTTAGGGTCTTCTTCTAGGTTTCTTGGCTGTTACCAGAATTCAGCTCATTGTGTTTATAGGACTGAGATATTATATTTCTTTCTGGATACCACTGGAGACCTATCAACTCTAAGGAAGGTGATTATTCTAAATCACAAGGACCTAGGAATATCTGAATGATTGACTTCTAGGAAAGGAGGACTGATAGAGCCATTTTAAGCTCTTTAAGGCTGCTCATTGTTCTGTCATGTGCTCCTTTCTACAGTGTGGCAGATTGCTTCTTCAAGGCCAGCAAGACAGCATTTCTCTTGCTTTTAACTTCCCTTTCTAGTCTGTTAAGACAAAGTCTTCTCTAACATAATAAAATTATGGGAGTAACTAGATCATCATAGTCACAGGTCCTACCAACAATCAAGCAGAGTTTATACGAAATGTTAAGTACTATAAGAAATGTTGCATACATATTAGGCAGAGGAAGGCATGTCTTAAATTCTCCCTGTCAAAAATCCATGTTGCAAGAGATTGGTTCAAGATGATGGGGTAGAAGGATGTGTACTCATCTTCTGCAAGAGCATCAAAATTGCAAATAGCTTTTGAAAAACCATCAACAGGAGAATGCTGGAACCCACCAAAAAAATACACCCACAACCAAGAATAAAGGAGAAGCTGAAATGAAATTGTGGGGGCGGGGGGCATAATCATGATAAAATCAAATTACATGTCCTCTGGGTGTGCAGCATACAAACTGGAGAACAATAATACCAAAGAAAGTTTCACACTCTTGGATTATTTTGAGACCCACATCAAGCTTCCTTGCCTGGAGATCCAGCAAAGGGACTAGCCATCCCTAGGGAATCTGACTTTTAAAGCTAGTGGGATTGGATCACAGTATAGGATGGGGGAAAACAGAGACTCTTCTATTGAAGGGCACAAACAAAACTTTGTGTGTGCCAGAACCCAGGAGAAAGGAACAGTAAACCCACAGGAGACTTAGATAGACCTAACTGTAAATTTTGAGGATTATCCTGTGGAGGCATGGCTCACCATGGAAATAATAGCACTGGCAATAGCAGTGCTTGGATGTGCCCCTTGGAGTTTGCCATTAGCCCTACCATAGAGCCTGTAGACTCCAGGACTGGGTTGTCTAGGCCAAACAACTAACAGGGAGGAAGCCCAGCCCACCCATCAAGAGAATATTGGATTAAAATTTTACAGAGAACAGGCCCTGCCCACCACAGTGAGACATGGTTTTCCCCACTACCAGTCCCTCCCTTCCAGGAAGTCTGCACAAGCCTCTTAAGTCTCATCCACCAGAGGGCAGATGAAAAAGTAAAAAGACTACAATCCTGCAGCCTCCAGAATTAAAATCACAGTCATAGAAAACTAACCAAAAACAAAAAGGCAAAGGATTATGACCCAGATTAAGAAACAAGATAAATCCCCTGAAAAACAACTAAACGAACTGAAGATAGGCAACCTGCCAGAAAAAGAATTCAGAATAATGAAAGTGAAGATGGTCCAGGATCTTGGAAAATGAATGAAGAAGATGCAGGAAACCTTTACCAAAGACCTAGAAGTACTAAAGAACAAACAAATAGATATGAACAATACATAAGAGGGAATCTATAACAGAATAACTGAGGCATAGGAATGGATAAGTGACCTAGAAGACAGAATAGTGGAAATCCACTACTCCAAAACAGAATATATATATATATATATACATATATACATATATACATATATATATATACATATTAAAAAAACAGAATGAAAGGAAAAGAAGAGATCCTAAGAGACATCTAGGACAATATTAAATGCACCAACATTCTCATTATTGGAGTCCCAGAAAAAGAGGCAAAGGACTTGAGAAAATATTTGAAGAGTAATAGCTGAAAACTTCTCTAATATGGAAAGGAAATAATCAACCCACTCCAGGAAGTTCAGAACCCTGGGCAGAATAAACCCAAGGAAGAACACACTGAGTCACATACTAATCAAACTGACAAAAATTAAAGACAAAGATAAAACACTAAAAGCAATAAACAATAAAGTTCAGAATGGCACAAACAAAACTTTGTGTGTGCCAGAACCCAGGAGAAAGGAACAGTAAACCCACAGGAGACTTAGATAGACCTAACTGTAAATTTTGAGGATTATCCTGTGGAGGCATGGCTCACCATGGAAATAATAGCACTGGCAATAGCAGTGCTTGGATGTGCCCCTTGGAGTTTGCCATTAGCCCTACCATAGAGCCTGTAGACTCCAGGACTGGGTTGTCTAGGCCAAACAACTAACAGGGAGGAAGCCCAGCCCACCCATCAAGAGAATATTGGATTAAAATTTTACAGAGAACAGGCCCTGCCCACCACAGTGAGACATGGTTTTCCCCACTACCAGTCCCTCCCTTCCAGGAAGTCTGCACAAGCCTCTTAAGTCTCATCCACCAGAGGGCAGATGAAAAAGTAAAAAGACTACAATCCTGCAGCCTCCAGAATTAAAATCACAGTCATAGAAAACAAACCCAAAAAACAAAAAGGCAAAGGATTATGACCCAGATTAAGAAACAAGATAAATCCCCTGAAAAACAACTAAACGAACTGAAGATAGGCAACCTGCCAGAAAAAGAATTCAGAATAATGAAAGTGAAGATGGTCCAGGATCTTGGAAAATGAATGAAGAAGATGCAGGAAACCTTTACCAAAGACCTAGAAGTACTAAAGAACAAACAAATAGATATGAACAATACATAAGAGGGAATCTATAACAGAATAACTGAGGCATAGGAATGGATAAGTGACCTAGAAGACAGAATAGTGGAAATCCACTACTCCAAAACAGAATATATATATATATATATATACATATATACATATATACATATATATATATACATATTAAAAAAAAACAGAATGAAAGGAAAAGAAGAGATCCTAAGAGACATCTAGGACAATATTAAATGCACCAACATTCTCATTATTGGAGTCCCAGAAAAAGAGGCAAAGGACTTGAGAAAATATTTGAAGAGTAATAGCTGAAAACTTCTCTAATATGGAAAGGAAATAATCAACCCACTCCAGGAAGTTCAGAACCCTGGGCAGAATAAACCCAAGGAAGAACACACTGAGTCACATACTAATCAAACTGACAAAAATTAAAGACAAAGATAAAACACTAAAAGCAATAAACAATAAAAGACAAACAATATGCAATGGAACACCCATAAGGCTATCAGCTGGTTTCTCAACAGAAACTCTACAAGCCAAAAGGGAATATTCAAAGTGATGAAATGAAAGAACCTGCAATCAAGAATACTCTACCCTGCAAGATTCTTGTTTTGTATTTAAGGAAGAAATCAAAAGCTTTCCAGATAAGCAAAAGCTAAGAAAAATCAGCACCATCAAACCAGGTTTACAAGCGGTAAAGGAACTTCTTCAGCCAGGAGAAGGAATAGATCTACAAAAAATAAAGCCAAAACAATTAAGAAAATGATCATAGGACCATACATATCAATAATTGCTTTAAATGTAAATGGATTAATTGCACCAACTAAAAGACATAGATTGATGGTATATATGCTGACCCACCTCAGACCTAGGGACAGTTACAGACTAAAAGTAAGGAGATTGGAGAAGGTATTTTACCCAAATGAAAATCAGAAAAGAAATGGAGAAGAAATACTCATTTTAGACAAAATAAATTTATAAAAAACAATTGTTATAAAAGACAAATAAGGACACTACATAAGGATCATAGGTTCATTCTGAGAAGAAGATATAACAATTATAATTATACATGCATCCAGCATAGCAGTACTTCAATATGTTAGGCAAATACTAACAACTATAAAAGGAGAAATTTACAGTCATACAATAAGATCAGGAAGAAGACTAGGGTGTCCATTTTTACCACTTTTGTTCAGCACAGTTTTGGAAGTCCTCACTACAGCAATTAGAGAAGAAAAAGAAACAAAAGAAATCTAAATTAGAAAAGAAGTTATGCTGTCACTGTTTCCAGATAAGATTATACTACACATGGAAAATTCTCAAGATGCTACCACGAAACTACTAGATCTCATCAATGAATTTGGTAAAGTTGCAGCTTACAGAATTAATATACAAAAATCTATTACATATCTACACACTAACAAAGACAGATCAGAAAGAGAAATTTAAGGAAGAATTCCATTTACCATTGGATCAGAAAGAATAAAATACATAAGAATAAAACTACCTAAGGAGACAAAACACCTATACTCCAAAAACTATGAGATACTAAAAAAAAAAAAAACTATGTGATACTGATGAAATACATCAAAGAAAACATAAACAGATGAAGACATATATTATGTTAGTAGATAGGAAGAATCAATATAGTCAAAATGACTATAATACCCAAGACAATCTACAGATTCATTACAATCTGTCAAATTACCAAGAACATTTTTCATGGATCTAGAACAAAAAATATCAAAATGTATATGGAGACACAAGGTACCAAAATAGCCAAAGCAATTTTGTGAAAGAAAAACAGAACTGGAGGAATGAGGCTTCTGATTTTGGACTACACTACAAAGCTAAGGTCATCAAAACAGCATGGTATTGGCACATAAATAGAAATACAGATCAATGGAATAGAATAGAAAGACCAGAAATAAGCCTATGGATATTTAATATATGATGAAAGAGGCAAGTCTACACAATGTTGTAAATAAAGTCTCCAACAAATGTTGTGGGGAAACTAGCCAGCTACATGTTAAAAAATTAAATTAGATCATTATTTAGCTCCATACACTAAGCTCAAAATGGGTTAAAGACCTCACTATGAGATCAGACACTGTAAAAATTCTAGAAGAAAAAAATGGCAGGGCTTCTCTGGTGGTCCAGTGGGTAAAGAGTCTACCTTGTAGTGCAGGAGGCACCAGTTTGATCCCTGGCCTGGGAAGATCCCACATGCCGCAGAGCAGCTGGACCAGTGTGTCCAATAGAAAGCCAGCTCTCTAGAGTGCATGCGCCCAGAGCCAGTACTCTGGAATGAGGCAGGCTACTGCAATGGGAGGCCCACACAGGCCAAAGAATAAAGATGGATGAAAAATAAATAAATAAAAAATCAATAAAAGGATGCCAATATTAAAAAAAAAAGTAGGCAGGACATTCTCTGACATAAATTGCAGCAATATCTTTTTCAATCCATCTACCAGAATAATGGAAACATAAATAAAAATAGACAAATGGGACCTACTTAAACTCAAAATCTTTTGCATAGCAAAAGACACAATAAGCATAACAAAAACCCTCACAGATTGGGGGAAAATATTTGCAAATAATGTGACCAACAAGGGAGCAGTCTAAAATTTACTGACAGTCCATGACACTTAACAGATCAAAACAAAGAACCCTCTCAAAAAAATGGACAGAAGACCTAAAAAAACATTTCTGCAAAGAAAACATATAGAGGGCCAATAGGCACATGAAAATGTGTTCAACAACACTACTTATTAGAGAAATGTGAATCAAAACTGCAAAGAGATATTACCTCACATCAGTCAAAATGACTATCATCAAAAAATCCACAAACAGTAAATGCTGGAGAGAGTGTAGAGATGAGGAAATCCACCTATACTGTTGGTGGGAATATAAAGTAGTACAGACAGTATGAAGAATATTATGGAGTTTACTTAAAAAAAGAAGAAAAAAAAACCTAAAAATCATTTTTAAAATGCATCTGCCTGCATGATCAGTCAGTCATGTCCGACTCTTCATGACCCCATGGACACCCACCATGTTTGCCCACCAGACTCCTCCATGGGATTGTCCATGGGACTTTCCAGGTAAAAATACTGGAACAGGTTGTCATTTTCTTCTCCAAGAGCTATCATATGACCCTGGAATCCCACTCTTGGGCATATATCTGGAAAAAAACATTATCTGAAAAAAAGGCATGCATCCCAATATTCATTACAGCACTATTTACAATAGCCCAAACATGAAAGCAGCCTAAATGTCTACCAATAGAGGAATGGGTAAATAAAACGTGATATGTATGCATGTGTGTGTGTGTATATATATATATATATATATATATATACACATATATAATAGAATGGAATATTATTCAGCCACTAAAAAGAATGAAATCATATCATTTGCAGCAACATTAATGGACCTAGAGAGTATCATACTGAGTAAAGAAGTTAGATGAAGACAGGCTTCTCTCAAAAGGAACCAGTTATTCCAACATCCTGATTTCGTTCTTCTAACTTCCAGGCCTTTGAGATCGTTTATTTCTATTGTTTAAGTCACCCAATCTGTAGAACTTTGTTATAGCAGCTTTACCAAACAAATATATATGTATTAATTTAATAGCAGTTAAAAGGAAAGTGAACTTATCCTCCCTATTCAACCATGAACTATTCTTGAAAATAGAAAACAATTCAATCAATTGTGCTAATTGTAACTTCCTTTCTCATCAGTAGAGATAAGAGATCTATGGGACATTTGGAGACATCTGGAAATATTTCATCACAGCAATAAGAGTAGCCACTGGTATCTGGTGTGTCTGGTGGCCAAGGATGCTGCAAGACACCCTAAAGTACACAGGATAGGGATTCCCCTGGTGGTCCAGCGGGTAAGGACACCACCTTGCAGTGCAAGGGGCGCCAGTTCGAGCCCTGGCCTGGGAAGATCCCACGTGCCGCGGAGCGGCAGGACTGATGTGTCCAATCACCGAGCCAGAGCTCTGGAGCGCATGCGCCCAGAGCCTGTGCTCTGCAACGACAGACACCACCACAATGGGAGGCCCACAGGAGCCAAAGAACGAAGACGAATGAAAATAGAGAAATGAAAGACCAATAGAAGTGGCCCACCCACTCCCCTCCCTCCCCAACCCGACCCCCGCCCAAAGTAAATAAATAAATAAATCTTTAAAAAAAAAAAAAGACACCCTAAAGTACACAGGATAGTCCTTCACACTAAGATATGTCTGGTCCAAAAAAAGTCACCACTATTAGTTGACAAAATCTGGTTCTAATGACATTAGATCAAAGCTTTCTTAATGCATAATATGTTGTTATTTTCATTCAGTAAATAGTCTAATATATTTCATGTGGATACAAAAGTGTATTTATTAAAACATATGTTTTGTTAGTATTATAAACAGCAAGTGCTTGTTTATTTACCTAACATGAGGTTCTTTATTCTTTTCCTGTCTTTCAATCCGTTTCAAGTAATGCATCACTCTCTCCATATTTTATTGCGTAAGTTTTCTTTAATAAAGTAGCACATGTCTGCAGAATGCACCTACTCAGAAATGGTGCTTGACTTCCTGTTATTGTAAAACTTATGAGAGATAATCCAGACTGAGAGGAAAGAAATTAACAGACAAGCTGCTGGTGTGTTCTGATCTGATGGAACTCAGCTGCATACTGTGTGCTTTCTCTTCTGGTGGTTTATGAGGTCTTTCTGGTGTAGTATGTCTCCCTTTGTAATTCACAAATGGATTAAAACCCTTTATTTCCATTTGAAATATGCCTAAATCCATTTATTCAACTATCAGAAAAGTAAATTCTGATTTTTCTTTAGAGAATGTGTAAAGTGTTAATAGATTTTTTTTCTTTGGTGAGTATTAATTCAAATCTCAAGTTCAGATAGCTAATGAAGAGATGTCTTGTAGTTTCATATAAATGTCTGATAGTCTTTATGCACTCTAACCATGGTTTATTTGACATTGATATACAAATTGTCTTAAAATAAAAAACAGCAGTTTCAATAGGTGTACATATGTCCCCTCCCTCCTGAACCTTCCTCCCACCTCCCACCCCATCCCACCCTTCTAGGCTGTAGAAGAACCATCTGTTTTAAATTGAGCAGAAGTACTGCATATTTAGTGAAAGGTATGCCCAACTGACATCTGCTACAATTTCAGTGTAATTTAAAATACCATAGGAGGGGGGCCAAGATGGTAGAGGAATGAGAGGAGGACTTCACCGGCTCCCCAATAGAATCACCAGAACTAAACAAGAAATGAAACACCACCAACAAACCAGCCGCTAGACGACAAAAGAACTCCTCAGGTCTACCAGGGTTGGAGAGCGAGCAGCCAGAACTTTCCTGGAGCTTCTGTTCTGAGAGCCCTGTACTCCAACCCCAGCAGCGGACCTGGAGGAGAGAGCGCTGGGAAGAGCACCAGGAGGACAGAAGGCAGCACTCAGCGTGAACATTTCGCCTGGACAGTACAGGGTTGCTGGGCATCAGGTGAGCTGAGACACTGCTAGCGGGGTCGTTCAGAATGGAATGGGGAAATCCCCCATGATTTGCAGCCCAAAAACCTGACCGGAGCCGGACAGGGAATCTCGTGCCCGCATTTGGGGCTTAGTCCCATATTTGGCAGTGTGCGCATGCTCTCAGCCTGTAAAGTACCTGCAGGCCCAGAGCTGCCGCGGGGAAGCTGCCATCCTGCAGGCAATGGAGAGCTGTGGCTGAGGAAACCGGGAGAAGAGCAGACACTGGAGGATATCAGGGGGTGCGCAGTGGAACCAGGGATCCCCCTCCAGCACGGGACCACTTGCAAGGCTCCCAGCCAACTGACTGGGAACAGCCCTCTGCACCGGCCAGCACCTGAGCTGGGTGCAGAGCCTTTGCTTTGCTGAAAGCAAAAACAGAAATCAGAGCAACCAGCAATGCAAGGGAAAGACTAGGGAAACCTGGGACAACCTCAAGAGCAAATTGATGAATGAATGGATAAAGCAGTGCTGGTACATATATACAATGGAATACTACTCAGCTGTAAAAAGAAATGCAGAAGAGTCAGTCCTAATGAGGTGGCTGGATCTAGAACCTATCATAAAAAGTGAAGTAAGTCAAAAAGAGAAGGACAAATACAGTATACTAACACATATATATGGAATCTAGTAAGAGGGTAATGATAAAACATGCAGTGAACCCATGGAAAAACAGACAGAGAATAGACATATGGACGTTGTGGGGAATGAACACTGGGTGGGAGGCATAGAGGGAGTAACATGGAAACCTATACTATCATATGTGAAAAAGATAGCTATTGTCATTGAGCTGAGGGAATAGGAGTTCCTAAAAGGGCTCGGTGCAACAGCCTGGAGGGGTGGGATGGGGGGGCTGGGATGGGGGAGGGGACCAGGGATATGCATATGACTGATCTGGGAACATACATGTCTATGGACAACAAAACTCTGTAAAAACTTAAAAAAATAAATAAATAAATAAAATACCATATTCAAAAAAATAGCAGTTTCTAAATTACCCAAAAGATCAGAATGAAATTCATTCACAGCTTTATTCCATGCTTACCAGCATTTATCCAGAGAACAGTTTCAAATGGTGTTTGACCAGAAAGATACTGAGTATATAATGTTCTTGATTAAAAGTGACCATTTTTTCTATATAAATGCTTAAAGCCATTACCTGATTCATGATAACTCTATATCGATAGGTTTAGATATAAAACTGCACAGGTGAATGGCTTGTTGAAGACCAAAGATGTTTTGTGCATTTAAAAGCATGATCAAGGAATAAGTATTACCTATATTGTGCATAACAAAATTGAGTGTAAACTTAAAATATTACAAACTTATGTCACATTTTTACTTGAGTATTATGCAAATTGAATAGTATTAGAAGTCTTAAAGGCAACTTAAAGGGAAGAGCTTAAACAGAAACTTGCAAACCCCCAGAGGCAGGAGATCTACAACTTTTTGCTGCATTTGCTGATAATGCCTTTGCTGAAAGCTTGGAGTACTGTAAATAAAGGAAATCAAGAAATTTAAAAACTTTTTATGTGCTTAATATTTTTCTATTTACTTACTTGTCTCCCAGGAGCATGACATCTTTGGGTCTTCTGTCAAATAACAGTTTTGCTCCCCCCAAAACAGGGTCCCCCTGGGGAAAAGAAGCAAATCCTTTTAACAGCAAGGAGTCAGGATCAAACTGAAGGACTACAGAACTGTGGAGTGTAAGTTGCAACATGAATGTTTTCAGCAGAAATTAAGTGTTGTTAATAATATTAACACCATTTTAATAATAATAACATAGCAAAATAAATATCAGTGGTACCAGACAGACAGAGTTATGAGACAATAAAAAGGCAACAGTATGTAGTGCAATGCTTAGGAAAAGGAGTTTCTGGGGAAAGGAAATGTGCAGACATTTTATTGTAGTGCAAGACACAGAACATGACTGTTAAAAACAGAGAGAGAGAGAGTGTGTGTGTTCTAAAGAAAGAAGAAGTCTATCACAAATAAAGAATGCAGGACAAAGGGATCATGAATGTATGAGGAGTCAGAGTAAAGAAAATGAAGTCTTATTAAAGGAACTGATGCTGAATAGAAATCGAATAAACTTCCAAAGAAAGCACACTCTGATGCAGAAACAACAATAAATAAAGATGCATAGATCACAAAGGTAATTTTGAAATATTGCCATAGCTAGTTGGGTTTATTCTTCTATTAATAGGAGGTAGAGAACAAAACAATAAATACCCTGATGAGAAGGGATCCATGAATTAAAACTAACCTGACCCTTCTATAATTTGCCTCTAATTTATTCTTATATTTTATAAAATTCATTTATTATTAACTTGATTATTGTCAAATGATCCCTTTTAATTAAAGTATCACATAAAATCTCTAATCAATCTATCATCTGAAGTAGAAGTCTGTAAGTAGACTCTGTTGATGAAATGATGCCAACAAGTAACCACATTACTTCAATTAATTCTGTTTAGACCCTTTCCTAATAACTACAGAGAAAAGGACAGATATGGATGATTGCCTGACAGAATGAATGGTTGCCTGACATTTTTTTTTCCCCCCTTGGCAACTTCCCTTAGGAAGGTAATGAATTCTCAAGCACTCAGATAGGTAGAACTCATTTGTTATTCCTATTTCACTCTGTCCCAGATCTCCCTCATCTAGTCTGTCTGAGAGAGTCACAAATTGCTCAGCAGTAGCTGACAACTTATGTATTATTTCTGGCACAGCATTCAGAGGCCCTTGAGAAAGTTCCATGACTGAGTTCTATTCGGCCAATGGAAGCATTAGGGGACAAATGTTTTATGGTCCTGAAGAGCTGGTTTTACAGCATCTAATTATTCATTCTATCATCTCAAATTTATTGAGTTAAAATCTATGATCTGGAAGATACTGAGCAGTTTTTCCTGCCCATATGGTATCTGGATTAAATTCTAAATGCAACTCCTCTGAAAACTAAGCTAAAAATCCTACTGATATTTAGAAGCAGGAGCAATCACTTCTAAGTGGGAAATCCAGGAAGATATCATAGAAGAACTAAGTTAGAGTTGGTTGAAAGTGCCTCAAAAGACAGAGACATGAAGGATACTAATTCCTGCATATTACACATAGAATGAAGGTTAAAATCCTAAGTGTAATATTATAGAAAGAAAGTGAATAGGAAAGAGCCATTCAAGGTTGCTTAGAAAGCTGGATACTATGGGGAAAGGAGAAAGAGAGCTCACTGTGAAAATAGGTGGGGCCTAACAAAGAATATCAGACGGTCTTCAAGGTAGTTGAAACATTAATAAAAGGCAAGCAAGAATCAAAGAAAGTTCCTGAGCAAAGGAGCAAATTTAATATGGTGGATTTTTAAGTGTTTTGAATGTACTAACAAGGATACCTACATATACAAAATTCAAATAATAGAATATTCTAACCATCAAGGTTTAAATTTTATTGGAAATTAAAAGCGAGCAACTAGTTTAAAAGCCATTGATGTCAAGATCATTACTCTTTATATTCAAGGTACATAGCACCTTATACTGTATAAATACCAAAAAAAAGGTGTTTTGTTAATAGACAAAAATTTAGGAGGTAAGTTAGAAACAATGAAAGCAATGAAAACCAAAGTAAATTCAATGACTGGTAAGTGACTGATGGATTTTACAACAAGGAAACTGGTGGCAATGAGGAGAAAAATAAGGGTTTAATCAATGGTTAGCAGAAAAAAGAGCAGAGAGTCTTAACTCCTATTCAAAAAAATTGAAAGGAAAATTTTAAAAGAGAGACTGTTTGGCAAGAGGTAAATAATGAATTAACAAGTACCTGAGAAGAATTTACATGGTGAGAGAAAGCCTTGTCTTCAAGAACCAGGAAATATTCAGCAAAAGACCAATTATAGACAAACAGATAAAATCTAGTAATGAATACTTGTTTAGCACTATTACAAATTGAAAACTATGCTAAGTAATGGAAATATGAAGATGAAAAGGCACTGTTTCTGCCTTCACATAATTTATAATCACAATAAGAAACGAACTAACAGAAAATTATGATGCAGTAATGACTATACCAATTGGGTTTCCCTGGTGACTTAGACAATAAAGAATATGTCTGCAATGTGGGAGACCTGGGTTTGATCATTGGGTTGGGAAAATCCCCTAAAGAAGGGAATGATTTCCCATTCCAGTATTCTTGCCTGGAGAATTTCATGGCTCATCCATGGGGTCACAAAGAGTTGGACATGAATGAATGACTTTCACCAGCTGTAACAAGAATAAAAGGGAAAGGCTACCTGGGAGAGTTACAGAAGGTGCCGTGAATCCATTTTATCTTTTTTTCCTAAAATGAATTCTTCTCATGCTTTTGCAGAATCATCTCACTCCACCAAGTCCACATGGTTTGAGAAGATTGGCCAAGATCTCCAGGTGCAGGATAAGCCTACAGCCCTGGGACAGCCATCAGAATAACATACCCTTCAGTGACTAATTCAGGGATGGGCATGTGATCCAGTCTAAGCCAAAATCCTCCACAAAATATTATTTAAATACTATTAAGTATAAAGACAAAGCCAGAACTTAAAACTTTTTAAAACTTTCTCTTTTTAAAATGCCACACACCAGAATCAAGAACGCTTTAACTCTAGGGGTTCTCTCTGCAATAGAAGAGAAGAGCCAGACGATGCAGAAGACAGAAGAGATGTGGGTTTGATTCCTGAGTTGGGAAGATCCCCTGGAGAAGGCAATGGCAACCCACTCCAGTACTCTTGCCTGGAGAATCCCATAGACAGAGGAGTATGTGGGTGCTAAGGTCCATAGAGTGGCACACAGTGTCAAGTTGTATGACTGAAGCAACTTAGTGTGCATGAGGTCATGATGGAGGGCCATGGTCTGATGGGATTAGCCTTCTTATAGAGAGTGTTTTCTCTATCTATCTACATGTGTGCTAAGTGACTTAGCATGTCATGTGAGGATACAGCAAGTCAAGGAAAAGGTTCTCACCAGACACCAACCCTGCTGGTAGTTTGAACTTTGACTTTCAGTCTTCAGAACTATGAGAAATAAATTCCTATTCTTTAAACCACCCGGTCTATGGTATGTTGTTATGGCATCCCTAGCTGATCAAGATAACTATCAAATACATGGTTACCCAGAACCATACATATAATACATAATTATTTCATAAACAGTATCTAATGGTGATTTTTCTCTATCTCTATTGCTAGATGATGACCCATATTGGCATCCTCTTTACTACTGGAAATACAGTCATCAATGCCTTTAAATCTAATAAGGTTATAGATCCAATTCCAGAAGTCTTTCTGAACCAATTCAGAAAACTCTAATCTCTGTAACCATGGTCAGTATCAAGAGAGAGAGAGATTCTTAAGGAATTGTTTTATACAATTATAGGAGCTAATAATTTGGAGATCTGTATGGCAGGATATCAGGCTAGAAACTTGGTTGATGTTGCAGTCCAGAGTCTGAATCCCACAGAGCAAAAGACTGGAAATCAGACAAGGATTCTATGTTTCAGTTCTGAGGAGAATTCCTTCTTCTCTAAATCACTGTGTTGAATGAAAAGCCAAACCTATATATAGTATGATTCCATTTAATAAAATTCCAGAAAATTCCATCTGCCACTAGAGAAGATTTAAAAAAAAAAAAAAGGTATACATGCTGGGAAAAGAAGATGGGAGGATAAATGAGCTTCAAAGGGAGATGAGAACAGTTCTGGGGATGAGTGTAGGGGTGAGGGTAATGGAAATGGCATTATGTTAGATGTGGCAATGGTTTCATTGTGTATACATATCATAGTTCATACGATAGACACCCCTAAGATGGTTCCAACAATCCCTGTTGCTCACAGGAAGTTCATGCCCCTATGGAATTCCCTTTGTTGAAATGTGAGTTGCATTTAGTGATTCAATCTTTGTATTCTAGGCATAGATGACACATAACATTAGTTTTAGGTGTATAGTGAATCACTTTTAGGGAATAAAATGTGATAGAAGTGATGTGTCATGACTTCTAAGATTAGATTACAAAGGAACAACTATGGCCTCAGCCTGAGACCCCTCATCCCTCTCTTTTTTTAAGTTGTATGTATATCTTGCTCTCAGGATTTGGAAAACTCAGCAGTGGCCTCGAGCCTGGAAAAGGTCAGTTTTCATTCCAATATCAAAGAAGGGCAATGCCAAAGAATGTTCAAACTACCACACGTTTCACATGTTAGCAAAGTAATGCTCAAAATCTTCCAAACTAGGTTTCAACTGCTTGTGAACTGAAAACTTTCAGATATACAAGATGGATTTAGAAAAGGTCAGAAACCAGAGATCAAATTTAAACCAAGAGATCTAATGGTGATTTTCTCTATCTCTATTGCTAGATGATGACCCATATTGGCATCCTCTTTACTACTGGAAATACAGTCATCAATGCCTTTAAATCTAATAAGGTTATAGATCCAATTCCAGAAGTCTTTCTGAACCAATTCAGAAAACTCTAATCTCTGTAACCATGGTCAGTATCAAGAGAGAGAGAGATTCTTAAGGAATTGTTTTATACAATTATAGGAGCTAATAATTTGGAGATCTGTATGGCAGGATATCAGGCTAGAAACTTGGTTGATGTTGCAGTCCAGAGTCTGAATCCCACAGAGCAAAAGACTGGAAATCAGACAAGGATTCTATGTTTCAGTTCTGAGGAGAATTCCTTCTTCTCTAAATCACTGTGTTGAATGAAAAGCCAAACCTATATATAGTATGATTCCATTTAATAAAATTCCAGAAAATTCCATCTGCCACTAGAGAAGATTTAAAAAAAAAAAAAAGGTATACATGCTGGGAAAAGAAGATGGGAGGATAAATGAGCTTCAAAGGGAGATGAGAACAGTTCTGGGGATGAGTGTAGGGGTGAGGGTAATGGAAATGGCATTATGTTAGATGTGGCAATGGTTTCATTGTGTATACATATCATAGTTCATACGATAGACACCCCTAAGATGGTTCCAACAATCCCTGTTGCTCACAGGAAGTTCATGCCCCTATGGAATTCCCTTTGTTGAAATGTGAGTTGCATTTAGTGATTCAATCTTTGTATTCTAGGCATAGATGACACATAACATTAGTTTTAGGTGTATAGTGAATCACTTTTAGGGAATAAAATGTGATAGAAGTGATGTGTCATGACTTCTAAGATTAGATTACAAAGGAACAACTATGGCCTCAGCCTGAGACCCCTCATCCCTCTCTTTTTTTAAGTTGTATGTATATCTTGCTCTCAGGATTTGGAAAACTCAGCAGTGGCCTCGAGCCTGGAAAAGGTCAGTTTTCATTCCAATATCAAAGAAGGGCAATGCCAAAGAATGTTCAAACTACCACACGTTTCACATGTTAGCAAAGTAATGCTCAAAATCTTCCAAACTAGGTTTCAACTGCTTGTGAACTGAAAACTTTCAGATATACAAGATGGATTTAGAAAAGGTCAGGGAAACCAGAGATCAAATTTACAATATCCATTGGAGCATAAAAAGAGCAAAAGAATTCCAGAGAAGCATCTACTTCTACTTCGTTGACTACACCAAAGCATTTGACTATGTAGATCACAATAAACTGTGGAAAATTCTGAAAGAAATGGGAATAGCAGACCACCTTACCTGCCTCCTGTGAAACCTATATGCAGGACAAGAAGCAACAGTTAGAACTGGATATGGAACAACAAACAGATTCCAGATTGGGAAAGGAGTACATCAAAGGTATATTTTGTCACTCTGCTTATTTAATTTATATGTGGAGTGCATCATGTGAAATGCTGGTCTGGGTGAAGCACAAGATGGAATCAAAACTGCTCTGAAAAATATTAATAACCTAAGCATGCAGATGAAATGACCCTTATGGCAGAAAGCAAAAAGAAATTGAAGAGCCTCCTGATGAAGGTGAAAAAGGAAGGTGAAAAAGCTGGCCTAATACTCAACATTCAAAAAGACCATGGCATCCAGTCTTATCACTTCAAGGCAAATAGATGGGCAAATGAAGGCTACAGTGACAGCCTGTACATTCTTGAGCTCCAAAATAACTGTGGATGGTGACTGCAGTCATGAAATTAAAAGATTCTTGCTCCTTGGAAGAATAGCTATGACAAATCTAGACAGCATATTGAGAAGCAGAGATATTACTTTGCTGATAAAAATCAGTATAGTCAAAGCTGTGGTTTTCCCAACAGTCATCTATGAATGTGAAAGTTGGACCATAAAGAAGGCTGAGTGCTGATAAATGGATGCGTTTGAACTGTGGAGTTGGAAAAGACTTTTGAGAGCCCTTCGAATATGGCCTCAGCCTGAGACCCCTCATCCCTCTCTTTTTTTAAGTTGTATGTATATCTTGCTCTCAGGATTTGGAAAACTCAGCAGTGGCCTCGAGCCTGGAAAAGGTCAGTTTTCATTCCAATATCAAAGAAGGGCAATGCCAAAGAATGTTCAAACTACCACACGTTTCACATGTTAGCAAAGTAATGCTCAAAATCTTCCAAACTAGGTTTCAACTGCTTGTGAACTGAAAACTTTCAGATATACAAGATGGATTTAGAAAAGGTCAGGGAAACCAGAGATCAAATTTACAATATCCATTGGAGCATAAAAAGAGCAAAAGAATTCCAGAGAAGCATCTACTTCTACTTCGTTGACTACACCAAAGCATTTGACTATGTAGATCACAATAAACTGTGGAAAATTCTGAAAGAAATGGGAATAGCAGACCACCTTACCTGCCTCCTGTGAAACCTATATGCAGGACAAGAAGCAACAGTTAGAACTGGATATGGAACAACAAACAGATTCCAGATTGGGAAAGGAGTACATCAAAGGTATATTTTGTCACTCTGCTTATTTAATTTATATGTGGAGTGCATCATGTGAAATGCTGGTCTGGGTGAAGCACAAGATGGAATCAAAACTGCTCTGAAAAATATTAATAACCTAAGCATGCAGATGAAATGACCCTTATGGCAGAAAGCAAAAAGAAATTGAAGAGCCTCCTGATGAAGGTGAAAAAGGAAGGTGAAAAAGCTGGCCTAATACTCAACATTCAAAAAGACCATGGCATCCAGTCTTATCACTTCAAGGCAAATAGATGGGCAAATGAAGGCTACAGTGACAGCCTGTACATTCTTGAGCTCCAAAATAACTGTGGATGGTGACTGCAGTCATGAAATTAAAAGATTCTTGCTCCTTGGAAGAATAGCTATGACAAATCTAGACAGCATATTGAGAAGCAGAGATATTACTTTGCTGATAAAAATCAGTATAGTCAAAGCTGTGGTTTTCCCAACAGTCATCTATGAATGTGAAAGTTGGACCATAAAGAAGGCTGAGTGCTGATAAATGGATGCGTTTGAACTGTGGAGTTGGAAAAGACTTTTGAGAGCCCTTCGGAATGCAAGGAGACCAAACCAGTCAGGCCTAAAGGAAATCAACCCTGATTATTCATTGGAAGGACTGATGCTGAAACTGAAGCTCCAATCCTTTGGCCACCTGATGTGAAGAGACAATTCATTGGAAAAGATCCTGGTGTTGGGAAAAATAGAAGACAAAAGGAGAAGAGGATGACAGAGGACAAGATGGTTGGATGGCATTACTGAGTCGATAAATATGAGTTTGAGCAAGCTCTGGAAGATGGTGAAGGGCAAGTTAGCCTGGCATGATGCACTCCATGAGGTCACTAGGAGTTGGACATGAATGAGCAACTGAACTGAACTGAACTGAGGAGACCAAGTTGTCCTGAAGAAGTTCACATGCCAAAGGGTGGATATCTACAGCCAACAACCCTCATGAGTAAACTTGGAATTGAAATTGGACTTCTGAAGGCTGCCAATAGTTGTGGGAGTGAGTTTCAAAGCAGATTCACCCTTTGTTCCACATTGAGATGACAGTAACTCTGGCCAACAGCTTGATTTCAGTCAGAGTACTCAATTTAGCAATTTCTAGATTCCCAATCCACAAAAAAAAAAAAAAAGAAGGAGATAAGGAATTTTTTGTTGTTTTAAACCACTATATTTTAAGGTAATTTACCATGAAGTAATAGAGAATTCAAATATTTATCAGCTAGGACCTTTTAAATATATGTGTAGTTATTAAGCTGCCTATTAGTTAACCTATCAGTCAGAGCTGAAAAGAAAGAAAAAAGATAAAGAAGAAAGGGAAGAGGAAGGAAAAGGGAGAAGAAAGGGGGAAATGAGGAGGAGGTAGAGGGATGGATAATGGGAGGGAAACATAAAGGAAGGGAGCAGAAAGGAGTAAAGAAACTGTGGGGCCAGAAAAATTGTCTATGGCAAGAATAAGGAATGAAAAGGAAGAATAATGATATAGATGTTTAATGTTCTTGATAAGTATTTCATAGATTCATTTATTGGAAAGGAAAATAGAAGTGTATCTATTTGGAATACTCTAATTCTACACAGGAGTAATTTAGAACAAGAGTTAAGTGTAACATCTTAGAAATAGCACTAGGCAATTAAGAAAATGACTGCACCCACTTCCTGATTTATGATCCATTGAAACTAGGGACAGGAGAAACCTCTATCAAGAAAACTTTGGGAGAAATCAAAGGTAGGCACCACTTAAGACAAGAACTTAAAGTGTTGTGCCAAGCATTGAAGTGTCAAAGAGCACAGATTTCAATGGACTCAGAGGAAACAGTTTGGTGGAAGACTATCAATAGAAAAATATATGTAGGGGAAGAATTTGATGGCAATACTTGAGTTTGCTTACAGGAAGGACTGTTACCTAGAGAGTTATGAATTTGGAACACAGACAAGTGAGAGAATGAAATATCCAAATTGAACAACAAGCAAAAGTTGTTAAAATTAAGAGTAAACTTAACAGTAGGAATTAAGATGGACACATATTTCTCTAAAATAGAAATAGATTGCATATACAAATTGAACTTATGTACAAAGGCATTTTTTTTTATCATTGAGAGGGAACTAAAGATAAATGGGAGTTAGAAACTGGAAACTGATCATTGAATATTCTACATGAGATTACTCATGTATATTTCAAAATTCTCCAAGTTAGGCTTCAACAGTATATAAACCAAGAACTTCCAGATGTACAAGCTGGATTTAGAAAAGACAGAGGAACCAGAGATCAAATAGCCAATATCCATTTGATCATAGTAAGAGCAAGGTGATTCCAGAAAAACATCTACTTCTGCTCCATTCACTATACTAAAACTTCAGCTGTGTGGATCCAACAAACTGGAAAATTCTGAAAGAGATGAGAATACTAGACCAACTTACCTGTGTCAACTACAAACTGGCATTTACCAATTACATTGCCAATGCCTGGACAACAAGGACATTTGCCATCTGCCTCTGCAGAGACCAGACCCTGTGCTGTTGAGAACTGCTGACCTTCAATAACCATTCAAGGAGATCAGGGTGAGGTTGAGACTCCATGCTGTTGAGACCTGCTGACCTTCAATACCCCCTGATGGAGATCAGGGTGGGGTAGAGGCACTCTGTGCTCCAGGGAATCTGGTGGGGCAGGTCTTCAGATAGGTGGATGCTTTTAGGAATAGATTTTATTATCTCAATCCTTGCATCACCTCATATTTAGAAAAGCACTAAATCTCCTCATGGTGACATCAGATCCTCATGACTGACTGGGGACCATTTGTAAAATGACTGTTTATGATATGAAAATCCCCCTTCACCAAAATCCTTAAATATTGATCCTCTTTCTGCTGCCTCTTTGGAGAAGTCTCTCAGAGCTATCTGGGATGCTGCCTCCTGGGCTGCAGTCTATTTCAATGGACTCAGAGGAAACAGTTTGGTGGAAGATTCAATAGAAAAATATATGTAGGAAGAATTTGATGGCAATACTTGAGTTTGCTTACAGGAAGGACTGTTACCTAGAGAGTTATGAATTTGGAACACAGACAAGTGAGAGAATGAAATATCCAAATTGAACAACAAGCAAAAGTTGTTAAAATTAAGAGTAAACTTAACAGTAGGAATTAAGATGGACACATATTTCTCTAAAATAGAAATAGATTGCATATACAAATTGAACTTATGTACAAAGGCATTTTTTTTTATCATTGAGAGGGAACTAAAGATAAATGGGAGTTAGAAACTGGAAACTGATCATTGAATATTCTACATGAGATTACTCATGTATATTTCAAAATTCTCCAAGTTAGGCTTCAACAGTATATAAACCAAGAACTTCCAGATGTACAAGCTGGATTTAGAAAAGACAGAGGAACCAGAGATCAAATAGCCAATATCCATTTGATCATAGTAAGAGCAAGGTGATTCCAGAAAAACATCTACTTCTGCTCCATTCACTATACTAAAACTTCAGCTGTGTGGATCCAACAAACTGGAAAATTCTGAAAGAGATGAGAATACTAGACCAACTTACCTGTGTCAACTACAAACTGGCATTTACCAATTACATTGCCAATGCCTGGACAACAAGGACATTTGCCATCTGCCTCTGCAGAGACCAGACCCTGTGCTGTTGAGAACTGCTGACCTTCAATAACCATTCAAGGAGATCAGGGTGAGGTTGAGACTCCATGCTGTTGAGACCTGCTGACCTTCAATACCCCCTGATGGAGATCAGGGTGGGGTAGAGGCACTCTGTGCTCCAGGGAATCTGGTGGGGCAGGTCTTCAGATAGGTGGATGCTTTTAGGAATAGATTTTATTATCTCAATCCTTGCATCACCTCATATTTAGAAAAGCACTAAATCTCCTCATGGTGACATCAGATCCTCATGACTGACTGGGGACCATTTGTAAAATGACTGTTTATGATATGAAAATCCCCCTTCACCAAAATCCTTAAATATTGATCCTCTTTCTGCTGCCTCTTTGGAGAAGTCTCTCAGAGCTATCTGGGATGCTGCCTCCTGGGCTGCAGTCCTAATTATGCTCCCAAGTAAAACTTAGCCTATAGCTATCAAATTGTTCATTTTTTTTAGTCAGCACCCGCCTTGTTCAAAACCTGTATGCAGGATAAGAAGCAACAGTTAGAACTGGACATGGAACAATGGAATGATTTCAAATTGGGAAACGAGTTCATCAAGGGTGTACTTGGTCACCCTGTCTATTTAACTTATATGAAGAGTACATCATGCTAAATGCTCACCTGGATGAAGCAAAAAGCTGGAATCAAGATTGCTGGGGGAAGTATCAGTAACCTCAGGTATGCAGATGAGACCACCCTTAAGGCAGAAAGAAAAAAGGAACTAAAGAGCCTCTTGATGAAGGTGAGAGAGGAAAGTGAAAAAGCTGGCCTAAAACTCAACAGTCAAAAAAAGAAGATCATGAGATTTGGTCCCATCACTTCATGGCAAATAAACACTGTGCTTGAAACTGGTGATGAAAGTTTAAATGTGAATGGTCGAGAGGTGGAGCTAAGATGGCAGCATAGAAGGACGTGCACTCATCTCTCCTACAAAATCGCCTGAATTGCAATGAGTTCCTGAAAAACCATCAACAGGAGGAGGTTGGATCTGATCACAGAGAGGATACCCCACATCAAAGAACAAAGGAGAAGCCGTATCAGAACGGTAGGAAGGGCGCAATCGCACTTTTAAAAGTCAAACCTCATACCCGCCAGAGAGCCTGGGCGGGCCAAGGGCGCAATGCCTGTTGCAGATCAAGACCCGAGAAAGGAGCAGTGACACCCACAAGGGACTGAGCCAGACCTGCTTTAGAGGGTCCAGGTGCCCCCTTGAGCTAGAAGTGCCCTTGAGCAGACCTCGGAAGGACGGCACTCAGTTTCCTTTGGAGGAGGTTACCATTAACCCGATCACAGAGCCCCCGAGGAGGACTGGAAACTCTGTGCGCACTCATATTTAGAAAAGCACTAAATCTCCTCATGGTGACATCAGATCCTCATGACTGACTGGGGACCATTTGTAAAATGACTGTTTATGATATGAAAATCCCCCTTCACCAAAATCCTTAAATATTGATCCTCTTTCTGCTGCCTCTTTGGAGAAGTCTCTCAGAGCTATCTGGGATGCTGCCTCCTGGGCTGCAGTCCTAATTATGCTCCCAAGTAAAACTTAGCCTATAGCTATCAAATTGTTCATTTTTTTTAGTCAGCACCCGCCTTGTTCAAAACCTGTATGCAGGATAAGAAGCAACAGTTAGAACTGGACATGGAACAATGGAATGATTTCAAATTGGGAAACGAGTTCATCAAGGGTGTACTTGGTCACCCTGTCTATTTAACTTATATGAAGAGTACATCATGCTAAATGCTCACCTGGATGAAGCAAAAAGCTGGAATCAAGATTGCTGGGGGAAGTATCAGTAACCTCAGGTATGCAGATGAGACCACCCTTAAGGCAGAAAGAAAAAAGGAACTAAAGAGCCTCTTGATGAAGGTGAGAGAGGAAAGTGAAAAAGCTGGCCTAAAACTCAACAGTCAAAAAAAGAAGATCATGAGATTTGGTCCCATCACTTCATGGCAAATAAACACTGTGCTTGAAACTGGTGATGAAAGTTTAAATGTGAATGGTCGAGAGGTGGAGCTAAGATGGCAGCATAGAAGGACGTGCACTCATCTCTCCTACAAAATCGCCTGAATTGCAATGAGTTCCTGAAAAACCATCAACAGGAGGAGGTTGGATCTGATCACAAAAAGATACCCCACATCAAAGAACAAAGGAGAAGCCGTATCAGAACGGTAGGAAGGGCGCAATCGCACTTTTAAAAGTCAAACCTCATACCCGCCAGAGAGCCTGGGCGGGCCAAGGGCGCAATGCCTGTTGCAGATCAAGACCCGAGAAAGGAGCAGTGACACCCACAAGGGACTGAGCCAGACCTGCTTTAGAGGGTCCAGGTGCCCCCTTGAGCTAGAAGTGCCCTTGAGCAGACCTCGGAAGGACGGCACTCAGTTTCCTTTGGAGGAGGTTACCATTAACCCGATCACAGAGCCCCCGAGGAGGACTGGAAACTCTGTGCGCACTGTGATCTGGGCGAGGGGAATAGCGATCCTGCATGAGACCGAGCCAGACTCACCTCTGAGTAACCTGACATCTCCCGCGGTGGCGGGGGTCGACAGTTGCCAGTCCAGCCAGCAGGTGAACAGATCCTGAAGAGAGTGGCAGAACGGGTAAGAAAAGAAAGAAGGACAGAAAAGATGGGGCTGAGAGGGAGAGCAAAGAGGCAGACAACTCTACAGGTTGCTGACAGGTTGCTGACAGGTTGCTGACAAGTTTTTTGAATTCGCTCATACATTTTATACTTTTCAAAATCAGATAACACACAGCAAACAGTAGTTTATACATGCTTTAGGCCAGGTTTCTCAGACCTAGCACCCTCTCCCTGGGGCAGGTCATTAACTAGGTATTACCTCCTGGTAAGTCATTAACATATTCAAAGTTCTTTAGATTACAATGGTTCCAGGGCATAAAGCCCCTCAAGCCCTTTTCATCTGTTGACCGAGGCTCCAGGTGTCCTTTAGGATAGCTCAGGAATGTCTTCACAATACCTGGGATGGCAGGACAGAGAACTATGCTGTTAGTAGCCCGTTTCCAGGGTAGCTCCCAGAGCTATGTTTCCTTAAAAGAAACCCCTTGAAGCAGGGCAGCTCTCCGCTGACGGTGGCCTGCAGCAGGGTCGGGGTCACTGCGGAAGTGCTTCCCATAGAGCGTGTGGGAATATATCCTTTGTGAGACAGACGTCATTTTCTCTACCATAGTTTGGCTGCTGGTCAAACTGCAGGGTTGCTGGTCAAGCTACAGGGAGGGAACTTAGCTCCACCCAGCAAGAAAAGGGATTTGGATTAAGAAACTCCCAGGGCCAGCCTGGGCGGGCCTTTTAGTTCTGGAACAGACCAAAATAAACAAGCAGTCAAAGAGGTCGTCAGATCCAACGAGTGCCAGAGGCAAAAAAAAGTCTGATAATTCCTGAATAGTCAGCAAGAGACAGAAGAACATAAACACTATTTTCACCTTTTGACTGAAACTGGAGTTACTGCTGGATTTTTAAAATTTCATTTTATTCCTTATTCTTTTTTATTGCTTTTTTTTTCTTGTATTATATTGCTTTGTTTCAATTGTTTTTTTTCCCCTTTTTTCCAAACCCACTCAGTGCAAACCCTGGTTTTTTTTGGTGGTGGTGGTGGTTTTACTTTTGTGGGGGGAGGGAGGGCTGTGACAGTGGATGTGTTCATTTCCTTCATCTGAATTCTATTGAAGCTAATAATCTTGTCAGTAAGACAGTATATATTTAAGTTTACATAATTTTTTTTTCTTTTCCCTTTTTAAAACCCCACATTTTTTTGTGGCTCAAACTTCTGGTTCCCCATTAGCCTTTTAAGGTTCTGTAGGGTTTTTGTTTACTTTTATTGTTTCTGCTTTGTTTTTCTATATTTTCCTACATACTTATCCCTTTTAATTTTTTTAAATTTTTCATTAGTACTACTACTTCTTCTATAATTCTTTGCTTTCTCTGAAGCTCCATTCCTATAACACTAAACTCTAATACATACAAATCTTTATCTACCTGTATTTAACGTTGCAGTATTATTCAATATTTCTCTTCTATCCTCCCTTTCTCTTCTTCCCTTTCCCCACCATCTTTCTTACAATGGTTCCAGGGCATAAAGCCCCTCAAGCCCTTTTCATCTGTTGACCGAGGCTCCAGGTGTCCTTTAGGATAGCTCAGGAATGTCTTCACAATACCTGGGATGGCAGGACAGAGAACTATGCTGTTAGTAGCCCGTTTCCAGGGTAGCTCCCAGAGCTATGTTTCCTTAAAAGAAACCCCTTGAAGCAGGGCAGCTCTCCGCTGACGGTGGCCTGCAGCAGGGTCGGGGTCACTGCGGAAGTGCTTCCCATAGAGCGTGTGGGAATATATCCTTTGTGAGACAGACGTCATTTTCTCTACCATAGTTTGGCTGCTGGTCAAACTGCAGGGTTGCTGGTCAAGCTACAGGGAGGGAACTTAGCTCCACCCAGCAAGAAAGGGATTTGGATTAAGAAACTCCCAGGGCCAGCCTGGGCGGGCCTTTTAGTTCTGGAACAGACCAAAATAAACAAGCAGTCAAAGAGGTCGTCAGATCCAACGAGTGCCAGAGGCAAAAAAAAGTCTGATAATTCCTGAATAGTCAGCAAGAGACAGAAGAACATAAACACTATTTTCACCTTTTGACTGAAACTGGAGTTACTGCTGGATTTTTAAAATTTCATTTTATTCCTTATTCTTTTTTATTGCTTTTTTTTTCTTGTATTATATTGCTTTGTTTCAATTGTTTTTTTTCCCCTTTTTTCCAAACCCACTCAGTGCAAACCCTGGTTTTTTTTGGTGGTGGTGGTGGTTTTACTTTTGTGGGGGGAGGGAGGGCTGTGACAGTGGATGTGTTCATTTCCTTCATCTGAATTCTATTGAAGCTAATAATCTTGTCAGTAAGACAGTATATATTTAAGTTTACATAATTTTTTTTTCTTTTTCCTTTTAAACCACACATTTTATTTTGGCACAAACTTCTGGTTCCCCATTAGCCTTTTAAGGTTCTGTAGGGGTTTTGTTTACTTTTATTGTTTCTGCTTTGTTTTTCTATATTTTCCTACATACTTATCCCTTTTAATTTTTTTAAATTTTTCATTAGTACTACTACTTCTTCTATAATTCTTTGCTTTCTCTGAAGCTCCATTCCTATAACACTAAACTCTAATACATACAAATCTTTATCTACCTGTATTTAACGTTGCAGTATTATTCAATATTTCTCTTCTATCCTCCCTTTCTCTTCTTCCCTTTCCCCACCATCTTTCTTAGTCTGTTCTGTCCTCATTGCCTTATCCCCCATGGTGACCCTGCTATAGAATTATTCTTCAATTGGTGCTCTACTTAGTTTGGTGATTAACTGGTGGATATCATTCTGGGTTTTCTCGATTCGCCGTGCTATGTATTGTACTGTATTTTTGGTTGGAATGCATGGGTTATGTTATAGTTGTATATGTTTGTGTGTATAATTTAATATGCTAAATATATATGCATAATATTTTAATTGCCATTTGTAAAAGGTATAACTTCTGTTTCTCATTCGCATATATATGTTTCAATATCACTTAATGCCATAACAAACCAGCCGTAAATCTTCATTCCCTGGTCAGGCAACAAGCCCCAGGGCTTTAGGGAGGGAGCACTGACTCCAAAACTCTACAATACTAGAGAACACCTAACACTAGAGAGTAGTATACAAGTGAGCACACCAAAAAAGGTAATCACTTGTATGCAAGACCTGACATCACCCAACCACCAGCATCACCCAGAATAAGAAGCCTCATCCAAACAACAAACACCAATAGACGTAACTGAAAGTCTGGGAAAAGGAAATCCCAAAGAGAGTCAGTTACAAAGTTAGTAATAACAATGAAATGGCAGAGAAATACCACACAAGTGAAGGAACAATCTACAAACACACAAGATCAAATCAATGAAGAGAATTTGGACAAACTTTCTGAAAGCGATTTCAGAAGCATGATAGTAAAGATGATTAAAGACACTGAAAACAGAATGTCAGAGAAATGGCAAGGCACAACTAACACACTGAATAAAGAAATACAAGAACTTACCAAAAAAGTAACAGAGACAAACAACTCAATTGCTGATCTGAAAAACACTGTAGAAGGAATCAAGAGCAGAGTATCTGAGACAGAAAACTGGATAAGTGAGCTGGAAGATAGAATGGTGGAAGTAACTGCTGAAAAACAGAATCTAGCTCAAAGAATAAAAAGAGCCAAGGATAGCCTCAGAGACCTCTGGGATAATATCAAACGCACCAGTATTCTAATTATAGGGCTTCCAGAAGAAGAAGAAGAAAAGAAAGGCTATGAGAAAATTTTCGAAGAGATCCTAGTTGAAAATTTCCCCAACATGGGAAAAGAAATAGTCAATCAAGTCCAAGAAGCACAAAGAGTACCATAGAGAATCAACCAGAGGAGAAACACACCAAGACACATATTAATGAAGCTAACACAAATGAAACACAATGACAGAATTCTCAAAGCAGCAAGGGAAAAGCAACTAGTGACATACAAGGGAAAGGCCATCTGTTTAACAGTTGCTCCTTCAACAGAAACTCTGCAGGCCAGAAGGGAATGGCAGGACACATTTAAACCACTAAAAGAGAATAATCTACAACCAAGAATCCTCTAACCTGCAAGGATCTCATTCAAAATGGAAGGAGAAATCAAAAGCTTTACAGACAAGTACAAATTAAAAGAACTTAGTCACACCAAACCAGCCTTACAACAAATGTTAAAGGGACTTATATAGACAACAAGTATAAAAGAAGGAGAAGATCCACAAAACAAACCCATCATAACATCTAAGAAGATGACAATAGGATCATTTGTATCAATAATTACTTTGAATGTCAGTGGACGAAATGCCCCAACCAAAAGACACAGAGTGGCTGAATGGACTCGAAAACAAGACCCATACATATGCTGCCTCCAGGAAACTCACTTCAGACCTAGAGACACTCATAGACTGAAAGTGAGAGGCTGGAAAAAGATATTCGATGCAAAAGGAAAAGGAAGGAAAGCTAGAGTACCAATCCTCATATCAGACAAAATAGACCTCAAAATAAAGATTAGAAGAGACAAGGCAGGACACTACATAATGATCAAGGGATCGATCCAAGAAGAAAACATAACAATCATAAATATCTATGAAGCCAATACAGGAGCACCCCAATACATAAGACAAACACTTTCAGACATAAAAGAAGACATCAACACTAACACAATAATAGTAGGAGACTTTAACACTCCTAACTAGATCATGCAAACAGAAAATTAAGAAAGAAAAAGAGCCAAGGATAGCCTCAGAGACCTCTGGGATAATATCAAACGCACCAGTATTCTAATTATAGGGCTTCCAGAAGAAGAAGAAGAAGAAAAGAAAGGCTATGAGAAAATTTTCGAAGAGATCCTAGTTGAAAATTTCCCCAACATGGGAAAAGAAATAGTCAATCAAGTCCAAGAAGCACAAAGAGTACCATAGAGAATCAACCAGAGGAGAAACACACCAAGACACATATTAATGAAGCTAACACAAATGAAACACAATGACAGAATTCTCAAAGCAGCAAGGGAAAAGCAACTAGTGACATACAAGGGAAAGGCCATCTGTTTAACAGTTGCTCCTTCAACAGAAACTCTGCAGGCCAGAAGGGAATGGCAGGACACATTTAAACCACTAAAAGAGAATAATCTACAACCAAGAATCCTCTAACCTGCAAGGATCTCATTCAAAATGGAAGGAGAAATCAAAAGCTTTACAGACAAGTACAAATTAAAAGAACTTAGTCACACCAAACCAGCCTTACAACAAATGTTAAAGGGACTTATATAGACAACAAGTATAAAAGAAGGAGAAGATCCACAAAACAAACCCATCATAACATCTAAGAAGATGACAATAGGATCATTTGTATCAATAATTACTTTGAATGTCAGTGGACGAAATGCCCCAACCAAAAGACACAGAGTGGCTGAATGGACTCGAAAACAAGACCCATACATATGCTGCCTCCAGGAAACTCACTTCAGACCTAGAGACACTCATAGACTGAAAGTGAGAGGCTGGAAAAAGATATTCGATGCAAAAGGAAATGGAAGGAAAGCTAGAGTACCAATCCTCATATCAGACAAAATAGACCTCAAAATAAAGATTAGAAGAGACAAGGCAGGACACTACATAATGATCAAGGGATCGATCCAAGAAGAAAACATAACAATCATAAATATCTATGAAGCCAATACAGGAGCACCCCAATACATAAGACAAACACTTTCAGACATAAAAGAAGACATCAACACTAACACAATAATAGTAGGAGACTTTAACACTCCTCTAACACCAATGGACAGATCATGCAAACAGAAAATTAAGAAAGAAACACAAGCCTTAAATGCCACACTAGAAGAAATGGACCTCACTGATATCTTTAGGACTCTCCATCTAAAAGCAGAAGAATACACTTTCTTCTCAAGTCCTCATGGAACATTCTCCAGGATAGACCACATCGTGGGCCACAAATTAAACCTCAGTCAATTCAAGAAAACTGAAATTATATCAGCCATCTTCTCGGACCGCAATGCAATGAGACTAGAGATCAACTACAGGAAAAAAAAAAAAAAGCCTAGAAACACAAACACATGGAGATTAAACAACACATACCTAAAAAACCAACTGATTACTGAGCAAATCAAAGAAGAAATAAAACAATTCCTAGAAGAAAGCGACAGTGAACACACGACAGTGCAAAACCTATGGGATACTGCAAAAGCAGTTCCAAGAGGGAAGTTTACAGCAAATCAATCCTACCTCAGGAAACTAGGAAAATCTCAAACAGATGAATCAACCTTACACTTAAAACAACTGGAGAAAGAAGAAGAAAAACATCCCAAAGCCAGCAGAAGAAGAGAAATCATAAAGATCAGAGCAGAAATAAATGATAGGGATACTGCAAAAGCAGTTCTAAGAGGGAAGTTTATAGCAATTCAATCCCACCTCAAGAAACTAGGAAACTCTCAAACAGACGACCTAACGTTACGCTTGAAACAACTGGAGAAAGAACAAAAACACCCCAAAGCCAGCAAAAGAAGGGAAATCATAAAGATCAGAGCAGAAATAAATGATAAAGAAACAAAAGAAACAATAAATAAAGATAAAAAGAACCAAAAAGCTGGTTCCTTGAAAAGGTAAATAAAATCAACACACCATTGGCCAGACTCATCAAGAAAAAGAGAGAGAAGAACCAGATCACCAAAATCAAAAATGAAAAAGGAGAGATTACAACAGAGAATGCATCAAGGGATCGATCCAAGAAGAAAACATAACAATCATAAATATCTATGAAGCCAATACAGGAGCACCCCAATACATAAGACAAACACTTTCAGACATAAAAGAAGACATCAACACTAACACAATAATAGTAGGAGACTTTAACACTCCTCTAACACCAATGGACAGATCATGCAAACAGAAAATTAAGAAAGAAACACAAGCCTTAAATGCCACACTAGAAGAAATGGACCTCACTGATATCTTTAGGACTCTCCATCTAAAAGCAGAAGAATACACTTTCTTCTCAAGTCCTCATGGAACATTCTCCAGGATAGACCACATCGTGGGCCACAAATTAAACCTCAGTCAATTCAAGAAAACTGAAATTATATCAGCCATCTTCTCGGACCGCAATGCAATGAGACTAGAGATCAACTACAGGAAAAAAAAAAAAAAGCCTAGAAACACAAACACATGGAGATTAAACAACACATACCTAAAAAACCAACTGATTACTGAGCAAATCAAAGAAGAAATAAAACAATTCCTAGAAGAAAGCGACAGTGAACACACGACAGTGCAAAACCTATGGGATACTGCAAAAGCAGTTCCAAGAGGGAAGTTTACAGCAAATCAATCCTACCTCAGGAAACTAGGAAAATCTCAAACAGATGAATCAACCTTACACTTAAAACAACTGGAGAAAGAAGAACAAAAACATCCCAAAGCCAGCAGAAGAAGAGAAATCATAAAGATCAGAGCAGAAATAAATGATAGGGATACTGCAAAAGCAGTTCTAAGAGGGAAGTTTATAGCAATTCAATCCCACCTCAAGAAACTAGGAAACTCTCAAACAGACGACCTAACGTTACGCTTGAAACAACTGGAGAAAGAACAAAAACACCCCAAAGCCAGCAAAAGAAGGGAAATCATAAAGATCAGAGCAGAAATAAATGATAAAGAAACAAAAGAAACAATAAATAAAGATAAAAAGAACCAAAAAGCTGGTTCCTTGAAAAGGTAAATAAAATCAACACACCATTGGCCAGACTCATCAAGAAAAAGAGAGAGAAGAACCAGATCACCAAAATCAAAAATGAAAAAGGAGAGATTACAACAGAGAATGCAGAAATCCAAAGGACTGTAAGAGACTATTATGAACAACTCTATGGCAACAAACTGGACAACCTGGAAGAAATGGACAGTTTCTTAGAGAAGATTAATCTCCCAAGACTCAACCAGGAAGAAATAGAAACTATGAACAACCCAATCACAAGCTCAGAAATCAACTTTGTGATCAAAAATCTACCCAAAAATAAAAGTCCAGGGCCAGATGGTTTCACAAGTGAATTCCACCAAACATTTAAAGAAGAGCTAATACCTGTCCTTCTAAGACTCTCCCAAAAAATTGCACAGCAAGGAATACTTCCAAACACATTCTAGGAGGCCGCCATCACCCTGATACCAAAGCCAGGCAAAGAACACACACACAAAAAATTATATGCCAATTTCACTGATGTATCTAGACGCCAAAATCCTAGCAAACAGAATTCAACAACACATCAAAAAGCTCATACATCATGATCAAGTTGGGTTCATCCCTGGCATGCAAGGATTCTTCAATATTCGCAAATCAATCCATGTAATACACCATATCAACAAATTGAGAGACAAAATTCACATGATCATCTCAATAGATGCAGAAAAAGCCTTCGACAGAGTACAGCATCCACTTATGATAAAAACTCTTCAAAAAATAGGCATAGAAGGAACCTATCTCAACATAGTGAAAGCCACATATGAGAAACCCACAGCGAACATTATCCTCAACGATGAAAAACTGAAAGCATTCCCTCTAAGATCAGGAACAAGACAAGGGTGTCCACTTACTCCACTCTTATTCAACACAGTCCTGAAAGTTCTAGCAACAGAAATAAGAGAAGAGAAAGAAATCAAAGAAATGCAGATTGGAAAGGAAGAAGTCAAGCTCTCTCTTTTTTGCAGATGACATGATATTATACATAGAAAATCCCAAATACACTATTATAAAACTACTAGGGTTAATCAGCAAATTCAGCAAAGTCTAGGATACAAAGTCAACAAACAGAAATAACTGGCATTCGTATACAGAAACAATGAAAAAATCAGAAAATGAAATCAAAGAGGTAATCCCCTTCACCATTGCAATCAAAAGAATCAAATATCTAGGAATAAACCTACCCAAAGAAACAAAAGAACTGTACACAGAGAATTACAAGAGACTCATGAGAGACCATAAAGGAGATTTAAACAGACGGAAAGATATGCCATTTTCCTGGGTCAGAAGAATAAATATTGTGAAAATGATCATACTACCAAATGTCATCTATAGATTCAATGCGATCTCTATCAAACTTTCAATGACATTCTTCACAGAACTAGACCAAAGAATCACACAGTTCATATGGAAACACAAAAGACCTCGAATAGCCAAAGCAATCCTGAGGAAGAAAAATGGAGTTGGAGGGATCAGCCTCCTTAACTTCAGACTCTACTACAAAGCAACAGTCATCAAGACAGTATGGTACTGGCACAAAAACAGAACTATAGACCGATGGAACAAGATCGAGAAGCCAGAGATAAACCCACGCACCTATAGGTACCTTATTTTTGACAAAGGAGGCGAAACTTTAAAATGGGACAAAGACAGCCTCTTCAACAAATGGTGCTGGGAACATTGGACAGCTACATGCAAAAAAATGAAGTTGGAACATTCCCTGACACCCTACACAAAGATCAACTCAAAATGGATTAAAGACCTAAATGTAAGACCAGAAACCATCAAACTCTTAGAGGAGAATATAGGCAAAATCCTCAAGGACATCAATCAAAGCAAGATCCTCTCTGACCCACCTGCTAGAATAGTGGACCTCAAAAGACAAATGAACATGTGGGACCTCATGAAACTTAAAATCTTTTGTACAGCAAAAGAAATCACAAAAAAGCTGAACGGACCACCCACAGAGTGGGAGAAAATCATAGCAAATGAAACAACAGACAAGGAATTAATCTCCAAAATCTACAAGCCACTCAGACAACTCAGCACTGGAAAAGCGAACAACCCAATCAAAAAATGGGAAAAGGACCTAAACTGACACCTCTCCAACGACGACATACAGATGGCCCAAAAGCACATGAAACGATGCTCAACGTTACCTATAATTAGAGAAATGCAAATCAAAGAGGTAATCCCCTTCACCATTGCAATCAAAAGAATCAAATATCTAGGAATAAACCTACCCAAAGAAACAAAAGAACTGTACACAGAGAATTACAAGAGACTCATGAGAGACCATAAAGGAGATTTAAACAGACGGAAAGATATGCCATTTTCCTGGGTCAGAAGAATAAATATTGTGAAAATGATCATACTACCAAATGTCATCTATAGATTCAATGCGATCTCTATCAAACTTTCAATGACATTCTTCACAGAACTAGACCAAAGAATCACACAGTTCATATGGAAACACAAAAGACCTCGAATAGCCAAAGCAATCCTGAGGAAGAAAAATGGAGTTGGAGGGATCAGCCTCCTTAACTTCAGACTCTACTACAAAGCAACAGTCATCAAGACAGTATGGTACTGGCACAAAAACAGAACTATAGACCGATGGAACAAGATCGAGAAGCCAGAGATAAACCCACGCACCTATAGGTACCTTATTTTTGACAAAGGAGGCGAAACTTTAAAATGGGACAAAGACAGCCTCTTCAACAAATGGTGCTGGGAACATTGGACAGCTACATGCAAAAAAATGAAGTTGGAACATTCCCTGACACCCTACACAAAGATCAACTCAAAATGGATTAAAGACCTAAATGTAAGACCAGAAACCATCAAACTCTTAGAGGAGAATATAGGCAAAATCCTCAAGGACATCAATCAAAGCAAGATCCTCTCTGACCCACCTGCTAGAATAGTGGACCTCAAAAGACAAATGAACATGTGGGACCTCATGAAACTTAAAATCTTTTGTACAGCAAAAGAAATCACAAAAAAGCTGAACGGACCACCCACAGAGTGGGAGAAAATCATAGCAAATGAAACAACAGACAAGGAATTAATCTCCAAAATCTACAAGCCACTCAGACAACTCAGCACTGGAAAAGCGAACAACCCAATCAAAAAATGGGAAAAGGACCTAAACTGACACCTCTCCAACGACGACATACAGATGGCCCAAAAGCACATGAAACGATGCTCAACGTTACCTATAATTAGAGAAATGCAAATCAAAACTACAGTGTGATATCACCTCACACCTGTCAGAATGACCATCATCCACAAACTGACACAATAAATGCTGGAGAGGGTGCGGAGAAAAGGGAACCCTCTTGCATTGCTGGTGGGAATGTAAATTGATACAGCCTCTATTGAAGACAGGCTGGAGTTTTCTTAAAAAACTAAAAATAGAAGCACAATATGACCCAGTAATCCCACTCTTAGGCTTATACCCTGATGAAATCAAACCTGAAAGAATCACCTGTACCCCAACGTTCATTGCAGCTGTCTATACAATAGCTAGAACATGGAAGCAACCTAGATTCCCATCAATGAGTGAATGGATCCAGAAGCTCTGGTACATATATACTACACAGCTGTAAGGAGAAATGCAGAAGAATCAGCCCGAATGAGGTGGCTGGATCTAGAACGTATCATCAAAAGTGAAGTCAGTCAGAAAGAGAAGGACAAATACACTATATTAACACATATATGTGGAATCTAGTAGGATGGTGATGATGGCACACGCAGGGAAGTGATGGAAAGACAGACATGGACAGTGGACATATGGACATTGTGGGGAAGGAACAGAGGGTGGGAGGCGTAAAGGAAGTAGTACGAAGGCCTGTACTATCATAAGTGAAGAAAATAGTTCTAGTCATTGCTCTGTGAGGAAAGCGGATCCTTCAGGGGTGCTGTGTGATGGTTGGGAGGGGTGGGTAGGGGGAGATATACATATGACTAATCTGGGAGCATACATATCTGTAAACAACAAAACTCTATAAAAGTTAAAAGCAAAATAAAGGTTTTTAAAAAAATGTGAATGGTCTTTCTTCTCATGGCATTCCATTTTAATAGGAGAATGATAATTAAATATGATTGTTTAATTACAGACACAACATAGAAAATAAAAAAGTATGAGAGCATAAAATGAGGGCATTTAACCTAGTGCAGCAATTCTCAACTGGAAGCAATTTTCCTACCAGAGGACATGTGACAATGTCAGAAGTCATGCTGTATTGTCACAACTTGTAAGAACTACCAGCTGATGCTGCTAAGCACCACACAATGCATAAAGCAGCTTTCCCTCAACAAACAATTATCCTTTCCACAATGTCATAGTGACAAAATTTCAAAACCACATAAACAGTATTTCTCTCATCTTAAAAGTTTTGCTTTATTTCATATGGTCCTTTAGCTACTGCTCTGTTTCTTTTTTTTTTTCCTTTTACAATAAAACACCTCAAAAAGGGTTCACTGTCTTCAATATTCCTCTCCTCTTTCTTTGAGCCTACTGTAATTGTCCTTTTTAAACTGAGCTGGAAAAACACATTTCTCCTTTGTGTATCCTTTACTCTCTCACTGTACCACAATCACAACACTTGTGAAGCTAGATATGTGTGAGTTTTCCCCAATCAGGAAATACTGAAATACAAGCTGCGTGCTCCACAGCTTAACTCACTTCTGACACAATCTGGAGATGGCATCAAATCCCATAGGACTCAGTCCCACCGGAGTCCCCCTCCTCATTATAGATGCCAATCAGTTGTGACCTGTGATTCTGCCAACCAGCTATAAGCCAGCTTTTCCCTAGCCACGTCCATGGATTTGAGCATTTTCTAGAAAGTCTCACAGAACTTAAGAAAATGCCTACTTATGTTTACCAGTTTATTAAACGATATGTCAAAAATACGTATGAACAGCCGAAGAGGGCTTCCTTGATGACTCAATGGTAAAGAATCCACCCGCCAATGCAGGAGACTTGGGCTCCATCCCAGGATCAGGAAGATTTCCCAGAGAAGGACATGACAACACACCCCAGTATTCTTGACTTGGAAATCCCAAGGATGGAGGACCCTGGTGAGTTACAGTCCATGAGGTCACAAAACAGTTGGACATGACTTAGTGACTAAACAACAATGAATAGCTAGATAGAGTGATACATGGGGGAAGGCCTAAAAGGATCCCAAGTGCAGAATCTTCCATTCCCACAGAGTTGGAGAACAGCACTTTCCCAACATCTAAATGTTTTTACCAACCCAGAAGCTCTCTGAGCCCTTTTGGGACTTTTATGTACATTTCATCACATAGGCACGATGGTTTATTAAGTCCACTTATAGCTTCTCTCCCCTCACTCAAGGAGGCAGGCAGAAACAGTGCTGAAAGTTTCAGGTTTCTCCTCATGGTTTGGTCTTTCAGATAACAGGTCCCATCCAAAAACTGTCAAGGAGTTCACCCAAATCACTTCATTAGAACAAAAGCACTCTTGTCACCTAGGAAATTCCAAGGCATTTGGGAACTCTGTCAGGAACCAGAATCAAAGAACATTAGAACGAAGGATGCTCCGAGTGCTCTTATCACTCAGAAAAAAAAAGAAGTTTTAGGATCTTTGTGCCAGGAACTTTAGGCAGAGACCAATACATATAGTTTCTGTTATTTCACAGCTATCACTCCCATAAAACTGTTGCAGGGAGAAAATCAATTCTGGCTCCTTGTTGCAGACTGTTTCTTTAACTTGCTTTCTGTCGCTATTGTTATTATAATCATATTTAATGGCTTGCCTCAAGGACTCTTCCTCTCTGCCTGATTGTGAAGTAAAATACCTTTGTTCAAGAATCCTGTCCACCTGTGGATGGTAGTAAGAGAGAAATTAACACTTCCTCTGCCTGAGGCTTGCCATTCTAAGATCAGTCCCACGAGTCCCCCTCCTCATTATAGATGCCAATCAGTTGTGACCTGTGATTCTGCCAACCAGCTATAAGCCAGCTTTTCCTAGCCACGTCCATGGATTTGAGCATTTTCTAGAAAGTCTCACAGAACTTAAGAAAATGCCTACTTATGTTTACCAGTTTATTAAACGATATGTCAAAAATACGTATGAACAGCCGAAGAGGGCTTCCTTGATGACTCAATGGTAAAGAATCCACCCGCCAATGCAGGAGACTTGGGCTCCATCCCAGGATCAGGAAGATTTCCCAGAGAAGGACATGACAACACACCCCAGTATTCTTGACTTGGAAATCCCAAGGATGGAGGACCCTGGTGAGTTACAGTCCATGAGGTCACAAAACAGTTGGACATGACTTAGTGACTAAACAACAATGAATAGCTAGATAGAGTGATACATGGGGGAAGGCCTAAAAGGATCCCAAGTGCAGAATCTTCCATTCCCACAGAGTTGGAGAACAGCACTTTCCCAACATCTAAATGTTTTTACCAACCCAGAAGCTCTCTGAGCCCTTTTGGGACTTTTATGTACATTTCATCACATAGGCACGATGGTTTATTAAGTCCACTTATAGCTTCTCTCCCCTCACTCAAGGAGGCAGGCAGAAACAGTGCTGAAAGTTTCAGGTTTCTCCTCATGGTTTGGTCTTTCAGATAACAGGTCCCATCCAAAAACTGTCAAGGAGTTCACCCAAATCACTTCATTAGAACAAAAGCACTCTTGTCACCTAGGAAATTCCAAGGCATTTGGGAACTCTGTCAGGAACCAGAATCAAAGAACATTAGAACGAAGGATGCTCCGAGTGCTCTTATCACTCAGAAAAAAAAAGAAGTTTTAGGATCTTTGTGCCAGGAACTTTAGGCAGAGACCAATACATATAGTTTCTGTTATTTCACAGCTATCACTCCCATAAAACTGTTGCAGGGAGAAAATCAATTCTGGCTCCTTGTTGCAGACTGTTTCTTTAACTTGCTTTCTGTCGCTATTGTTATTATAATCATATTTAATGGCTTGCCTCAAGGACTCTTCCTCTCTGCCTGATTGTGAAGTAAAATACCTTTGTTCAAGAATCCTGTCCACCTGTGGATGGTAGTAAGAGAGAAATTAACACTTCCTCTGCCTGAGGCTTGCCATTCTAAGAGGTGTTTGAAAAATTAATGGCCTTTTTACTTTGCTTCCCCACCTCCCCTTATGTCTGATTCATAAAATAACCTGGCATCCAAACCCCAATAAGATGTTTTTTCCTAAGGCGCTAGTTTGCCGTCTTGGTCAGCTGCTTTCCAAATAAAGTCATTTTGCTTGCCTGAACACCTCATCTCTTGGATTAATTGGCCTATCATGCGGCGAGCAGATTGAACTTAATTTGGTGACAAAACTGCTTTTACCTAGTTCACCTCCAAGTTGTTAAAACCCAGTGCTCTATGTTTTCAAGTTATCTTTTACGTGACTTGCAGCAGTATTTGAAACAGGTCTTTACTCTATTCCTTTGTTAACATTTCATTCATTAAAAATCTTGCATCCCATACTCACTTGATTTACCTTCTGTCCCACTGGCCATTCTTTCTCATTCTCCAGAGCTGACTCCTCGTCTACTCCCCAATCTATTACTATCGATGTACTCTGAAGCTGAGTCACCAAACCATTTATCTTCTCTTTCTACTCTTCCTCTTTTGAAGATCTCCTCCAGCTTCATGACTTTATATAGCACATGGTGGTGGCTTAGTCACTAGGTCATATCTGACTCTTGCAGTCCTATGGACTATAGCCTGTAGGCACCTCTGTTCATGGATTTCCCAGGCAAGGATATTAGAGTGGGTTGCCATTTCCTTCTCCAGGTAATCTTCCCAAGCCAGGGATCAAACACATGTCCCCTGAATTACAAGCAATTTCTTTACCACAGATACATGTATATGCTAATAATTTCCTAATCTATAATCCTGAGCTCCAGATTCTCAAACCCAAGCACCTTCTCAATAACTTTACTTGGATGTCTAAAAGCCATTTAAAACTTAAAATGTCCAAATCTGAGCTCTTGGTATTCTCTCTCCAACTTTTGCTTCCTAAAGTCTTCTCCATTTCACCTCTTCCTCTCTGCCTGATTGTGAAGTAAAATACCTTTGTTCAAGAATCCTGTCCACCTGTGGATGGTAGTAAGAGAGAAATTAACACTTCCTCTGCCTGAGGCTTGCCATTCTAAGAGGTGTTTGAAAAATTAATGGCCTTTTTACTTTGCTTCCCCACCTCCCCTTATGTCTGATTCATAAAATAACCTGGCATCCAAACCCCAATAAGATGTTTTTTCCTAAGGCGCTAGTTTGCCGTCTTGGTCAGCTGCTTTCCAAATAAAGTCATTTTGCTTGCCTGAACACCTCATCTCTTGGATTAATTGGCCTATCATGCGGCGAGCAGATTGAACTTAATTTGGTGACAAAACTGCTTTTACCTAGTTCACCTCCAAGTTGTTAAAACCCAGTGCTCTATGTTTTCAAGTTATCTTTTACGTGACTTGCAGCAGTATTTGAAACAGGTCTTTACTCTATTCCTTTGTTAACATTTCATTCATTAAAAATCTTGCATCCCATACTCACTTGATTTACCTTCTGTCCCACTGGCCATTCTTTCTCATTCTCCAGAGCTGACTCCTCGTCTACTCCCCAATCTATTACTATCGATGTACTCTGAAGCTGAGTCACCAAACCATTTATCTTCTCTTTCTACTCTTCCTCTTTTGAAGATCTCCTCCAGCTTCATGACTTTATATAGCACATGGTGGTGGCTTAGTCACTAGGTCATATCTGACTCTTGCAGTCCTATGGACTATAGCCTGTAGGCACCTCTGTTCATGGATTTCCCAGGCAAGGATATTAGAGTGGGTTGCCATTTCCTTCTCCAGGTAATCTTCCCAAGCCAGGGATCAAACACATGTCCCCTGAATTACAAGCAATTTCTTTACCACAGATACATGTATATGCTAATAATTTCCTAATCTATAATCCTGAGCTCCAGATTCTCAAACCCAAGCACCTTCTCAATAACTTTACTTGGATGTCTAAAAGCCATTTAAAACTTAAAATGTCCAAATCTGAGCTCTTGGTATTCTCTCTCCAACTTTTGCTTCCTAAAGTCTTCTCCATTTCAACTCTATCCTTCTAGAAACATAGACTGAAATCTTCCATTCTCTTAAATTGCACATCCAATCTATCAGCACACTATGCTGGTACAACCTGAGTACAACTATTAGGCTTCCTGTTTCTCTACAAATTACTATCATCTCTTGTGTAGATTATTGCAATAGCCTCATGAGAGGTCTCCTTGCCCTTATCTTTGCCTCTGTCCAGGCTTTTCTTAATGCAACAGCCAGGGTAACCCTGTTAAGACATAAATGATCCCATCAAAACCCTCTACTAGCATCCTATTTCAGTATAGGGAAAACCTACAATCCTTAGAATAGCCTACAGGGCCTTAAGTGACATGACCCTTTCTACCACTCTGATCTCATATCGTCCTACATTCTCAGTCTGCATTGTTCGTGTCACTCCAACATACAGGTTTCTTCATTGTTCCTGAAACAAGTCAGGCAGAACCCTTGTCCTTGGAATTCCTTTTCCTCAGTCATTAACATGGCTTATCTCTTTTATCTTCTTCAGGAATTTTTTAATGTCACTATTTAAAATAATAATCTCTTTTTTCCTAAAATACTTCTGCCTCCTCTTTACTGCCATATTTTCCTCTGTGCCACTTATCAATATTATTCATTAATGAATCTCTGGAAATTCTTCAACTTCTTTAATCTATGCAGTATGCATGCCTGTGGTAAGGGATGTGATAAGAAAACAGACTATACTGGGCCCAGTCCTCTAACCTGAATGCAAATGGAATACAATGAAAGATTTTCTACTGGGTGTCTCATGATTCCCCCATCAATGGCACAATTAAAATCTGAGTCTAAGATATACCTCATAATAATAATTTTTACCTCTGTTTTTGCAGATAAGACTGTCTCAGAAAGACTTTAAATGACTGCCTAATGTCACTAGCCAGTGAAAGACTGAAACAAAATCTAAATCCAGGACTTTCTGACTCCAAAGTTCACACACAGACTTTTCTAGGCCACATTTTTCTAAATCTGGAATAAAGTCCATGAAAAACTACTTTCTTTGAAATATACTAGTTTCTAAATAGTTATTTTTCCTATGAATGTTATAATAAATGGTATGACCCCTTTTTCCTTTTTCCATAATATGCAATTCTTCGTAATTAAGAACTGAAAATCCCATTCATTCTAAACAGAACAGTTGCTTACACTTTCAATACCACAATTTTTTTTTTTTATTTTGCTTTTGTAGAGTTTTCTTGTTTGTAGCTACACATAAACCCAAATCAGGTATATTCTTGGCCCCTCCCACCTGGGCCACCCTCCCACTTCCTCCCCATCCCATCCCTTCAGGTTGTTGCATAGCCCCCATGTAAATTCCCTTAATCTTACAGCATATTCACAATGGTTGTCTCTTTTACATATGATAGTGTAGGTTTCCATGTTACTCTTTCCATACCTCTCACCCACTCCCCACACCGCCCCCCCGCCCCAACCAGTGTCCATAAGTCAGTTCTTTATGCCTGTTTCTCCATTGGTTCTCTGCAGGTGTATTTATCAGTATCATCTTTCAAGATTCCATATGTATGTGTTAGTATACTATATTTGTTCTTCACTTTTTGACTTACTTCACTTTGTATAATAGGTTCTAGATTCATTCACCTCATTAGGACAGATTTAAGTGCATTTCTTTTTACACCTGTGAAATATTCCATTGTATATATGTGCCATAGCTTCTTTATCCATTCATTTGTTGATGGACATCTAGGTTGCTTCCATGTTCTAGCTATTGAAAAAAGTGCTGCAAAATTGGGGTATATGTGTCTCTTTCAACTTTGATTTTCTCAAGGTATATGCCTAGTAGTGGGATTGCTGGCTCTTATGAATACCACAAATATTTATTTTTAACAAACTGTTGTACTCTTCCTGCCTTGCTCACTATACTCATAATTGCAATAATTGAGGCTAAGATTAATTTTTCAGTCAACCAAAGCCAAACAATGACATAGAGTTGCACTTTGTGAAAGTGAAATGTGAGTCACACCATCAGAAGTCTTTCAGGCTTTATTTGAGAAATAGCTAAAGATATCCAAGGACATGTCCCCAAAATCCAACACACTCACTTTGTTTTACTAATTCCCTCATTGATGACATTGATTTCTGCTTCTCTGCAGGGAGGCAACAATAGACAATCTTGTCAGTACCTCCTATGGAATGTACTACAGATCTCCATGGTGAAGACCAGAGCTAGTTCTGTCTTCTGAGAAAATCTTTTTCTTTCCCTGCTTCACATTTGGCACCTGTTCTTGGACAGCTGGCTAAAACTGAGTACAACTGGCCAATTGCCTTCCATTTAATGGAAAAGAAAATGTTTGAATTAACAGGGAATCCCTGAGGTTTAGAATAGACAACAGTCATTTTGTAGGTATTTTTTCTGCCCATCTCAGTAAGTTCACATATGTTGAGACTTGAGAAAAAAGTCAGTGCCTAAATTCTTCACTCAGTCATCTCAAGAAAACTGAAAGTTTGCTACTGCCTTCATTTATTTGATTTTTGCATTGAACTTTCTCTGGACTTATTTTTAATTTAAATATTTTAAAAGAAGTAAAATATTGCTAGTATCACTTTACTGCTGACTAATTTATCAGATGTTTTCATAGAACAGAAAGTATAAAGGCAGTATTAGGTTTGGGACTAAAAAAAAAAAAAAAAAAGGTGGAAGTGCTGACCGAGAAAAGGGAAATCAGCAGTGCAAAACATAAGGCTGACCCTTTTACAAGGCCCTGTCAATAGTTGATTGGAGGAAAGGAAGATGGAAGGAGGAGCAAAAGGAAATGATGTAAATTTTCATGGAAATACAATGAACCCAAAGATATTTTTTCTTAAGTCTTCTATGAGTTAAATTGCAACAAGATTCAACATTACTTTTATGTCCCACATTCAACATTTATTTTCTCTAATAAAACTTGAATCCAAAGTTTCAATTCAAAATTTTATTCATTTCTTTTCTTTTTTTTTTTTTTAAAGAAACAGTAGGTCAAACTTGGCCCAAGGACTGCAATATGCCAACTACTGAGGCCCAAAGTGAAGGCTGCAATGGAACAGGTAGAGCTTCTCCTTCATAAGAAACACCAATTGCTTTATTCCAACCCTCCAACTTCCATGGACCCTGGGTGGGCACTGTCCTCACTGGGGCCTCAGGAGTCCTTGCACTGTGGCTTGACTACCAGCCCCTCTTTGGTGATGGCCCAATTGTAGCTCGTGAGGGAGTTCAACCCTTCTTCCACCTGTGCCTCCAGGTTCTCTCAGGTGATGAAGTTTTTGGCCTCCTGCAGTTACAGCACTTCCTATCCTTGAGCTGCGCCGAGACCATCACCTCTCGGACTTGCCTGGCCTCCTCCTCCACCTACCACCGGTCTTGTGCCTCCTGCCACAGCCTGGCGATCTGCAGCTAGTGCAGCCGCTGATTGTCTGCCTGGTACCAGGCCACCAGCTCACGGTGCTCAGGAGCTTCCTCCAGTGCCTTGTGTGCTGCCAGGACGGCCTCTTGCATCTTCCTGCGCACCTCAGATGCGAACTCCTGCCTGAAGGCGTGCACAGTAACGCTCCGTCAGCGCGAACAATCCTGCAGGATCCTCACCATGAGTCCAAGGCCAATCTTGGATTTGGACGGTAGATCATGGAGGTTTTCTCAGCTGCGCGTAGGGAGCAGAAATAGGACTGAAGGCCACCGAAGGGCTGCGTGAAATTTTTCTTCATTTCTTTACCATTCGTGCTCATTTAAATATTACTGTTCACTCTCCAGATCTACACCACCCTGTTATTTCATAATCCTTATACCTGAAAAGTAAAAAATCAGTTGTTAGTTTTCATCCTTCCTCAAACTATTCTACTAAGAATTTCTTAGATCCTTGCCCGAAGATCTAAGATTAGTCTGTGTGCTTTGTATTTCTCCACTCTGCAAATGGCACATTAATGCCTTCAATTCTAGCAAGGTACTCAGATTGCCTAACATCAAGGGAATTAAAATCAAACAGCTCTGCTAAAATCATGCAAACCCGATTACCCCCTACAGAACATTAAAAAAGACTTCAGCCTAGACTCTATCAGCTGTACATTACTCTCACTGAAATTTTCTAAGGATTTGCAAGCAGTTGGCAGTAAAAGGAAAAGATCCTATAAAAATACCCACATTGTTTTTTCAATTTCCTTCTTCCAAGTACACTGGAAAGGACAGGATTTCACACAGGAAGCACTTAATGATAATATTTGGAGGAAACCTGCTGACTTTGTAAGACACGATTGGCCAAAATTCAGGTCAGAAATACCCAGGGAAGTAAAAGGCTCCCAGAATTACAGAGATGAGGTTTCTTCAGGCAATACAGCCCTCTGTAAAGGATAAAGGATAATATGCTCACAAATGAAATGACAGAAATATTAGTAAGGCTGCTAGCAGCCCAGAATGTGGTACACAGGTGTGTCAAAAAAGTTAACTAAAGTGTGACTTTGAATGAGTGAAGGAAAAAAAAGGCTTTCAGACTTAATGAGTACAAGAAAAGAGGAGGATAAGGAAAACAAGAAAGGAAAGGGAAAGGAGAAAATGAAGGCAAGAAAAATAACAACTATACAGGAAGAGATTCAGCAAAATAAGATCCATGCTATAGGATTAGATAATTCTCTGAGATGCCAGTTGAGAGAATTATAGAAGAAAATCTTTTAATAAAGAACTTTTGAGAATGTTCTTGCTATAGTCATTAACTTTATTGATAATTATAAACTGATGAGCCCATGGAGTAAAATTATCCCTTCTTTTGTTTCCTAAGGACATAAGTACTACAAAGAATGTTGATTGATTTCCTCCTAAAGGGCTATAAAGATAAATGTGTTTTGTCCTGTTAAATTCACTGGGGAACAATTTCCAATGGCTAATATTGGAATATATGGAAGGACCAGTTAGGTATTTAGACTGTTAGCAACATAAGTCAGAAGATATCTTAAATGCTCTTATGATTTAAGAAGCAAAGCTAAATTGCACTCAGGGTCATATCCAGCTAGATAGACCCATGTTAAACCTTCATTCAGTTTAATATCCAGCTCCCATGAGTTGTGAGAAGGAGCCATTTCCAAGGGCTTCCCAAGTGGCTCAGCAGTAAAGAATTTGCCTGCAATGCAGAAGTCACAGGAGATTCAGGTTCCATCCCCAGGTTGGAAAGGTTCCTTGAAGGGGGACATGGCAGCACACTCTAGTATTCTTGCCTAGAGTATCACATGGACAGAGGAGCCTTCTGGGCTACAGTTCACTTCTGGTCCAACCATTGTTTTTCAATTTCCTTCTTCCAAGTACACTGGAAAGGACAGGATTTCACACAGGAAGCACTTAATGATAATATTTGGAGGAAACCTGCTGACTTTGTAAGACACGATTGGCCAAAATTCAGGTCAGAAATACCCAGGGAAGTAAAAGGCTCCCAGAATTACAGAGATGAGGTTTCTTCAGGCAATACAGCCCTCTGTAAAGGATAAAGGATAATATGCTCACAAATGAAATGACAGAAATATTAGTAAGGCTGCTAGCAGCCCAGAATGTGGTACACAGGTGTGTCAAAAAAGTTAACTAAAGTGTGACTTTGAATGAGTGAAGGAAAAAAAAGGCTTTCAGACTTAATGAGTACAAGAAAAGAGGAGGATAAGGAAAACAAGAAAGGAAAGGGAAAGGAGAAAATGAAGGCAAGAAAAATAACAACTATACAGGAAGAGATTCAGCAAAATAAGATCCATGCTATAGGATTAGATAATTCTCTGAGATGCCAGTTGAGAGAATTATAGAAGAAAATCTTTTAATAAAGAACTTTTGAGAATGTTCTTGCTATAGTCATTAACTTTATTGATAATTATAAACTGATGAGCCCATGGAGTAAAATTATCCCTTCTTTTGTTTCCTAAGGACATAAGTACTACAAAGAATGTTGATTGATTTCCTCCTAAAGGGCTATAAAGATAAATGTGTTTTGTCCTGTTAAATTCACTGGGGAACAATTTCCAATGGCTAATATTGGAATATATGGAAGGACCAGTTAGGTATTTAGACTGTTAGCAACATAAGTCAGAAGATATCTTAAATGCTCTTATGATTTAAGAAGCAAAGCTAAATTGCACTCAGGGTCATATCCAGCTAGATAGACCCATGTTAAACCTTCATTCAGTTTAATATCCAGCTCCCATGAGTTGTGAGAAGGAGCCATTTCCAAGGGCTTCCCAAGTGGCTCAGCAGTAAAGAATTTGCCTGCAATGCAGAAGTCACAGGAGATTCAGGTTCCATCCCCAGGTTGGAAAGGTTCCTTGAAGGGGGACATGGCAGCACACTCTAGTATTCTTGCCTAGAGTATCACATGGACAGAGGAGCCTTCTGGGCTACAGTCCATAGGGTCACAAAGAGTTGCAAATGACTGAAACAACTTAGCATGCATGCCATTTCCAGGAGTGTTAAGTGAAGGAAAACCCCATTATCTTCTCAGTCACAAATGCATATGATGCCAGGAACTGGGCTAAAGTGATTTCCTTAGGGATGTTAAGGTGACTTCCCTACAGAGTTAAGGAACTGAGGAAGAGAATAAGCATGAGACAAATAGTTATAAACAACTAAAATCTATGAAGACATACATATGATAATATGAGAGTATACAGCTAAGGTACCCATTCTGGAGCTCTGGGTCACAATTTTAAGGGAAGAAGCAGACCAAAGACAAGAATAGAAATGTAGTCTATAAAGATCAAAGGTTTGTTGACAACTAAACAAAAATAATGTTTATCTGCCCAACTTCTCAGAGAAGACTGAACGGAAAAAGTGGAAATGGCCTGTGGGTTTAGAACATCTTTGTCTGGACACAGCATATCTGTGATCTAACATTTTAAACTGGCACAGAGCCCAGACTTACAGCTGACTGGTGTGTGTCCAGAAGGGCAAAAGGAAAGCCTGTACTGCAGGACATTTCATGTTTCACTCCTAAAACCCTTTCTCTGAGGTAGATTTTGGCTGTAAAGACATTTCTGCTAACTCCTTGCCAGAAGAATTCATTATACTCATAAGTGCTAGACATAGAAACAGGATGTGATCTCAAAAGCTTCTGAAAATCAGACATTCTCTAAAGCCCTCCTTGATTTGAAGAGTTTCATCTTTAATAGTTTCTCAAGGAAGCCTTTGGGTTTTGCTAAGTGACCTGGTCTTGGGCATAATCTATTCAGTACTATATGCACTGGAGAAGATAAGCCTAAATAGTGGGAAAATGTTCCTTTATTCTTCTGAAGATGTGTCAAGAGCCCTAGATACATAAAAACATTGTTAAGAGAGAGGAACCAGAACAAAAATTACACAGGGCATAAAGCTTCTGAGCTTCCTTTAGTTTAGTGTGTACAGGAGATTCAGGTTACCATGGCAGGGGACATGCAGCACACTTTCCAGAGTATCACATGGACAGAGGAGCCTGGTGGGCTACAGTCCATAGGGTCACAAAGAGTTGCAAATGACTGAAACAACTTAGCATGCATGCCATTTCCAGGAGTGTTAAGTGAAGGAAAACCCCATTATCTTCTCAGTCACAAATGCATATGATGCCAGGAACTGGGCTAAAGTGATTTCCTTAGGGATGTTAAGGTGACTTCCCTACAGAGTTAAGGAACTGAGGAAGAGAATAAGCATGAGACAAATAGTTATAAACAACTAAAATCTATGAAGACATACATATGATAATATGAGAGTATACAGCTAAGGTACCCATTCTGGAGCTCTGGGTCACAATTTTAAGGGAAGAAGCAGACCAAAGACAAGAATAGAAATGTAGTCTATAAAGATCAAAGGTTTGTTGACAACTAAACAAAAATAATGTTTATCTGCCCAACTTCTCAGAGAAGACTGAACGGAAAAAGTGGAAATGGCCTGTGGGTTTAGAACATCTTTGTCTGGACACAGCATATCTGTGATCTAACATTTTAAACTGGCACAGAGCCCAGACTTACAGCTGACTGGTGTGTGTCCAGAAGGGCAAAAGGAAAGCCTGTACTGCAGGACATTTCATGTTTCACTCCTAAAACCCTTTCTCTGAGGTAGATTTTGGCTGTAAAGACATTTCTGCTAACTCCTTGCCAGAAGAATTCATTATACTCATAAGTGCTAGACATAGAAACAGGATGTGATCTCAAAAGCTTCTGAAAATCAGACATTCTCTAAAGCCCTCCTTGATTTGAAGAGTTTCATCTTTAATAGTTTCTCAAGGAAGCCTTTGGGTTTTGCTAAGTGACCTGGTCTTGGGCATAATCTATTCAGTACTATATGCACTGGAGAAGATAAGCCTAAATAGTGGGAAAATGTTCCTTTATTCTTCTGAAGATGTGTCAAGAGCCCTAGATACATAAAAACATTGTTAAGAGAGAGGAACCAGAACAAAAATTACACAGGGCATAAAGCTTCTGAGCTTCCTTTAGTTTAGTGTGTAGGATGAGGGCCACATTTCTCCCCGGGACTGCATAGTTCAAGATATGTATCTATCATTAGAGCAAGCACTTCTGAGTAGGGGCTACAGTGATCATTAACACTGAAAGGGGAGACTAGCAAATTTGATAAGGAGGCCAGTGGTCCCAAGGAGGAGGAGGGAGAGAAGAAGTAGCAAGAGGAAGAAACACAAACATTTCCTAGCCTGAAATGTTTATTATGGTTAAGATCAACCCTGAAGCTAAGTCTTATGCTAATGTTGGGGGCCTAGCAAGGCCTTTACATTGGAAGGTCACACCGAGCCCTAGCCAAGAGGACTATCCTCTAGCAAATCTCATGTTAATGTGTGGGTGTGGGCCTACAGGGCCTTTCCAACCTTAAGCAATTCTTTTGATCTATTGTTTAGTAACCTAACTGGAAAATACAAATTGTCTTTCCTGAACTGGCTAAGGGGGTTCTCTTCTATCCTCCCATACAGTGCCTGTGCCGGAAGCTGTCTCTACCTTTTTATATTTAATAAACTTTTATTTCACAAAGCTCTGAGTGAACAAAGCTGAGCCTTCTTGATCCCAGTGTGAATTCTTCTCCCGTTGAGATCAAGAATCTGACACCATACATGGTAACCTATCTACCATCATCTATCAGAACTGGGAGGAAGTAACAATGCAAGGATGTGATCTAGGAAGCAGTCAAACTAATTGTTGCTTCCTATATAAAGAGTGGGAAGGAGAGAATGTTTTCAATATAGTTCTTCAGGTATACACTGAGAAAGAGCATCTGATGATTTCATGTGTAGTATTTCTTGTTAATGGGACAGTGGTGTCCATCATCTGAGAAAAGCAGGACTCAGAACCAAAGGAGAAATGTTCATCTTTACACTTACAAAACAAGTTCTAAAAGCCCAATTTGGAAGCAAGGCTTTCACTTGGGAAAGCTGAGCTATATTCCAAAAGGAAAGAATTCGTGTAATCCAAGGAGTCAAGGTAAAGGACCATAACATATATACAAGTTAACTAGCACAATGGAAGGATGCTTGGTAATGCAAAATTGCATTTTACCACACTCTGGGAGGAGAAGAAACCCTTCTTGCATACAGAAAAGTGCAGTAGAAGAGTTATAAAGGCTTGACACATTAGTATAGGGTCTGCCCCCTTCTTCCAACTTGGAATTGAAGTTTCCAAATGGTGATGAAGACACCAAGATAATATTTGTGATTCTGATAGAAAGTTTGTGAGAAGACTACTCTGAAAACTCCAGTAAGCAGAGGGTAGGCTCAGAAAGGAGAGAATGGAGAAACTAGGAAAAACCTTAATTATTCCTCTGTTTGAACAGGCTCCCTACAGAGTACAATGGTCGTCATATCACTATTCTGCCTGTGCTTCCTCGGCTCTGCTCTTAAGTGTTGGTTGTTGGAAGGGACACTTGTTCAGGCCTCATGTCTCCTTATGAGGGAATTTCACCTAAAGCAACACTTCTGGTTTCTCTCCAGCCCCTCTCATACATCCCAAAAGCAAGAATCACAATTTATTTTCTTGCTGAGTTTGGGAGAGGGACAAAGCTCTGTGACTTCTGACCTATCTACCCAAATAGTCTGCCTCTGGGCCAACCTAGACAACTGTGTGGGGTGGAAAGTAAGGGATCTATATGCACATATAAATATCTTCCTGGACTTGGGAGCCGGAAGCAGGCCCATCATTATCACCATGATATCACAATGGGTTTTTTTTCTTACATTGGGTCATTTAAAATGACATTATACTTTCTTAAGGAATCTTCATATTCAGAAACAACATGTTTTTGTAAATATGCATGTTGTTGAGCACTGTTGCTTGTGCATGAAAGTTGCTGCATTTAGATTATATTGACTAGTGAATGAATTCTTAATGATACTATACATTTAATGATAAATCAAATAGTATAAAATAAAAGCTAAGTGATCTCTTGTGCTTACTTGGGAGTACAGAGTGATAGAGACTTCATAAAACAAGTGAGTAAGCATTTTTTAATTCTGATTTTCTTATAACAGCAACAAGCACTTTTTCTAACATTATCATTAAAACTTAGATTGTATATTTATGCTAGTGTTCTAAATGGTCAGGAGCATCTGCTAACTGGCAGGCAAGAGAAATTTTTAAAAATCTCAAAATTTAAAGATATTTGTATCAAAGATTTTCAGAGACATTGCAAATGCCTGCAAAACTGTTTTGGATTTCTCTAGGAGACCAGAGCCTACTATGACATTTTGAACATGTTCGTCAGTAGAAATTTGATTAGATGCATACCATCTTGAAATTTCTAAGTGAGACTAGCAGAAGAAACTGCAGACAGATGACCCAGGCACAGCACCCTAAAAAGCATCCCACACTGCATCTCTATGAAGGAAATCATTACCTCACTGAGTATACTTGGAACTCTGTTTTCAATAAGTCAAAAGATTTCAACATGTTTGCCCTGGCACACAAGTCGATGCAAACATATCTAACTCTTGCCTTGAAGCCTGTAACTTAAACATTTATAAACTTCAAAACAGATATTTCACGTAAGTAATAAGATATCTGATTGATTTCCCAATTTTTGAAAGCAGAAAGATCCAAGATCTCTAGTTAATGAGATAGTATTTTTTACTAGCATATTCAGCTGACAATAACAGTAAAGATGAGATTCAGAGACCTTCCAAATGTGATTCAGAGATTCTTGATTCACAGCATCCTTCTCATATCACTGCAGACATCATGTGAAAAGTATATATTACCTGCCTCATAATAGAAGAAATAGAGGGTTAGGAATGTCACTTAATTTTTTTAAGGCAAAGGCAGCACACAAAGCTCACTTTTTGAAATCTAATTCTCAATTTTACAAAGTATAGTGTAAATGTCAGAGCTATACAGTTAATTTGATGTTTGTGGACAATCAAATTAGATTTGCTTGCTTAAATGTCTATTTAATACCATCCAGGTAAAATTGAGTGTTAAAGGTTATGTCTACACAGATAAATCCACTGTGCTTAGGCTTTAGTAATTAAAACAACCTAAAATATAAGAAATTCATTGATTCATGATCTTAAGGTGTTAATCTTAATACTCCAATTAACTTATTCTTCAAGTTGAAATCTTGGAATGAACAACTGACTTAGTTAACTTTGTTTTTCTCTATAGTTTGAACCTCTTATAACAGCAACAAGCACTTTTTCTAACATTATCATTAAAACTTAGATTGTATATTTATGCTAGTGTTCTAAATGGTCAGGAGCATCTGCTAACTGGCAGGCAAGAGAAATTTTTAAAAATCTCAAAATTTAAAGATATTTGTATCAAAGATTTTCAGAGACATTGCAAATGCCTGCAAAACTGTTTTGGATTTCTCTAGGAGACCAGAGCCTACTATGACATTTTGAACATGTTCGTCAGTAGAAATTTGATTAGATGCATACCATCTTGAAATTTCTAAGTGAGACTAGCAGAAGAAACTGCAGACAGATGACCCAGGCACAGCACCCTAAAAAGCATCCCACACTGCATCTCTATGAAGGAAATCATTACCTCACTGAGTATACTTGGAACTCTGTTTTCAATAAGTCAAAAGATTTCAACATGTTTGCCCTGGCACACAAGTCGATGCAAACATATCTAACTCTTGCCTTGAAGCCTGTAACTTAAACATTTATAAACTTCAAAACAGATATTTCACGTAAGTAATAAGATATCTGATTGATTTCCCAATTTTTGAAAGCAGAAAGATCCAAGATCTCTAGTTAATGAGATAGTATTTTTTACTAGCATATTCAGCTGACAATAACAGTAAAGATGAGATTCAGAGACCTTCCAAATGTGATTCAGAGATTCTTGATTCACAGCATCCTTCTCATATCACTGCAGACATCATGTGAAAAGTATATATTACCTGCCTCATAATAGAAGAAATAGAGGGTTAGGAATGTCACTTAATTTTTTTAAGGCAAAGGCAGCACACAAAGCTCACTTTTTGAAATCTAATTCTCAATTTTACAAAGTATAGTGTAAATGTCAGAGCTATACAGTTAATTTGATGTTTGTGGACAATCAAATTAGATTTGCTTGCTTAAATGTCTATTTAATACCATCCAGGTAAAATTGAGTGTTAAAGGTTATGTCTACACAGATAAATCCACTGTGCTTAGGCTTTAGTAATTAAAACAACCTAAAATATAAGAAATTCATTGATTCATGATCTTAAGGTGTTAATCTTAATACTCCAATTAACTTATTCTTCAAGTTGAAATCTTGGAATGAACAACTGACTTGGTTAACTTTGTTTTTTCTCTATAGTTTGAAGCCCATGGTCTTGACAATATACAAATAACAGCATGGAGCTGCATATCTGTAGTTAGATCCTTGCTGCAGTTTATGCTGACCATGAATCCCCTCCTATCTCCACCTAATGCCATAATGATCTGTTATTTTCCTCCTGTACTGCCTCTGAATGTTCTTCTTCAAGATATTTATGAACCAAATTACGTGGATTCAAATTCTGAATTGGAAACTTCACACATCTCCGTTTCCTTACATGCACGTCATGCTAGTTATAAGGATTAAATAAGTTAATGACGATAGCCCATAGAGGCCAAGATACAGAGTAGGAAGAACTTGAACTCATCTCCTGTCACAGACAGGACTACATTACAGCCATTTATAGAGAAACTACCAATGAGAAAGACATAAAGTTTACCAAAAAAGATTTTCCATTTCTAAAGATATCAAGAAGGAACCTCAACAAGAAAGAGAAAAACGACAGAGACACAGTATATTTAAGACCCACAACCTCAGTAGGCACCCAAAAATGACAGGATAAGAAAAATTGTAGAGATTCTTCCCAGTAAATGGGTTGGGGGGAATCTATAACTGACGCACATATACAAAAAGGAAAAGAATACAAACATAACACTAAAGGTAATCATCAAATCACAAGGGAAGAGAACAAAAGAGGAAGAAAGAGACAAAGAGAACAGACATATGGACATTGAGGGGTATAAACAGTGGGTGGGAGGCATATAGGGAGTAACATGGAAACCTCTACTATCATATGTGAAAAAGATAGCTATTGTCATTGCGCTGTGGGAATAGGGGTCCTGCATGGGGCTGTGTAAGGTAGGGGGTGGATAGCTCACTTTTGAAATCTAATTCTCAATTTTACAAAGTATAGTGTAAATGTCAGAGCTATACAGTTAATTTGATGTTTGTGGACAATCAAATTAGATTTGCTTGCTTAAATGTCTATTTAATACCATCCAGGTAAAATTGAGTGTTAAAGGTTATGTCTACACAGATAAATCCACTGTGCTTAGGCTTTAGTAATTAAAACAACCTAAAATATAAGAAATTCATTGATTCATGATCTTAAGGTGTTAATCTTAATACTCCAATTAACTTATTCTTCAAGTTGAAATCTTGGAATGAACAACTGACTTGGTTAACTTTGTTTTTTCTCTATAGTTTGAAGCCCATGGTCTTGACAATATACAAATAACAGCATGGAGCTGCATATCTGTAGTTAGATCCTTGCTGCAGTTTATGCTGACCATGAATCCCCTCCTATCTCCACCTAATGCCATAATGATCTGTTATTTTCCTCCTGTACTGCCTCTGAATGTTCTTCTTCAAGATATTTATGAACCAAATTACGTGGATTCAAATTCTGAATTGGAAACTTCCACACATCTCCGTTTCCTTACATGCACGTCATGCTAGTTATAAGGATTAAATAAGTTAATGACGATAGCCCATAGAGGCCAAGATACAGAGTAGGAAGAACTTGAACTCATCTCCTGTCACAGACAGGACTACATTACAGCCATTTATAGAGAAACTACCAATGAGAAAGACATAAAGTTTACCAAAAAAGATTTTCCATTTCTAAAGATATCAAGAAGGAACCTCAACAAGAAAGAGAAAAGAGACAGAGACACAGTATATTTAAGACCCACAACCTCAGTAGGCACCCAAAAATGACAGGATAAGAAAAATTGTAGAGATTCTTCCCAGTAAATGGGTTGGGGGGAATCTATAACTGACGCACATATACAAAAAGGAAAAGAATACAAACATAACACTAAAGGTAATCATCAAATCACAAGGGAAGAGAACAAAAGAGGAAGAAAGAGACAAAGAGAACAGACATATGGACATTGAGGGGTATAAACAGTGGGTGGGAGGCATAGAGGGAGTAACATGGAAACCTATACTATCATATGTGAAAAAGATAGCTATTGTCATTGCGCTGTGGGAATAGGGGGTCCTGCATGGGGGCTGTGTAATGGTCTGGAGGAGTGGGATGGTGGAGACTGGGAGGGGGGTGCCAGGGATATACATATGACTAATCTGGGAACATGAACATATGTATCTGTAAACAACAAAATTCTGTAAAAATATTTAAAAAAATAAAAATATTATTATATTAAAAAAAAAAAACAGAACTACAAAACAACCAGAAAACAATCATCAAAGCACACATCAATAATTACTTTAAATGGAAATAGACTAAAACACCCAATCAAAAGACATAAAATAGTTTAATGGATCTTTATTTCTTTATTATTAAAGTATAGTTGATTTACAATGTGCTAGTTTCTGCTATACAGCAAGTGAGACACTTATATATATACATACATATATTTATTCTTTTTTAGATTCTATTTCCATATAGGGCATTACAGAGTACTGAATACAGTTCCCTGTGTAATACAGTAGGCTATCATTAGTTATATAGTTTATATATAGCAGTGTGTGTGTGTCAGCCCCAATCCCCAGTTTATTCTCCCTGGTAACCATAAGTTTGTTTGCTACATCCATGACTCAATTTGCTACATCATGAATCAATGTTTGGTAAATGGCTTCATTTGTTCCAATTTTTAATATTCCATATATAAGTCATGTGATGTTTGTCTGTTTCTGACTTACTTCATTAAGTATGACAATTTCTAGGTCCATCCATGTCACTACAAATGCATTATTTTGTACATTTTTTTTGCTGAGGTGTATTTCATTGTATATATTTACCATGTATTATTTATCTGTTTCTCTGTTAATGAACATTTAGGTTGCTTTCATGTTTTGGCTGGTTCAGTGAACATTGTGATGCATGCGTGTCTTTGAATTATGGCTTTTCCCAGAAGTATGCCCAGGATTGGGATTACTAGATCCTATGGCAGTTCTATTTATAGTTGTTTAAGGAACTTCCATACTGTTCTGCACAGTGGTTGTACCAGTCTACATACTCACCAAAAGAGGAAGAGGGCTTCCTTTTTCCTAAAACTTCTCCCCAGGATTTATCATTTTTAGATTTTTAATCATGGCTATGCTGACCAGGAGGTGTCCCTGGTGGCTCAGATGGTAAAGAATCTGCCTGCAATGCAGGAGACCCAGGCTTGATCCCTGGGTTGAGAAGATCCCCTGGAAAAGAGAATGGAAACCTACTCCAGTATTCTTGCCTGGAGAATTCCATGGACAGTGGAGCCATGGGATTGCAAAAAGTTGGACACAGCTGAACAACTAACACTGTACTGTACTGTAGGCTGACCAGTGTGAGGTATTATCTCATTGTAGCTTTGATTTGCATTTCATTAATAATTACTGATGTTGAGCATCTTTTCATGTATTTTTTATCCGTCTGTATGTCTTCTTTGTAGTGCTGCCCATTCAGATCCCCTGCCCATTTTTGATTGGGACTGTTTTTTTGTATTGAGCTGCATGAGCTATGTTATATATTGAAGATTAATCCCTTGTTGACAGCTTCACTGCAAATAGTTTTCCCCAATATTGGGATTTTCTTTCTGTTTTATTTATGGTTTATTTTGCTTTGCAAAAGATTTTTCATTCAACTAGGTGCCACTTGCTTATTTTTGTTTTTATTTTCCTTACTATAGTAGATGAATAAAAAAGATCTTGCTGTGATTTATATCAAAGAATGTTCCACTTATGCTTTCCTTTAAGATTTTTATAGTGTTGGGCCTTACACTTATGTCTTTAATTAATTCTGAGTTTATACTTATATATGGTATTTACAGTGTTCTAATATTATTCTTTTTCATGTAGCTGCCCACTTTTCCAAGCCCCACTTATGGAAAAGATTGTCTTTTCTCCATTGCACATTCTTGCCTCCTTTGTCAGATTAGATTACCATAGGTGTAGGGGTTTACTTCTGGAGTTGGATCCTGTTCCATTGATCTATATTTTTACTTTTGTGCCAATGCCATACTATCCTGATTACTGTAGCTTTGTAGTATAGTCTAATTTCAGGCCACTTGATTCTTTAAGCTCTTCTCTTTTTTCTCAAGATTGCCTTGAATCTTCTGGGTCCTTTGTATTTCCATACAAATTGTAAAATATTCATTTTAATACTGGGAAAACAATGCCATTGGTAATTTGATAAGGATTGCATTCAATCTGCAGATTGCTTTGGATAGATACTTCCAGTCCAATAACATGATATTTCTTGACACCTGTTTCTGACATATTTTATTTCTTACATCAGTATCTTATAGTTTTCTGAGTACATGCTTTAACCTACTTAAGTTTTCTGAGTACTTGCTAGTTATTTTATTCTTTTTGTTGTGATGCTCAGTGGAACTATTCTGATCTTTCATTAGTAGTATATAAGAATGCAAAAAATATATGTGTATTAATTTTGTGTCCTACAACTTTACCAAATTCATTGATTAACTCTAGTGGTCTCCTAGTAGCATGTTTAGAATTTTCTATGCATAGAATCATGTCATCAGAAACAGTGAAAGTTTTCCCTCTTCTTTTCCAGTGTGGGCTCCTTTTATTTCTTTTCCTTCCCTAATTTTTGTGGCTATGACTTTCAAAATTATGTTGAATAATAGTAGTGAAAATGGACATCCTTTTTTGTTTCCAATCTTAAAAGAAATATCTTCAGTTGCACTACTGAGAATGAACTTAGGTGTGGATGTGTCATATATGACCTTTACCATGTTGAGTTTTGTTCTCTCACTGCCCACTTTTTAAACAGTTGCTATGATAAATAGATATCAAGTTTTGTCAAAAGCTTTTTCTTCATCTACTGAGATGATCATATAGTTTTGCTCTTCAGTTTGTTATTGTGGTGCATTATCCTGATGATTTGCATATTTGCATCCTTGGGATAAACCTCACTTGATCGTTGTCTTATCCTTTTAATGTGTTGGTGAATTCTGTTTCCTAGTATTTCATTGAGAATTTTTGCATTTATGTTCATCAAATGGCCTGTAATTTACTTTATTTGTGATATCTTTTTCTGATTTTGGTATTAGGGTGATTTAGGCCTCATAGAATGACCTTGAGGGTGTTCCTTCCTCTGCAACTTCTTGGAACAGTTTGAGAAGAATGGGTATTAGCTTTTTCCTAAATGTTTGCTAGAACTCACATGTGAAGCCTTTGTTGGCAAAGTGATATCTCTGCTTTTTAATATGCTGTGTAGATTTGTCATAGCTTTTCTTCCAAGGAGCAAGTGTCTTTTAATTTCATGGCAGTAGTCTATCACTGTTTCCATGCAGAGACATTATTTTGCTGACAAAGGTCTGTAATAATCAAAGCTAAGGAATTGATTCCTTTGAACTGTTGTGTTGGAGAAGACTCTTGAGAGTCACTTGGACTGCAAGGAGATTAAACAAGCCAATCCTAAAGGATATCAACTCAGAATAGTCATTGAAAGGACTGATGCTGAACTGAAGCTCTAATACTTTGGCCACCTGATTCAAAGAGACAACTCATTGGAAAAGTCCTTGATGCTGGGAAAAATAGAAGACAGAAGGAGAAGGAGATGACAGAGGATAAGATGGCTGGATGGCATCACTGAATCAAGTAACTTGAGTTTGAACAAACTCCTGGATATGGTGAAGGACAGTAAGAGCTGGCATGCTGCAGTCCACGGGATCACAAGGAGTCAGACACAACTGAGCAACTGAACTGAACTAAATAATTTGAGGAAGTTATTACCAAGCCTGTTAATCAACCATTAAGACATTGGTTGAAAGACATTCCATTGAAAGTTATTCCATTGGTGTTAATAGAACAATGTTTCTCAAATGTATCAAAATATCTCAACTAGATACAGAACCTTAATAGATAACTCTGGAGGGAGCATACAGGCTAGAAAAAGAGGAAACTGAAAAAGATTGATCATGTCTCCTAATAGAGTCAAGTAAATATAATTATAGAGGAAAAGGTTAGTAAAGGCTCGTTAAAGAGTGGCATTTAACTGAAGGCCTAAAGGACTGTGTTTTGAGTCTTTTGAATATTAAGTTTCTGAAACAGTGTCCAAAAATGTTCCCAAGCTACACTGACCAAACATAAGTAAGTGAGGGGCAGGTAGAATATGTAATTGCTTTAATTCAAATGTAGTCTCAATACTCATTGTCAGAATCAACCTTTAATACACCCACTGACTAAATCCTTATTTGGGAAATATCCTGATGTCCATGTATCGTGACTCTGTTGGAGAAACGTGTATTTTTGATTCTTTGATTTGCTATATATATTGGAAAGCAAAGAAGGAAATCTTAGTCAAATTCAAATCCAGTCTTTAAAGTAATACCTTAGCAACCAGCTTCAGTATATTCTCTCGCTTGTCCAAACTTTCCCCAATTCACATTTACACTTAACACACATAAGATTTCCAGATTTTTAAAAAATAGTTAACTTAAAATCAAAACCCAGCTATTCTATAGTTCAGCAAAATACCAAACTTTCTTTTTAAATCTTTCATCTTAAGACATGAGATTTTACATTGATTGCTTTTTCATAAATTGGCATTACAAAGTGAAATATCTATTTCATTACTATATCATTACTGAAAAGTAAGTATATTCTTTCTAGTGCCATAGTTAAAATTGCTTATAGTTTGATGTAGTTGTCTTCTCTTTGACCATCAAGTCAGTAAGGGCTAAGAACCTTTCTTAAACATTTGTGCATTCCTCATTTACATAAATAAAATAGCAAGTAACAAACAAAGGTTGTTGATTGAAACCACAGGTATTATAACTATAATAGATTTTATTTAGAGTGCAAAATAGAAATTAAGCTTTTCAACCAGAAAGAACAGGAAAGCTTTGAAAATAATAAGTATTTTTACACTTTTATTTTGTATCTCAGGAGAAAAATAAAGTAGTTTTTAAAACAAGCTGATGATAAGAGTCCCTTTATATATTTCAACATTAGATTTCAAAGCAAAACTAAGACAATTTTAAATGGAGCATGAAGAATCTTGCCCTTGTAATAAACACTGTTAAAATCAGATCACAGGGGCTTCCCTGGTGGTCCAGTTGTTAGAGAATCTGCCTTGCAGTGCAAGGGGCACTGGTTCTATCCCTGGCCAGGGAAGATCCCATGTGCTGTGAAACAGCTGGACCGGTGTGTGCAATTAGGAGCCGGCACTCTGGAGTGCAGGTGCCCAGAGCCCATGCTCTGCAGTGAGAGAGGCCACTGCGATGCGAGGCCCACACAGGCCAAAGAACAAAGTTGTATGAAAATAATAAATAGCTAAGAAAAAGCTCATGGTATGAAGTTAAAAAAAAAAAAAAAGCTTTAAAAAAAATCAGATCACAAAAGGGAGAAATTTAGACATCCATATTATCAGAGCGGAGATTTGTTTATATCAAGAAAATTATATTATGTTTCTAATATAAACATTTCAGTGTTCTGTGTGTGTGACTAATATTCCTGCTTTAAATATATGCCTCTGTTTCATAAGGACACTGAAATCGTTATTACGTTTAAATTTTAAAATAATCTGGTCATAATCAAAATTAGTATTTATACAGAGGACACTATACTCCAGGTACTACTTTAAACCTTTACATACATTAACTCAAAATACAACTTCATTTGAATGTTTTTCAAATCATAGCTCTAAAATATGAAGAATCAGAAATGCAAGAGTTACCCATCTTGGTATTGCCCAAAGTGAAATATCTATTTCATTACTATATCATTACTGAAAAGTAAGTATATTCTTTCTAGTGCCATAGTTAAAATTGCTTATAGTTTGATGTAGTTGTCTTCTCTTTGACCATCAAGTCAGTAAGGGCTAAGAACCTTTCTTAAACATTTGTGCATTCCTCATTTACATAAATAAAATAGCAAGTAACAAACAAAGGTTGTTGATTGAAACCACAGGTATTATAACTATAATAGATTTTATTTAGAGTGCAAAATAGAAATTAAGCTTTTCAACCAGAAAGAACAGGAAAGCTTTGAAAATAATAAGTATTTTTACACTTTTATTTTGTATCTCAGGAGAAAAATAAAGTAGTTTTTAAAACAAGCTGATGATAAGAGTCCCTTTATATATTTCAACATTAGATTTCAAAGCAAAACTAAGACAATTTTAAATGGAGCATGAAGAATCTTGCCCTTGTAATAAACACTGTTAAAATCAGATCACAGGGGCTTCCCTGGTGGTCCAGTTGTTAGAGAATCTGCCTTGCAGTGCAAGGGGCACTGGTTCTATCCCTGGCCAGGGAAGATCCCATGTGCTGTGAAACAGCTGGACCGGTGTGTGCAATTAGGAGCCGGCACTCTGGAGTGCAGGTGCCCAGAGCCCATGCTCTGCAGTGAGAGAGGCCACTGCGATGCGAGGCCCACACAGGCCAAAGAACAAAGTTGTATGAAAATAATAAATAGCTAAGAAAAAGCTCATGGTATGAAGTTAAAAAAAAAAAAAAGCTTTAAAAAAAATCAGATCACAAAAGGGAGAAATTTAGACATCCATATTATCAGAGCGGAGATTTGTTTATATCAAGAAAATTATATTATGTTTCTAATATAAACATTTCAGTGTTCTGTGTGTGTGACTAATATTCCTGCTTTAAATATATGCCTCTGTTTCATAAGGACACTGAAATCGTTATTACGTTTAAATTTTAAAATAATCTGGTCATAATCAAAATTAGTATTTATACAGAGGACACTATACTCCAGGTACTACTTTAAACCTTTACATACATTAACTCAAAATACAACTTCATTTGAATGTTTTTCAAATCATAGCTCTAAAATATGAAGAATCAGAAATGCAAGAGTTACCCATCTTGGTATTGCCCAAGTGTCACAGCTAGTGTGTGATAGAATAAGAAGCTAACCTCACCAGTCTGGGACATTTCCAGCTTAACCAGTACATTATAATATTCTTAAGATAAAAAAAAATAAAAGACATGACCAGAAGGGAAATCAGGATGGCCAAGAAGGATGAATAAGTATTTACTTATCAATAATCAAAAATCTTTTTTAAATTTTATATTGGAGTATGGCCAAGTAACAATTTTGGAAATTTTCAAGTAGACAGCAAAGAGACTCAGACATATATGTATTCACTCTCCCTCAAACTTTGCTCCTATCCAGGCTGCCACATACCACTGAGTAAAGTTCCACGTGCTATACATTAGGCCCTTTTTGGTAACCCAGTTTAACTATAACAGTGTGAAAGTGTTGATCCCAAATTCCACAAATATCCCTCCTTACACCTTCTACCCTTGTAACCATTGGCTCATTCTCTATGGCTATGAGTCTGTTTCTATATTATAAATTCACTTGTATCATTTATTTTAGATTCTGAATATAAGTAGTGTCTCACAATATTTCTCCTTCTCTGTCTGACTTACTTCAAACAATAGTCATAGGTCCATCCATGTTGCTGCAAATAGCATTATTTGACTCTTAATAATGGCTGAATAATATTCCATTTGATTCAGATGACCATTAGATTTACCACTGTGGGCAAGAATTCCTTAGAAGAAACAGAGTTGCCCTTATAGTCAACAAAAGAGTACAAAATGTAGTACTTCAGTGCAATCTAAAAAATGACAGAATGATCTCAGCGCATTTCCAAGGCAAATAATTCAATATCACAGTACAACAACTCTAATCTCCAACACTGCTTCTAAAGAAGCTAAAGTTGAATGGTTCTATGAAGACCTACAAGACCTTCTAGAACTAACATCAAGAAAAAAAAAAAAAAAGATATGCTTTTCATCCTTGAGGACTGGAATGCAAAAGTAGGAAGTCATTAGATACCTGGAGCAACAGGCAAGTTTTGCCTCAGAGTACAAAATCAAGCAGGGCAAAGGCTAGCAGACTTTTGCTAAGAGAATGCACCGATCATAGCAAACACACTCTTCCAACTACAAAAGAGACAACTCTACAAATGGACATCAGATTAATTATATTATTTGCTGCTGAAGATGCAAAGAATAAGACCAGGAGCTGATTGTGGCTCAGATCATGAGCTTTTTATTGCAAAATTCAGATTTAAATGGAAGAAAGTAGGGAAAACCACCAGACCATTCACGTATAATTTCAGTCAAACCTCTTATGATTATGCAGTGGAAGACACAAATAGATTCAAGGGACTAGCTCTGATAACAGTCGCTGAAGGACTATGGGTGGAGGTTCATAGCACTGTACAGGATAGAATGATCAAAACTTTCCCCAAGAAAAAGAAATGCAACCAGGCAAAACAGTTGTCTGAGTACAAGTAGTTGAGAAAAGAAGAGATGCAAAAGGCAAAGGAGAAAAGGAAACACACATCCATCTGACTGCAGAGTTCTAGAGAATAGCAAGGAGAGATAACAAAGCCTTCTTAAGTGAACAGGGTAAAAAATAGAGGAAAAAAATAGAATGGGAAAGACCAGCGGTCTCTACAAAACAATTAGAGATACTAAGGGAATGAATGCTTCATGCACAGACAGGCACAATAAGAGAGAAATGGTATGGTATGGAATTAACAGAAGCAGAAGATACTAAGAAGAGGTGGAAAGAATACACATGAGAACTATACAAAAAAGATCTTAATGAGCCAGATGACCATGATGGTGTGATCATTCAACTAGAGTCAGACATCTTAGAGTGTGAAGTCAAGAGGCCCTAGGAAGCACTACTATGAACAAAGCTAATAGAAGTGATGGAATTTCAGCTGAGTTATTTCAAATATTAAAAGATGATGATATTAAAGTGTGGCACTCCATATGCCAAAAAATTTGGAAAAATCAGCAGCAACTTCTGGTCTGGAAAAGGGAAGTTTTCATTTCAATCCCAAAGAAGGGAAATGCCAAAGAATGTTCAAACAACTACACCATTGCACCCATTTCACATACCATTAAAGTAATACTCAAAATCCCTGGAGCAACAGGCAAGTTTTGCCTCAGAGTACAAAATCAAGCAGGGCAAAGGCTAGCAGACTTTTGCTAAGAGAATGCACCGATCATAGCAAACACACTCTTCCAACTACAAAAGAGACAACTCTACAAATGGACATCAGATTAATTATATTATTTGCTGCTGAAGATGCAAAGAATAAGACCAGGAGCTGATTGTGGCTCAGATCATGAGCTTTTTATTGCAAAATTCAGATTTAAATGGAAGAAAGTAGGGAAAACCACCAGACCATTCACGTATAATTTCAGTCAAACCTCTTATGATTATGCAGTGGAAGACACAAATAGATTCAAGGGACTAGCTCTGATAACAGTCGCTGAAGGACTATGGGTGGAGGTTCATAGCACTGTACAGGATAGAATGATCAAAACTTTCCCCAAGAAAAAGAAATGCAACCAGGCAAAACAGTTGTCTGAGTACAAGTAGTTGAGAAAAGAAGAGATGCAAAAGGCAAAGGAGAAAAGGAAACACACATCCATCTGACTGCAGAGTTCTAGAGAATAGCAAGGAGAGATAACAAAGCCTTCTTAAGTGAACAGGGTAAAAAATAGAGGAAAAAAATAGAATGGGAAAGACCAGCGGTCTCTACAAAACAATTAGAGATACAAAGGGGAATGAATGCTTCATGCACAGACAGGCACAATAAGAGAGAAATGGTATGGTATGGAATTAACAGAAGCAGAAGATACTAAGAAGAGGTGGAAAGAATACACATGAGAACTATACAAAAAAGATCTTAATGAGCCAGATGACCATGATGGTGTGATCATTCAACTAGAGTCAGACATCTTAGAGTGTGAAGTCAAGAGGCCCTAGGAAGCACTACTATGAACAAAGCTAATAGAAGTGATGGAATTTCAGCTGAGTTATTTCAAATATTAAAAGATGATGATATTAAAGTGTGGCACTCCATATGCCAAAAAATTTGGAAAAATCAGCAGCAACTTCTGGTCTGGAAAAGGGAAGTTTTCATTTCAATCCCAAAGAAGGGAAATGCCAAAGAATGTTCAAACAACTACACCATTGCACCCATTTCACATACCATTAAAGTAATACTCAAAATCCCCCAAGATAGGCAGTATGGAAGCCAAGAATTTCCAAACATAGAAGCTGGATTTTTAAAAAATGCAGAGGAACCAGAGATCAAATTGCCAACGTTCTTTGGCTCATAGAAAGAGGAAAGAAATTTCAGAAAAACATCTATTTCTGTTTCATTGTCTATGCTAAACTTTTGACTGTGTGGATCACAACAAACTGTGGAAAATTCTGAAAAAAAAAGGGAATACCAGACCGCCTTACGTGCCTTCTGTGAATCCTGTGTGCAGGACAAGAAGCAATAGTTAGCACCAAACATGGAACAATGCACTAGCTCCAAATTGGGAAAGGAGTACATCGAGGCTGTATATTGTCACCCTGCTTATTCAACTTGTATGCAGAGTACATTATGCAAAATGCCCGTCTGGGTGAAGAACTTGCTAGAATCAAGATTGCCAGGAGAAATGTTGATAACCTCAGGTATGCAGATAGCACCACCCTTAGACAGAAAGTGAAGACGAACTAGAGAGCCTCTTGATGAAAGTGTAAGAGGAGAATGAAAAAGCTGGCTTAAAACTCAACATTCAAAACACAAAGATTATAGCATCTGGTCCCATGTCTCCATAGCAAATAGAAGGGCAAACAGTGGAAGTAGTAAGACACTTTTGATCTTGGTCTCCAAAATCACTGTGGATGATGACTGGAACTGTGAAATTACAAGATGCTTGCTCTTTGGAAGAAAAACTATGACAAATCTAGACAGCATGTTAATAAGCAGTGGTATCACTTTGCTAGCATAGTTTGGATAATTAAAGCAGTACTTTTTCTAGTAGTCATGTATGGATGTGAGAGTGGGAGCATTAAAAAGCCTTAGCCGAGGGGTGGAGCTAAGATGGCGGCGTAGAAGGACGTGCACTCATCTCTCCTGCAAAATCGCTTGAAATGCAACGAGTTCCTGAAAAACCATCGACAGAAGGAGGCTGGATCTGATCACAAAAAAGATACCCCACATCGAAGAATAAAGGAGAAGCTGCATCAAGATGGTAGGAAGGGTGCAATCGCAATTTTAAAAATCATACCCGCCAGAGAGGCTGGGTGGGCCAAAGACGCAAAGCCTGTTGCAGATCAAGACCCAGGAAAGGAGCAGCACCCAGGAAAGGACGCCCACAAGGGACTGAGCCAGACCTACTTTGGAGGGTTCAAGTGCCCCCTTAAGCTAGAAGTGCCCTTGAGCAGTCCTCGAAAGGACGGCACTCAGTTTCCTTTGGAGGAAGTTACCATTAACCCGATCACAGAGCCACGGAGGAGGATTGGAAATTCTGTGCTCACTGTAATCTGGGAGAGCGGAATAACGATGCTGCATGAGACTGAACCAGACTCACCTCTGAGTAACCTGACATCTCCCATGGTGGCAGGGGTCGACGGTGGCCTGCAGCAGGGTCGGGATGACTGCGTAAGTGCTTCTCATAGAGAGTGTGGGAACAAATCCTTTGTTAGAGGGACGCCATTTTCCCTACTGTAGTTTGGCCACTGGTCAAACTGCAGGGCTTCTGGTCAAGCTACAGGGAGGGAATTTAGCTCCACCCAGTAAGAAAAGGGATTTGGATTAAGAAACTCCCAGGGCCAGCCTGGGTGGCCTTTTAGTTCTGGAATAGGCTGTAAACAAGACATCAAAGAGGTCTTCAGATCCAACCACTGCCAGAGGCAAGAAAAAGACTGCTAATTCCTGAATAGTTAGCAAGAGACAGAAGAACATAAATACTACTTTCACGTTTTGTCTGAAGCTGAAGTTACTGCTGGATTTTTAAAATTTCATTTTATTCCTAATTCTGTTTTATTGCTATTTTTAGTATTGTTTAGTTTCAGTTGATTTTTTTCCCTTTTTGCCAAACCCACTCAGTGCACTCCCCATTTCTTTTTTTCATTTTTTTTTCTTTTTTTTGGTTGTGTGAGAGTGGGTGTGTTTATTTCCTCCATTGAATTCTATTGAATCTACTAATCTTGTCAGTAAGACAGAATATATTCGTTTACATAATTTTTTTCTCGTTCTTCTTTTTCCTTTCAAACCACACATTTTATTTTGGTATAAACTTCTAGTTCCACATTGGCCTTTTAAGCTTCCGTGGCAGTTTTGTTTGTTTTTATTGTTTTTGCTTTGTTTTTCTATATTAGTCTATATACTTATCTCTGTTCTAATTTAAAAAATTTTTCATTTGTACTACTACTTCCTTTTTAATTCTTTGCTTTCTCTGATGCTACTTTCCTATAGCACTAAACTCTAATACGTACAAATCTTTATCTCCTTATATTTAACTTTGCAGTATTATTCTATATTTCTCTTCTATCCTCTCTTTCTCTTTTCCCCTTTTCCCACCATATTACTTAGTCTGTTCTGTCCTCATTGCCTTTTCCCCAATGGGGACCCTGCTCTAGCATTATTCTTCAATTGGTGCTCTACTTAGTTTGGTTATTAAGTGGTGGATATCATTCTGGGTTTTCTCTATTTGCTGTGCTAATGTATTGTACTGTATTTTTGGTTGGAATATTTGGGTTATGTTACAGCTATATATGTTTGTGTGTATAATTCAATATGCTAGATAGTATTTGCATAATATTTTAATTGCCATTTGTCAAAGGTATACCTTCTGTTTCTCATTCGCATATATATGTTTCAATATCACTTAATGCCATAACAAACCAGCCGTAAATCTTCATTCCCTGGTCAGGCAACAAGCCCCAGGGCTTTAGGGAGGGAGCACTGACTCCAAAACTCTACAATACTAGAGAACACCTAACACTAGAGAGTAGTATACAAGTGAGCACACCAAAAAAGGTAATCACTTGTATGCAAGTCCTGACATCACCCAACCACCAGCATCACCCAGAATAAGAAGCCTCATCCAAACAACAAACACCAATAGACGTAACTGAAAGTCTGGGAAAAGGAAATCCCAAAGAGAGTCAGTTACAAAGTTAGTAATAACAATGAAATGGCAGAGAAATACCACACAAGTGAAGGAACAATCTACAAACACACAAGATCAAATCAATGAAGAGAATTTGGACAAACTTTCTGAAAGCGATTTCAGAAGCATGATAGTAAAGATGATTAAAGACACTGAAAACAGAATGTCAGAGAAATGGCAAGGCACAACTAACACACTGAATAAAGAAATACAAGAACTTACCAAAAAAGTAACAGAGACAAACAACTCAATTGCTGATCTGAAAAACACTGTAGAAGGAATCAAGAGCAGAGTATCTGAGACAGAAAACTGGATAAGTGAGCTGGAAGATAGAATGGTGGAAGTAACTGCTGAAAAACAGAATCTAGCTCAAAGAATAAAAAGAGCCAAGGATAGCCTCAGAGACCTCTGGGATAATATCAAACGCACCAGTATTCTAATTATAGGGCTTCCAGAAGAAGAAGAAGAAGAAAAGAAAGGCTATGAGAAAATTTTCGAAGAGATCCTAGTTGAAAATTTCCCCAACATGGGAAAAGAAATAGTCAATCAAGTCCAAGAAGCACAAAGAGTACCATAGAGAATCAACCAGAGGAGAAACACACCAAGACACATATTAATGAAGCTAACACAAATGAAACACAATGACAGAATTCTCAAAGCAGCAAGGGAAAAGCAACTAGTGACATACAAGGGAAAGGCCATCTGTTTAACAGTTGCTCCTTCAACAGAAACTCTGCAGGCCAGAAGGGAATGGCAGGACACATTTAAACCACTAAAAGAGAATAATCTACAACCAAGAATCCTCTAACCTGCAAGGATCTCATTCAAAATGGAAGGAGAAATCAAAAGCTTTACAGACAAGTACAAATTAAAAGAACTTAGTCACACCAAACCAGCCTTACAACAAATGTTAAAGGGACTTATATAGACAACAAGTATAAAAGAAGGAGAAGATCCACAAAACAAACCCATCATAACATCTAAGAAGATGACAATAGGATCATTTGTATCAATAATTACTTTGAATGTCAGTGGACGAAATGCCCCAACCAAAAGACACAGAGTGGCTGAATGGACTCGAAAACAAGACCCATGCATATGCTGCCTCCAGGAAACTCACTTCAGACCTAGAGACACTCATAGACTGAAAGTGAGAGGCTGGAAAAAGATATTCGATGCAAAAGGAAATGGAAGGAAAGCTAGAGTACCAATCCTCATATCAGACAAAATAGACCTCAAAATAAAGATTAGAAGAGACAAGGCAGGACACTACATAATGATCAAGGGATCGATCCAAGAAGAAAACATAACAATCATAAATATCTATGAAGCCAATACAGGAGCACCCCAATACATAAGACAAACACTTTCAGACATAAAAGAAGACATCAACACTAACACAATAATAGTAGGAGACTTTAACACTCCTCTAACACCAGAAGTAGAAAAATTGCCCCAAAAACAAATTGGGAAAAGAAATATTTTCAATCAAAGTCCAAGATAGACTCAGAGACCTCTGGGATAATATCAAACGCACCAGTATTCTAATTATAGGGCTTCCAGAAGAAGAAGAAGAAGAAAAGAAAGGCTATGAGAAAATTTTCGAAGAGATCCTAGTTGAAAATTTCCCCAACATGGGAAAAGAAATAGTCAATCAAGTCCAAGAAGCACAAAGAGTACCATAGAGAATCAACCAGAGGAGAAACACACCAAGACACATATTAATGAAGCTAACACAAATGAAACACAATGACAGAATTCTCAAAGCAGCAAGGGAAAAGCAACTAGTGACATACAAGGGAAAGGCCATCTGTTTAACAGTTGCTCCTTCAACAGAAACTCTGCAGGCCAGAAGGGAATGGCAGGACACATTTAAACCACTAAAAGAGAATAATCTACAACCAAGAATCCTCTAACCTGCAAGGATCTCATTCAAAATGGAAGGAGAAATCAAAAGCTTTACAGACAAGTACAAATTAAAAGAACTTAGTCACACCAAACCAGCCTTACAACAAATGTTAAAGGGACTTATATAGACAACAAGTATAAAAGAAGGAGAAGATCCACAAAACAAACCCATCATAACATCTAAGAAGATGACAATAGGATCATTTGTATCAATAATTACTTTGAATGTCAGTGGACGAAATGCCCCAACCAAAAGACACAGAGTGGCTGAATGGACTCGAAAACAAGACCCATGCATATGCTGCCTCCAGGAAACTCACTTCAGACCTAGAGACACTCATAGACTGAAAGTGAGAGGCTGGAAAAAGATATTCGATGCAAAAGGAAATGGAAGGAAAGCTAGAGTACCAATCCTCATATCAGACAAAATAGACCTCAAAATAAAGATTAGAAGAGACAAGGCAGGACACTACATAATGATCAAGGGATCGATCCAAGAAGAAAACATAACAATCATAAATATCTATGAAGCCAATACAGGAGCACCCCAATACATAAGACAAACACTTTCAGACATAAAAGAAGACATCAACACTAACACAATAATAGTAGGAGACTTTAACACTCCTCTAACACCAATGGACAGATCATGCAAACAGAAAATTAAGAAAGAAACACAAGCCTTAAATGCCACACTAGAAGAAATGGACCTCACTGATATCTTTAGGACTCTCCATCTAAAAGCAGAAGAATACACTTTCTTCTCAAGTCCTCATGGAACATTCTCCAGGATAGACCACATCGTGGGCCACAAATTAAACCTCAGTCAATTCAAGAAAACTGAAATTATATCAGCCATCTTCTCGGACCGCAATGCAATGAGACTAGAGATCAACTACAGGAAAAAAAAAAAAAAGCCTAGAAACACAAACACATGGAGATTAAACAACACATACCTAAAAAACCAACTGATTACTGAGCAAATCAAAGAAGAAATAAAACAATTCCTAGAAGAAAGCGACAGTGAACACACGACAGTGCAAAACCTATGGGATACTGCAAAAGCAGTTCCAAGAGGGAAGTTTACAGCAAATCAATCCTACCTCAGGAAACTAGGAAAATCTCAAACAGATGAATCAACCTTACACTTAAAACAACTGGAGAAAGAAGAAGAAAAACATCCCAAAGCCAGCAGAAGAAGAGAAATCATAAAGATCAGAGCAGAAATAAATGATAGGGATACTGCAAAAGCAGTTCTAAGAGGGAAGTTTATAGCAATTCAATCCCACCTCAAGAAACTAGGAAACTCTCAAACAGACGACCTAACGTTACGCTTGAAACAACTGGAGAAAGAACAAAAACACCCCAAAGCCAGCAAAAGAAGGAAATCATAAAGATCAGAGCAGAAATAAATGATAAAGAAACAAAAGAAACAATAAATAAAGATAAAAAGAACCAAAAAGCTGGTTCCTTGAAAAGGTAAATAAAATCAACACACCATTGGCCAGACTCATCAAGAAAAAGAGAGAGAAGAACCAGATCACCAAAATCAAAAATGAAAAAGGAGAGATTACAACAGAGAATGCAGAAATCCAAAGGACTGTAAGAGACTATTATGAACAACTCTATGGCAACAAACTGGACAACCTGGAAGAAATGGACAGTTTCTTAGAGAAGATTAATCTCCCAAGACTCAACCAGGAAGAAATAGAAGGCAGGACACTACATAATGATCAAGGGATCGATCCAAGAAGAAAACATAACAATCATAAATATCTATGAAGCCAATACAGGAGCACCCCAATACATAAGACAAACACTTTCAGACATAAAAGAAGACATCAACACTAACACAATAATAGTAGGAGACTTTAACACTCCTCTAACACCAATGGACAGATCATGCAAACAGAAAATTAAGAAAGAAACACAAGCCTTAAATGCCACACTAGAAGAAATGGACCTCACTGATATCTTTAGGACTCTCCATCTAAAAGCAGAAGAATACACTTTCTTCTCAAGTCCTCATGGAACATTCTCCAGGATAGACCACATCGTGGGCCACAAATTAAACCTCAGTCAATTCAAGAAAACTGAAATTATATCAGCCATCTTCTCGGACCGCAATGCAATGAGACTAGAGATCAACTACAGGAAAAAAAAAAAAAGCCTAGAAACACAAACACATGGAGATTAAACAACACATACCTAAAAAACCAACTGATTACTGAGCAAATCAAAGAAGAAATAAAACAATTCCTAGAAGAAAGCGACAGTGAACACACGACAGTGCAAAACCTATGGGATACTGCAAAAGCAGTTCCAAGAGGGAAGTTTACAGCAAATCAATCCTACCTCAGGAAACTAGGAAAATCTCAAACAGATGAATCAACCTTACACTTAAAACAACTGGAGAAAGAAGAAGAAAAACATCCCAAAGCCAGCAGAAGAAGAGAAATCATAAAGATCAGAGCAGAAATAAATGATAGGGATACTGCAAAAGCAGTTCTAAGAGGGAAGTTTATAGCAATTCAATCCCACCTCAAGAAACTAGGAAACTCTCAAACAGACGACCTAACGTTACGCTTGAAACAACTGGAGAAAGAACAAAAACACCCCAAAGCCAGCAAAAGAAGGGAAATCATAAAGATCAGAGCAGAAATAAATGATAAAGAAACAAAAGAAACAATAAATAAAGATAAAAAGAACCAAAAAGCTGGTTCCTTGAAAAGGTAAATAAAATCAACACACCATTGGCCAGACTCATCAAGAAAAAGAGAGAGAAGAACCAGATCACCAAAATCAAAAATGAAAAAGGAGAGATTACAACAGAGAATGCAGAAATCCAAAGGACTGTAAGAGACTATTATGAACAACTCTATGGCAACAAACTGGACAACCTGGAAGAAATGGACAGTTTCTTAGAGAAGATTAATCTCCCAAGACTCAACCAGGAAGAAATAGAAACTATGAACAACCCAATCACAAGCTCAGAAATCAACTTTGTGATCAAAAATCTACCCAAAAATAAAAGTCCAGGGCCAGATGGTTTCACAAGTGAATTCCACCAAACATTTAAAGAAGAGCTAATACCTGTCCTTCTAAGACTCTCCCAAAAAATTGCACAGCAAGGAATACTTCCAAACACATTCTAGGAGGCCGCCATCACCCTGATACCAAAGCCAGGCAAAGAACACACACACAAAAAATTATATGCCAATTTCACTGATGTATCTAGACGCCAAAATCCTAGCAAACAGAATTCAACAACACATCAAAAAGCTCATACATCATGATCAAGTCGGGTTCATCCCTGGCATGCAAAGATTCTTCAATATCCGCAAATCAATCCATGTAATACACCATATCAACAAATTGAGAGACAAAATTCACATGATCATCTCAATAGATGCAGAAAAAGCCTTCGACAGAGTACAACACCCATTTATGATACAAACTCTTCAAAAAATGGGCATAGAAGGAACCTATCTCAACATAGTAAAAGCCATTTATGAGAAGACATCAGTGAAGATTATCCTCAGTGGTGAAAATCTGAAAGCATTCCCTCTAAGATCAGGAAAAAGACAAGGGTGTCCACTTTCTCCACTCTTATTCAACACAGTCCTGGAAGTTCTAGCAACAGAAATAAGAGAAGAGAAAGAAATCAAAGGAATGCAGATTGGAAAGGAAGAAGTCAAACTCTCTCTATTTGCAGATGACATGATATTATACATAGAAAATCCCGAAGACACTATAACAAAACTACCAGGGTTAATCAACGAATTCAGCAAAGTCACAGGATATAAAATCAATATACAGAAATCACTGGCATTCCTATACACAAGCAATGAAAAATCAGAAAACGAAATCAAAAAGGCAATCCCCTTCACCATTGCAATCAAAAGAATCAAATATCTAGGAATAAACCTACCCAAAGAAACAAAAGAACTGTACACAGAAAATTACAAGACACTCATGAGAGACACTAAAGAAGACTTAAACAGATGGAGAGATATTCCATATTCCTGGGTCAGAAGAATCAATATTGTGAAAATGACCATACCACCAAACATCATCTACAGATTCAATGCAATCCCTATCAAACTGCCAATGACATTCTTCACAGAACTAGACCAAAGAATCACACAGTTCATATGGAAACACAAAAGACCTCGAATAGCCAAAGCAATCCTGAGGAAGAAGAATGGAGCTGGGGGGATCAGCCTCCCTAACTTCTGACTCCACTACAAAGCAACAGTCATCAAGACAGTATGGTACTGGCACAAAAACAGAACTATAGACCAATGGAACAAGATTGAGAAGCCAGAGATAAATCCACACACCTATGGGTACGTTATTTTTGACAAAGGAGGTGAACATATAAAATGGGACAAAGACAGCCTCTTCAACAAATGGTGCTGGGAACATTGGACAGCTACATGCAAAAAAATGAAGTTGGAACATTCCCTGACACCCTACACAAAGATCAACTCAAAATGGATTAAAGACCTAAATGTAAGGCCAGAAACCATCAAGCTCTTAGAGGGTAATATAGGCAAAACCCTCAAGGACATCAATCAAAGCAAGATCTTCTCTGACCCACCTACTAGAATAGCGGAACTCAAAAGACAAATGAGCATGTGGGACCTCATGAAACTTAAAATCTTTTGTACAGCAAAAGAAATCACAAAAAAACTGAACAGACAACCCACAGAGTGGGAGAAAATTTGCTATGGCATATGAAACAACAGACAAAGAATTAATCTCCAAAATCTACAAGCAACTCAGACAACTCAGCACTGGAAAAGCGAACAACCCAATCAAAAAATGGGAAACGACGTACAGATGGCCGAAAAGCACATGAAATGATGCTCAACGTCACTTATAATTAGAGAAATGCAAATCAAAACTACAATGAGATATCACCTCACACCCGTCAGAATGGCCATCATCCACAAACACACAATAAATGCTGGAGAGGTGGGAAAAAGGAACCTCTTGCATTGCTGGTGGGAATTGAAATACAGAAAACCCCTACCCAAAAAGAAAACAAAAAAAGAACTGTACACAGAAAATTACAAGACACTCATGAGAGACACTAAAGAAGACTTAAACAGATGGAGAGATATTCCATATTCCTGGGTCAGAAGAATCAATATTGTGAAAATGACCATACCACCAAACATCATCTACAGATTCAATGCAATCCCTATCAAACTGCCAATGACATTCTTCACAGAACTAGACCAAAGAATCACACAGTTCATATGGAAACACAAAAGACCTCGAATAGCCAAAGCAATCCTGAGGAAGAAGAATGGAGCTGGGGGGATCAGCCTCCCTAACTTCTGACTCCACTACAAAGCAACAGTCATCAAGACAGTATGGTACTGGCACAAAAACAGAACTATAGACCAATGGAACAAGATTGAGAAGCCAGAGATAAATCCACACACCTATGGGTACGTTATTTTTGACAAAGGAGGTGAACATATAAAATGGGACAAAGACAGCCTCTTCAACAAATGGTGCTGGGAACATTGGACAGCTACATGCAAAAAAATGAAGTTGGAACATTCCCTGACACCCTACACAAAGATCAACTCAAAATGGATTAAAGACCTAAATGTAAGGCCAGAAACCATCAAGCTCTTAGAGGGTAATATAGGCAAAACCCTCAAGGACATCAATCAAAGCAAGATCTTCTCTGACCCACCTACTAGAATAGCGGAACTCAAAAGACAAATGAGCATGTGGGACCTCATGAAACTTAAAATCTTTTGTACAGCAAAAGAAATCACAAAAAAACTGAACAGACAACCCACAGAGTGGGAGAAAATTTGCTATGGCATATGAAACAACAGACAAAGAATTAATCTCCAAAATCTACAAGCAACTCAGACAACTCAGCACTGGAAAAGCGAACAACCCAATCAAAAAATGGGAAACGACGTACAGATGGCCGAAAAGCACATGAAATGATGCTCAACGTCACTTATAATTAGAGAAATGCAAATCAAAACTACAATGAGATATCACCTCACTCCCGTCAGAATGGCCATCATCCACAAATCAACAGGCAATAAATGCTGGAGAGGCTGTGGAAAAAAGGAACACTCTTGCATTGCTGGTGGGAATGTAGATTGATACAGCCTCTATGGAAGACAGTATGGAGATTTCTTAAAAAACTAAAAATAGAAGCACCATACGACCCAGCAATCCCACTCTTAGGCTTACACCCTGATGAAATCAAATCTGAAAGAATCACCTGTACCCCAACGTTCATTGCAGCTCTCTATACAATAGCTAGAACATGGAAGCAACCTAGATGTCCGAACGACGAATGAATGGATAAAGAAGCTCTGGTACATATATACAATGGTATACTACACAACTGTAAGGAGAAATGCAGAAGAATCAGCCCGAATGAGGTGGCTGGATCTAGAACGTATCATCAAAAGTGAAGTCAGTCAGAAAGAGAAGGACAAATACACTATATTAACACATATATGTGGAATCTAGTAGGATGGTGATGATGGCACACGCAGGGAAGCGATGGAAAGACAGACATGGACAGTGGACATATGGACATTGTGGGGAAGGAACAGAGGGTGGGAGGCGTAAAGGAAGTAGTATGAAAGCCTGTGCTATCATAAATGAAGAAAATAGCTCTAGTCATTGCTCTGTGAGAAAAGGGGATCCTTCAGGGGTGCTGTGTGATGGTTGGGAGGGGTGGGAAGAGGGGATATACATATGACTAATCTGGGAACATGCATATCTATAAACAACAAAACTCTATAAAAGTTAAAAGTAAAAGAAAAATTAAAAAAATAATAAAAAATTTAAAAAAAAAAAAGGCTTAATGCCAAATAATTGATGCCTCTGAACTGTGGTGTTGGAGAAGACTTTTGAAAGTCTCTTGGACTGCAAGATCAAATCAGTCAATCCTAAAATAAATCAATCCAGAATATTTATTGGAAGGACTGATGCTGATGCTGAAGCTCTAATACTTTGGCCACGTAATGCAAGGAGATGATTTAAAAAGACCCTGATGGGGGCTTCCCCAGTGGTCCAGTGGGTAATGACACCGCCTTGCAGTGCAAGGGGCGCCGGTTCGATCCTTGGCCTGGGAAGGTCCCACGTGCCTCAGGGCGACTTGGCCAATATGTCCAATTACTGAAACGGAGCTCTGGAGTGCATGCACCCAAAGCCGGTACTCTGCAACAACAGAGGCCACTGCAATGGGAGAAAGGACAGAGATGGACGAAAATAGATAAATGAAAAGACCAATAGAAGTGGCCCGCCCACCACCCTTTCTCCCCAACCGCCCCCCCCCCCCCCAAAAAAAGACCCTGATGCTGGGGAAAAATGAAAGCAGAAGGTGAAGGAAATAACAGAGGATGAGATGGTTAGATGGCATCATTGAGTCAATGGACATGAGTTTAAACAAGCTCTGTGAGATGGTGATGGACATGGAATACCGGCATGCCAGAGTCCATCAGGTCAAAAAGAGTCAGATACGACCTCGCGAATGAACTGAACTGAACTTATGGTAGTAAACAATAAGGGAAATGTCCAACTATTGAAGATTAAATAGTGGCATATCTATTGAATGGAATAATACTATTTTAAATTATATTGGAGAATAGAAAACAACATGCAAAATTAAAGTATGTTAAGTCAAAAATTCTTTTTAGAATCTATACATACAACTCTTCCATTGGGTGGTTGACTTAAATCTTTTAAAGGAAGGAAGTGAGAAGGAACAAGTGCTTCCTTAGATGGTGCTAGTGGTAAAGAATCTGCTTTGCCAATTCGAGAGACATAAAAGATGTCAGTTCCATTCCTGTGTAGGGCAAATGCTCTGATGTAGGATATGACAACACACTCCAGTATTCCTATCTGAAGAATCCCATGCACATAAGACCTCATGGGCTAAAGTCCATAGGATCACAAATAGTAGAAGATGACTGAATCAACTGAGCATGCACAGTACATATGAAATATGACTGCATAGAAGAGTCAAAGTCTCACCAGTGCACAAGTCCAATACTGGTTGAACTGCTCAAAATAAAACCTTGTTTCTTTTTCTAAATAAGTAATAAGCATGATCTATAAAGTACATATTACCAAAGAAAATAATGACTAAGAATACTTAAATGGCATCAGATTATTGATAAGGGAAAGAGAAAAAATTAATTAGCATGCAGTTTGTGTAGTGCCCCATCAAAACTTTCTGCTCATGGCTGATGTAAAACTAAAATTGATGATCTTAAATCCCACAAGGAGAACAAAATGTTGGGGTGGTCAAAATTGCTGTAATCACAGAGAATGTCATTAGCTCATCTGCATAAGTAATATATGAATCCTGGATGATTGGTCTAGAACTTTGCAAGGGTAATTCTAATTATTTCCACACTTTTATCCAAGAGAATGAAAAGTCTTTCTCACCTACTTCCTAAAGGATATTTATACATTATTTCTCATAGAAAACACAGTTTGGATGGAAAGATACTCATAGGTCAGGATTTTCAATCCATCTCACACATGTATGAGAAAAAAATTATGGACTCACAAGGCAAAAATTTTTACATCTGTAAGATAAAGTGGTTGAAAGGTATATATGCTAAAGAAGACAAAATCATGAAGAGCATGCTTTTGTCGACCATAAACTCAAACCACCAAATCCCAAAATACTAAAAATGAGCCAAAAAGGAGGTAGCTCTGGAACAACATTACTAAGCATATGGAATTCATTTCCCCAAATAAATTTTATCAGACAAAATTAGAATAATCCAAGAAGGAACTCGTTGGAGTTCTTTTGTTTATGGATTTAATATATTATAAAAAGAGCTTAGTAATGTCAGTCTATGAAGACCATCAGAGCAGGAAACAGCCAAGTTTATCCATTGTCACTGACAGTCACCAAACACTCTGTTAAATGTCATTTATTGCATTTTTCCTGCACTGGCACATGGGTACTTAATGCATATTAAGTGACATCAAATAAAACTTGTATATTCCAGCCCCCTTCAAAACACTATTTATCTTCAGTCTGCTGTGTCATTAATTTTAGGGATAGGGAAAGTCAAAACTCAGTCAGAATTGCAATTCCCCCAACTATTTCTTAATCTCAGTGAAAACATAAAATTCACACATTCTCCCCTTATATTAACACTACAAAGTTAAGATAAAGTCATTAAAGCATTCTTGAGTTTCTGAGGAAATGATAGCAAAGTCAGATTATTGTATCAAAGGAAGAATATAGAAGGTATTCACTTAGTCACCCATTATTTGTGTCTGTCATTTTAATACAAAAACACTACTTAGCAAAAATCTCATCATGCTACCCATTCAGCCTTCTCTGGAATCATAAGAAATGTGCAATGCATTTCTAGCCTTCTGGAATCTATTCTTACAGCTGAAGGGAATAATAAAAGTCAAGATTTTCTCAAAGTTTCATGCTATCACTTCACATTTCAGTCAAAATGAATCCTAAAAGAAAGTGTATCTTAGAAGTCCAAACTTGCTGTTCCTGCATCATCCTTGTCACTGCTGAGAAACAGAGCAAGTTGAAGTCATTTGAGCTAAGCTGCACACAAAGAGACAAAAGTAACAAGTCTAAGCAGAACTTTTACTTCCTAGAAGGAAGACTAAGTGAATGAAAACAAGAAAAAATAGTCAGTGGGGAAAAAGTAAAAATAAAGAAAAAAAAAGGTCAGTGGGAGTTTGATCTACAACACAGAAACCTGAAGTTCTCACTCTGTGACAACCTAGAGGGATGGGGAGGGGAGGCAGGTAGAAGGGAGGATGAAGAGGGAGGGAACACATGTATACCTATGGCTGATTCCTGCTGATGTGTGTCAAAAACCATCACAATATTATAAGTTACTTAACTTCCAATTTAAATAAACAAACAAAAAATAAGTGGATGGAAAAATATTTTCTCTCAATGATTCTCATAGACAATATCTTCTTTATTTTGAAAAAGTTCATATCTATATAAAATTGAAAGAATAGTACAATGAGCATTAGTATACACTTACCTATATATGGCCAACCTCTATTAGTAAGCTTATTGTACCTGCTTCATAGTTTTATAAGAAATCTACAAATACTACCTTTGCTGAACCATCCAAAGGTAGACTGTAAATAGGACACCTCATATCTCATTCTCACAATCAATCAAACACTAATACATCACTACCTGAATTTAATAATAGAATGCAACATCTAAACCATACTCAAATGGCCCCACTTGTCCCTAATACATTCTTAGTAGTTTTTTTTTTTTTTTTCAAAAAGTCCAAAATATAGTTGGCTCACATTATATTTGAATGCCTTATGTACAATTTACTTTCCATTGTCTCCTGTGAATCTTTATAACATTGAATCTTTTGGTGAATCCAGGACAATTGTTGTGCAGAATGTCCGACCTTCTTAATTTGTAGTTTCCTTAATAGATTTGAATAAAACATTTCTACCATGAACTCCACTTAGGTAACGCTGAATAATCCCCTAATGCATTAACATCACAATAATTCAAGTCTGTGCCCTAGCCACTAATGCCAAAGAAGCTAAAATCGAATAAATCTATGAAGACATACAAGATCTTCTGGAACCAATATCAAAAAACATGTCCTTTTCATCATAGGATAAAATACAAAATACAAAAGTAAGAAGTGAAGATATACCGAGAGTAACAGGCAAGTTTGGGCTTGGAGTACAAAATGAAGCAGGATAAAGGCTAACAGAGTTTTGTTAAAAGAACATACTGGTCATAGCAAACATACTTTTCCAACAACCCTAGAGCCATCTATATACATGGACAACTCCAGATGGGCAATATTGAAATCCAACTGATAATGTTCTTTGATTTTATTTTACTGGGCTCCAAATATCACTGCAGATGATGACTGCAGTCATTAAATTAAAATACCTTTGCTCCTTGGAAGAAAAGCTATGATAAACCTAGACAGCATATTCAAAAGCAAAGACCTCACTTACTCAGAACTATGGTTTTCCCAGTCGAAAGAATAGAAAAACCCTCAATAAAGACAATATCTTCTTTATTTTGAAAAAGTTCATATCTATATAAAATTGAAAGAATAGTACAATGAGCATTAGTATACACTTACCTATATATGGCCAACCTCTATTAGTAAGCTTATTGTACCTGCTTCATAGTTTTATAAGAAATCTACAAATACTACCTTTGCTGAACCATCCAAAGGTAGACTGTAAATAGGACACCTCATATCTCATTCTCACAATCAATCAAACACTAATACATCACTACCTGAATTTAATAATAGAATGCAACATCTAAACCATACTCAAATGGCCCCACTTGTCCCTAATACATTCTTAGTAGTTTTTTTTTTTTTTTTCAAAAAGTCCAAAATATAGTTGGCTCACATTATATTTGAATGCCTTATGTACAATTTACTTTCCATTGTCTCCTGTGAATCTTTATAACATTGAATCTTTTGGTGAATCCAGGACAATTGTTGTGCAGAATGTCCGACCTTCTTAATTTGTAGTTTCCTTAATAGATTTGAATAAAACATTTCTACCATGAACTCCACTTAGGTAACGCTGAATAATCCCCTAATGCATTAACATCACAATAATTCAAGTCTGTGCCCTAGCCACTAATGCCAAAGAAGCTAAAATCGAATAAATCTATGAAGACATACAAGATCTTCTGGAACCAATATCAAAAAACATGTCCTTTTCATCATAGGATAAAATACAAAATACAAAAGTAAGAAGTGAAGATATACCGAGAGTAACAGGCAAGTTTGGGCTTGGAGTACAAAATGAAGCAGGATAAAGGCTAACAGAGTTTTGTTAAAAGAACATACTGGTCATAGCAAACATACTTTTCCAACAACCCTAGAGCCATCTATATACATGGACAACTCCAGATGGGCAATATTGAAATCCAACTGATAATGTTCTTTGATTTTATTTTACTGGGCTCCAAATATCACTGCAGATGATGACTGCAGTCATTAAATTAAAATACCTTTGCTCCTTGGAAGAAAAGCTATGATAAACCTAGACAGCATATTCAAAAGCAAAGACCTCACTTACTCAGAACTATGGTTTTCCCAGTCATGTATGGATGTGAGAGTTGGACCATAAAGAAAACTGAGTACCGAAGAATTGATGACTTTGAACTGTGCTAATGGAGAAGGCTCTTCTCCTTGGACTCCAAGGAAATCAATCCTAAAAGAAATCAATCCTAAAGGAAGTCAACCCTGAATATTCATTGGAAGGAATGACACTGAAGCTGAAGCTCCAATACTTTGCCCACCTGCTGTGAAGAGACGACTCATTGGAAAACAGCCTGATGTTAGGGAAAATAGAAGGGAAAAGGAGAAGGGGATAACAGAAGACAAGATGGTTAGATGGCACCACTGAGTCAATGGACATGAGTTTGAGCAGACTCTGGGAGATGATAAAGGACAGAGTAGTCTGGCATGATGCAGTCCATAGAGTCGCAAAAAGTCAGACATGACTGAGTGACTGAACTGAACTGAATTGAACTGAGCTGAACTGAACTGATGTTCTTTGCAGCCAAAGATGGAAAAGCTCTATACAGTTAGCAAAAAGATGACATGGAACTGATTCTGGCTCAGATCATGAACTTCTTATTGCAAAACTCAGGCTTAAATTGAAGAAAGTAGGGAAAACCACTAGGCTATTCAGGTATGACCTAAACCATATCCCTTATAGTTATACAGTGAAAGTGATGAATAGACTCAAGAGATTGAACCTGATAGAGTCCATGAATAACAATGGGTTCATAATATTGTACAAGGGACAGTGACAGAAACCACTGCCAAAAAAGTGAAATGCAAGAAGCAAAGTGTCTGAAGAGGCTTTACAAAATGAAGCAGGATAAAGGCTAACAGAGTTTTGTTAAAAGAACATACTGGTCATAGCAAACATACTTTTCCAACAACCCTAGAGCCATCTATATACATGGACAACTCCAGATGGGCAATATTGAAATCCAACTGATAATGTTCTTTGATTTTATTTTACTGGGCTCCAAATATCACTGCAGATGATGACTGCAGTCATTAAATTAAAATACCTTTGCTCCTTGGAAGAAAAGCTATGATAAACCTAGACAGCATATTCAAAAGCAAAGACCTCACTTACTCAGAACTATGGTTTTCCCAGTCATGTATGGATGTGAGAGTTGGACCATAAAGAAAACTGAGTACCGAAGAATTGATGACTTTGAACTGTGCTAATGGAGAAGGCTCTTCTCCTTGGACTCCAAGGAAATCAATCCTAAAAGAAATCAATCCTAAAGGAAGTCAACCCTGAATATTCATTGGAAGGAATGACACTGAAGCTGAAGCTCCAATACTTTGCCCACCTGCTGTGAAGAGACGACTCATTGGAAAACAGCCTGATGTTAGGGAAAATAGAAGGAAAAGGAGAAGGGGATAACAGAAGACAAGATGGTTAGATGGCACCACTGAGTCAATGGACATGAGTTTGAGCAGACTCTGGGAGATGATAAAGGACAGAGTAGTCTGGCATGATGCAGTCCATAGAGTCGCAAAAAGTCAGACATGACTGAGTGACTGAACTGAACTGAATTGAACTGAGCTGAACTGAACTGATGTTCTTTGCAGCCAAAGATGGAAAAGCTCTATACAGTTAGCAAAAAGATGACATGGAACTGATTCTGGCTCAGATCATGAACTTCTTATTGCAAAACTCAGGCTTAAATTGAAGAAAGTAGGGAAAACCACTAGGCTATTCAGGTATGACCTAAACCATATCCCTTATAGTTATACAGTGAAAGTGATGAATAGACTCAAGAGATTGAACCTGATAGAGTCCATGAATAACAATGGGTTCATAATATTGTACAAGGGACAGTGACAGAAACCACTGCCAAAAAAGTGAAATGCAAGAAGCAAAGTGTCTGAAGAGGCTTTACAAACAGCTGAGGAAAGAAGAAAAGCAAAAGGCAAGGGAGAAAGGGAAATATATACCCAACTGAATGCAGAATACTAGAGACTAGCAAGGAGTGATACAAAAGCCTTCTTAAATAAAAAATGCAAAGGAATATGTTAACATAACAGAGTAAGAATGATAAGTCTCTTCAAGAAAACTAGAGATATCAAGAGAAAATTCCAACCAAGCATGGACAAAATAAAGGATGGGAATAGTAAGGACCAGACAGAAGCAAAAGAGATTAAGAAGAAGTGGCAAGCATACACAAAACAACTATACAATGACCTGGATAACCACCATGGTGTGGTCACTCACCCAGAGCCAAACATCCTGGAATGTGAAGTTAAGTGTGTCTTAGAAAGCTTCGTATGAAGAAAGATAGTAGTGGTGACTTCCAGCTGAGCTATTTAAAATAATGGTGCTGTTAAAGTGCAGAAAATTTGGAAAATTCAGCGGTGGCCACAGGACTGGAAAAAGTCAGTTTTCACTCCAATCCCGAAGAAGAACAATGCCAATGAATGTCCCAACTACCACACATTTAGGTTCATTTCACACGTTAGCAAGGTTTTGGTCAAAATCCTTCAAGTTAGGTATGGGAAAACTAACAAGATGGCACTAGTCAGCCTCTCTCACTCCACACTCTCACATCTTCTCACCCCATATTCTGTGAACAATGACTTTGCATGGTTGTAATGGCTGAGATCACTTATAGCACCCCGCATCCGCATCATGTGGTACTCACTAGGTCATGGGCTTCTTTATATGGATAGCCTATATAAGTACCATCTGAGAAGGCCTTGAAGCTGCATTGTTATGTTAAGAGCTTCATCAGGAAAGCCCTGGATGTTGCTGCATTAGAGTTATATGGAGCAACATCATGGTTATGTTATATGAGGTTATATTATGGCTATGTTATGGCTACATAATGGTTACGTTATGGTTGCTGCATCAAAGGAAAGAGGCTATGTTATGTCTGCTATGCCATCCAGGAGGGAATAAATATGTCTGCAGTTCCTATGGCTCCTCGAGTCTCCTTTGAGACTCTCAACTCACCCTGTGCTTAACCTGGGTTCAGCAAACAGTGTGAAAATTGTGAACAGAAAGACAACTGGGATCATGAACAGGTTCAGTGATACACTACATTCAGCAGTATGAGAAACAAGAATTTCTAGATGTACTTGCTGGATATAGAAAAGGCAGAGAAACAAGAGATCAAATTATTAATATTTGCTATATCATAGAAAAAACAAGGGAATTCCAGAAAAAAATCTACTTCTGCTTGACTATGCTAAAGCCTTTGACTGTGTGGATCACAACAAACTGCAGAAAATTCTTAAGGCAATGGGATAACCTGACACCCTTACCTGTCACCTCAGAAACCTGTATGTGAGAAGCAACAGTTAGAACTCGACATGGGACAAATAACTGGTTCAAAATTGGGTATATCAAAGCTGTATATTGTCACCTTGCTTATTTAACTGATATGCATACCATATCTTGCAAAATGGTGAGTTCATAATTATTATTAATAAAAAAAACAATAATACGAATTAGCTGAGAGAGATTTTAAAAGTTTTCATCACTGGAATCAAGATTGCCAGGAGAAATCTCAACAACCTCAGATGTGCAGATGATACTACCACAATGGCAAAAAGTGAAAAGGAAATAAAAAGTCTCTTAATGAAGGTGAGTGAGGAGAGTGAAAAAGCTGGCTTAAAGCTCAACATTCAAAAACTAAGATTATTGTATATGGTTCCATAACATCATGGCAAATAGAAGAGAGAAAACAGAAGCCATGACAGATTTTATCTTCTTGGACTCCAAAATTAATGTTGGTGGTGACTACAGCCATGAAATTATAAGATGATTGCTCCTTGAATGAAAAGCTATGACAAATCTAGACAGTGTGTTAAAAAGCACAGACATCACTTTGCAAACAAAGGACCATATAGTCAAAATTATTATTTTTCCACTGATCATGTATAGATGTGAGTGTTGGATCATAAAGAAGGCTGAGCAACAAGGAATTGAAGCTTTCAAAACTGTGGTGCTGGAGAAGACTCTTGAGAGTCCCTTCGACTGCAAAGAAATCAACTAGGTCAATCCTAAAGAAAATCAACCCTGAATATTTGTTGGAAAGAATGATGCTGAAGCTGAAACTCTAATACTTTGGCTACCTAATTGGAAAAGACCTTGATGCTGGAAAAGACTGAAGGCAAAGGAGGGCACCCAGATAGCAGAGTAGAAGGACGTGCACTCATCTTCTCCTGTAAGACCACCAGAATTGAAACAAGTTGCTGAAAAAGCATTGACAGGAGGATGCTGAATTCCACCCAAAAAAAGATACCCCATATCAAAAAGCAAAGGAGAAGTCACAAAGGCCTTCTCAGATGGTATGCAATCAGGTTTTTAAAATCAAACCTGAAACTCACCAGACACTGGAAGGGTGAAAACAAAACATTGTGCACTCCAAAACCCAGGGAAAGGAGCAGTGACCTCCACAAGAGACTGAGTCAGACCTACCTTAGAGGGGCCAAGTGTCTCCTGCAGAGACCTAGGTGAGCAGAGGCCTGCAGCAGTCCTGAGAAATGTGGTATGTGGCATAAACCCTTTAGAAGGAGGTCAGCATTACTCAGATTATAGTGCTATCAAGCAGGACTGGGGAAGCAGACTCGGGAGGGTACAAACAAAACCTTGTGCACACCAGAAGCCAGGGGAAGGGAGTAGTGACACCACACGAAACTGAGTCTGACTTGCCTCGGAGTGCTCCAGGGTCTCTGAGGTGTGGGTCTACAGTGGCCTGCCATGGGGTCAAAGACACTGAAGCAGCAGTCCTGGTGCAAGCATGCTGGCACAAGTCCTTTTGGAGAAGGTTGTCATTACCCTTAACCATAGTTTGGCCTAAGGCCAAACTAAAGATAGGGAACATAGCTCTACCCATCAGCAGATAACTGGATTAAAGATCAAGTGCCTGACTCATCCCCAGCAGGGGGCGTGATTGAACAGGCAGAGCTACAGAAAGGACCAGTAAAAGAAGTCTAATTGCCAGTTGCCAGAGGCAAGGAAAAGAAACTGATAGGGCCATAGCTCCTGTGGCTGAGGCAGTCTGTGTCTTTGCACACTTTGCGTTGCCAAGGTCCCCATGACCCAAGCTCCTACACCTTCCCACTCAGTCCTCACTGGGGCAGAGCTACCACAGGGTAGAAAAAGCCCTCAAACTTCCATATCTCCTCTGACAATAACCACTGGTGCTCCTGCATAGCCAGCACTGCCTGGGTCCCTATGAGCCAAGAAAACTTGCCACCTCCATTCACTATCCCCACTGGGACCAAAAAAAAAGTACTGAAGGCAAAGGAGGGCACCCAGATAGCAGAGTAGAAGGACGTGCACTCATCTTCTCCTGTAAGACCACCAGAATTGAAACAAGTTGCTGAAAAAGCATTGACAGGAGGATGCTGAATTCCACCCAAAAAAAGATACCCCATATCAAAAAGCAAAGGAGAAGTCACAAAGGCCTTCTCAGATGGTATGCAATCAGGTTTTTAAAATCAAACCTGAAACTCACCAGACACTGGAAGGGTGAAAACAAAACATTGTGCACTCCAAAACCCAGGGAAAGGAGCAGTGACCTCCACAAGAGACTGAGTCAGACCTACCTTAGAGGGGCCAAGTGTCTCCTGCAGAGACCTAGGTGAGCAGAGGCCTGCAGCAGTCCTGAGAAATGTGGTATGTGGCATAAACCCTTTAGAAGGAGGTCAGCATTACTCAGATTATAGTGCTATCAAGCAGGACTGGGGAAGCAGACTCGGGAGGGTACAAACAAAACCTTGTGCACACCAGAAGCCAGGGGAAGGGAGTAGTGACACCACACGAAACTGAGTCTGACTTGCCTCGGAGTGCTCCAGGGTCTCTGAGGTGTGGGTCTACAGTGGCCTGCCATGGGGTCAAAGACACTGAAGCAGCAGTCCTGGTGCAAGCATGCTGGCACAAGTCCTTTTGGAGAAGGTTGTCATTACCCTTAACCATAGTTTGGCCTAAGGCCAAACTAAAGATAGGGAACATAGCTCTACCCATCAGCAGATAACTGGATTAAAGATCAAGTGCCTGACTCATCCCCAGCAGGGGGCGTGATTGAACAGGCAGAGCTACAGAAAGGACCAGTAAAAGAAGTCTAATTGCCAGTTGCCAGAGGCAAGGAAAAGAAACTGATAGGGCCATAGCTCCTGTGGCTGAGGCAGTCTGTGTCTTTGCACACTTTGCGTTGCCAAGGTCCCCATGACCCAAGCTCCTACACCTTCCCACTCAGTCCTCACTGGGGCAGAGCTACCACAGGGTAGAAAAAGCCCTCAAACTTCCATATCTCCTCTGACAATAACCACTGGTGCTCCTGCATAGCCAGCACTGCCTGGGTCCCTATGAGCCAAGAAAACTTGCCACCTCCATTCACTATCCCCACTGGGACAGAGTTGCTAGAAAAAGTTCTCCATCTATGCAGGAGGCACTTCAGTTGTGTGTGACTCTTTGAGACCCTTTGGACTATAGCCGGCCTACCAGGCTTCTCTGTCTGGGGAACTCTCCAGGCAGGAAAGCTGGAGTGGACTGCCATTCCCTTATAGAGCACCACATTTCCAGCTACCCTAGCCACAGGCTACCCTGAATACATGGTTCTGCCAAGGCCTCTGCAACTTAAGCAGATATGCCACCTTCATATCTGTCCCTCACTAGGGCAGACCCAAATCCTGTAGGGCAGTCTCAGGAGCAAACTTTGTGGATGACTCACAGGCAGAGGTAAAGATAAAGTCACAACTGATATCCAGGGTTAGGGTGGCTAAGGAAGGAGACACAAAACCTTCCCACCAGCTATATAAGCTGCAGATTAAAATCACAGAATCAACTAGGCAGACAATGTATATGTGGAATATGTAAAAGAAGAATGAGAGTTTCCACAAAAGAAAATGCACTGGTTCTTACAGCTGTGGACATTGAAGGCAAGGAAACGCAGGAGTAGGGCCAGATCAGAGTCTGATCTATCTCCGCAGCAGGTCCAGAGATCTGCCTATTGGTGAAGGACATCCTGGGCAGGAAAGGTAGACTGTCATTCACAGCAAGGGGAAGGACAATGACAGTAGAGACTCAAAAACAGAACAAAACAAAATTAATATTTGTCTTTTTGAGTTGTTCTGGTATTTCTTTTTCTCCTTCCCAATATTTTTCTTTCTTCTTCCTCTGCTGTTGTGGTTGTCAATTTTGTAAGTACTATTAAATGCATGTAAGCTTTTAAAATTTCTTTTTTTAAACACGCTTTTTTTTTTTTTTTTTTAAGATTTGTTTATTTATTTATTTTGGGAAGGTCAGGTGGGGAGGGAGGGGAGCAGGCAGGCTACTTCTATTGGTCTTTCATTTGTCTATTTTCATCCATCTTTGTTCTTTGGCCCGTGTGGGCCTCCCATCGCGGTGGCCTCTGTTGTCGCAGAGCACCGGCTCTGGGTGCCTATGAGCCAAGAAAACTTGCCACCTCCATTCACTATCCCCACTGGGACAGAGTTGCTAGAAAAGTTCTCCATCTATGCAGGAGGCACTTCAGTTGTGTGTGACTCTTTGAGACCCTTTGGACTATAGCCGGCCTACCAGGCTTCTCTGTCTGGGGAACTCTCCAGGCAGGAAAGCTGGAGTGGACTGCCATTCCCTTATAGAGCACCACATTTCCAGCTACCCTAGCCACAGGCTACCCTGAATACATGGTTCTGCCAAGGCCTCTGCAACTTAAGCAGATATGCCACCTTCATATCTGTCCCTCACTAGGGCAGACCCAAATCCTGTAGGGCAGTCTCAGGAGCAAACTTTGTGGATGACTCACAGGCAGAGGTAAAGATAAAGTCACAACTGATATCCAGGGTTAGGGTGGCTAAGGAAGGAGACACAAAACCTTCCCACCAGCTATATAAGCTGCAGATTAAAATCACAGAATCAACTAGGCAGACAATGTATATGTGGAATATGTAAAAGAAGAATGAGAGTTTCCACAAAAGAAAATGCACTGGTTCTTACAGCTGTGGACATTGAAGGCAAGGAAACGCAGGAGTAGGGCCAGATCAGAGTCTGATCTATCTCCGCAGCAGGTCCAGAGATCTGCCTATTGGTGAAGGACATCCTGGGCAGGAAAGGTAGACTGTCATTCACAGCAAGGGGAAGGACAATGACAGTAGAGACTCAAAAACAGAACAAAACAAAATTAATATTTGTCTTTTTGAGTTGTTCTGGTATTTCTTTTTCTCCTTCCCAATATTTTTCTTTCTTCTTCCTCTGCTGTTGTGGTTGTCAATTTTGTAAGTACTATTAAATGCATGTAAGCTTTTAAAATTTCTTTTTTTAAACACGCTTTTTTTTTTTTTTTTTTAAGATTTGTTTATTTATTTATTTTGGGAAGGTCAGGTGGGGAGGGAGGGGAGCAGGCAGGCTACTTCTATTGGTCTTTCATTTGTCTATTTTCATCCATCTTTGTTCTTTGGCCCGTGTGGGCCTCCCATCGCGGTGGCCTCTGTTGTCGCAGAGCACCGGCTCTGGGTGCATGCGCTCCAGAGCTCTGGCTCAGCAATTGGACACATTGGTCCAGCCGCTCCGCGGCACGTGGGATCTTCACAGGTCAGGGATCGAACCGGCACCCCTTGCACTGCAAGGCGGTGTCCTTACCCACTGGACCACCAGGGAAGCCCCTAAACACGCTTTTTTATCTCAGTTATACACTTCTTCTACGTTAGCTTTTTGCAGTTCTGTCAGGTTTTTGTCCCCCACCACTCCCCACCCCGCCCTCTGTTTTCTTTTCTTTTCTGTCTTCTTTATCTGTTGTCAATTTTATTAGTACTATTAAATATATGTAAGACTTTAAAATTTCTTTTTTTAAGCGTGCTTTTAATCTCACTTATATACTTGTGCTTTTACATTGACCTTTTGTTGTTCTGTGAGGTTTTGTTTTTGTTTTGTTTTTCCATATTTTTCTCTTTGTTTTGCTAATTTTTATATCTATTTTTATTTTTCTACAAATATTCCTTTGCTTTCTCTACTGTTCTTTTCCTGTTGCACTAAAATTTAATATATACAAATCTTTGTTTGTTTTTTAATTTTAAAAACAATTTTATTTTACCTTTTACTTTTACAGAGTTTTGCTGTTTCCAGATATGTATGATCCCAGATTAGTCATATGCACATCCCTCCCCTCATCCCACCCCTATAGGTTGTCACATAGCGCCCCTGCAGGATCCCTTTTTCTCACAGCACAATGACAATAGCTATTTTTTTTTTCCATATGAAAGTATAGGTTTACATGGTACTTCCTTCATGCCTCCCATCCACCGTTCATTTCCCACAATGTCCATATGTCTATTCTCCATGTTCTTTTTTTTTCATCGCTTCATTGCTTGTGTCATCATTACCATCCTACTAGATTTTGTATACGTGCATTAGTATATTGTACTTGTTCTTCTCTTTCTGACTGACTTCACTTTTTATGATACGTTCTAGATCCAGCCACCTCATTAGGATTGATTCTTCTGCATTGCTTTTTACAGTTGTGTGGTATTCCATTGCATATATGTACCAGAGCTTTTGTATCCATTCATTCATTGATGGACATCTAGGTTGCTTCCATGTTCTGGCTATTGTATAGAGAGCTGCAATGAACATTGGGGTACAGGTACCTCTTTCATTTTTGATTTCATCAGGATATAGGCCTAATAGTAAGATTGCTGGATCATAGGGTGCTTCTATTTTTAGTTTTTAAAGGAATCTCCATACTGTCTGCCATAGCGGCTGTATCAATTGACATTCCCACCAGCAATGCAAGAGTGTTCCCTTTTCTCTGCACCCTCTCCAACATTTATTGTCTGTCTATTTGTTGATGATGGCCAGTCTGACTATTGTGAGGTGATATATACAAATTTTTTTATCTACCTCTATTTAACTTCTATCGTTATGTTCTCTTCTTTCTCTTCCTCATTCTAGTTCTTATTTTGTTTCATTTTCATTGCTTTATCCAGAGTTGGGACCTTGCTCTAACTTTCTTTTCCAACGTGTGCTTTAGTTAATTCAATTCTTAACAAGTGGATATCATTTTTCTTTTCCTCTGTTCATGGGTCAATCTACTGTACCTTTTTTGGGGGGTGGGGGGAACAGTTTGGGTTTTGTTATAGGTGTATATATATATGTTTGTGTATATTCCACAATGTTAAATAATGCTTGCATGATTTTTTTCATTGCCATTTGTCAAGGGTACACCTTCTATTCCTCATTCTTATATATTTGTTTTAATAACATTTAATGTCATAACAAACAAGCCATGGAATCTTCATTCTCTGGCCAGAGATCAAGCCCTGGGACTTCGGAGAGGAAGCACTGACTCCAACATCCTACACCACCAGAGAATATTTAACACTAGGAAATATTAAATAGCAACAACTCCCATAAGGCAAGCACTTGTATACAAGACCCAGCATCACCCAACTGCCAGTAACACTCTGTGCAGGATGCCTTATCCAAACAATAAACAAGACAAGAATACAAAACCAATCATCAGCAGATAGGATTACTGCTTAACTCAGACTGACCATCAAAGAGAAAAAGAAATAAAAAATAAAAACTCACCTCCTCCCAAACCCTACATGAAGCTTACACAAATCACTTGACCTACCTTACAAGAACAAAAGTCAAAAGCAAGAAACAACCAATATGGGTTTTTGCATTGCTTTTTACAGTTGTGTGGTATTCCATTGCATATATGTACCAGAGCTTTTGTATCCATTCATTCATTGATGGACATCTAGGTTGCTTCCATGTTCTGGCTATTGTATAGAGAGCTGCAATGAACATTGGGGTACAGGTACCTCTTTCATTTTTGATTTCATCAGGATATAGGCCTAATAGTAAGATTGCTGGATCATAGGGTGCTTCTATTTTTAGTTTTTAAAGGAATCTCCATACTGTCTGCCATAGCGGCTGTATCAATTGACATTCCCACCAGCAATGCAAGAGTGTTCCCTTTTCTCTGCACCCTCTCCAACATTTATTGTCTGTCTATTTGTTGATGATGGCCAGTCTGACTATTGTGAGGTGATATATACAAATTTTTTTATCTACCTCTATTTAACTTCTATCGTTATGTTCTCTTCTTTCTCTTCCTCATTCTAGTTCTTATTTTGTTTCATTTTCATTGCTTTATCCAGAGTTGGGACCTTGCTCTAACTTTCTTTTCCAACGTGTGCTTTAGTTAATTCAATTCTTAACAAGTGGATATCATTTTTCTTTTCCTCTGTTCATGGGTCAATCTACTGTACCTTTTTTGGGGGGTGGGGGGAACAGTTTGGGTTTTGTTATAGGTGTATATATATATGTTTGTGTATATTCCACAATGTTAAATAATGCTTGCATGATTTTTTTCATTGCCATTTGTCAAGGGTACACCTTCTATTCCTCATTCTTATATATTTGTTTTAATAACATTTAATGTCATAACAAACAAGCCATGGAATCTTCATTCTCTGGCCAGAGATCAAGCCCTGGGACTTCGGAGAGGAAGCACTGACTCCAACATCCTACACCACCAGAGAATATTTAACACTAGGAAATATTAAATAGCAACAACTCCCATAAGGCAAGCACTTGTATACAAGACCCAGCATCACCCAACTGCCAGTAACACTCTGTGCAGGATGCCTTATCCAAACAATAAACAAGACAAGAATACAAAACCAATCATCAGCAGATAGGATTACTGCTTAACTCAGACTGACCATCAAAGAGAAAAAGAAATAAAAAATAAAAACTCACCTCCTCCCAAACCCTACATGAAGCTTACACAAATCACTTGACCTACCTTACAAGAACAAAAGTCAAAAGCAAGAAAATATCCAACCCCAAAGTCTGGAAAAAGGAGACCTCAAACACATAAAGTTTAAAAATTAATAACCATAATGAAAAGGCAGAGAAATACTCCACAAATGAAGGAACAACCTAGCAACACATGAGTCCAAATAAATGAAAAAGAAGTAGATAAATTATCTGAAAGATAAGTCAGAGAAGTGATAGTAAAGATGGTCCAAAACCTTGAAAATGGAATGGAGAAAATCAATTAACACATTGAGCAAAGAGTTAGAGGAAATTTAGAATAAACAAACAGAGACAAATAACACAAATACTGAACTTAAAAATACTTTAGAAGGAATCAAAATTGGACTATCTGAGGCATAAGAACAATTAAGTGAGCTGAAGATAGAATGGTAGAAACAACTGCTGGAGAAGAGACTAAAGTACAAAGAATGAGGATAGTCTCAGAGACCTCTAGGATAATACAAATGCATTAACATTGAATTACAGAGGTCCTAGAAGAAGAAGAGAAAAAGAGAGTATGGGAAAAGTTTTGAAGAGATTATAGTTGAAAACTTCCCCAACATGGGAAAGGAAATAGCTAATTAAGTCCATGAAGTACAGAGACCCATACAGGAGAAATGCGTAGTAATTAAGTTACACAGATTAAACACAAAGAAAGAATATTAAAAACAGAAAGGGAAATGTGACAAGTGGCATACAAGGGAATCCCATATGTTTAACAGCTTATCTTTCAGTAAAAATTCTGCAGGACAGAAGGGGATGGCATGACATATTTAAAGTACTGAAAGGAAAAAAATCTACAACGAGGATTACTCTACCTGTCAAGGATCTCATTCAAAATTGATGGTGAAATCAAAAGCTTTACAGACAAGCAAAAGATAAGAGAACTTAGTACCTCCCAAACCCTACATGAAGCTTACACAAATCACTTGACCTACCTTACAAGAACAAAAGTCAAAAGCAAGAAAATATCCAACCCCAAAGTCTGGAAAAAGGAGACCTCAAACACATAAAGTTTAAAAATTAATAACCATAATGAAAAGGCAGAGAAATACTCCACAAATGAAGGAACAACCTAGCAACACATGAGTCCAAATAAATGAAAAAGAAGTAGATAAATTATCTGAAAGATAAGTCAGAGAAGTGATAGTAAAGATGGTCCAAAACCTTGAAAATGGAATGGAGAAAATCAATTAACACATTGAGCAAAGAGTTAGAGGAAATTTAGAATAAACAAACAGAGACAAATAACACAAATACTGAACTTAAAAATACTTTAGAAGGAATCAAAATTGGACTATCTGAGGCATAAGAACAATTAAGTGAGCTGAAGATAGAATGGTAGAAACAACTGCTGGAGAAGAGACTAAAGTACAAAGAATGAGGATAGTCTCAGAGACCTCTAGGATAATACAAATGCATTAACATTGAATTACAGAGGTCCTAGAAGAAGAAGAGAAAAAGAGAGTATGGGAAAAGTTTTGAAGAGATTATAGTTGAAAACTTCCCCAACATGGGAAAGGAAATAGCTAATTAAGTCCATGAAGTACAGAGACCCATACAGGAGAAATGCGTAGTAATTAAGTTACACAGATTAAACACAAAGAAAGAATATTAAAAACAGAAAGGGAAATGTGACAAGTGGCATACAAGGGAATCCCATATGTTTAACAGCTTATCTTTCAGTAAAAATTCTGCAGGACAGAAGGGGATGGCATGACATATTTAAAGTACTGAAAGGAAAAAAATCTACAACGAGGATTACTCTACCTGTCAAGGATCTCATTCAAAATTGATGGTGAAATCAAAAGCTTTACAGACAAGCAAAAGATAAGAGAACTTAGTACCACCAAAACAACCTTACAACGAATGTTTAAAGGACTTATATAGTCAGCAAATGCAAGAGAAGAAAAAGATCTACAGAACAAACTCCAAACATTTAAGAAGATGGCAATAGGAACAGAGGGAAGTACAAGAAGGAGGAAGCATATGTATACCTATGGCTGATTCATGCTGACATTTGGCAGTAAACAACAAAGTTCTGTAAAAAAAAAAAAAAGACAAAAAACTAAAACACACACACATAATAATTGACTTAAATGTAAATGGATTAAATACTCCAACCAAAAGACCCAGACTGGCTAAATGGATCCAGAAACATGACCTGTATACATGCTGTTTACAAAAAACCCACTGCAGACCTAAAGACACATGTAGACTGAAAGTGAGAGGATGGAAAAATATATTCCATGCCAATAGAAATCAAGGAAAGCTGGAGTAGCAATCCTCATATCAGACAAAATAGACCTTAAACAGTATTATAATAGGTAAAGAAGAACACTACATAACAATCATGGGATCAATCCAAGAGAAAAACATAATAATTATAAATAGTTATGCACATAAGAGCACCTTAACACATAAGGCAATTGTTAACAGACATTAAAAGAAAAATTGACAGGAACAAAATAATAGTAGGAAACTTTAACACCCACTTACACCAATGAACAGACCATCAAAACAGAAAATTAATAAGGAAACACAAGCCTTAAATGACACACTAGAAGAAATGGACCTCATTGATATCTTTAGGACCTTCCATCCAAAAGCAGAAGAATACACTTTCTTCTCAAGTGCATATGGAACATTCTCCAGGATACACCACACCTTGTGTAACAAATTACACCTAAGTAAATTTAAGATTGAAGACAAAAAGATAAGGAGGCTCCAGAGAATGATAGAGCTATATAGCATCACTGACTCAATAAACATGCATTTGGGCAAATTCTGAGATACAGTGGTGGACAGAGGAGCCTGTTGTGTTGCAGTTCATGAAGTCACAAAGAGCTTGGATATGGCTTTGTGACTGAACATCAACAACAACAACAACAATGGTAAAGATATAAAGAAGAGCTTTTATTTTCCTCTCTTTGTCTCCTTTTTTTTCTCTCTCTAATATCATTATGGAGTTAAGAAAATTTTATGTGTGTTATGCTTCATTATCATTATTTTTGTTTTTGAAACTCAAATTTTGCCAAATTTTGTTAATAGAATCACTTTATAGTGAGTACATGAGGCTTTTTTTTTTTTTTTTTGACATGTTTACATCTTTCTCTGAGCATTTTTTTGTTTTCTGACCAATAAAATATTTAAGGTTAAACTGGACTTTTCTTGCTTCAAGTTTGGAATCATCCATTTCTCCAAGGGCTCCTAATTCATTTAAGTGGGTGACAGGCACTACATGTGATCACAGTGAAGAAGTATCTGGCTTGAACTGAAACCACAAAAGATTGAATCCCATCAAGATATCAAGCGACGTCAAAATTCAAAATAAAGAGATTATTCCAGTCCAAATTTCTAAAGAAATACAATTAACAATGAATTTCCTTTATTTTCACACAGAGCATGTATAAATGTCCACCACTATGCTCAGAACATTATATATATTTATAATTATTATTAATAAACAGAAGCATTAATAATATGAATCAACAGAGAGAGATCTTAGAAGTTCTGATCACTACAAAAAGAAATGTTTAACTACATGGTTGCAAATGTTGACTGCACTTACTCTGGTGATCATTTAACAACATAAACAAGGCTTGAATCATCGTGTTTTCTTCCCAAAGTTAATATAGTGTTATAAGTCAGTTATGCCTTAATAATAATAATAATACTGTGAATCAGTGAATTTCTATCAGATATTGACTCAGATTATGTGAATTGTATTTTGACATTAACTTTATTATCCAGGTTGTTTTGCTTAACTCCTTGGAGTTTACAGTGATAAACATGAGAAAAAGTATACCAGCCTTTAAGCAACCTATCTTTTGAAGGTAATTTTCAAATGAGTAACTCGCACTTCTCTTACTGCAGCCTTTCTTTGTCTTATTACTGCCCTAGCTTAGGTGCTCAGTTCATCTCTCTTAGACCTCAACATAATGTCATAAGATATCCATATATTTAGAATTTACATTTTGAAGTATTTGACAGTGAAGAAGCATGATGCCTAAAACATACCAAATAGTTCAGGAGGAAAAAATACAGAAAACAAATATGGAAAAATGTTAACAATTGAATCTAGAGTCTGGGTAAACAAGTTTTCATTATACTTATCTTTCAACTTATCTGTGTTTGAAAATTTTATACGGCAAAATAAGGAAAAATTAACTCTTTAATGATTGTCTATTCTTCCTCTAAGTCTTTGCAAAGCAACCATCATTGTCTTCTTTAAACCTAATAAAAGTTGTGTCATCTCTGTTCCTTCACTTGATTTTTTTATTTTATAGTTTTAATTGAAGAATAATAGCTTTACAGAGTTGTGTTGTTTACTGCCAAATATCAACATGAATCAGCCACAGGTATACAGGGAACGTATGCATACCTTCACTTAATATTTAAGGGCTACCAGGATAAATGTCTACCCACCTGTCAGCCCCTCAGTCTCCTGCTTTCACTTACTTTTCTCTTCAGCCAAACTTCAGTCCCTGTTCCATTCCAGTATGCCCTTTATTTCACCATGAATGCTTTGCTTTCAGCTTGCAGAAATTTTCCTCCCATTTCCACCCATAAAAACCAGCTCAGGTGGTATTGCCTTTATAAAGGCCACTCAGAAGTTCTAAGGTAAAATTTTCTATTTTTACTCCCACTGTGTATTTTGTTTACTGTTGTTGTTTAGTTGTGAAGTTGTATTCTATCCTTTTGCAACTGCAGGAATTATATAGCCCACCAGGCTCCTCTGTTCATGAGATTTCCCAGACAAGAAAACTAGAATTGGCTGCCATTTCCTTCTCCAGGGCATCTTCCCAACCCAGGTATCAAATCCAAGTCTTCTGCATTGGCAGATGAATTCTCTACCACCAAGCCAACAGGAAAGTCCAAGTATTTTGTTCAAATACTATAAAATTCTATAAAAATAAATGACATTTTATTATTTGTTATGGGTTTTTACTTTTATTTTTCTGAAGATAATATGTATTGGAAATATCTGTAACTATGTAAGAATGAAAGCACATTCAAGATACAGAGGAAAAAGTTTGTTCACCACTGATCTTAATCTCTTCCATCAAAGAATCTTTTAATTATTTGTGACACATATTGGTAGCAGTATATTTTGAATGAACATGTCTGTCCCCATACAATGCTATACATTCCTAGAAGGTAGAATTGAATCTGGTCAATTTTCATAATACCTAACAGTTCAATAAATACAGTATATGCTACATAAACATGTGGGACAGTATTGACTATAAAAAATCTGTGCTCATACTCTTGATTTATAAAGAAAAAAAAAGAAAGAGTACTTTAAAAATAATAACTATTTTTAAAATGTACTAAAATGGCAGAGTAGAAAGACCTTGATCTCACATTCTCCCAAAGTCACACTAAAATTGCAGCTATTTGCAGAGTAACTACCAATCAGAATGGCCTGGAGACTAGTAGAAAAGAGTTGCCACAACAAAAGATATGGAAAAGAAGCCACAATGAGATAAGCTGGAGAGGCAGATTTCCAGTCTAGTCAAGACAAAGAGGAAGATGACCACAATTGCAGAGGTTCTTGCCAAGCAGTGATGGATCCAAGCTCTACATCAGGACCATAGCCTAGAGGTTGTGCACCAGAAAGACAAACCCCCAGAATATCTGGCTTGGAAGGCCAGTGGGGCTTGTATATAGGAGAGATGAAGGGCTAAGCTGGGCTAAGCAGAGATTTCGCCCTTAAGGGACACACTCAAAATCACACACACTCCAAGTTCCACTGCAAAGGCAATAATTAAAAAGAAACCTGTGTCAGACCCACTTGCTGTTTTTGAGAGCTTCCCAGAGAGACAACTGAGACTCTCCCTGGTGACAGAGACACTTATGGCAGGTATTTTGGGAATCTCATTCTACCCTGAGGCCACTAGTGCTGGCAAACACCATCTTTGTGTCCTTCTAACTTATTAGTATCAAAGGCTTACTCACACAGAGACAAGTTAACACCAGTCCTGGGACACCCTGGGCCATGCTGCCAGCCATACAGAGACCCAGTCCCACACACCGATGGACCAGCACCTGCCCCCACAACAAGCTCCCCTGAGTCCCAGCCCCACACACCAATGGGCTATCAGACAACCAAGCCAAGGGCCAGTCCCTCCACTAGCACTCTCATAGTAACCCCATCACAGCAGAAGGGCCAACACAGCACAAAGGGAGACACCTCAAACATATAGCTCTGGTGACAAGAAGAGAGAATACTCTTGGGCCTCATAGGATATGGTCTACATAAGACCATTTCTCCAAGATCAGAGAATTTGCCTGATCTATGTAACATATATAATTAGGCAGAGGATTAGGAAAAATGGGGAGACAAAAGAAATACGTTCTAAATAAAGGAACAGAACAGCACCTTATGGGAAGAGCTAAACAAAATGAGGATAAGACATTTACCCAATAAAGAGTTCAAAGTAATGTTCTAAAGATGCTCAAAGAATCTGGGAGAACAGTAGACGGATACAAAGAGAACAAAGTGTTAGAATATACAAAGAAGAACCAAACACAGTTAAGGCTTATAATAACTGAAATTTTAAAATATACTGGAAAGAATCAAAAGTAGATAGACCACAAAATAATCTATATGTTCACTTCAGCCCCTGTCAAAAGAGGCAGATTTCCAGTCTAGTCAAGACAAGAAATGACCACAATTGCAGAGGTTCTTGCCAAGCAGTGATGGATCCAAGCTCTACATCAGGACCATAGCCTAGAGGTTGTGCACCAGAAAGACAAACCCCCAGAATATCTGGCTTGGAAGGCCAGTGGGGCTTGTATATAGGAGAGATGAAGGGCTAAGCTGGGCTAAGCAGAGATTTCGCCCTTAAGGGACACACTCAAAATCACACACACTCCAAGTTCCACTGCAAAGGCAATAATTAAAAAGAAACCTGTGTCAGACCCACTTGCTGTTTTTGAGAGCTTCCCAGAGAGACAACTGAGACTCTCCCTGGTGACAGAGACACTTATGGCAGGTATTTTGGGAATCTCATTCTACCCTGAGGCCACTAGTGCTGGCAAACACCATCTTTGTGTCCTTCTAACTTATTAGTATCAAAGGCTTACTCACACAGAGACAAGTTAACACCAGTCCTGGGACACCCTGGGCCATGCTGCCAGCCATACAGAGACCCAGTCCCACACACCGATGGACCAGCACCTGCCCCCACAACAAGCTCCCCTGAGTCCCAGCCCCACACACCAATGGGCTATCAGACAACCAAGCCAAGGGCCAGTCCCTCCACTAGCACTCTCATAGTAACCCCATCACAGCAGAAGGGCCAACACAGCACAAAGGGAGACACCTCAAACATATAGCTCTGGTGACAAGAAGAGAGAATACTCTTGGGCCTCATAGGATATGGTCTACATAAGACCATTTCTCCAAGATCAGAGAATTTGCCTGATCTATGTAACATATATAATTAGGCAGAGGATTAGGAAAAATGGGGAGACAAAAGAAATACGTTCTAAATAAAGGAACAGAACAGCACCTTATGGGAAGAGCTAAACAAAATGAGGATAAGACATTTACCCAATAAAGAGTTCAAAGTAATGTTCTAAAGATGCTCAAAGAATCTGGGAGAACAGTAGACGGATACAAAGAGAACAAAGTGTTAGAATATACAAAGAAGAACCAAACACAGTTAAGGCTTATAATAACTGAAATTTTAAAATATACTGGAAAGAATCAAAAGTAGATAGACCACAAAATAATCTATATGTTCACTTCAGCCCCTGTCAAAATTCCATGGGCACTTATCACAGAGCTAGAACAAAAAATGCTAAAATGTGTATGAAAACAAAAGACCAAGAATAGCTAAAATATTGAGAAAGATGAACAAAAGAAGAGGTATCATGCTTTCTGATTTCAAACTACAGCTTGAAATGTGCTTCCCAGGTGGCTCAGTGGTAAAAAGTCCTCCTGGCAATGCAGGAGTCACAGAAGACACAGGTGTGATCCCTGTGTCGGGAAAATCTTCTGAAGAAGGAAATGACAACCCACTCCAGTATTACTGCCTGGGAAATTCCATGTACTGAGGATCCTGGCAGACTATAGGCTATGGGGTCACAAAGAGTTGGACATGGCTTAGGGACTGAGCACACATACAAAGAGTAATCAAACAGTATGGGAATGGGACATGGGTATACCTATGACTACTTACAACAGCCAAGCCATGGAACCAACCTAAATGTCCACCAATAGGCAATTAATATAAGAAGTATTATATAATGGAGATTTTAAATGAATGAATGGACCTAGAGAAAATCAGACTAAGTGAATAAGTCAGGCAGAGAAAGAAAAATATTATATAATATCATTTATATGTGGAATCTAAAAATTAATACAAATGAATCTATATATAAAACAGAACCAGAGACATATAAAAAACATGACTATCAAACAAGAAAAAGGTAAGGAAAGGATAAATTAGTAGTATGGGGCTAATAGATACAAACAACTATGCATAAAATAGATAAGCAACAGGATTTACTCTGTAACACTGGGAACTATAGTCAATATTCCGTAATAACCTACAATGGATATATATAACTTTTCCATATACCTGAAATTAATGCAATATTGCAAATTAACTGTACTTCAGTTTGAAAAAAAAAGCTTTTATGCTTCTCCCTTTGAATACTATAAACTAAATGAAAAAATGAACTCCGAAACATACTGAACAATGTAATTTCACTTTAGTAATGGCAATAGGCAAGTGTGCAGAAATCGAAACTTACTGGGGAGAGAGTAAATGTTATCTGGGCTGAAGTTCAGGCCCTAGTTGGCATGAAATACAGTGGGAAATGGTAATTTGATATGTTCAGATTCTGATCATCCGGAACTGTAGGAAGCTTCTAAGTTTGATTTGTTTTGGAGAAATTTTGGTCAAAAAAAGAACATGATCATAATGATTTGGTTATAGTCCCAAAATGCGGCCTTCTTGGACTAAAATAAAAAAACAAAAAAAGAGGTATCATGCTTTCTGATTTCAAACTACAGCTTGAAATGTGCTTCCCAGGTGGCTCAGTGGTAAAAAGTCCTCCTGGCAATGCAGGAGTCACAGAAGACACAGGTGTGATCCCTGTGTCGGGAAAATCTTCTGAAGAAGGAAATGACAACCCACTCCAGTATTACTGCCTGGGAAATTCCATGTACTGAGGATCCTGGCAGACTATAGGCTATGGGGTCACAAAGAGTTGGACATGGCTTAGGGACTGAGCACACATACAAAGAGTAATCAAACAGTATGGGAATGGGACATGGGTATACCTATGACTACTTACAACAGCCAAGCCATGGAACCAACCTAAATGTCCACCAATAGGCAATTAATATAAGAAGTATTATATAATGGAGATTTTAAATGAATGAATGGACCTAGAGAAAATCAGACTAAGTGAATAAGTCAGGCAGAGAAAGAAAAATATTATATAATATCATTTATATGTGGAATCTAAAAATTAATACAAATGAATCTATATATAAAACAGAACCAGAGACATATAAAAAACATGACTATCAAACAAGAAAAAGGTAAGGAAAGGATAAATTAGTAGTATGGGGCTAATAGATACAAACAACTATGCATAAAATAGATAAGCAACAGGATTTACTCTGTAACACTGGGAACTATAGTCAATATTCCGTAATAACCTACAATGGATATATATAACTTTTCCATATACCTGAAATTAATGCAATATTGCAAATTAACTGTACTTCAGTTTGAAAAAAAAGCTTTTATGCTTCTCCCTTTGAATACTATAAACTAAATGAAAAAATGAACTCCGAAACATACTGAACAATGTAATTTCACTTTAGTAATGGCAATAGGCAAGTGTGCAGAAATCGAAACTTACTGGGGAGAGAGTAAATGTTATCTGGGCTGAAGTTCAGGCCCTAGTTGGCATGAAATACAGTGGGAAATGGTAATTTGATATGTTCAGATTCTGATCATCCGGAACTGTAGGAAGCTTCTAAGTTTGATTTGTTTTGGAGAAATTTTGGTCAAAAAAAGAACATGATCATAATGATTTGGTTATAGTCCCAAAATGCGGCCTTCTTGGACTCCAAATCACGTAATTCTAGAAGAAAAACAAGAGCAGAGTAATGTTCCCCTTTGCCCTAGAGCTGTTTCTTCGAAACTTGTCTGGAGAACTCATGGAGTTAATAAGTATTTACCTAGAATTTCTAATCTCACAGGCAATAAGCAATTTGATACTTTACATTAAAACCTGTACATTAGAAACAAGATTTGGTAGAGCTACCAAATATCGGTGCTGTAAGTTCTTTACACACTGGAAGTGATTCCAAAACAAAGGGAAACAGCTAAATGGTGTGCAGAAAACATTTCACTCCCATGCAGTAGTGACATAAGCAGAGCTAACTTTAAGCCAGGACCAAGAAGGATGAGAGGTGTAGATTTTGACTACTTTCAGAAGGGAGCTAAAGGCATTTGTAGAAAACTATAACAAGAAAATTCAATGAGCCTATATAGATTAAATCACAAGCCGGTCTTTTTGGAAACATAAAGGCAGTGAAGGGAGTCATCTTGTGGTTGATTAATGGTATTATGGTACTCATATGACTGAACTGATTGGAAGTAAAGCAGAAAGGGAAGAATCTGACCCTCTAGCTTCTCCAGGCATTGTTAGACTAACCATGTCTTAGAGGTTTGGCTATGTTTGGAAATTGTAAATGAATATGTAAGAATTTCCAGGTTTTAAAATCTTCATGGAACCAAATTGAAAAACATAATTGCCCTGGTTCCTTCAAAATAAGGGGAGGTGGGGAACACATTTGTCTATATTATCATTTGAAACAACAAGTATGTTCTCATGTGGTTTTCTTCCTCTTATTCCTCAAAGGCGAATTGCAATCCTAAAGCCTTCAGTTATGAGTAATATACCTCAGATGTTATCTCCTGAAACAAATAGTTTCTGTAGAGCATAAAAGCTGGAATAGTGACCTGAAGAGCTTGAACGATGACTTCTTCCAAGGATGGATCTTACCTAAGACTCCAAGCCTTAGTTTTCTGATCTATAAAACAGGATAAATTATACCTATGATACAGTGCTGTAAAGATCAAATAAGATAATGTTTTACTTGTAGTAGTCTGCCTTTATTTTTCAGTTTTATTTTTTGACAGTCTAGGTAAAACTACAGTAGATAGTAAATTTTATCATCCAATATAGTCTAGTTTTATCAGCCCAAAATATGCCTAACTGCTTTCATGTTCTTTGTCATAAAAATTAATTCTATGGAGTTAATAAGTATTTACCTAGAATTTCTAATCTCACAGGCAATAAGCAATTTGATACTTTACATTAAAACCTGTACATTAGAAACAAGATTTGGTAGAGCTACCAAATATCGGTGCTGTAAGTTCTTTACACACTGGAAGTGATTCCAAAACAAAGGGAAACAGCTAAATGGTGTGCAGAAAACATTTCACTCCCATGCAGTAGTGACATAAGCAGAGCTAACTTTAAGCCAGGACCAAGAAGGATGAGAGGTGTAGATTTTGACTACTTTCAGAAGGGAGCTAAAGGCATTTGTAGAAAACTATAACAAGAAAATTCAATGAGCCTATATAGATTAAATCACAAGCCGGTCTTTTTGGAAACATAAAGGCAGTGAAGGGAGTCATCTTGTGGTTGATTAATGGTATTATGGTACTCATATGACTGAACTGATTGGAAGTAAAGCAGAAAGGGAAGAATCTGACCCTCTAGCTTCTCCAGGCATTGTTAGACTAACCATGTCTTAGAGGTTTGGCTATGTTTGGAAATTGTAAATGAATATGTAAGAATTTCCAGGTTTTAAAATCTTCATGGAACCAAATTGAAAAACATAATTGCCCTGGTTCCTTCAAAATAAGGGGAGGTGGGGAACACATTTGTCTATATTATCATTTGAAACAACAAGTATGTTCTCATGTGGTTTTCTTCCTCTTATTCCTCAAAGGCGAATTGCAATCCTAAAGCCTTCAGTTATGAGTAATATACCTCAGATGTTATCTCCTGAAACAAATAGTTTCTGTAGAGCATAAAAGCTGGAATAGTGACCTGAAGAGCTTGAACGATGACTTCTTCCAAGGATGGATCTTACCTAAGACTCCAAGCCTTAGTTTTCTGATCTATAAAACAGGATAAATTATACCTATGATACAGTGCTGTAAAGATCAAATAAGATAATGTTTTACTTGTAGTAGTCTGCCTTTATTTTTCAGTTTTATTTTTTGACAGTCTAGGTAAAACTACAGTAGATAGTAAATTTTATCATCCAATATAGTCTAGTTTTATCAGCCCAAAATATGCCTAACTGCTTTCATGTTCTTTGTCATAAAAATTAATTCTCTGATGATGCACAGCAATAAAATTACTGTGTGATTACTACCACCAAAGCATTGTATGTGCTAAGTCACTTCAGTCTTGTCCAACTATGCAACCCCATGGACTGTAACCTGCCAGGCTTCTCTTTCCATGAAATTCTCCAGGTAAGAATACTGGAGTGGGTTGCCATGCCCTGCTCCAGGGGATTCCGGACCCAGGGATCAAACCAATATTTATGTTTCCTACGCTGGCAGGCAGGTTCTTTATAATTGAGTCACCTGGGGAACCCTACTCATTAAAGCCTTATTATTTATCATCCAAGCACTTTGAGTAGCTTTCCATATTCTCATTTGATCCCATGGCAAAACAAGCTTTATGTCTGCTTTTGCTAAGGCAGACACTAAAGCACAGAAAAGCTTAAACAATCTACTTAAAGTTACGCAGCTTAGAAGTGGCAGTCCTGGAACTCAGCCCCAAGCCATCTGACTCAAGGGCCCATACTAAGAAACCATTACCTACGATGACGAGCATACATGCAGTTCCCAGAATGCTTTTGTTCCCAGTGAGAGAGACAATGTGTGCTGTCACCACTTGATAGCAACTGCCCTCAGACCTTTAATACTACCACATGCACATATGTACAAAGTCATTTACAGTGATAAAGCTCACACCTCATTTTCATGTGAGATTCTTTAGGAATTATCAGTAAGTGTGTTAGGATTTATTTCACCTACTTTAATATTGCATTGAAAGTTTATAAATATATTAAAGGAAAGCTGCCTTCTCACTACAAGAAACTTGTCTGTGTATTGTGTCAGTCACTAGTTGTGTCCAACTCTTTGCTACTCCATGGATTGTAACTTACCTGGCTCCTCTATCCATGGAATTCTTCAGACAAGAATACTGGAGTGGGTTGCCATTTCCTTCTCCACCAGAATCTTGCCTGGTAAATAATAAAGAATGTCAGTCATTAGTCTGTCTCTTCATTTTTCACTGCATAGGTGAATTTGTAGGTTAATGATGCCATTAGGGGAGAGAGTTATTCCTACCACTGTCCACCAGCTAATTTCTTCATGGTTTAGATCCCCACTGGAATGTCACTTCTTCAGAGAAAATGTCCATCTTCCCTCACAGACTCTTAAGCTACTCACTAATCTAGCGTGTAGCTTTTCTAGCGATCATTTCATGAAACAATAACAATGTCAGTTCCTAAATTCATACCTTCATTTATACCTGTCTAGTGAAACAAGACCTCTGCATGATCTACAAACACTTCAATCTTGACATGTCCTAAACTGAACTCCTGATCTTTAACTCAAAACCTGCCTACCCCACCCTGTCCCCCATCAATCTTGCTCATCTAAATTAGTGACTCCTTTACTTTCCAGTTGGTCAAACCAAATATCTGTTCAACAGACAAATGATCATACCCCCTCTCTCCTCCTCTCTTTAAAAAGGTTCCATCCAAAACTACAAAACTGGTACTGATGAATCTAGTAGAGAATGGACTTGTGGACATAGCGCGGGAAGATGAGGATGGGATGAATTGAGAATGTAGCATTGACATTTATGTCCTATCATGTGTGAAATAGTTAGTGGGAAGTTGCTAAACAACACAAGAAGCTCAGCCTGGTGCTCTGTGATGACCTAGAGAGGTGAGATGGAGACAGGGAAGCTAGACTCAGGAGGGAAGGGGTACAGGAAAACTATGACTGAGTCACATTGTTACATGGCAGAAACCAACATAAAATTGTAAATCAATTTTCCACCAATCAAAAAATAATAATATTTTTTTAAAACTCTATCCATCAGGAAATTCTACTGGCTCTACCTTCAAAATTCAGCCTGAATTTTAACACTTCGCAATACCACTCATGTCCATATTAGTATAATATTCCTCTGAATTTTGGATATCCTGGCTTTCCTCTTTGATCTTCTAAAACTTTTACTACAACAGCCAAAGTAATCCTCCTATAAGTAAATGATGTCTCCACTCAGAACCTTCATACCTCCCTGCCTCAGATCAAGCTATGCCTTACAAGGCCCTGCATGATCTGTCACTCACTACCTCTCTGACAGGCCACTAAATCTCTCTTTTCCCTCCAGCTCCATTAGCCCCCATGCAACTCCTTGAACTCACCAGATGTGCTCCTGCTCCAGGCCTTGGCACTTGCTTCTCTCAAACCACAGCTCTTTCCCTCATTTCTTTCAAGTTTTTACGCGTATGTCACCCTCTCAAAAAGGACCTGTGCTGTCTCACCATTAAAAATGTCAGTTCCTAAATTCATACCTTCATTTATACCTGTCTAGTGAAACAAGACCTCTGCATGATCTACAAACACTTCAATCTTGACATGTCCTAAACTGAACTCCTGATCTTTAACTCAAAACCTGCCTACCCCACCCTGTCCCCCATCAATCTTGCTCATCTAAATTAGTGACTCCTTTACTTTCCAGTTGGTCAAACCAAATATCTGTTCAACAGACAAATGATCATACCCCCTCTCTCCTCCTCTCTTTAAAAAGGTTCCATCCAAAACTACAAAACTGGTACTGATGAATCTAGTAGAGAATGGACTTGTGGACATAGCGCGGGAAGATGAGGATGGGATGAATTGAGAATGTAGCATTGACATTTATGTCCTATCATGTGTGAAATAGTTAGTGGGAAGTTGCTAAACAACACAAGAAGCTCAGCCTGGTGCTCTGTGATGACCTAGAGAGGTGAGATGGAGACAGGGAAGCTAGACTCAGGAGGGAAGGGGTACAGGAAAACTATGACTGAGTCACATTGTTACATGGCAGAAACCAACATAAAATTGTAAATCAATTTTCCACCAATCAAAAAATAATAATATTTTTTTAAAACTCTATCCATCAGGAAATTCTACTGGCTCTACCTTCAAAATTCAGCCTGAATTTTAACACTTCGCAATACCACTCATGTCCATATTAGTATAATATTCCTCTGAATTTTGGATATCCTGGCTTTCCTCTTTGATCTTCTAAAACTTTTACTACAACAGCCAAAGTAATCCTCCTATAAGTAAATGATGTCTCCACTCAGAACCTTCATACCTCCCTGCCTCAGATCAAGCTATGCCTTACAAGGCCCTGCATGATCTGTCACTCACTACCTCTCTGACAGGCCACTAAATCTCTTTTCCTCCAGCTCCATTAGCCCCATGCAACTCCTTGAACTCACCAGATGTGCTCCTGCTCCAGGCCTTGGCACTTGCTTCTCTCAAACCACAGCTCTTTCCCTCATTTCTTTCAAGTTTTTACGCGTATGTCACCCTCTCAAAAAGGACCTGTGCTGTCTCACCATTAAAAATTGCAGATTCTAGGGTTTCCTTGGTGCTCCAGTGGGTGGAGAGTCCACCTTGCAGTGCAAGGGTCGCCAGTTTAATCCCTGGCCCAGGAAAATCCCACTTGCCACCGAGCAGCTGGACTGGTGTTCCCAATTACGAGCTAGTGCTCTTGAGTCCATGCACCCAGAGCCAATGCTCTGCAATGAGAGAAGGCCACAGCAATGGGAGACCCACATATGCCAAAGAATAAAGATGAATGAAAATAAATATGAAAATAAAAGAGGCATGATGGGGGGAGAAAATTTCAGATTCTCCCTCAGTGTTGTATTTCTCCATTCATAGCTTTATAATTCCCCATAGTACTTATCTTCCAATATACTACAAAATTGGCTTCTTTCTTTGTCACTAAACAAATCAAAAGAATTCCATATGGATATCTTTCTGCAAAGGCTTGCTTGCATCTGGAAGATATCAAAATTTCTTTAGAGAATAAGGAAAAAGAATATTATAGCATTATTTCAGTATATTCCAAACAAAAATGTCAAATTACAAGTCTGAATTATCTGAAACCAGAAAGAAGAGGGGTTAGAAATTAATCACTCTTGAGAGTGTCAACTAAAAAAAGATAAAACAACTTGAGAGTTGTGGGTTAAGTTTTATTTGGGGTGTAATTAGGACTGCAACCTGGGAGGCAGTACTCCAGATAGTTTTGAGGGTCTGTTCCAAAGAGGCAGGGAAGGAAAGCCAATATAAGGATTTTGGTTTAGGGGGAGTTCAAATGTCATCAAGAATTTTGGATATCCTGGCTTTCCTCTTTGATCTTCTAAAACTTTTACTACAACAGCCAAAGTAATCCTCCTATAAGTAAATGATGTCTCCACTCAGAACCTTCATACCTCCCTGCCTCAGATCAAGCTATGCCTTACAAGGCCCTGCATGATCTGTCACTCACTACCTCTCTGACAGGCCACTAAATCTCTCTTTTCCCTCCAGCTCCATTAGCCCCCATGCAACTCCTTGAACTCACCAGATGTGCTCCTGCTCCAGGCCTTGGCACTTGCTTCTCTCAAACCACAGCTCTTTCCCTCATTTCTTTCAAGTTTTTACGCGTATGTCACCCTCTCAAAAAGGACCTGTGCTGTCTCACCATTAAAAATTGCAGATTCTAGGGTTTCCTTGGTGCTCCAGTGGGTGGAGAGTCCACCTTGCAGTGCAAGGGTCGCCAGTTTAATCCCTGGCCCAGGAAAATCCCACTTGCCACCGAGCAGCTGGACTGGTGTTCCCAATTACGAGCTAGTGCTCTTGAGTCCATGCACCCAGAGCCAATGCTCTGCAATGAGAGAAGGCCACAGCAATGGGAGACCCACATATGCCAAAGAATAAAGATGAATGAAAATAAATATGAAAATAAAAGAGGCATGATGGGGGGAGAAAATTTCAGATTCTCCCTCAGTGTTGTATTTCTCCATTCATAGCTTTATAATTCCCCATAGTACTTATCTTCCAATATACTACAAAATTGGCTTCTTTCTTTGTCACTAAACAAATCAAAAGAATTCCATATGGATATCTTTCTGCAAAGGCTTGCTTGCATCTGGAAGATATCAAAATTTCTTTAGAGAATAAGGAAAAAGAATATTATAGCATTATTTCAGTATATTCCAAACAAAAATGTCAAATTACAAGTCTGAATTATCTGAAACCAGAAAGAAGAGGGGTTAGAAATTAATCACTCTTGAGAGTGTCAACTAAAAAAAGATAAAACAACTTGAGAGTTGTGGGTTAAGTTTTATTTGGGGTGTAATTAGGACTGCAACCTGGGAGGCAGTACTCCAGATAGTTTTGAGGGTCTGTTCCAAAGAGGCAGGGAAGGAAAGCCAATATAAGGATTTTGGTTTAGGGGGAGTTCAAATGTCATCAAACAAAAGGTTTCCAAGGGGTTTTGTTTTACAAATGGTTTGGGTCTGTCATGAGGATGTGATGTCTCCCTGAAGGAATTCAGTGCTTTTCTAGGTGTGAGGAGATGCAAGGATTGAGATAATAAAAGCTGTTCCTAAAAGCCATTTACCTATTTAAAGACCTGCTCCACCGGATTGCCTGAAGCACAGGGTGCCTTGTCTCCCTGATTTCTTTCAAAGTGTGTTCAAAGTCAGCAGCAGTGAAAGACACTGTGTTCAATCTCTGCAGAAAAAGATGGCAAATGCCCTTGCTGTCCATTCGTTGGCAATCAGATTGGTAAGAGTCAATTTGTAGTTGACAAGAGTAAGCTGGGTTTGCACTTCCATTTAAAAAAAAAAAATGGTGTACTTTTGATATGTATTTCTGTTGTTGCTGCTGTTTTTCTTTTACTCCTAGTACACAATTTCCCTCTCTCACGACAGTTTTCTCTAAACTCTCATTGCATACATTAATCTTTGAAGTTTGGAAAAATGAATTTTCTTAGCTTCTTTGTTGATGCTCTATTGCCATCTAGTGGTAAAAAACTATATGACTGTACACAACTAAAAGGTAAAGGAACAGTAAAATCTCTACAAAATCTTTTTTTGCCTTTTTAAAAAAAAAATTTTTAAAAAAATTTTATTGAAGTATAGTTGCTTTAAAATGTTGCATTAGTTATATGTGTACAGAAAAAATGAATCAATTATACATATACATATATCCACCCTTTTTTAGATTCTTCTCCCATATAAATCATTATTGAATAGGGCTCCTTGTGCTATATAATAGTTTCTTATTATTTATCTACTTTATATATAGTAGTGTGGATATGTCAATCCAAATCTCCCACTTTGTTCCTCCCCCCCCCCACCAGCTAGTGACCATAACTTTGTTTTCTACATTTGTGATTCTATTCGTTTTAAAAATAAGTTCATTTGTACCATTTTTTTACACCCCACATATAAATGATATTGGGGCTTCCTAGGTGACATTAGTAGTAAAGAAGCCACCTGACAATGCAGGAGACATAAGAGATGTAGATTCCATCCCTGGATCAAGAAGATTCCCTGAAGGAGGGCAAAGCAATCTACTATTCTTCTTTGGAGAATCACATGTACAGAGGAGCCAAGCGGGCTGTAGTCCATAGGGTGGCAGAGAATCAGACACAACTGAACCGACTTAGCACTGCACTGCACATAAGTGATATTATAATTTGTCTTTCTCTTACTTACTTCATTGAGTATGACAATCTCTGAGTTCATCCATGTCACTAAATGGCATTATTTCATTCCCTTCTATGGCTGAGTAATATTCCATTGTATGTATATATATATATATATATATATATATATACCACATCTTTTTCATCCATTCCTCTGTTGATAGACATTTAGGTTGCTTCCATATCCTGGCTATTGCAAATGCTGTTTCAGTGAACATTGGGGTATACACAATGAACATGTGTCTTTTCAAATTAAGGCTTTCTCCAGATATATGGGTGGGAATGGAATTGCTGGATCACATGGTAGTTCTAAAGCTTAAAATAAAGTTACCAATGACTGCTTTTAAAAAGCATACATTAATCTTTGAAGTTTGGAAAAATGAATTTTCTTAGCTTCTTTGTTGATGCTCTATTGCCATCTAGTGGTAAAAAACTATATGACTGTACACAACTAAAAGGTAAAGGAACAGTAAAATCTCTACAAAATCTTTTTTTGCCTTTTTAAAAAAAAAATTTTTAAAAAAATTTTATTGAAGTATAGTTGCTTTAAAATGTTGCATTAGTTATATGTGTACAGAAAAAATGAATCAATTATACATATACATATATCCACCCTTTTTTAGATTCTTCTCCCATATAAATCATTATTGAATAGGGCTCCTTGTGCTATATAATAGTTTCTTATTATTTATCTACTTTATATATAGTAGTGTGGATATGTCAATCCAAATCTCCCACTTTGTTCCTCCCCCCCCCCACCAGCTAGTGACCATAACTTTGTTTTCTACATTTGTGATTCTATTCGTTTTAAAAATAAGTTCATTTGTACCATTTTTTTACACCCCACATATAAATGATATTGGGGCTTCCTAGGTGACATTAGTAGTAAAGAAGCCACCTGACAATGCAGGAGACATAAGAGATGTAGATTCCATCCCTGGATCAAGAAGATTCCCTGAAGGAGGGCAAAGCAATCTACTATTCTTCTTTGGAGAATCACATGTACAGAGGAGCCAAGCGGGCTGTAGTCCATAGGGTGGCAGAGAATCAGACACAACTGAACCGACTTAGCACTGCACTGCACATAAGTGATATTATAATTTGTCTTTCTCTTACTTACTTCATTGAGTATGACAATCTCTGAGTTCATCCATGTCACTAAATGGCATTATTTCATTCCCTTCTATGGCTGAGTAATATTCCATTGTATGTATATATATATACATATATATATATATATATATACCACATCTTTTTCATCCATTCCTCTGTTGATAGACATTTAGGTTGCTTCCATATCCTGGCTATTGCAAATGCTGTTTCAGTGAACATTGGGGTATACACAATGAACATGTGTCTTTTCAAATTAAGGCTTTCTCCAGATATATGGGTGGGAATGGAATTGCTGGATCACATGGTAGTTCTAAAGCTAAAATAAATAAATTGTACCTAATGAAACGTAAAAGCTTTTGCACAGCAAAGAAAATAATAAACAAAACAAAAAGACAACCCACAGAATGGGAGAAAACATTTGCAAATGAAGCAACTGACAAGGAGTTATTCTCCTATATATATAAACAGAACGTGCGGCTCAGTATTAAAAAAAAAGAAACCCAATCAAAAATGGACAAAGTATAACTAGTTATTTCCCCAAAGAAGACATACAGATGGCCAAAAAACAAACACCACCACCACCAACAACAACAACAAAAAAAAAAACAAAACGCTTGATGCTCAATATCACTGATTATTAGAGAAATGTAAATAATAGCTACATATAGTATCATCTCACACTGGTCAGAACGGCCATCAGCAAAAAGCTACAAACAGTAAATACTAGAGAGACTGTAAAGAAAAGGGAACCCTCCTACACTGCTGGTGGGAATGTAAATTTGGTGCTATCCCTATAGAGGACAGTATTGGAGGTGCTTTTAAAATCTATGTGGAATTTCGGGCTTCCCTGGTGGTCCAGTGGGTAAGGACACCGCCTTGCAGTGCAAGGGGCACTGGTTCAATCCCTGGCCTGGGAAGATACCACGTGCTGTGTAGTGGTTGGACCAATGTGTCCAACTACCGAGCCAGAGTCTGGAGCGCATGCGCTCAGAGCCAGTGCTCTGTGACGAGAGAGGCCACTGCAATAGGAGGCCCACACGGGCCAAAGAACAAAAATAAATAAATGAAGATCAATAGAAGTGGCCAAAAAATAAAAAAATAAAAAAAACTATGTGGAATTTTTTAAAAAAGTTCATTTGTACTTCCCCTTTTGGCAGCCTAATTCCATTCAGATATAGGTGAACATGAAATATTTACGCTATTTTGGGGAATCAACAATAATCACAAAATGCTCATATTATATATATATGTTCATGTATAATATGAAAAGTAAATAATGCTCATATTATATAAATTTATTTATATTCTAATAAATGTATACTATTTGCACTCAATTGACCCTTAAGCTCCTGGAAATTACTAGCTATTGTGAATAATTTTTAAAAATAGCCTTCAAGTTTACAAGGTAAAAGTGGTATGTCCTTGTACCTCAGCTGATAAAGATTCTGCCTGTAATGCAAGAGATCCTGATTTAATTCCTGGGTCAAGAAGCTCCCCAGGAGAAGGAATAGGCTATCTACCTCAGGATTTTTAGATTTCCCTAGTGGTTCCACATGGTAAAGAATCCACCTGAAATGCGAGAGACCTGGGTTCGGTCCCTGGGTTGGGAAAATCCCCTGCAGAAGGAAAAGGCTGCCTACTTCAGTATTCTTACCTGAAGAATTCCACGGCTAATCCATGGGTCGTGGAGAGTTGGACATGATTGAGCAACTTCACGTTCAGTTTTTCACAAGACAGAAGTAAAAACACAGATGTAGAAGACAAATGTATGGTTACTAGGGGATAAAACATGGAGAAATAAATTAAGAGATAGAGATGGACATATACACACTACTATATATAAAATAGATAACTATCAGTAATAAGGACATACTGTATAGCAAAGGGAATTCTACTCAAAACTCTGTAATGGTCTCTGTGGAAAAGAATCTAAAAAGGAGTGAATGTATATGTATAACTGAGTCACTTAGCTGCACAGCAGAAATGAATACAACATTGTAAATCAACTATACTACAAGAAAAATTAATTTTTAAAAAAGCTACCCATAGATAATCCAATTCATCAAGCCTTGCCTTGGACATCCCATCCAGACAATCTGCTGTGTTACAACCTCCTCCGGACTAAAGCTTCCCCTGACATATCCCAGCATGAAGAAATGATTTCTACATGTGATAACTTTCCTGTATCAAACAGGCAGCTTTTACACATTTCATAAATCATTTTAATGTCACTCATGAAGAAAACACCCTATTTGGGGACAGAATTCATTAATGTCTCTTCTGGCTTCAAGGCAATGAGGGCATGCTTTTGGTCACGGACCTGAAACATGCTTCTCTCTGCTTCATAGCAGAGAAACTGTTGAGACCAGTGTAGTAAAAAATAGGCACATGCAGCCTAATTCCATTTAGATGTATATGAACATCAAATAATTATGCATATTTGGGGGGTCAGCAATAATCTCAAAAGGCTCACATTATATGAATTTATTTATCTCCTAATAAATTTGTACTATGACATTCAACTAGCACCGAAGCCACTGGAAGTTACTAGTTTCTGCGAATCATTTTTTAAAAAAAGCCTTCAAGGGCTTCCCTAGTGGTCCAGTGGATAAGACACTGCCTTGCAGTGCAAGGGGTGCCGGTTCAATCCATGGCCTGGGAAGATCCCATGTGCTGCGGAGCGGCTGGACCAATGTGTCCAATCACAGAGCTGGAACTCTGGAGCACATGCACCCAGAGCCGGTGCTCTGTGACAGCAGAGGCCACTGTGATGGGAGGCTCACAGGGGCCGAAGAACAAAGATGGATGAAAATAGGTAAATGAAAGACCAATAGAAGTGGCCTGCCCACAGCCCCCTTCCCCCACCCGCCCCCCAAAAAAAAAAAAAAATAATCTTCAAAAATACAGTATACTGTAGCACACCCCCCAAGGTCATAAAATTTATAGAGAAATAAATTAAGAGATAGAGATGGACATATCATTTGATAACTATCAGTAATAAGGACATACTGTATAGCAAAGGGAATTCTACTCAAAACTCTGTAATGGTCTCTGTGGAAAAGAATCTAAAAGGAGTGAATGTATATGTATAACTGAGTCACTTAGCTGCACAGCAGAAATGAATACAACATTGTAAATCAACTATACTACAAGAAAAATTAATTTTTAAAAAAGCTACCCATAGATAATCCAATTCATCAAGCCTTGCCTTGGACATCCCATCCAGACAATCTGCTGTGTTACAACCTCCTCCGGACTAAAGCTTCCCCTGACATATCCCAGCATGAAGAAATGATTTCTACATGTGATAACTTTCCTGTATCAAACAGGCAGCTTTTACACATTTCATAAATCATTTTAATGTCACTCATGAAGAAAACACCCTATTTGGGGACAGAATTCATTAATGTCTCTTCTGGCTTCAAGGCAATGAGGGCATGCTTTTGGTCACGGACCTGAAACATGCTTCTCTCTGCTTCATAGCAGAGAAACTGTTGAGACCAGTGTAGTAAAAAATAGGCACATGCAGCCTAATTCCATTTAGATGTATATGAACATCAAATAATTATGCATATTTGGGGGGTCAGCAATAATCTCAAAAGGCTCACATTATATGAATTTATTTATCTCCTAATAAATTTGTACTATGACATTCAACTAGCACCGAAGCCCCTGGAAATTACTAGTTTCTGCGAATCATTTTTAAAAATAGCCTTCAAGGGCTTCCCTAGTGGTCCAGTGGATAAGACACTGCCTTGCAGTGCAAGGGGTGCCGGTTCAATCCATGGCCTGGGAAGATCCCATGTGCTGCGGAGCGGCTGGACCAATGTGTCCAATCACAGAGCTGGAACTCTGGAGCACATGCACCCAGAGCCGGTGCTCTGTGACAGCAGAGGCCACTGTGATGGGAGGCTCACAGGGGCCGAAGAACAAAGATGGATGAAAATAGGTAAATGAAAGACCAATAGAAGTGGCCTGCCCACAGCCCCCTTCCCCAACCCGCCCCCCAAAAATAAAATAAAATAGTCTTCAAGAATACAGTATACTGTAGCACACCCCACAAGGTCATAAAATTTATAGAGAGCTATTTTTCTGCCTAATAAACCCAACCTGCTAGTTTATTTGCCTTTCCACTCTCACCACACTTAATTTACATAATAAATACAAGTAATAATAATTTTATAATAAATATTTTAATTGGATTTATCTTTTTCTTAATAATTTCCACATTTCTAAAGATAATATACAAAGAAAACTGTGATGCAAAAATTAGAATACATTCAATTATTTGCTTTTATATGAACAAAAAAGGAGTGGTGGTGGACATTTACCTTCTTGTCTGGGTAATGTCTGGTATGGACAGAGAATATGGAGATCTTCAAAGAAGTGGAAGCATGGTGACAAAATTAAGCAGAGATGGTGGAACAGGCCTTCCAATCTAGCAGTCTACTGCCAGTGGAAAAGCAAGAACACCATTTTTATTCAAGAGAGTTAAATGTGTTTCTCATATGAAAGATTGTTACAGTTATGGATACTACATTGTGCCTCAGTTCACTCAGGCTACTATAATGAAATACCACAGACTGGGTACTTTATAAACAACAGGCATTTATTTCTCACAGTTCTGGAGGCTGGAGGTCCAAAATCAAGACACAAGCAGGTTCAGTGTCTGGGCTTTCTCCCACTTTCTGGTTCATAAATGGCTATTTTCTTGCTGTGTCCTCACATGGTAGAAGGCATAAGGGACTTATCTGGGGTCTCTTTACAAGGGCAGCAATCCATTCATAACTGTTACATCCTTGTGACCTCATCACCTCCCAAATGTCCCACCTCCAAACAACACTACATTGGGCATTGGGATTTAACATATGATTTTTTTAGCAGTGGGATATAAATATTCAGTCTGCAGCTCATAAGAACAATATAGTGTTATAAGAAGGGACAGTGAGTAAGGTAAGGTGTTTACATAAACTCCACAAGCTAGACTGAATCTTCTCTACTTAAAGAAATAGCTCATAAGTAAATAATGGGTAATTAACTGATTTTATTTTGCTTTGTCTTGACAGAAAATTTTCAAAATAAAACTTAGAAAAGTGTCTGATATACCATAAACATTTAAAAAGCAATAGTTGACTTACCAATTGAAGCTGTATTATATATTTGTGTTGTTAAAGACAAAGTTACAACCAATAGCTATAGATGAATATAGCAGAACAGACTTATACTACATACACTGTAAAGAACTACTGGTCACTTCGGCCCACACTTGATAACAAAACTACTGCTGCTCCTACTACTACCTGTGCTATTACTACTAATATTGCTAATTATTGTCGATAATAACAATAGTTAACCTCTTAAGTACTTAATACATGCCAGGTATTACACTAGGTAGTTGACATGTGTTAAATCATTTAATCCTCACAAGAACTCCATGAGTTAATGAGCTAAACTGATATTATTGAATCAGTTTCACAGACTCACAGAACTTGCCTAGTGTCAAGTTTTACTAATAATTTCAAAGATGCAAGCAAATAATGGGGCATAAGAAAGCAGGGAGAAATGTGGACATCCCAGATGTCCAGATCTTTCCTTTTTGTAGTAGCACACTTGGTTACCTAGAGCTATGGGTGAGCTCTCTAAGGAGGTTTGTAGGTCACCTCACACACAGTAAAGAGCAGTTGAACTACTAAACATGTGCATTTAAATTCAGAGGTTTTGTGCAGTTTGTATAACATTCTTCAGGGAGCCATGTCTCATGAATACATAGATTGGAGATCCCATAAACTGTCTTAAACCAAAGACATTCTACTGAAAGCATACCAGAGACAAGAATTCCTCCTCTAAATGAGTATTGCTAATCTATTGGCCAAGAAGTCTAGATGCCATGTTCATAAAGAGATTGGATCCATGGCCTAACTTCTCTTATTTTCCCTGGGTATTAATCAGGAGCATCACGAGTAGAAATGGATCATATGTCAGCTGCTGTAACTCTGTCTCAGAAGGTAGCAGAATCATATTTTATATATCAGGTTTTAAAAAGTAAAAGCAGCTAGTGAATAAAGATCCAGAACTAACACTGGAGTCCCAAAGACCTGTGACTTCTAACTACTGCACTACTGCCTCCAATAAATAATACACTCCATGCACATCAGCTAATCAAACAGTTCTGGAGAAACTACACTTGTTCAATTTAAAAAATTGGGCTCGATCTCTGCTATTAAGCTCTATTTTTTAAATTGAAAAAGTCTAGCACACTTCATGAAATAAAGATTTCATGAAGTGTGATACATTCAATGAAAAAGTTACAATTGGGCTTCCCCTGGTGGTCCAGTGGGTAAGGACACCGCCTTGCAGTGCAAGGAGCGCCAGTTAGAGCACTGGTCTGGGAAGATCCCACGTGCTGCGGAGCAGCTGGACTGATGTGTCCAATCGCCGAGCCAGAGCTCTGGAGTGCATGCGCCCAGAGCTGGCGCTCTGCAGCGACAGATGCCACCGCGATGGGAGGCCCACAGGAGCCAAAGAACAAAGACGGATGAGAGTAGAGAAATGAAAGACCAATGGAAGTGGCCCGCCCACTCCCCTCCCTCCCCATCCCGATCCCTACCCAAAATAAATAAATAAATAAATCTTTAAAAAAAAAAAAAAAAGTTACAAGTCTGTGAGAGTGCAAAAATATTGAGTGATTCAGGAAGTAAAGAGCAGGAGAGTAGGGCCGGCCTCACAGAATGTCAAGGCTGTGGACACTAACACATTTGTATACACGGGGAACACATATCCTCAGTAATACAGATGTTTAAGAGAAAGAAAGAACGGCTAAATTCAAGTGTGTTCTTAGCCTTTTAGAGACCTCTGGTGCCAACTTGCAAGGCCTGTTTGGATGATAGCTGTTTTGGAAGCCAAGGAGGTCCCAGAGGAAAGCTCTCAACAGTGAGGATCAAGTAACCATAAGTGCACTGAAAGCGAGCCTCAAAAGATTTTAGGACACTTTCATTTTACTTTATAAAAAGCATCCTTTTTCTTATCATTTATATGCCACATTCTTTTAAGTGAACTAAGAAAAAAGATAATGGATAGAGCTTAAAATATGATGAAAGTAATTACTTTGAAATTTTTCCTATGAACTTACGCAATGTGCAGGACGACAGACTTCCTTGAACAAAGTAGCCTTGACACAGAAGCAAAGATGATGAGTCATAAAGATATTTGTACTTCATAAACAGGTAAAAGGGACTCACTATTTATTACTTCTTCAGACTGATAAATCCTTATTTCTCACACACACACAAAATAGTGTTATGGTTCTTATCACAAAAGCTATACATACTAAGATGTACTTGAAAAGATCCACAAAGTTATTTCATTCTTTTATCAAGTAAAAACAGCACCTAAAGGACAGAAAATACCTGAGTATCATTCATGAAAAAAAGCATATCCCACAGGAGATAAAGGACAGACCAGACGTCAATCTTTTAAGACATCCATCCAAAAGTATTAGGCAATCTTCAAAATCTTAATCTTGTATGCTGCAGAAATACTCAGGTGTCAATTTGTCAGCATCAGATACAGTTGACCATGTGGCAAAAGCAGTTTCCATATGTCATCTTAGTCGTGAAGAACTGCCATTGCCCTTCTAAGATACACAGAATTTTTGCACCTTGCTGCCTCAAAATAACTGGGCACTGTACTTAGGAAAAAAAAAAAAAAAGTCCTACAAATCTAACTTAAAAATTAAAAAGCATTAAATCAATTATTTTTACTTTAAAGTAGCCAAATATATCTTGTCTCTCCAGGTTGCCAATTTTTAATACATAGAACAAACATCATAAAGCATAAATCATTTTAAAGTGAAATAGATTATAATGTATTCATATTTAAGAGGTAATGCCAATACAATTCAGGGTATAAAGCATATAACAAAGCAAATATAAGTGAACTAACTTTTCACTACTGCTTATAAACTGCAACTAATTGTTCCTATGAAAAGGAGAAAAAATAGTTGGGAAAATTAATATTTAGTCAGCATGCACTGAACTTATTTGAATTCTAGCATTTGGACAATGCTGGTGACAGTGAGATACACACACACACACACACATTCTATAAATCAGAAAGAAAATTTAGTTCATATCTCAAAATTTCTTACTCAAACTCCTCAATTGATTGACCCCTGGGATGACCCATCAGTGCAATATATTTGTAAATTACATTTGTATTTGTAACAAGCAGATAGTGTGGAATAATGGGAAGATCAAGGCTTGGCAACATACAGTATTGTGTTTCATTGCTATCTCTGCCATTTTTTCTAAGCTCTGACAAGCTACTTAATCTCTCTGAGCCTTACTTTGTCATCTGTAAAATGGGAATATTTACAAGCTTCAGCAGGCTACTGTGAGGATAAAGTAGTGTGAGTGACTAGTGAATAGGGGACACTGAGCAACATATTTTTCTTCATCATTTCCCTAATTCCCGTGATTTCATATTCAGGCAGTTTGATAATTTTAATGCTACTTTATAAAGGACAGAAAATACCTGAGTATCATTCATGAAAAAGCATATCCCACAGGAGATAAAGGACAGACCAGACGTCAATCTTTTAAGACATCCATCCAAAAGTATTAGGCAATCTTCAAAATCTTAATCTTGTATGCTGCAGAAATACTCAGGTGTCAATTTGTCAGCATCAGATACAGTTGACCATGTGGCAAAAGCAGTTTCCATATGTCATCTTAGTCGTGAAGAACTGCCATTGCCCTTCTAAGATACACAGAATTTTTGCACCTTGCTGCCTCAAAATAACTGGGCACTGTACTTAGGAAAAAAAAAAAAAAAGTCCTACAAATCTAACTTAAAAATTAAAAAGCATTAAATCAATTATTTTTACTTTAAAGTAGCCAAATATATCTTGTCTCTCCAGGTTGCCAATTTTTAATACATAGAACAAACATCATAAAGCATAAATCATTTTAAAGTGAAATAGATTATAATGTATTCATATTTAAGAGGTAATGCCAATACAATTCAGGGTATAAAGCATATAACAAAGCAAATATAAGTGAACTAACTTTTCACTACTGCTTATAAACTGCAACTAATTGTTCCTATGAAAAGGAGAAAAAATAGTTGGGAAAATTAATATTTAGTCAGCATGCACTGAACTTATTTGAATTCTAGCATTTGGACAATGCTGGTGACAGTGAGATACACACACACACACACACACATTCTATAAATCAGAAAGAAAATTTAGTTCATATCTCAAAATTTCTTACTCAAACTCCTCAATTGATTGACCCCTGGGATGACCCATCAGTGCAATATATTTGTAAATTACATTTGTATTTGTAACAAGCAGATAGTGTGGAATAATGGGAAGATCAAGGCTTGGCAACATACAGTATTGTGTTTCATTGCTATCTCTGCCATTTTTTCTAAGCTCTGACAAGCTACTTAATCTCTCTGAGCCTTACTTTGTCATCTGTAAAATGGGAATATTTACAAGCTTCAGCAGGCTACTGTGAGGATAAAGTAGTGTGAGTGACTAGTGAATAGGGGACACTGAGCAACATATTTTTCTTCATCATTTCCCTAATTCCCGTGATTTCATATTCAGGCAGTTTGATAATTTTAAGATGCTATCTACTTGATAACATAGTCAGATAGCTTATTCAAATATTTGCTTTTAATGTCTTTCTAGATATGTATCCTCAGGCAAGATAAACAGAAGCAGAAATATACTAATGGGACTATATCAAATTAAAAAGCTTCTTCACAGGAAAGGAAACCATCAATAAAATGGAAAGACAATCCAACCAAATGAAAGAAGGTATTTGCAAGTAATATATTTGATAAGGGGTTAGTATATAAAATCTATTATATATATATAAAAAATATAAATATGTTACTATAAAATTTTATATATAAACTATATAAGGAATTTATACCACAGAAAAGCAAAAATAATTGGGGATCTGATAGACGTTTTTCCAAAAAAGACATACTGATAACCAACAGGCACATGAAAAAGTGTTCACACATCAGTAATTAATAGGAAAAGGCAAATAAAAATCACAGTGAGTTATAACCTTATACTTGTAGGAATGATTGTCTTTAAAAATATAAGAAATAGCAAGTGTTAATGAGAAGTTGAAGATAAAGGAAGACCCAGGGAGTGCCAATTTCATTTGTGTGTTTGAGTGGATAAAAATTGTGAAGATCACCAAGATTTAGGATGATCTTGAAGCACAGATTAGAAAAATTCAAGGCAAGAAGGCAGCTCTTGATGAAGCTTAAGGAGTGGGCCTTGATTAAAAAGAAAGAAAGAAAAATAAAAAGGAAAACTCATATATTAGTAGTGAAAATTTAAGTTGATAAGGCTACTTTGGAAAATAGTACGGATGTTCTTCAAAAAAAACTAAAAATAGGGTCTATGGAAAGATGGCAGAGAAGTTTAGCAAACCCACAGGCTTGGCAACATACAGTATTGTGTTTCATTGCTATCTCTGCCATTTTTCTAAGCTTGACAAGCTACTTAATCTCTCTGAGCCTTACTTTGTCATCTGTAAAATGGGAATATTTACAAGCTTCAGCAGGCTACTGTGAGGATAAAGTAGTGTGAGTGACTAGTGAATAGGGGACACTGAGCAACATATTTTTCTTCATCATTTCCCTAATTCCCGTGATTTCATATTCAGGCAGTTTGATAATTTTAAGATGCTATCTACTTGATAACATAGTCAGATAGCTTATTCAAATATTTGCTTTTAATGTCTTTCTAGATATGTATCCTCAGGCAAGATAAACAGAAGCAGAAATATACTAATGGGACTATATCAAATTAAAAAGCTTCTTCACAGGAAAGGAAACCATCAATAAAATGGAAAGACAATCCAACCAAATGAAAGAAGGTATTTGCAAGTAATATATTTGATAAGGGGTTAGTATATAAAATCTATTATATATATATAAAAAATATAAATATGTTACTATAAAATTTTATATATAAACTATATAAGGAATTTATACCACAGAAAAGCAAAAATAATTGGGGATCTGATAGACGTTTTTCCAAAAAAGACATACTGATAACCAACAGGCACATGAAAAAGTGTTCACACATCAGTAATTAATAGGAAAAGGCAAATAAAAATCACAGTGAGTTATAACCTTATACTTGTAGGAATGATTGTCTTTAAAAATATAAGAAATAGCAAGTGTTAATGAGAAGTTGAAGATAAAGGAAGACCCAGGGAGTGCCAATTTCATTTGTGTGTTTGAGTGGATAAAAATTGTGAAGATCACCAAGATTTAGGATGATCTTGAAGCACAGATTAGAAAAATTCAAGGCAAGAAGGCAGCTCTTGATGAAGCTTAAGGAGTGGGCCTTGATTAAAAAGAAAGAAAGAAAAATAAAAAGGAAAACTCATATATTAGTAGTGAAAATTTAAGTTGATAAGGCTACTTTGGAAAATAGTACGGATGTTCTTCAAAAAAAACTAAAAATAGGGTCTATGGAAAGATGGCAGAGAAGTAAGACAGGACTATCACTTCCTCCCCACAGATGCATCAAAAATACATCTGTATGTGGAACAACTCCTACAGAACACCTTCTGAATGAAAGTTGAATGAGTACCTCAGATTTCCAAAAAGTACTCTTTTTAGTTATATTGCATTTTGTCCACATATTTTGTGTATCTTTTATTTTTGCTAATCTAGTTTTTAGTATTCCTTTTTACTTATGAGTTTGTAAATTTGATTAACAAGTTGATTGATTTCTCCTCTTTTGACTCTTGTTATTCTTTTCTCTCTTTCCTTTTTGTGGCTGTAAGTTTCTTTGGCTGATCGTGGCCATTGAGTGTTGCATTTGCCATTAATTTTGGAGTTTTGCCTTCTATACTGTGTAGTCTATGAAGTCTTGGTCCTACAGTAAGAAGTTAGGCCTGAACCTCCAAAAAAGGGACACAGGTCCAGGACTTTGTACCAGAAGAGACCTCCCACCCCATGGAGCAATAATCAGTGAGGTTAATCACAACACTAAGTCTTCATCACAACAGTAAGGCCAGGCTCAACCCAAAGGCCAGTAAGCTCCAGTGCCAGAGGCCTCATGCCAAACTTTCAGTAAAACAGCTAACAATCCTATTAGCAGACAGACTGCCTAAAGCCATATCAAGCTCATAGAAACCCAAAACACACTACTAGACATGGTACTTCCCTTTAGAAAAACAAGATATAACTCTAGCCATGAAAACACAGGCCAAAGCCCCCCAACCAGAAAATCTTAGCAAGGCACTTGTCCAACCCACCCGTGCTGGGGAGACACTACAAATAAGAGGAACTGCAACATTTCAGCCAACAGAAAGGAAATGACAAATTTAGCAAATTAAACAAAAAAGACAAAAAATATGCTACAGATGAAAGAACATGGTAAAACCCAAAAGACGAAACAAATGAAGAGGAAATAGGCAGCCTGCTTGAAAAATAATTCACAGTAATAATAGTAAAGAAGATTCAAAATCTTGGAAATAAAATGGAGGCACAAAGAGAGTGGAGACATGGATTGAGAACATACAAGAAATTTTTAACAAAAACCTAGAAGAAATCAAGAACAGACAATCAGCAATAAATAAGAGAATGAGATAAAATATACACTAGAGGGAACCAATAGCAGAATAACTGAGGCAGAAAAGCAGATACCCAAACTGGAGTGGAAATAGCTGAGGCAGAGCAAAATAAAGAAAAAAAAAAAAAAAGAATGAAAAGAAAATGAGGACAGCCTCAGACTTTTGGGACAGCATTAAGCACACCAACATCCAAATTAAAAGGATTCCAGAAGAAGAAGAGAAAAAGAAAGCATTTGAGAAAATACTTGATGAAGTTACAGTCTAAAGTTTTCCTAACATGGGAAAAGGAATAGCCACCCAAGTTCAGGGAGCCCAGAGAGTCCCATACAAAATAAAACCAAAGAGAAACATGCCAACACACGTATTAATCAAGTTAACAAAAATTAAGCACAAAGAAAAATATTAAAAAGAACAAAGAAAAAGCAGCAAATAAGATACAGGGGGATCTTCATAAGACTAACAGTTGATCTTTCAACAGAAACTCAGCAGGGGGAAGGCAGGATATACTTAAAGTGATGAAACAAAAACCTACAACCAAGATTATTCTATCCAGCAAGGATCATGTACAGATTCAAAGGAGAAATAAAAAGCTTTAGAGATAAGCAAAAGCTAAGAGCATTCAGTACCACCAAACTAGCTCTACAACAAATGTAAAGGGAAATTCTCTAGACAGGAAACAGAAAAAAAAAATAAAAAAGGCCTACAAAAACAAACCCAAAACAATAAAGTAAGTTATAATGGAATCATTCATATCAATAAAACTTTAAATGTAAATGGATTAAAAGTTCCAACCAAAAATAAATACAGATTGGATGAAAGGATATAGAAACAAGAAACCTATATATGCTGTCTGTAAGAGACCTGCTTTGTAACTATAGATTTGTATAAACTGAAAGTGAGGGGATGGAAAAAGCTGTTTCATGTACTTTGAAATCAAAAGAAAACAGGAGTAGCTATATTCATATTGATAGAATAGACTCTAAAATAAAAGCCATTACAAGAAATAAGAAAAGAGTCTATATAATGATTAAGGGATCAATCCAAGAAGAAAATGTAACAATTAGAAAAAATATATACACCCAACATAGAAACACCTCAATACATAAGGCAAACGTTAATACTTATTAAAGGCGAATAAACAGTAACACAATAATAGTGGGGGACTTTAGCACCACTCACACCATTGGACAGATCATCCAGACAGGCAGACAAATTAATAAGAAAACACAAGGTTTAAATGATACACAGTGACAGGTGGACATATTTGATATCTACAGGGATTTTTATCCAGAAATAGTACACTTTTTTCCAAGTGTACATGGAATAATCTCCAGGATAGATCACATCTTGGGTCACAAATCAAGCCTTGATAAATTTTTTTAAAAATTGAAATCACAGGGGACCAAGATGGCGGAGGAATGAGGGGAAGATTTCACTAGCTCCCCAACAGAACCACCAGAACTAATCAAGAAATGAAATACCATTAACAAAACAGTCGCTAGACGACAGAAGAACTCCTTAGGTCTTCGAGGGTTGAAGAGTGAACAGCCAGATCTTTCCTGAAGCTCCTGTTCTGAGAATCTTCTATCCCAAACCCCACGCCGGACTGGCGGAGACTGCGCTGGGAAGTGCCCTTGGAGAGAGCCTGAGAAAAGCGTCGGGGGGAGCGAAGGCAGCGCTCAGCGAGAAAATTCCGAAAATCTGGCCAGATTACCGGCAGAATGAAGACAGTGCAAAGGTAAAATATTGCGAATGAGGGCGTGCGGAACGCAGCTGGGAAGTCCCCCCGGTGGAGTGTTTCCTAGAGACCTGGATAGAGCCTTACTGGGAGCGCCCAGCGTGGAAATCATGCCACTTCATCTGGCAAAAACCGCGACTTTCTGCCAGGCAAAAATCGCGCCATTCCACCTGGCGCTAGGTAAAATTTAAACACTCCTAGTCGGAGGCTTGCTGAACGGAGAGGGAAGTCGCCCATGGGTTGCTGACCAGGGACCGGGCTTGAGCAGGACAGGAAAGCCCATGCCTGCCTTTAGGACTTGGTCACGAACTGGCAGTGTGTGCGCCAGCATACTGAGGAGCCGTGCACTGCCAGAGCTGCAGCTACAGCAGAGGAAGCCGGGAGAAGAGCAGGTGTAGCCAGGGACAGTGGAGCCCTACTGAGGACCTGCCCAAAAAAGGGATCAATCCAAGAAGAAAATGTAACAATTAGAAAAAATATATACACCCAACATAGAAACACCTCAATACATAAGGCAAACGTTAATACTTATTAAAGGCGAATAAACAGTAACACAATAATAGTGGGGGACTTTAGCACCACTCACACCATTGGACAGATCATCCAGACAGGCAGACAAATTAATAAGAAAACACAAGGTTTAAATGATACACAGTGACAGGTGGACATATTTGATATCTACAGGGATTTTTATCCAGAAATAGTACACTTTTTTCCAAGTGTACATGGAATAATCTCCAGGATAGATCACATCTTGGGTCACAAATCAAGCCTTGATAAATTTTTTTAAAAATTGAAATCACAGGGGACCAAGATGGCGGAGGAATGAGGGGAAGATTTCACTAGCTCCCCAACAGAACCACCAGAACTAATCAAGAAATGAAATACCATTAACAAAACAGTCGCTAGACGACAGAAGAACTCCTTAGGTCTTCGAGGGTTGAAGAGTGAACAGCCAGATCTTTCCTGAAGCTCCTGTTCTGAGAATCTTCTATCCCAAACCCCACGCCGGACTGGCGGAGACTGCGCTGGGAAGTGCCCTTGGAGAGAGCCTGAGAAAAGCGTCGGGGGGAGCGAAGGCAGCGCTCAGCGAGAAAATTCCGAAAATCTGGCCAGATTACCGGCAGAATGAAGACAGTGCAAAGGTAAAATATTGCGAATGAGGGCGTGCGGAACGCAGCTGGGAAGTCCCCCCGGTGGAGTGTTTCCTAGAGACCTGGATAGAGCCTTACTGGGAGCGCCCAGCGTGGAAATCATGCCACTTCATCTGGCAAAAACCGCGACTTTCTGCCAGGCAAAAATCGCGCCATTCCACCTGGCGCTAGGTAAATTCAAACACTCCTAGTCGGAGGCTTGCTGAACGGAGAGGGGAAGTCGCCCATGGGTTGCTGACCAGGGACCGGGCTTGAGCAGGACAGGAAAGCCCATGCCTGCCTTTAGGACTTGGTCACGAACTGGCAGTGTGTGTGCGCCAGCATACTGAGGAGCCCGTGCACTGCCAGAGCTGCAGCTACAGCAGAGGAAGCCGGGAGAAGAGCAGGGATTGGAGGCTACCGCCAGGTGCACAGTGGAGCCCAGGCGCTCCCCTCCAGCACGGGACTGCATGCACCACGGACCCTGCCCAACAGACTGGGATTCAGCCCGCTGCCCCGGCCAGCACCTGAGATCGCAGCAAAGACATTGTTTTGCTGAAAACAAAAACGGAAACCATAACAACCGGTGCTGTAAGGGTAAGACTACGTCATCAAGACAACACCATTGAGAGCAGATTGGTTTCCACCAGGCAGATGAGAAGATAAAAACCAGGGACAATATTTAGCTTTTTTTCTTTATTTATTGTGGACTGTTTTGTTTATTTGATTGATTGGTCTGGTTTGGGGATTTTTTTGTTTGTTTTTTTGTTTGTTTTTGTTTTTGTTTTTGTTGTCTTATATTTTTTTCTAATCTCTTCTTGTTAATTTTTTTCCCCTTTTTAATTTTTTTTTAATTTTTAATTTTTTTCTTTTTTTAAATTTTAATTTTTGGAAACTTTTAATTTTCTTTCCTCTTGCCAGTGCTTCCTTCCTCTATGTTCTAAATGTAAAATCTTTCCCTATCTATCACTATCTTCTAGATAAATATTTCCTATCTTCCTGTCTACACTATTCTCTTCCAGCTGCACTAAACAATACAATACACTAATCTTGGCTACCTAACCCTATAAAATCCTTCGAAGATGAATCTATTCCTTCTCATTACCCATACACTCTTCTCCTCCCCACCCCCAACACATGTCTTAGTTAAAAATTGCTTTCATTGTGATAGTCCAAGCCAGGACCTTGCCGTGGATCTATTTTTCCAGGCACTATTTTAATTAATTCAGAGCTTAATGAGCAAGTATCATCTTTGATTGCGTCGTTTGCCAGAAAAATTTCCTATGCTTTACTCTGTAAGACTGGTTAGTTGTGGTTATTGCTGTGTATATATGTATATCTTACAACTATGTTAGAAAACATCTACATGCTTTTATGACTGTCACCCATCAGGGATGCACCTCTTGTTCCTCAGATGCTAGTATTTGAACTAATATCACTGAAGACCATCACAAAGCAGACATAGAGCCTACACCACCTGACCAGACATCAAACCAAAGATCCTCGGAGTGGAAACCCTGATTCCAAGACCCCACACTATCAAAGAACATACAACACTAGAGATTATTCACCTGTAAACAAGACCTAACACCACCCAAGACGCAAAATACTGAACCCTTCTACAAGGACAAAAGCCCAAAGGAAGGGAGAATTCAACCTAGAAGCCTGGTGGGAAAAAGAACTCCACACACACAGACACATACAAAGAAAGAAAAATTAACCTAATAATGAAACGACAGAGAAACACGGCACAAACGAAGGACCAAGCTAGAGAAACACAGCTTCAAATGACAGAGGAGGAGATAGACAAATTATCTAAAAGAGAACTCAGAAAAGCTATACTAATGAGGATGCAAAACACCAAAAACAGAAAATTAGAGGAAATTAGTGCACTGAGAAGAGACATGCAGGAAATGAAAAATGATGGACCTCATCGATATTTTTAGGACTTTCCATCCAAAAGTAGAAGAATACACTTTCTTCTCAAGTGCTCATGGAACATTCTCCAGGATACACATCTTGGGCCACAAAGCTAACCTCAGTCAATTCAAGAAAACTGAAATTATATCACCCATCTTCTCGAACCACAATGCAATGAGACTAGAGATCAACTGCAGGAAAAAAAACCACTAAAAACACAAACACATAGAGATTAAACAACACATACCTAAAAAATCAACTTATCACTGAGGAAATCAAAGGAGAAATAGAAAAATTCCTAGAAGAAAATGATAATGAACCTACAACCATGCAAAACCTATGGAATACCGCAAAAGCAGTTCTAAGAGGGAAATTTATAGCCATACAATCCTACCTCAAGAAACTAGGAAAATATGAAGCAGATGACCTAACCGTCTTCTTAAAACAATTGAAGAAAGAAGAACAAAAACACCCCAAAGCCAGCAGAAGAAGAGAAATTATAAAGACAAGAGCAGAAACAAATGAGAAAGAAATGAAAGAAACAATAGTAAAGATAAAACAAAAAGTTGGTTCTTCGAAAAGGTAAACAAAATTGGCAAGCCACTGGCCAGACTCATCAAGAAAAAGAGAGAGAAGAACCAGATCACCAAAATCAAAAATGAAAAAGGAGAGATTACAACAGAGAATGCAGAAATCCAAAGGACTGTAAGAGACTATTATGAACAACTCTATGGCAACAAACTGGACAACCTGGAAGAAATGGACAGTTTCTTAGAGAAGATTAATCTCTCAAGACTCAACCAGGAAGAAACAGAAACTTTGAACAACCCAATCACAAGCTCAGAAATCGAATTTGTGATTAAAAATCTACCCAAAAATAAAAGCCCAGGGTCAGATGGCTTCCCAAGTGAATTCTACCAAACATTTAAAGAAGAGCTAATGCCTGTCCTTCTAAAACTCTTTCGAAAAATTGCACAGGAAGGAAAACTCCCAAACACATTCTATGAGGCCACCATCACCCTGATACCCAAATCAGGCAAAGACAACACAAAAAAGGAGAATTATAGGCCAATTTCACAGATGAACTTAGATGTCAAGATCCTCAACAAAATCCAAGCAAACAGAATTCAACGACACATCAAAAAACTCATACATCATGATCAAGTCGGGTTCATCCCAGGCATGCAAGGGTACTTCAGTATCTGCAAATCAATCAATGTGATACACCATATCAACAAATTGAGAGAGAAAAATCACATGGTAATCTCAATACATGCAGAAAAAGCCTTCGACAAAGCACAGCATCCATTTATGATAAAAACTCTTCAAAAAATGGGCATAGAAGGAACCTATCTCAACAGAGTAAAATTCACATGTAAGAAGCCCACAGCGAACATTATCCTCAACAGTGAAAAACTGAAAGCATTCCCTCTAAGATCAGGAACAAAGCAGGGGTGTCTACATTCACCACTACTATTCAACATAGTCCTGGAGGTTCTAGCAACAGCAATAAGAGAAGAGAAAGAAATAAAAGGAATCCAGATTGGAAAGGAAGAAGTCAAGCTCTCTCTTTTTGCAGACGACATGATATTATACATAGAAAATCCCAAAGACTCTATTACAAAGCTACTAGAGCTAATCAATGAATTCAGCAAAGTTGCGGGATACAAAGTCAACACACAGAAATCACTGGCATTCCTATACACAAACAATGAAAAATCAGAAAATGAAATCAAAGCGGCAATCCCCTTCACCATTGCAGTCAAAAGAATCAAATATCTAGAAATAAATCTACCCAAAGAAGCAAAAGAACTATACACAGAAAATTACAAGACACTCATGAGGAAAATTAAAGAAGACTTAAACAGATGGAGAGATATTCCATGTTCCTGGGTTGGAAAAATCAATACTGTGAAAATGACCATACTACCAAATATTACCTACAGATTCAATGCAATACCTATTCAACTACCATTGACATTTTTCACAGAACTAGACCAAAGAATCACACAGTTCATATGGAAACACAAAAGACCTCAAATAGCCAAAGCAATCCTCAGAAAGAAAAACGGAGCGGGAGCAATCAGCGTCCCTAACTTCAGACTCTACTACAAAGCAACAGTCATCAAGACAGTATGGTACTGGAACAAAAACAGAAATGTAGACCAATAGAACAAGATCGAGAACTCAGAGATAAACCCACACACCTATGGGTACCTTATTTTTGACAAAGGAGGCGAAACTATAAAATGGGACAAAGACAGCCTCTTCAACAAATGGTGCTGGGAACATTGGACAGCTACATGCAAAAAAATGAAGTTGGAACATTCCCTGACACCATGCACAAAGATCAACTCAAAATGGATTAAAGACCTAAATGTAAGACCAGAAACCATCAAACTCTTAGAGGAGAATATAGGCAAAACACTCAAAGACATAAATCAAAGCAAGATCTTCTCTGACCCACCTACTAGAATAGTGGAACTGAAAAGAAAAATGAACACGTGGGACCTCATGAAACTTAAAAGCTTTTGTACAGCAAAAGAAATTACAAAAAAGCTCAACAGACACCCCACAGAGTGGGAGAAAATCATAGCAAATGAAACAACAGACAAAGAATTAATCTCCAAAATCTACAGGCAACTCAGACAACTCAGCACAGGAAAAACGAACAACCCCATCAAAAAATGGGAAAAAAGATCTAAAGAGACACCTCTCCAAAGAGGACATACAGATGGCCCAAAAGCACACGAAACAATGCTTAACCTCGCTTATTATTAGACAAATGCAAATTAAAACTACAATGAGATACCACCTGACACCCGTCAGAATGGCCACCATCCACAAATCGACAGACAATAAATGCTGAAGAGGGTGCGGAGAAAAGGGAACCCTCTTGCATTGCTGGTGGGAATGTCAATTGATACAGCCTCTATGGAAGATAGTATGGAGATTCCTTTAAAAACTAAAAATAGAAGCACCATACGACCCAGCAATCCCACTATTAGGCTTATATCCTGATGAAATCAAAATGGAGAGAAGCACCTGTACCCCAATGTTCATTACAGCTCTCTATACAATAGCCAGAACATGGAAGCAACCTAGATATCCATTGATGAATGAATGGATAAAGAAGCTCTGGTACATGTATACAATGGAATACTACACAGCTCTAAAGAGAAATGCAGAAGACTCAGTCCTAATGAAGTGGCTAGCTTTAGAACCTATCATAAAAAGTGAAGTAAGTCAAAAAGAGAAAGACAAGTACAGTATACTAATACACATGTATGGAATCTAGTACGATGGTCTCTATAACACATGCAGTGAACTCATGGAAAAACAGACAGAGCATAGACATATGGACATTGTGGGGAATAAATAGGGAGGGGGAGGCATGGAGGAAGTAACATGGAAACCTATACTGTCATGTGTGGAAAAGATAGCTATTGTTATTTTGCTAAGGGAATAGGATTAGCTCACAAAGGCATGGGGCGATGGTCCGGAGGGGTGGGATGGGGGGAACTGGCGGGGTGGGGACCAGGGTTATGCATATGACTGATCTGGGAACATACATGTCTGTGAACAACAAAACTCTGTAAAACCTTTAAAATAAAGAATTTTAAAAAATTATAACTGAATTGATATTGATTCTTTGGCTGTCTCATAGAAATAAAGGATAAAAAATCAGAACATTCATAAGTATGTAAAATTATGTTTACCTAAGAATAGCAAAAGCAGGAGGTGGTATACGATAAAATGAGTCCTGAAAGTCAGTGTTATTCTACCATACATTTTCCTGAGGTGGACTACCCAAATGCCATCCAATCCCAATCACAGAAGACAATCATGTGAATTTTAAAAGAAGTTGAGCCACATTTTGAAACAAGTGATGTTTTTAGTCTCCCACAATGTCAAGTTGTGGAAAGATTTCAGAGCTATAAATAAAATCTGAATATATGAATACAAAGTATATAGTTACCTTTCTGCAAGTTTATATTTGCTGATGGGAAGAACTGAAAATCAAAATGTTATTCTTTCCATAATAATATTTGATTTTCATTGTTAATGAGGAAAAAAGCAAAGTTCAAACATGTTATTTCATTAAAATCAACTGCTTAGTCCCTCTCCCTTTCAATTTTGGTTGCCTAAAACAATTTGGTGTTGCCATTTACGGTGTGATCTGTTTAGCCCTCATCTCGCATATCCCTCATGTTCTTCTCTACTTTAACCTCTACTTTCAAATCAAATGAAAACCTTAAATCAGAGTTTACATTTATGCTATGTTTATGTGAGGCACAAATGTGAAATAACCTCCAAAAAAGGTAAGTATCATTTTGGAAATAATAGAAGCACAGTATTCAGAATGAAAGAGGTGCTAGTCCAGTTTCACTTTTGAGAAAAACAAAACAAACAAAACATGCCACACTTAACAAATTATTTATATCTCTTAAAGTTTTTAGGAATTCAACACATAATATCCATTTCTTCCATTCCTGAGTTTAGAACCAACTGAAAAATGAGACACAGGAGACCAAGAGATTAAACTGCCAGCTTCATTATTGATAATCTGATTTTAGAAAGTGACATTAGAGCTGTGAACAGAAAAGCCTGTAATTCTCCACTCCTGCAAGCCCTTTCTGCATTCCAGCAGACACACTCAAGCCTCATTCAGTGCTCTGGAGCTGCCTTTGCCTGGGGCAGGGGAGGGAGGAAAAGAGGAAGTTATAATTCTTTTATAGATTTGTTCTACTCAATTAACTTACTTGTCATCCCCTAACCATGCCTAGATTCTCTGTAGGTAAGAGTGAGGGATGAATAGAAGGCCGAGCTTCATTCTAGCAGGCTTCCTTCAACATAGAAATATTGACCAAATGAAAAGAATTTCCTTCTTTGTTGTTCAGTTGTGTCTGATGCTTTGCAACCCAATGAACTGCAGCATATCAGGCCTCCCTGTCCTTCACCATCTCCCAGAGTTTGCTCAAACTCATATCTATTGAATCAGAAATGTCATACAATCATCTCATCCTCTGTCACCCTGCTCTCCTCCTGCCCACAATGCTTTCCAGTATCAGATATTTTCCAGTGAATCAGCTCTTCACATCAACAGCCAAAGTGTTGGAGCTCCAGTTTCAACACCAGTCCTTCCAATAAATAGTCAGGGTTGATTTCCTTTAGGATTGACTGATTTGATCTCCTTGAAGTCCAAGGGACTCCAAGAGTCTTCTCCAGCATCACAGTTTAAAAGCATCAATTCTTCAGTACTCAGCTTTCTTTATGGTCCAACTCTCACATCCATACATGACCACTGTAAAAACCATGACTTTGACCATATGGACCTTTGTCAGCAAAATGATGTATCTCTTTTATAAATATGCCATATAGCGTAAATGAAGTAGCATGAAAACCTATACTACCATATGAGAAAAAAATAGCTATTGTCATTGCTCTATGAGAAAAGGGGATCCCGCAGGGGCACTGTGCGATGGCCTGGAGGGGTGGGGGTGGGGGGTATACATATGACTAATTTGGTATCATACATATCTGTAAACAACAAAACTCTGTAAAAGTAAAAAGTAAAATAAAAATTAAAATAAATAAATAAATATGTCATATAAGTTTGTCATAGCTTTTCTTCCAATGAGGGAGTGTCTTTTTTTTTTTTTTTTTTTTTTTAGCAAGTGTCTTTTTTAATTCCATGGTTCCAGTTACCATCCACAGTGATTTGGGGGCCCAAGAAAATAAAATCTGTCATTGTTTCCATTTTTTCCCCATCTAAATGCCATGAAGTGATGGGACCAGATGCAATGATTTTATATTTCTGAAGGTTTAAGTCAACTTTTTCACTCTCTTCTTTCCCCCTCATCAAGAGGTTCTTTTTTTTTTTTTTTTTGGGCGGGGGTCGTATTGGGGAGGGCGGGGGAGAGGGCGGGCCACTTCTATTGGTCTTTCATTTCTCTACTCTTGCAAGCCCTTCGGCTCCTGTGGGCCTGTGGCTCCTGTGGGCCTCCCATCGCGGTAGCGTCTGTCGTTGCAGAGCGCCAGCTCTGGGCACATGCACTCCAGAGCTCCAGCGCTCCGGCTCGGTAATTGGACACATTGGTCCAGCCACTCCGCGGCACGTGGGATCTTCCCAGGCCAGGGATCAAACCGGCGCCCCTTGCACTGCAAGGCGGTGTCCTTACCCACTGCGCCACCAGGGGAAGCCCAAGAGGTTCTTTAGTTTTTTTTTGCCTTCTGCCATTAAAGTGGTATCATCTGCATATCTGAGGTTGTTGACATTTCTCTGGGCAATCTTGATTCAACTTGTGATTAATCCAGTCTGGCATTTCACACGGAAACAGTGACAGATTTTATTTTGAGGGTCTACAAAATCACTGTGGACAGTGACAGCATCTATGAAATTAAAAGGTGCATGCTCCTTGCAAGAAAAGCTATGACAAACCCAGACAGCCTATTAAAAAGTAGAGACATCACTTTGCTGACAAAGATCCATTTTGTCAAAGCCACGGCTTTTCCAGTAGTCATGTATGGATGTGAAAAATGGACCATAAAGAAGGCTGAGCACCACAGAATTGATGCTTTTGTTCTATGTTGCTGGAGAAGACTCTTGAGAATCCCTTTGACAACAAAGAGATCAGTCCTAAAGAAAATCAATTCTGAATATTCAGTGAAAGAGCTGATGCTGAAGTTGAAGTCCCAATACTTTGGTCACCTGATAGAGACATCTCATTTGAAAAGCCCCTGATTCTGGAGAAGATTGAGGGGAAGGGGGTGGCAGGAGATAGTTGGATGGCATTACTGACTCAGTGGACATGAGTTTGAGCAACTTCTGGGAGATGATGAAGGACAGGGAAGCCTGGCATTCTGCAGTCCACAGGGTCAAGAAGAGTCAGACATAGCAACTGATCAACAACAGTAGCATCCTAGAGCATTCCTTAATCCTTACCACCACTGCACACATATAAATACACACTCAGCAACTCTACATTTTTCACACCTACTCATAGTGTAGATCCGGGCTTAACATGCATTGAGCAGCCATCCCTGAATTCCTTTATCCAGTGTAAATTAAGCTGCTCTGACATTTCTCTTTATCCACACATTAGTCCTTCCTGTCACTTAACTCATCACGGTGCTTAATAACATGTTCATTCATATGTATATTTATTTAAAGTCTGTGTCTACACCTGAACCATAAGATCCATGGAATCAGAACCTTTTGCCCATCAAAATAATATCACAGAGTTTGTACTGTGTTTGGCATACAGCAGTCACTTAATAAATTTAAAATTATAGAAGATGAATCAATGAGAGGCTGCTCTCAAGGGAATGCTTTTTATCACAAGATATAAACTGTAGACCAAAAATCATAGAGCATTAAAATGCATGCCATAGGGATTTTATAAAGCTTTATTCATTAGAATGCAATTCTGGAACAATCTACAACCAAGAGAAATGCTGGGCTGGATGTAGTAGTGTTAGCACACTGAATAATATAACAGTATTGCCCCAAAATATACAAGCAAGAAGTCAGTTTCCACTTTTTTCATAAAACTTCTTGTAAACATTTACATTTTCCTCCTATCAAGAATGCATTAACAAGATCATGCTCATACAGCTGGTCAACACAATACACAAATGTCGATTTATACAGGACTGTTTAATTTTTGCAGTATATAGCTCATAACTTAGTTTCGAGAAATCTAAATCCTTTGACAACAAAGAGATCAGTCCTAAAGAAAATCAATTCTGAATATTCAGTGAAAGAGCTGATGCTGAAGTTGAAGTCCCAATACTTTGGTCACCTGATAGAGACATCTCATTTGAAAAGCCCCTGATTCTGGAGAAGATTGAGGGGAAGGGGGTGGCAGGAGATAGTTGGATGGCATTACTGACTCAGTGGACATGAGTTTGAGCAACTTCTGGGAGATGATGAAGGACAGGGAAGCCTGGCATTCTGCAGTCCACAGGGTCAAGAAGAGTCAGACATAGCAACTGATCAACAACAGTAGCATCCTAGAGCATTCCTTAATCCTTACCACCACTGCACACATATAAATACACACTCAGCAACTCTACATTTTTCACACCTACTCATAGTGTAGATCCGGGCTTAACATGCATTGAGCAGCCATCCCTGAATTCCTTTATCCAGTGTAAATTAAGCTGCTCTGACATTTCTCTTTATCCACACATTAGTCCTTCCTGTCACTTAACTCATCACGGTGCTTAATAACATGTTCATTCATATGTATATTTATTTAAAGTCTGTGTCTACACCTGAACCATAAGATCCATGGAATCAGAACCTTTTGCCCATCAAAATAATATCACAGAGTTTGTACTGTGTTTGGCATACAGCAGTCACTTAATAAATTTAAAATTATAGAAGATGAATCAATGAGAGGCTGCTCTCAAGGGAATGCTTTTTATCACAAGATATAAACTGTAGACCAAAAATCATAGAGCATTAAAATGCATGCCATAGGGATTTTATAAAGCTTTATTCATTAGAATGCAATTCTGGAACAATCTACAACCAAGAGAAATGCTGGGCTGGATGTAGTAGTGTTAGCACACTGAATAATATAACAGTATTGCCCCAAAATATACAAGCAAGAAGTCAGTTTCCACTTTTTTCATAAAACTTCTTGTAAACATTTACATTTTCCTCCTATCAAGAATGCATTAACAAGATCATGCTCATACAGCTGGTCAACACAATACACAAATGTCGATTTATACAGGACTGTTTAATTCTTGCAGTATAGAGCTCATAACTTAGTTTGTAGCTGTTGAACTTTCCAATGGCATTCTTTGTGGGACATTGTCACCAATTACATTGAAAGGATTCACTTTTTTTTTTTTTTTTTGCTTTTAGCTTTTATCATGGCAGAGCACCCCTTATTTCCCCCACCTCTATCCATTGCATTGTTGCTTTTTCAAATACATTTCCTTCCTTTTTTTGAGGTTTTAAAAATTTTTTTGTTAGAGTATAGCTGGTTAACAATGCTGTGATAGTTTCAAGAGTACAGCAAAGGGATTCAGTCATACATATGCATGTAACCATTGTCTCCCAAACGCACCTCCCATCCAGGCTACCAGATAACACTAAGCACAGTTACCTGTACTATATACTAGGACCTTGTTGGGTATATATTTAAAATATAGTAGTGTGTACATACCAATCCCCAGACTCCCTAACTGTTTCTTTTCCTCTCATATTTTCCTCATGGTAACCATAAGTGACTCACTAACTTTTAAAAGCTAGAATTACTCAGAAATCCCTCTATTGTAAATGGAATATTGTATCTAATCCTAAAATATCAAAATCACTTAAATCTTTCCTACATTCCTCCATGTCATATACATAGGAAAATGAATGGTATAGACCAAGTTCTTATATTTTTACCTAATAGTCTATTTTAATTAATACCTATTAATATTCATATGATTAAAAATAAATCAATGTTAAATATAACTGCACAAAATCTAAAAGAAAATGGCCACATTACATCATACTATATAGATTATATAGATTAAAAGCAATTAATTTGAAGCCTCCTTAAAAGTTTAAAGTTTCTGACATCATCTTCCACCATTCCATTAGTTCTTCCTTCTCTTCTTCTTTCCTTTCAGAAAATGACTCCAGTTCAAAATCAACCTAAAGGAGAAAATAAGAATATATGATTACCAAACTGAGTATGCACTTTTAAAAACTGAAATTAAAAATGAAGACCAGATTTAGAGTTTATTTGAATAAGATCAATCCAGCCATCTGAATTAAAGTAGATCCTAAAAAATCTCTCATGGTAACCAAAAGGATATTTTCAGGGAAAATTAATAGAAAAAGTCATCATGTTTGAAATGTGCTTGGAATTAATAGGGTTGCAGAGTCAGACACAACTGAAGTGACAGCAGATACACAAAGGATTATTGGAAGGCAGATTATTTACAGACTGATTATTTAAAGGCAATCTTTTCTCCCGTAAAGAGATATAACTTCTCTCAAATCATCCCACCCTCTCCCCTACTGTGTCCAAAAGTCTGTTCTTTATCATAACATCTCCTTTGCTGCCCTGTAGGATCATCAGTACTATCTTTCTAGATTCTATATATAAGCATTAATATACAATATTTGTTTTCTCTTTCTGACTTCACTCTGGCTATTGCTGATTTCATGTTGATGTATGGCAGAAACCATCACAATGCTGTAAAGTAATTATCCTCTAAATAAAATTAAAAATTAAAAAAATAACTTATAATTAGTTTTCTGACTTGGATTATTTAGTGGGGTTCTCCTACCAAACTTGATTTTTTTCCTAAAAGCTGGGGGAATATGGAAGAAGGAAGTTCAGTTTCCTAGTGTTTCAAATCACAGGGTTCTCCTTTCTAGAATCTTAAATCTGTAAAAGAAACTGACGGAAACACACACATCTCCAAACCACCACAAAGACCGGTAACCCAGGAACTCAACTGTCATATAAACTGGGAATCCATACCAGGTCTATGGAGAATTCATACATTTCTCCACAAAGGACTATTTAAAATATGCAACTCCACACCCCATTTCCCCTTGGGGCCATGAGACAGCCTTCTGCATTCCACATGTAGCTAAGAACTCTTTGCTGTGGACACTCAAGCCTGTGGTATTTTAAAAATGTTGACTACTCAATACCTCCTTGAACTAACACATTGTCAGGAAGGCCAAGGGTCAAAATAATTGAAATCTTTTACAACCTCACTCTGAAGCTACTCTTTTCCAGGATTTATTTGTTCAAATTTACTTCCTGATTTTAATACATATTCAGAAACTGAAATTAAAAATGAAGACCAGATTTAGAGTTTATTTGAATAAGATCAATCCAGCCATCTGAATTAAAGTAGATCCTAAAAAATCTCTCATGGTAACCAAAAGGATATTTTCAGGGAAAATTAATAGAAAAAGTCATCATGTTTGAAATGTGCTTGGAATTAATAGGGTTGCAGAGTCAGACACAACTGAAGTGACAGCAGATACACAAAGGATTATTGGAAGGCAGATTATTTACAGACTGATTATTTAAAGGCAATCTTTTCTCCCGTAAAGAGATATAACTTCTCTCAAATCATCCCACCCTCTCCCCTACTGTGTCCAAAAGTCTGTTCTTTATCATAACATCTCCTTTGCTGCCCTGTAGGATCATCAGTACTATCTTTCTAGATTCTATATATAAGCATTAATATACAATATTTGTTTTCTCTTTCTGACTTCACTCTGGCTATTGCTGATTTCATGTTGATGTATGGCAGAAACCATCACAATGCTGTAAAGTAATTATCCTCTAAATAAAATTAAAAATTAAAAAAATAACTTATAATTAGTTTTCTGACTTGGATTATTTAGTGGGGTTCTCCTACCAAACTTGATTTTTTTCCTAAAAGCTGGGGGAATATGGAAGAAGGAAGTTCAGTTTCCTAGTGTTTCAAATCACAGGGTTCTCCTTTCTAGAATCTTAAATCTGTAAAAGAAACTGACGGAAACACACACATCTCCAAACCACCACAAAGACCGGTAACCCAGGAACTCAACTGTCATATAAACTGGGAATCCATACCAGGTCTATGGAGAATTCATACATTTCTCCACAAAGGACTATTTAAAATATGCAACTCCACACCCCATTTCCCCTTGGGGCCATGAGACAGCCTTCTGCATTCCACATGTAGCTAAGAACTCTTTGCTGTGGACACTCAAGCCTGTGGTATTTTAAAAATGTTGACTACTCAATACCTCCTTGAACTAACACATTGTCAGGAAGGCCAAGGGTCAAAATAATTGAAATCTTTTACAACCTCACTCTGAAGCTACTCTTTTCCAGGATTTATTTGTTCAAATTTACTTCCTGATTTTAATACATATTCAGATTAATATATGCATACAATCAAAACCAAAGCACCATTTAAAAATCCAAGGTATTTAGCCTGCAAAACCAAGTATTTAGACTTCAAACTTTGGGTATATAATAAAATACAATATATTCTTTTCAACTAAGCTTTTTAATTGGAAATCCTGAAGTCCATTACATAGCAATATAAGAAAAATATTTAAATCCTGCTCTGAGAGATTTTTGATCTCATCACCTTCCTAGTAAAATGTCAATAAAGGGCATCCACTCAAATAGGTATCATTTTTGATAGTTCTCAGCAGAGATGGCCTGACTTTGCTCATAATATGTGCTTAACAGGTGTTTAGTTAATGACTAAAATTACCTTTCAGGCCTAATTTATTTTTCCAAATACTTACTAAGGTATGATACTAGCTGCTAAGTATAAAAAGATAAATTGAACAAAATATTATTTAGACTGAAAGCAAGGTCACCAAATAAAACCTTAATTTTCTGAAATTTTGTTTATTTTTTTTACGGATCTCTTTAGAAACTGAGAAATAGTAACAGAGATTCACATTGAATGATATTAAATCAACCACTGATCCATTTGTGTTAGTCACTTAACTTTTCAAGGCCTCAGTTTTCTCATCTTTTAGCAGATAGATAACAGGATAATAATGACTTTACCTCATAGAGTCATTATGAAAGCTAAATATAATCATTTAAATATGCCTGACCCATGGTAAATGCTTAATAAATTTTAGCTATTATCATGAACTCAACTGTCATATAAACTGGGAATCCATACCAGGTCTATGGAGAATTCATACATTTCTCCACAAAGGACTATTTAAAATATGCAACTCCACACCCCATTTCCCCTTGGGGCCATGAGACAGCCTTCTGCATTCCACATGTAGCTAAGAACTCTTTGCTGTGGACACTCAAGCCTGTGGTATTTTAAAAATGTTGACTACTCAATACCTCCTTGAACTAACACATTGTCAGGAAGGCCAAGGGTCAAAATAATTGAAATCTTTTACAACCTCACTCTGAAGCTACTCTTTTCCAGGATTTATTTGTTCAAATTTACTTCCTGATTTTAATACATATTCAGATTAATATATGCATACAATCAAAACCAAAGCACCATTTAAAAATCCAAGGTATTTAGCCTGCAAAACCAAGTATTTAGACTTCAAACTTTGGGTATATAATAAAATACAATATATTCTTTTCAACTAAGCTTTTTAATTGGAAATCCTGAAGTCCATTACATAGCAATATAAGAAAAATATTTAAATCCTGCTCTGAGAGATTTTTGATCTCATCACCTTCCTAGTAAAATGTCAATAAAGGGCATCCACTCAAATAGGTATCATTTTTGATAGTTCTCAGCAGAGATGGCCTGACTTTGCTCATAATATGTGCTTAACAGGTGTTTAGTTAATGACTAAAATTACCTTTCAGGCCTAATTTATTTTTCCAAATACTTACTAAGGTATGATACTAGCTGCTAAGTATAAAAAGATAAATTGAACAAAATATTATTTAGACTGAAAGCAAGGTCACCAAATAAAACCTTAATTTTCTGAAATTTTGTTTATTTTTTTTACGGATCTCTTTAGAAACTGAGAAATAGTAACAGAGATTCACATTGAATGATATTAAATCAACCACTGATCCATTTGTGTTAGTCACTTAACTTTTCAAGGCCTCAGTTTTCTCATCTTTTAGCAGATAGATAACAGGATAATAATGACTTTACCTCATAGAGTCATTATGAAAGCTAAATATAATCATTTAAATATGCCTGACCCATGGTAAATGCTTAATAAATTTTAGCTATTATCATGATCACTTACCCTGACAGCAGGGCTATAAGGAACTGCCACTTTCTTTGTTATTGCCAGATAGCCTGGAGCTGAGGCTGTAAGTTTATAGTTTCCAGGAATGAGCAATCTCCAATAATCACCATCCTTTGCTGCAGGGAAACAGAATATCAAGTCACGTGCACATATGAGAAATGCATAGTTATGCCACCTAAGTTCAATTTTGATTCCCTGTTTTTAAAGTGGATATTTATAGAATTTAATGAATTTCCATTGAAAAGAGTGTGACACTCTCTAGAGGGCATCATTTCTTATAGCAGTTTTATAGATAATAAAGTCAAGTTATCTAATAAATCTTCTAATATAACAAATCATCATAATCATGTCAGAAATAAGAGGTTAATGGATATTCGCAAGTCCCCAAGCAGTTGGCACCATATTTTAATTCTTGCTGTCATCTGGCGGTGAAGACCTGAAGATCTAAAAGTCCAGGCCAGTGTCTCACAAAGTGTGGCCCCTCTTTGGAAACCCTGAGAAACTTGCTAGAAATTTAGATTTCTAAAGACTCAGAAAAACTGGTGTGGCATGCCTTCTAGGATTGCATTTTCAACCAGCCCTCCACTGGGCTTCTAAGCAGACTTGTGTTCCCCTGCCTCCATTGTCTCCTGGCGTAGCTTAGGTTCCCAGACCACCCAATCATTCACTCACATGGATTCTTCAACTTAGGTTCTGTTCCTACCTGCTTATATGCCCACATCAAGCCATCAGTACTGGAAACACCCATCCCTCTACTTTCTGCCTGCCTTTGTGTGTGCAAGGCTGAGGAAACAACATCGGGCTTCCCGCTGGAAATTTTGTTTGTTTTTTTTACGGATCTCTTTAGAAACTGAGAAATAGTAACAGAGATTCACATTGAATGATATTAAATCAACCACTGATCCATTTGTGTTAGTCACTTAACTTTTCAAGGCCTCAGTTTTCTCATCTTTTAGCAGATAGATAACAGGATAATAATGACTTTACCTCATAGAGTCATTATGAAAGCTAAATATAATCATTTAAATATGCCTGACCCATGGTAAATGCTTAATAAATTTTAGCTATTATCATGATCACTTACCCTGACAGCAGGGCTATAAGGAACTGCCACTTTCTTTGTTATTGCCAGATAGCCTGGAGCTGAGGCTGTAAGTTTATAGTTTCCAGGAATGAGCAATCTCCAATAATCACCATCCTTTGCTGCAGGGAAACAGAATATCAAGTCACGTGCACATATGAGAAATGCATAGTTATGCCACCTAAGTTCAATTTTGATTCCCTGTTTTTAAAGTGGATATTTATAGAATTTAATGAATTTCCATTGAAAAGAGTGTGACACTCTCTAGAGGGCATCATTTCTTATAGCAGTTTTATAGATAATAAAGTCAAGTTATCTAATAAATCTTCTAATATAACAAATCATCATAATCATGTCAGAAATAAGAGGTTAATGGATATTCGCAAGTCCCCAAGCAGTTGGCACCATATTTTAATTCTTGCTGTCATCTGGCGGTGAAGACCTGAAGATCTAAAAGTCCAGGCCAGTGTCTCACAAAGTGTGGCCCCTCTTTGGAAACCCTGAGAAACTTGCTAGAAATTTAGATTTCTAAAGACTCAGAAAAACTGGTGTGGCATGCCTTCTAGGATTGCATTTTCAACCAGCCCTCCACTGGGCTTCTAAGCAGACTTGTGTTCCCCTGCCTCCATTGTCTCCTGGCGTAGCTTAGGTTCCCAGACCACCCAATCATTCACTCACATGGATTCTTCAACTTAGGTTCTGTTCCCTACCTGCTTATATGCCCACATCAAGCCATCAGTACTGGAAACACCCATCCCTCTACTTTCTGCCTGCCTTTGTGTGTGCAAGGGGCTGAGGAAAACAAACATCGGGCTTCCCCTGGTGGTCCAGTGGGTAAGGACACCGCCTTGCAGTGCAAGGGGCGCCTGTTCGATCCCTGGTCTGGGAAGATCCCACGTGCCGCGGAGCGGCTGGACTGATGTGTCCAATTGCTGAGCCGGAGCTCTAGAGCGCATGCGCCCAGAGCCGGTGCTCTGCAACGACAGACACCACCACGATGGGAGGCCCACAGGAGCCAAAGAACAGAGACGGATGAAGGTGGAGGAATGAAAAACCAATAGAAGTGGCCCGCCCGCTCCCCTCCCTCCCCAACCCGACCCCCGCCCAAAATAAATAAATAAATAAATCTTTTTAAAAAATTAAAAAAACAAACAAACAAACAAACATCCATGCTGAGCTATCCCCTGTCAACAAACACCAGGCCCTGTCCTGCCCTGTCTTCCTCTGCAGTCCTTTCACTTTCCTGTTTCCTAGTTTAGTGCATGTCAATCACCTGGAAAGTGGTAAATTGCAAATTCTAATTCGCTAGCTCTGGGATGAGGACTGAGATTCTGCATTTCTAACTAGCTCCATATGATGCTGAGTTCAATTCTGGTAGGCGCCACATTTTGAAAAGCAAGGTCCTAGTGGACATTCTCCCTTTTCCTAACACCTGTAAAGCATCCTCTTCATCCTCACTTTTAGTTATGCTTCACACTGTATTACTAGTTCACTGTGAATATGGAAACCATCAGAAAAAAATAAACATCACTATCTTTTCCAATCTAACTCTCTGGACTCTACATATCCTTTCAGCTAGTTTCACTGTTTTTCTTTGCTTTACAGCAAAAGTTCTGGAAATACTTGTCAATACTCTCCATTTCAAATGAGTCTCCCCATCTCTCAAAGGCCCTCCCCTCCTCCTCCACAGTCCACTGAAATAGACTTGTCAAGACTCTCTACAATGCTTCATTCACCACATGCCTCTTTCCTGACACTTCACACCCTCTCCCTCCTGAAATACTTCCAGGCTTCCCAGACAAGGCACCAGGTTTTCTCTCCACCTTAGACCCCATTGCTTGTTCCTCCTTACTATCCTATGTTGCCCTTGAAAAGCTACAGTGTCCTAGAGCCCACAGCTCAGATTTCATTCCTTTCTACATATATTTGTTGCCAATGTTAGATTTTTCTAAATTTGTCACATCTTGAATGTAGAGAAAATGTTCGTGTTTCTAAGGTCAACAAAGGCAGTTGCTTGTGCCCACTGGATGCACAGCCTAGGTCCTTCAGAAACCCCTCCCTGGGGGCAAAGGGACAAATAATTTGGCCAGGTTCTGCAATATTGGTCCAGAAGGTAGGTTGGCACTTTTTTGTGTGTTAATAAGCATGAATAAATAAATGGAGTTTTAGAAGACAAATAATCAAGATTAAAATAATATAAATTATAAATGTGGAGGTTAAATAAGAGTTAATGGTATAGGATAGCTGGGAACTACTTTAAAGCTTAATTAATGCTAAGGTATGAGACATTTAGAGTTTATAACTAAAGAGATATTGTTGTTTTTGAAAAGATAACAACAAACGAGAGTTACACTAAAATGAGTTTGGAGAGTTGTTTATTCACAGGAGTAGCTAGGTTTGTCAGGAAAATACATAATTTTCCCCAAACTAGTAAAATGGAAACAGAGCTTTAAACCTAGAATGATTAACCTCGATTCTCTAACATCCTTTTCAGCCTTGAATACATCTGGCTTCATGACAAAGAGTAAATGAAGAAATGGATGGGAAACCACAGACAAGCAAAACCCAGGTGGTTACCCTCCTTTCTACTCTTCTGCTCCCTCCTGAGGCTGACCAATTAACAGTTCATCAGTACTTCTTCTTAGGAGAGATCATTAAGACACCATGTTTTAATTCCAGCTGGTTCATCTTCCTTTGCCTCACAACTGTAAAGATTCTCCCAGATGGCCCCACCTCACAACTCTGGGGTAGGACAGATTAGGAAAGGATGCCACTTGCTGCACCTCAACTTCTAAATGCAGCAGACATCCTAAGTAACTGCCTGACTCATTCCTCAGATAAAATTTAACTAGATCAAAGCTGAGGAGAGACAGGGTAAAGAGAGATGAGGCATTAATTGCTTTGCTTAGAATAGTGTAGGAAGTATAACTATGCTAAGAAGTAACCACGGTCTCATGTGCAATGCTAGAGCCTCTGATCACAGCAGAGAATACCCACCAGACGTGACATCATGGTCTATTCCTTCCACGGAGATAGTTGCATTAGCAATTGGGTTACCCTGAAGGTCACGGACAAATCCTTTAACTCCTCTGTGTATCTGTGATGGTCAAGAACAACCAAAAAAATCTGTATTAGAAACAACCTAAAAACTTGCTTCATATCAAACATCTCCTTATTTTCCAATAAAATACAAATACTGCAGACTCCTATTGTCTCAGAATCAAAACAAGTTCAAAAAGATACTGAATTTTGTGGACATTCTTTTTTTTTTTTTTTTTTGGCCACTTCTATTGGTCTTTCATTTATTTATCTTTGTACTTTGGCCTGTGTGGGCCTCCCATCGCAATGGCCTTTGTCGCTGCAGAGCACTGGCTCTGGGCGCATGCACTCCAGAGCTCTGGCTCTGTAGCTGGACACATAAGTCCAGCCACTCCACAGCACATGGGATCTTCCCAGGCCAGGGATTGAACCGGTGCCCCTTGCACTGCAAGGCCGTGTCCTGGCCCACTGTACTACCAGGGAAGCCCCTGTGGACATTCTTTACTCCACTTTTTCTTAAGTAGACAAAAGAGGAGTAACCTTTTTTTGAGAGCAATGACTTTAAACTGGTTTGTCTCTAACATCCTTTTCAGCCTTGAATACTCGGCTTCATGACAAAGAGTAAATGAAGAAATGGATGGGAAACCACAGACAAGCAAAACCCAGGTGGTTACCCTCCTTTCTACTCTTCTGCTCCCTCCTGAGGCTGACCAATTAACAGTTCATCAGTACTTCTTCTTAGGAGAGATCATTAAGACACCATGTTTTAATTCCAGCTGGTTCATCTTCCTTTGCCTCACAACTGTAAAGATTCTCCCAGATGGCCCCACCTCACAACTCTGGGGTAGGACAGATTAGGAAAGGATGCCACTTGCTGCACCTCAACTTCTAAATGCAGCAGACATCCTAAGTAACTGCCTGACTCATTCCTCAGATAAAATTTAACTAGATCAAAGCTGAGGAGAGACAGGGTAAAGAGAGATGAGGCATTAATTGCTTTGCTTAGAATAGTGTAGGAAGTATAACTATGCTAAGAAGTAACCACGGTCTCATGTGCAATGCTAGAGCCTCTGATCACAGCAGAGAATACCCACCAGACGTGACATCATGGTCTATTCCTTCCACGGAGATAGTTGCATTAGCAATTGGGTTACCCTGAAGGTCACGGACAAATCCTTTAACTCCTCTGTGTATCTGTGATGGTCAAGAACAACCAAAAAAATCTGTATTAGAAACAACCTAAAAACTTGCTTCATATCAAACATCTCCTTATTTTCCAATAAAATACAAATACTGCAGACTCCTATTGTCTCAGAATCAAAACAAGTTCAAAAAGATACTGAATTTTGTGGACATTCTTTTTTTTTTTTTTTTTGGCCACTTCTATTGGTCTTTCATTTATTTATCTTTGTACTTTGGCCTGTGTGGGCCTCCCATCGCAATGGCCTTTGTCGCTGCAGAGCACTGGCTCTGGGCGCATGCACTCCAGAGCTCTGGCTCTGTAGCTGGACACATAAGTCCAGCCACTCCACAGCACATGGGATCTTCCCAGGCCAGGGATTGAACCGGTGCCCCTTGCACTGCAAGGCCGTGTCCTGGCCCACTGTACTACCAGGGAAGCCCCTGTGGACATTCTTTACTCCACTTTTTCTTAAGTAGACAAAAGAGGAGTAACGCTTGGGAGATTGCTATCTTGTTCAGAGTCAAATAAGACTTTGAAGTACCTTGCAAATCACCAAAACAAAGAACCTGTCAATGTGCAAAATATTTCTGGTCTTAACATATTTCATTGCTTTCTTTCTATTTTCAGTTCAGTCGCTCAATTGTATCTAACTATTTGTGACCCTGTGGACTGCAGCAAACCAGGCTTCCCTGTCCTTCACCATCTCCCAGAGCTTGCTCAAACTCATGTCCATTGAATTGGTGATGCCATCCAACCATCTCCTTCTCTGTTGTCTCCTTCTCCTTCTGCCTTCTTCTTTCTCCAGCAACAAGGTCTTTTCCATAAAGTCATCTCTTCACATCAGGTGGCTAAAATTTTGGAGCTTCAGCTTCAGCATCAGTTCTTCCAGTGAATATTCAAGGTTTGGTTTCCTTTAGGAATGTCTAATTTAATCTCCTTGCAGTCCAAGTGACTCTCAAGAGTCTTCTCCAACACCACAGTTTGAAGGCATCAATTCTTCAGTGCTCAACCTCTTTTATGGTCCAACTCTCACATCCGTACAAGACTACTGGAAAAAACATAACTTTCACTCTATGGATCTTTGTCATTAAAGTGATGTCTCTGATTTTGAATATGCTGTCTAGGTTTGTCACGACTTTTCTTCCAAGGAGCAAGCGTCTTTTAATTTTGTGTCTCTAGTCACCATTCACAGTGATTTTGGACTCCAAGAAAATAAAGTCTGTCACTGTTTCCACTGTTTCTCCATCTATTTGCCATAAAGTGATGGGACCAGATGCCATGATCTTTGTTTTTTCGAATGTTGAGTTTTAAGCCAGCCTTTTCACTCTTCTCTTTCATCCTCATCAAGAGGCTCTTTAGTTCCTCTTTTCTTTCTGTCATAAGGGTGGTGTCATCTGCATATCTGAGTTTATTGATATTTCTCCCAGAAATCTTGATTCCAGCTCTGTTTTAAATTTGGTTAATTATGTATATTTTATATGCAAAATGTCAGTTAACAAGATATCACACTATAACCCTCCAATTCTTGTTCTTTCTAGACAAAAGAATGTATATACTGTGAATACTTTTGCATTGAAGCCATTAATATTATTATTATTTTGGTTGAACATCACTGCATGAAAGGTCAATGAACTTACTAACTGAAAACTGGATTTATTGATAAAATGAAAGTGTTTTCATTGAGAACAAGCCATTGGATTAAGTTCCTGTCATTAACTAACTACTGCAATGAGAATAACAAAAACAACTTCATTTTAAATGATAATGCAAGTAAGTCAACATGCATTTGAAGTAATGGAGTGTCACTTAAGGTTTTTGAGAAAGTACTACTTTTGAAATATCAAATGACAATCAATTAAACTTGATAATAAAATATCACACACCCTGCTCCTGTTAGTCCTCACTCATCTGACTTCTTCTTTCTCCAGCAACAAGGTCTTTTCCATAAAGTCATCTCTTCACATCAGGTGGCTAAAATTTTGGAGCTTCAGCTTCAGCATCAGTTCTTCCAGTGAATATTCAAGGTTTGGTTTCCTTTAGGAATGTCTAATTTAATCTCCTTGCAGTCCAAGTGACTCTCAAGAGTCTTCTCCAACACCACAGTTTGAAGGCATCAATTCTTCAGTGCTCAACCTCTTTTATGGTCCAACTCTCACATCCGTACAAGACTACTGGAAAAAACATAACTTTCACTCTATGGATCTTTGTCATTAAAGTGATGTCTCTGATTTTGAATATGCTGTCTAGGTTTGTCACGACTTTTCTTCCAAGGAGCAAGCGTCTTTTAATTTTGTGTCTCTAGTCACCATTCACAGTGATTTTGGACTCCAAGAAAATAAAGTCTGTCACTGTTTCCACTGTTTCTCCATCTATTTGCCATAAAGTGATGGGACCAGATGCCATGATCTTTGTTTTTTCGAATGTTGAGTTTTAAGCCAGCCTTTTCACTCTTCTCTTTCATCCTCATCAAGAGGCTCTTTAGTTCCTCTTTTCTTTCTGTCATAAGGGTGGTGTCATCTGCATATCTGAGTTTATTGATATTTCTCCCAGAAATCTTGATTCCAGCTCTGTTTTAAATTTGGTTAATTATGTATATTTTATATGCAAAATGTCAGTTAACAAGATATCACACTATAACCCTCCAATTCTTGTTCTTTCTAGACAAAAGAATGTATATACTGTGAATACTTTTGCATTGAAGCCATTAATATTATTATTATTTTGGTTGAACATCACTGCATGAAAGGTCAATGAACTTACTAACTGAAAACTGGATTTATTGATAAAATGAAAGTGTTTTCATTGAGAACAAGCCATTGGATTAAGTTCCTGTCATTAACTAACTACTGCAATGAGAATAACAAAAACAACTTCATTTTTAAATGATAATGCAAGTAAGTCAACATGCATTTGAAGTAATGGAGTGTCACTTAAGGTTTTTGAGAAAGTACTACTTTTGAAATATCAAATGACAATCAATTAAACTTGATAATAAAATATCACACACCCTGCTCCTGTTAGTCCTCACTCATCTGACTTCAGAAAATGAATTTTCTTTCACTATTGATGGTATTTACATATTTTCCTACAGAAAGTAGAATAAGTCTCATGTGTCCCTTTGTCACTGGAGAGTAAAATGGCAGTGGTACAATGTTTTATGAAAAAGATACCCCTTAATATTAATAAACTTTTTTTAAATTTGCCATTTTTTTAAAAAAAGCAAAAACTCTAAAACTCTATAAAAGTAATACAAGTAAAAAGTAATGCCTTTTCTCTAAAGGCAATTTACCAGTGGTAAAAAGTGATACAGGAACTTCCCTGGTGGTCCAGTAGCTAAGACTCTGTGCTCCCAGTACAGGGTGCCTGGGTTCAGTTTCTGGTCAGGGAACTAGATCCCACAGGACAAAACTAAAAAATCCTGCATGCTGAAGATCAGTGATACTATGCACCAAAATTAAGCCCCAATGCAGACAAATAAATAAAAATAAATATTTTTACATGATACATGTTGTCAGTAATAATAAATAATACTTTTAATGGCAACCAGTATAGTGAGAAGAGAGTGAACACATTTTTTAAATAAAAAGACTTTTCTCCAAGACTTACTTATGGATTAGCCAACCAAAGTTGAATGAAACAAATTTTGCCATGAGAAAGAAGAGATGTTAGCTTTCTGAATGAAATTCACGTGGTACAAGTATCATAAAAATTGTGGAGATCAATTTATTCACTTGGGGGCTCTAGAATCTTGATATGTAAGCTTGTAATTTCCTCCTCATTTGAAAAATAAATAAATCACTTCAAAAATATATAATTCACTTACATTAGGTATAAATATGCCCAGTTAATATTCATAACTACTTTTTTTTCTGCCTATGCAGTCCCAGACTTAAGTTATAGTATGTGATTAATAAATAGTTATGTTAGGTAGGAAATTAGATCAACACTAAGTGGCTTAGTCAAAAAGGGTACAAGTTGATCTCTAAATGTCATCCTAGACACACCCAGGAGAGTTTACAGATATGCTACAAAAATAACCACAGAGACTTTTCCAACTCCAGCACATGTGCCCCAGGTACACAGTAAATACAGACTAACCACAGGGACTTGCTCAAGTAACCTTAGGCAGCTAGGAGCACATTAAGGACTCATAAATATTCATAATGTGTATGGATTCATACTTATCATAAAGATGTATGTGTTCATACATATGTACATCTGATTATAGCAGACTGAATTATGGAATGGGAAAGACATGCACGACACAGCCTGTTGCTATATAGTTTCCAACTGTCAATCTGTCTTCAGTGTATGACCATTTGCATTCCATTTCCTGATTGGTGGTGTGTACAGGCCTTATTTTGCACAGGAAAGAACCAAGAGGAAGAGATAGGAAGTATAAAAAAAGAATCCAGGAGGGATCGTGTGACTTCTATGGGGAGCCATGTTTGCTCCCATGTTTTGGTTTTTTTTTTAAGATTTATTTATTTATTTATTTTGGGCGGGGGTCGGGTTGGGGAGGGAGGGGAGCGGGCAGGCCACTTCTGTTGGTCTTTCATTTCTCTGTTTTCATCCGTCTTTGTTCTTTGGCTCCTGTGGGCCTCCCATCGCGGTGGCGTCTGTTGTCGCAGAGCGCCAGCTCTGGGCACATGCGCTCCAGAGCTCCGGCTCGGCGACTGGACACATCAGTCCAGCCGCTCCGTGGCACGTGGGATCTTCCCAGGACAGGGATCGAACCGGCGCCCCTTGCACTGCAAGGCGGTGTCCTTATCCACTGGACCACCAGGGGAAGCCCGCTCCCATGTTTTTTTAATAAAATTCTGTCTGCTTGAATTGTACCTGAGCTGTAACTTGTCTGTTGTTTCAAATCCTTTTGTCTGTCATTCTAAATTTTTGTTATAATGAGACAAGAACCGGGGGAGAAAAATAAACAAACTGATGGTTAAATAAATGAATGCCTGATATGCCAATTGCAAAGCACGATTTTTCTCTTTGAAATTTTCCACTGTAGGAATAAACTTCAAGTGTTATGAGTTGTCAGGACTGCACAGGAATGCTGACTGGAAAACACTGTTGCTTTATGGCACTTGTGAAAGAAATCCCAGAAGTTTATTAATAAATCTTATTCACATCTGGGGAAGCTAATTTTATTACACTTGTCCTTCCTATAGTTCTCTCTCCCCAGATTCCAGACATTTTAATCAATCAAGGCCAAAAAATGGTTGTTGTTTGTTTTTTTTTTTTTTTCAAAAGATTCTTCATTGTTGCTAGAATTGTTTAATGTCAATAAGCACTTAAATCCTCAGCTACTTAAGTGTTCCCCAAGGGCTTGCTGAAATGGAAACTCTGGGGTCCCACCCTACAAGGAGGTGATTCAGTGTTGGGACTGGAAACTCATTTTTAACAAGAATCTAAATGAGTCTGATGCAGGTGCTCATGAATGATTCTTAGAAAAATTCTTTGGAAATTTTGAGAACTAGACAGTTCCACGACTATTGCCTAGCAGCTCTTAGCAAACTATTTACCCTGATTAACTTTATAATTCTAATTCCTAAAAACAACCCTTTCCAATTATTGAAATGCAAATCCTAATCACCTATTTTCCATCTGTTATAAAGCCAGTCAATAATTCCATTTTAGTCTGAGGTGTTCAATTATCAGTCATCCCCATATCTTTCCACTGTCAAAAAACAGTTTCCAATACAGAACTTCTAGCAGCCTTCACTGATTTTCTACCATCCTTTGGTTCCCTAATCTGTCTTGTCCTTTGAGGCAAGTTGGTGTGACCTCACTGCAAATATCACTCTTAGTTGGTTGACCTGGGCACATGCGCCAGAGCTCGCTCGGCGACTGGACACATCAGTCCAGCCGCTCCGTGGCACGTGGGATCTTCCCAGGACAGGGATCGAACCGCGCCTTGCACTGCAAGGCGGTGTCCTTATCCACTGGACCACCAGGGGAAGCCCGCTCCCATGTTTTTTTAATAAAATTCTGTCTGCTTGAATTGTACCTGAGCTGTAACTTGTCTGTTGTTTCAAATCCTTTTGTCTGTCATTCTAAATTTTTGTTATAATGAGACAAGAACCGGGGGAGAAAAATAAACAAACTGATGGTTAAATAAATGAATGCCTGATATGCCAATTGCAAAGCACGATTTTTCTTTGAAATTTTCCACTGTAGGAATAAACTTCAAGTGTTATGAGTTGTCAGGACTGCACAGGAATGCTGACTGGAAAACACTGTTGCTTTATGGCACTTGTGAAAGAAATCCCAGAAGTTTATTAATAAATCTTATTCACATCTGGGGAAGCTAATTTTATTACACTTGTCCTTCCTATAGTTCTCTCTCCCCAGATTCCAGACATTTTAATCAATCAAGGCCAAAAAATGGTTGTTGTTTGTTTTTTTTTTTTTTTCAAAAGATTCTTCATTGTTGCTAGAATTGTTTAATGTCAATAAGCACTTAAATCCTCAGCTACTTAAGTGTTCCCCAAGGGCTTGCTGAAATGGAAACTCTGGGGTCCCACCCTACAAGGAGGTGATTCAGTGTTGGGACTGGAAACTCATTTTTAACAAGAATCTAAATGAGTCTGATGCAGGTGCTCATGAATGATTCTTAGAAAAATTCTTTGGAAATTTTGAGAACTAGACAGTTCCACGACTATTGCCTAGCAGCTCTTAGCAAACTATTTACCCTGATTAACTTTATAATTCTAATTCCTAAAAACAACCCTTTCCAATTATTGAAATGCAAATCCTAATCACCTATTTTCCATCTGTTATAAAGCCAGTCAATAATTCCATTTTAGTCTGAGGTGTTCAATTATCAGTCATCCCCATATCTTTCCACTGTCAAAAAACAGTTTCCAATACAGAACTTCTAGCAGCCTTCACTGATTTTCTACCATCCTTTGGTTCCCTAATCTGTCTTGTCCTTTGAGGCAAGTTGGTGTGACCTCACTGCAAATATCACTCTTACTGCTTTCATACAGTCTGCACAATAACACTGATGGCATACCAGACTGGATCACAGAGATCTATGGACATATCAAATTCTCATTCCAAGTGGCCTAAAAGAGGACTGTATGACCTTTTCAGCTTATTCTTACATAAACTGATACAGCTTTTAGGTTAATTAATGCACCTGAAATATGATAATCATTCTTATCTGTCTAATGGCATACATTTGGGTTTTGTTTTATAGTGCATTTTTTCCCCCAAGAACTAAGAAGGACTTCTCTGGTGATCTAGTGGTTGAGTATCCACTTGCCAATGCATGGGACATGGGTTCATTCCCTGGTCCAGGAAGATTCCACATTCCATGACCCTGCACCACAACAACTGAGACTGGGCATCACAACTAAGTGTGTGCACTAAAGCCAGTAAGTCACAACTACTGAGCCCACATGCCCAAGAACCCATTCTTTGCAACCAGAGAAGACACTTCAATGAGAAGTCTGTGCACCACAACTAGAGAGGAGCCACCACTCACTGAAACCAGAATAAGCCTATGCACAGCAATGAAGATTCAGCATAGCCAAAAATAAATAAATAAGAACAAAGAACTTAAATAACAGTTGAACTAGGTTTTGAAATTGTTGACAGGGTAATAATCTTACTGACATTCACTGTGGGGAATCCTAGAGCACAGTTCCAAGAAAGCTACTCTGAACTAGCAGAATTGGGTTAGGGACCCTGCTGTGTAATGTCATTGCTCTTTATTTTATCATTTATCACCCTCTCTTGTAGTTAAGTATTGATATCTGAACCCCATTAAGATGAAGCCTTCTTGGGAAAAATCACTCTCCCCAGAGCTTCACAATGTGCCTAGGACATGAAAGTAGCTTAACAAATTTTTGTTGAAAAAATATGTAAGTAAAACGAAAAGCATTGTATGAAGGAAGCATTCTTTGATATCTAAGCAAAGAACATACCAAATAGCCCCATCTTACTTCCTCTGCCTAAAACTTTATTTTTAAATTTTGCTCTTAAAATACCCATCCAAATACAGCTCTCCTCAAAGGACATTCTACAATGGTGCCCACTAACGGTTTTCCGGGGTCAACATAACTAATTATCCTTAGCTTTGCTGTTGAAAACAACTTTTTAGGTTAACATGCTGCAGAATTTTGACTGAAAATATTCTGTGTAATGGGTATTTTTTAATCACTGTCAGGCATCAGTGAATCTAGTCCATGATAATCCCTTTGGATAAGTTATAATATGGATACTTGACAAGTGTAAAAGAATTCTTAAGCTGATTTTACACTTTTAATGCACTGGATTCATGTATACATATTTATGCGTACACACATGCAAATTGGTTCAGTCTCTTGTGGAGATCACTGCTCCTTTCCCTGGGTCTTGGTGCACACAAGGTTCTGTCTACACCCTCCCAGCATCTCTGGCAGATATGAGGTTTGATTTTAAAAACTCAGTTGTGCCCCTCCTACGTCTTGTTGTGACTTCTCCTTTGCTCTCTGATGTGGGTTTTTCTTTTTTTGATGGACTCTGACATCTACCTGTTGATGGTTTTTCAGAATCTAGTTGCAATTTTGGTGTTCTCACAGGAGAAAATGTGTGCACATCCTTCTACTCCACCGCCTTAGCTCATTGACCTGAGCCAAACCTACCTTTGAGTGTCTGAGTGTCTTCTCTGGAGGCATGGGTCAGTAGTGGCCTGCAGCAGTTCTGGTAGGCAGTGTGTGGCATAAACCCTCTTGAAGGAGGTCACCATTAGCCAGATTATAAAGTCACGGGGCACGACTGGGAAACTGACTCTGGAGGGTGCAAACAAAACATTGTGCATACCAGGACCCAGGGAAAGCAGCAATGAGTTCCAAAAGAGACTGAGCCAGACCTGCCTTTGAGATTCTGAGTGTCTCCTGAGTGTCTGTGGAAGCATGGGTCAGCAGTGATCTCCAGCAGTCCTAGGTGGCACAGCATGTGGCATAAATCCTTCTGAAGGCGGTCACCCTAAATTAGGCGAACTATAGATCTGCCGAGTAGGACTGGGGAAATAGACTCTGGAAGGCACAAATAAAACCTTGTGCACACCAGGACCCAGGGAAAGCAGCAATGAGTTCCAAAAGAGACTGAGCCAGACCTGCCTTTGAGATTCTGAGTGTCTCCTGAGTGTCTGTGGAAGCATGGGTCAGCAGTGATCTCCAGCAGTCCTAGGTGGCACAGCATGTGGCATAAATCCTTCTGAAGGCGGTCACCCTAAATTAGGCGAACTATAGATCTGCCGAGTAGGACTGGGGAAATAGACTCTGGAAGGCACAAATAAAACCTTGTGCACACCAGAACCCAGGAGAAAGGAGCAGTGACCCCACATGAAACTGAGCCAAACTTGCCTCTGAGTGTTCTGGAGTATCCAGTAGAGCCATGAGTGGACAGTGGCCTGCTGCAGGGTCAGGGACACTGAAACGGCAGTTCTGGTGCAGCATGCTGGCTTAAGTCCGTTTGGAGAAGGTCACCATTACCCCTACCACAGTTTGGCCTCAGGCCAAACTACAGGGCGGAACACAGCTCCACCTATCAGCAGATAATTGGATTAAAGATCTATTGAACATAGCCTTGGACACTAGAGCAAGATCCATCTTTCCCTACAACCAGTCCTCCCAAACAGGAAGCTTCCACAAGACTTTTAACTTCATCCATCAGAAAGCAAAAAGAATGAAAAGAACAGTCACAGAAAACCAACCAAACTGACCATATGGATCACAGCCATGTCTGATTCAATGAAACCATGAAACATGTGGTGAAGGGCCACTGAAGATGGACTGGTATGGTAGCAAGTTCTAACAAAATGTGGTCCACTGGAGAAGAAAACAGCAAACCGTTTCAGTGTCCTTGCCCTGAGAACCCCATGAACAGTATGAAAAGGTAAAAAGATACGACACCAAAAGATGAATTCCCCAGGTCAGTAGGTGCCCCATATGCTACTAGAGAAGAATGAAGAAATAGTTCCAGAAGGAATGAAAAGGCTGAGCCAAAGCACAAACAATGCTTAGTTGTGGATATATCTGGTGGTGAAAGTAAAGTCTGATGCTGCAAAGAACAATATTACATAAGAACCTGGAATGTTAGGTTCATGAATCAAGGTAAACTGAAAATGATCAAACAGTAGATGGTAAGACTGAACATTGACATTTCAGGAATCACTGAATTAAAATGGACAGGAATGGGCAAGTTTAATTCAGATGACCATTATATCTACTATTGAAGGCAAGAATCTCTTAGAAGAAACAAAGTAACCCTCATAGCCAATAAAATAATTTGAAATGCAGTACTTGGGTGCAATCTCAAAAACAACAGAGTGATCTCAGTTCTTTTCCAAGGAAAATCATTCAGTATCACAGTAACCAAGTCTATGCCCCAACCATTAGTGCTGAAGAAACTAAAGTTGAAGGGTTCTATGAAGACCTATAGGATCTTTGAGAACTTACACCAAAAAAAGACGTCCTTTTCATCACTGGGGACTGGAATGCAAAAGGAGGAAGTCAAGAGACACCTGGAGTAACAGACAAGTTTCCAGAGAAACATCTACTTCTGCTTCTTTGACTACACTACAGCCTTTGACTGTGTGAATCACAACAAACAGTGGAAAATTCTTAAAGAGATGGGAATACCTGAACACCTTACCTGCCTCCTGCGAAATCTGTAGGCAGGACAAGAAGCAACAGTTACAACCAGATATGGAACAACAGACTGGTTCCAAATTGGAAAAGGAGCTCATCAAAGCTGTACATTGTCACCTTGCTTATTTACTTACATGCAGAGTACATCATGCAAAATGCTGGTCTGCGTGAAGCACAAGCTAAAATCAAGATTGGCAGGAGAAATATCAATTACCTTAGGTATGCAGGTGACACCACCCTTATGACAGAAAGCAAAGAGGAACTAAAGAGCCTTTTCATGAAGGTGAATGAAGATCATGACATCCAGTCCCATCATTTCATTGCAAATAGATGGAGAAACAATGGAAACTGACAGACTTCATTTTCTTGGGTTCCAAAATCAATGCAGATGGTGACTGCAACCATGAAATTAAAAGACACTTGCTCCTTGTTAGAGAAACTATGACAAATCTAGACAGAGTATTCAAAAGCAGAGATATTACTTTGCTGACAAAGTCCATATAGTCACAGCTATGGTTTTCCCAGTAGTCATGAATGGATGTGAGAGTTGGAGCATAAAGAAGGCTGAGCACTGAAGAACTGATGCCTTTTAACTGTGGTGCTGGGGAAGACTCCTGAGAGTCCCTTGGACTGCAAGGAGATCAAACCAGTCAGTCCTACAGGAAATCAACACTGAATATTTATTTGAAGGACTAATGCTGAAGCTGAAGCTCCAATACTTTGGCTTCTTGATGGGAAAGGACAACTCATTGGAAAAGTCCCTGATGTTTGGAAAAATATAAGCCAGAAGGAGAAGGGGACGACAGAGGATGAGGTAACTGGATGGCATCACTGAGTCAATGGACATGAGTGTGAGCAAGCTGTGGGAGATGGTGATGGACAGGGAAGCTTGACATGCTGCAGTCAATGGGGTCAGAAAGAGTCAGACACGACCGAGCAACTAAACTGAACTGAACTGATATATGCAAATAGTACCTATTTAAAAGCATTTTTTTATGTGAAATTAGCTTAAAAATCAGTCTAGACTCTCCACTAATATGTGAAACTAACATCTCTCTCCCTGACTTTGGGGGTAAATGGCTACATACTAAATAGAATGTGGGACTCCGAAGGCAGAGGAAGCAAGGAATAGAGTCCTTAAATCTTTACCACCAGTACTGTCCCTGAGTTCCATTGTCTTCCTGGTAAACTAGCAGGTGGCCTGGGTTAAGTCTGAACATTGTCACCTTGCTTATTTACTTACATGCAGAGTACATCATGCAAAATGCTGGTCTGCGTGAAGCACAAGCTAAAATCAAGATTGGCAGGAGAAATATCAATTACCTTAGGTATGCAGGTGACACCACCCTTATGACAGAAAGCAAAGAGGAACTAAAGAGCCTTTTCATGAAGGTGAATGAAGATCATGACATCCAGTCCCATCATTTCATTGCAAATAGATGGAGAAACAATGGAAACTGACAGACTTCATTTTCTTGGGTTCCAAAATCAATGCAGATGGTGACTGCAACCATGAAATTAAAAGACACTTGCTCCTTGTTAGAGAAACTATGACAAATCTAGACAGAGTATTCAAAAGCAGAGATATTACTTTGCTGACAAAGTCCATATAGTCACAGCTATGGTTTTCCCAGTAGTCATGAATGGATGTGAGAGTTGGAGCATAAAGAAGGCTGAGCACTGAAGAACTGATGCCTTTTAACTGTGGTGCTGGGGAAGACTCCTGAGAGTCCCTTGGACTGCAAGGAGATCAAACCAGTCAGTCCTACAGGAAATCAACACTGAATATTTATTTGAAGGACTAATGCTGAAGCTGAAGCTCCAATACTTTGGCTTCTTGATGGGAAAGGACAACTCATTGGAAAAGTCCCTGATGTTTGGAAAAATATAAGCCAGAAGGAGAAGGGGACGACAGAGGATGAGGTAACTGGATGGCATCACTGAGTCAATGGACATGAGTGTGAGCAAGCTGTGGGAGATGGTGATGGACAGGGAAGCTTGACATGCTGCAGTCAATGGGGTCAGAAAGAGTCAGACACGACCGAGCAACTAAACTGAACTGAACTGATATATGCAAATAGTACCTATTTAAAAGCATTTTTTTATGTGAAATTAGCTTAAAAATCAGTCTAGACTCTCCACTAATATGTGAAACTAACATCTCTCTCCCTGACTTTGGGGGTAAATGGCTACATACTAAATAGAATGTGGGACTCCGAAGGCAGAGGAAGCAAGGAATAGAGTCCTTAAATCTTTACCACCAGTACTGTCCCTGAGTTCCATTGTCTTCCTGGTACAGAGGGATGGGGCTAGCAGGGCGGTGGCCTGGGTTAAGTCTGAACAGATAGGTATTTATTCTGATACAAGGTGAGATTCCCCCAAATTCTGTGAATTGATTCTCTGCTAAAGATCTAAGCTTATGTCATGAGAGGCAATACAGCATGGTGATTCTAGAACTAGATAGTCTGGATTCTGGCAGAATAACTTCAGGGAAGTTATTTGACCTCCTCTGTGCTTCCGATTCCTTATTTTTAATTCATGACAATGATGATGGTGGAGTAAAAGAAGAAGAAGACGATGATATAATTTTCCTCATAGTGTTGTTGCGAGGATTAAATGCATCAGTTTCTACATGTAAGGCATTTAGAACAATGCCTGGGAAAAAGTAAATGTCCAATAAATATAACTTACTCTTATTATCATTACCTCAGCTCCAGTTGTGTCTGGGGTGAGACAAGTGAGACATAAGGAGATATTCACTTCCATGTGCTGATCTATAGCTGCATAATCCTGAGAGTGAATGGCTTCTTAAATTTTGCATCCTGGGTACCTTACTTATCTCATTTTAGTTTTGTTCCTGCCAGAAATGCCTGACAGACCTAAGGTATTAGGCTGGAGGAGGATCCTAGGATTGCCCTTAATTAATGCAATATGAAAGAAACTAGGGTGTCACTCTAATTCTCCACAGTGAATATTCATGAACCACAAAACCCATGACAAATGAAAGCCTATGTGAATCACTACTGATGCATTTTTCAAATGCAGGGTCCTCACTCTGGGTCAGATGGATTTATATGGACTTGGATCCTCTTTGGAGAATATTATGTCAGGTTTGAATGATCTTAGATCTCCCATTCTATGCTAGAGACTGTGTTTACCTGCTGAATGTAGCTAATGAGGGAGTTTTGTTATCCTGCCAGTTTAAATTCTTCAAAAGTCTCCTCTCAAAGCTAGTACCTATTTAAAAGCATTTTTATGTGAAATTAGCTTAAAAATCAGTCTAGACTCTCCACTAATATGTGAAACTAACATCTCTCTCCCTGACTTTGGGGGTAAATGGCTACATACTAAATAGAATGTGGGACTCCGAAGGCAGAGGAAGCAAGGAATAGAGTCCTTAAATCTTTACCACCAGTACTGTCCCTGAGTTCCATTGTCTTCCTGGTACAGAGGGATGGGGCTAGCAGGGCGGTGGCCTGGGTTAAGTCTGAACAGATAGGTATTTATTCTGATACAAGGTGAGATTCCCCCAAATTCTGTGAATTGATTCTCTGCTAAAGATCTAAGCTTATGTCATGAGAGGCAATACAGCATGGTGATTCTAGAACTAGATAGTCTGGATTCTGGCAGAATAACTTCAGGGAAGTTATTTGACCTCCTCTGTGCTTCCGATTCCTTATTTTTAATTCATGACAATGATGATGGTGGAGTAAAAGAAGAAGAAGACGATGATATAATTTTCCTCATAGTGTTGTTGCGGATTAAATGCATCAGTTTCTACATGTAAGGCATTTAGAACAATGCCTGGGAAAAAGTAAATGTCCAATAAATATAACTTACTCTTATTATCATTACCTCAGCTCCAGTTGTGTCTGGGGTGAGACAAGTGAGACATAAGGAGATATTCACTTCCATGTGCTGATCTATAGCTGCATAATCCTGAGAGTGAATGGCTTCTTAAATTTTGCATCCTGGGTACCTTACTTATCTCATTTTAGTTTTGTTCCTGCCAGAAATGCCTGACAGACCTAAGGTATTAGGCTGGAGGAGGATCCTAGGATTGCCCTTAATTAATGCAATATGAAAGAAACTAGGGTGTCACTCTAATTCTCCACAGTGAATATTCATGAACCACAAAACCCATGACAAATGAAAGCCTATGTGAATCACTACTGATGCATTTTTCAAATGCAGGGTCCTCACTCTGGGTCAGATGGATTTATATGGACTTGGATCCTCTTTGGAGAATATTATGTCAGGTTTGAATGATCTTAGATCTCCCATTCTATGCTAGAGACTGTGTTTACCTGCTGAATGTAGCTAATGAGGGAGTTTTTGTTATCCTGCCAGTAGTTCTTCAAAGTCTCTTCAGGTGGAAACTTCTCACAGCTAAGCTCCACAGTAATCTCAAAGCAGTTGCTGCTGAGGTAATTGAAATCTTGCATTCCTGCCAAAACACCAAATGAAAAGTCAAAATATGCATGTGATAACTAACCCTACACAGACTGTTCTGCTGACAGCCAAGTTAAAAATTATATCAATGCATGCATCTTGAAGAGACTGTGGGACTTGCCAGTGCAATCACATATTATATGGGAAGGAACAACATACTTGGGAGATAGTTACCACCTCACAAACACAAATTCTCTCTAGTTCTTTAGCAGTCATTTAGTGTAATGCTTTACTGTTATACATTGCTAAAGCAAGTATCAGTTACATTTCACAACACTGAAATCAACTTTGAAGACAATAGGAAAGTTACATCATCAAAACAGTGACACAGAAATTTTCTACTGTCTTTCCTTTCCAAAGAACACCAATTTTGACAATTACCCATGAATAGAGTGCCTTTGTGGAAGTTCAGGCATTTAATGGAAAAGTGAAAGCATGCTACTGGAGAAAAAAATTCAAGATTGGACACACTGAAGGGAAGAGGAACAGTTTCACTTTACCTATATCACCTCCTTCCCTAAGGTAGCATAGCCCAGTGCAAAAGAGATCTAATTAATAATATGAAAACATATAAAAAAGTGGACATGGCTTCTTAAATTTTGCATCCTGGGTACCTTACTTATCTCATTTTAGTTTTGTTCCTGCCAGAAATGCCTGACAGACCTAAGGTATTAGGCTGGAGGAGGATCCTAGGATTGCCCTTAATTAATGCAATATGAAAGAAACTAGGGTGTCACTCTAATTCTCCACAGTGAATATTCATGAACCACAAAACCCATGACAAATGAAAGCCTATGTGAATCACTACTGATGCATTTTTCAAATGCAGGGTCCTCACTCTGGGTCAGATGGATTTATATGGACTTGGATCCTCTTTGGAGAATATTATGTCAGGTTTGAATGATCTTAGATCTCCCATTCTATGCTAGAGACTGTGTTTACCTGCTGAATGTAGCTAATGAGGGAGTTTTTGTTATCCTGCCAGTAGTTCTTCAAAGTCTCTTCAGGTGGAAACTTCTCACAGCTAAGCTCCACAGTAATCTCAAAGCAGTTGCTGCTGAGGTAATTGAAATCTTGCATTCCTGCCAAAACACCAAATGAAAAGTCAAAATATGCATGTGATAACTAACCCTACACAGACTGTTCTGCTGACAGCCAAGTTAAAAATTATATCAATGCATGCATCTTGAAGAGACTGTGGGACTTGCCAGTGCAATCACATATTATATGGGAAGGAACAACATACTTGGGAGATAGTTACCACCTCACAAACACAAATTCTCTCTAGTTCTTTAGCAGTCATTTAGTGTAATGCTTTACTGTTATACATTGCTAAAGCAAGTATCAGTTACATTTCACAACACTGAAATCAACTTTGAAGACAATAGGAAAGTTACATCATCAAAACAGTGACACAGAAATTTTCTACTGTCTTTCCTTTCCAAAGAACACCAATTTTGACAATTACCCATGAATAGAGTGCCTTTGTGGAAGTTCAGGCATTTAATGGAAAAGTGAAAGCATGCTACTGGAGAAAAAAATTCAAGATTGGACACACTGAAGGGAAGAGGAACAGTTTCACTTTACCTATATCACCTCCTTCCCTAAGGTAGCATAGCCCAGTGCAAAAGAGATCTAATTAATAATATGAAAACATATAAAAAAAAATCAAAAGGTAAGTGTATAATCAGATTCAGAATATTCTAGTACTGTAATATGGAAGCATATTATTCACTTAACTATAGTAGGTTTAAAAATATTAAAAATAACTATAGTTATGACAATCTATTCATGGATACACAAAATAGAAAGATGTAAATTGTGATATCAAAACATAAAATGTAGGGCTTCCCTGATAGCTCAGTGGTAAACAGTTTGCCTGCCAATGCAGGAGACATGGGTTCTATCCCTGATCTGGGAAGATCCCACATGCTGTGGAACAATTAGGCCTGTTAGTCACAACTATTGAGCCTGTGCTCTAGAGCCTCAGAGCTGCAAATACTGAGCCCATGTGCTACAACTACTGAAGCCTGTGAGCCCAAGAGCCTAAGTTCCACAACAAGAGAAGTCACCATAACAAGAAACCTGCTCACCTCAGCTAGAGAGTAGCCCCCACTTCCTGCAACTAGAGAACAGCCTGCAGCAGCAGTGAAAACCCAGACTAGCTAAAAATAAATAAATGAATAAAATAAAATAAAAGTCATCAAATGTGGTGGAAAGGACGTAAAGGGGTAAAGTTTTTGTTTTCAGTAAAATCAAAGTTGAGTTGCTGACAACATATAATGGACTGTTACACTATGAGAGGTTTTACATAAGCCACATGGAAGCAATGAAGCAAAAACCTATTCAAAAACAGCTAAAGAGAAAGGAATCAAAGCATACCTCTACAGGCAATCATCAATTCACAAAGGAACAAATGAAAACAGAAATGCAACCTACTAAAATATACGAGATGCAGCAAAAATAATCCTAAGAAATAACTTGATTATGCTAAATGCCTACATTTACAAAAAAAAAAGAAATATGTAAAATAAATTATATAATCTTACTCTTCAAAAAACTAAAAAATGAACAAACCAAGCACAAAGTTGGCAGAATGATGGGAATAATAAGGATCAAAGCAGAAATAGATTAAATAGAGGCAAGTAAAATGATAGAAAAGATAAATCTAGGGGCTGGTTTTGAAAAGATGAAACAGACAAACCTTTAGTTAGACTTACCAAGAAAAAGAAAGGAAACATTTCAACTAATACTATAGACATGCAAAGGATCAAATTAATAATATGAAAACATATAAAAAAAAATCAAAAGGTAAGTGTATAATCAGATTCAGAATATTCTAGTACTGTAATATGGAAGCATATTATTCACTTAACTATAGTAGGTTTAAAAATATTAAAAATAACTATAGTTATGACAATCTATTCATGGATACACAAAATAGAAAGATGTAAATTGTGATATCAAAACATAAAATGTAGGGCTTCCCTGATAGCTCAGTGGTAAACAGTTTGCCTGCCAATGCAGGAGACATGGGTTCTATCCCTGATCTGGGAAGATCCCACATGCTGTGGAACAATTAGGCCTGTTAGTCACAACTATTGAGCCTGTGCTCTAGAGCCTCAGAGCTGCAAATACTGAGCCCATGTGCTACAACTACTGAAGCCTGTGAGCCCAAGAGCCTAAGTTCCACAACAAGAGAAGTCACCATAACAAGAAACCTGCTCACCTCAGCTAGAGAGTAGCCCCCACTTCCTGCAACTAGAGAACAGCCTGCAGCAGCAGTGAAAACCCAGACTAGCTAAAAATAAATAAATGAATAAAATAAAATAAAAGTCATCAAATGTGGTGGAAAGGACGTAAAGGGGTAAAGTTTTTGTTTTCAGTAAAATCAAAGTTGAGTTGCTGACAACATATAATGGACTGTTACACTATGAGAGGTTTTACATAAGCCACATGGAAGCAATGAAGCAAAAACCTATTCAAAAACAGCTAAAGAGAAAGGAATCAAAGCATACCTCTACAGGCAATCATCAATTCACAAAGGAACAAATGAAAACAGAAATGCAACCTACTAAAATATACGAGATGCAGCAAAAATAATCCTAAGAAATAACTTGATTATGCTAAATGCCTACATTTACAAAAAAAAAAGAAATATGTAAAATAAATTATATAATCTTACTCTTCAAAAAACTAAAAAATGAACAAACCAAGCACAAAGTTGGCAGAATGATGGGAATAATAAGGATCAAAGCAGAAATAGATTAAATAGAGGCAAGTAAAATGATAGAAAAGATAAATCTAGGGGCTGGTTTTTGAAAAGATGAAACAGACAAACCTTTAGTTAGACTTACCAAGAAAAAAAGAAAGGGGAAACATTTCAACTAATACTATAGACATGCAAAGGATCATAAAAGACTACCGTGAACAATTATAAACCAACAACTGGACAATCTAGAAAATGTGGATGCATTCCAAGAAACATATCATACAACTTACCAAGACTGAACAAGGAAGAAACAAAAAATCATAACAAACCAATTACAAGTAAAGAGATTGAATCAGAAATCAAAAACTTCCCCAAAAGAAAAGCCCAGAATCAGAATGCTTCATCAGTGAATTCTACCAAACATTTAAAGAAGAATTCATCCCAATCCTCATCAAAAATCTTCAAAAAAATGGAAGAGAAAGGAATCCTTTCAAACTTTTTTACAAGTCCATCATTATGCTGACTCCAAAGCTACATAAGGATACTATGGGAAAAGAAATTACAGGCTAATTATCATGATGAATACAAATGCAAACATTATGAACAAAAAGAATTAGCAAACTGAATTCAACAGCACACAAAAACAAAAAAAAATCATACACTATGATAAAGTGAAATTTATCTCTAGGATGCAAAAATGGTTCAACATATAGAAATCAACAAATGTAACATACTGTATTAATAGAATAAAGATAAAAATTATATCCTCTCAAAATATGAAGAAAAAATCATCTGAAAAAATTCAGCATATTTTCATGATAAAATCTTCAATAAATTGGGTAGAAAGGGAACATAACATAATAAAGTCTACATATGACAGTTACACAGCTAACATCATACTCAATGGGTAAAGATTTAAACTTTTCCTTTAAGGTCAAGAATAAGACAAGCCCCCCGAAAAATAATCCTAAGAAATAACTTGATTATGCTAAATGCCTACATTTACAAAAAAAAAAGAAATATGTAAAATAAATTATATAATCTTACTCTTCAAAAAACTAAAAAATGAACAAACCAAGCACAAAGTTGGCAGAATGATGGGAATAATAAGGATCAAAGCAGAAATAGATTAAATAGAGGCAAGTAAAATGATAGAAAAGATAAATCTAGGGGCTGGTTTTTGAAAAGATGAAACAGACAAACCTTTAGTTAGACTTACCAAGAAAAAAAGAAAGGGGAAACATTTCAACTAATACTATAGACATGCAAAGGATCATAAAAGACTACCGTGAACAATTATAAACCAACAACTGGACAATCTAGAAAATGTGGATGCATTCCAAGAAACATATCATACAACTTACCAAGACTGAACAAGGAAGAAACAAAAAATCATAACAAACCAATTACAAGTAAAGAGATTGAATCAGAAATCAAAAACTTCCCCAAAAGAAAAGCCCAGAATCAGAATGCTTCATCAGTGAATTCTACCAAACATTTAAAGAAGAATTCATCCCAATCCTCATCAAAAATCTTCAAAAAAATGGAAGAGAAAGGAATCCTTTCAAACTTTTTTACAAGTCCATCATTATGCTGACTCCAAAGCTACATAAGGATACTATGGGAAAAGAAATTACAGGCTAATTATCATGATGAATACAAATGCAAACATTATGAACAAAAAGAATTAGCAAACTGAATTCAACAGCACACAAAAACAAAAAAAAATCATACACTATGATAAAGTGAAATTTATCTCTAGGATGCAAAAATGGTTCAACATATAGAAATCAACAAATGTAACATACTGTATTAATAGAATAAAGATAAAAATTATATCCTCTCAAAATATGAAGAAAAAATCATCTGAAAAAATTCAGCATATTTTCATGATAAAAATCTTCAATAAATTGGGTAGAAAGGGAACATAACATAATAAAGTCTACATATGACAGTTACACAGCTAACATCATACTCAATGGGTAAAGATTTAAACTTTTCCTTTAAGGTCAAGAATAAGACAAGGATATCTACTCTCACCATTCCTATTCAACTCTATTAGAAATCCCAGCCAGAGATATGAGACAAGAAAAATAAATAAAACACACCTATGTTGGAAAGGAAGAAGAAAAATTATCTTTGTATATAATGATGTGACCTTATATATAAAAAACGTTAGAGACTACACAAGCATGGACACACAAAACTGTTAGGACTAATAAAATAATTCATTAAAGTTGCAGGATACCAAATCAACATACAAAGATCAGTTACATTTCTATCTGCTAACAACAAAATATCCAAAATATACATATATAAAGAAATCAATTTCATTTATAATAACATAAAAAACCAATAAAATACTTAGGAACAAATTTAACCAAAGAGATGATAAAGTTGTACAGTGAAAACTATAAGACATTGATAAAAGAAATTAAAGACAGTACAGTGATAATGGAAAGATAGCCCATAAATTTAATATTGCTAAAATATCCATACCACTCAAAACTATCTATAGATTCAATATAATGCCCATCAAAATACCAATAACATTTTTCACAAAAATAGGGGAAAAATCTTAAGACGCATACAAAACCACAGAAGACACTGAGTAGCCAAAGCAATCTTGAAAAAAGAAGGACAAAGCTGGAGGAATCACACTTCCTTATTTCAAGTGAAAATTGAAACTGTTGCTCATTTGTGTCCAACTCTGACCACATGGATTGTAGCCCACTGAGCTCTTCCCTGGGCTCGTTTGCTATTCCCTAATAAATAAAATAACATAGAACAAAGAATTAGCAAACTGAATTCAACAGCACACAAAACAAAAAAAAATCATACACTATGATAAAGTGAAATTTATCTCTAGGATGCAAAAATGGTTCAACATATAGAAATCAACAAATGTAACATACTGTATTAATAGAATAAAGATAAAAATTATATCCTCTCAAAATATGAAGAAAAAATCATCTGAAAAAATTCAGCATATTTTCATGATAAAAATCTTCAATAAATTGGGTAGAAAGGGAACATAACATAATAAAGTCTACATATGACAGTTACACAGCTAACATCATACTCAATGGGTAAAGATTTAAACTTTTCCTTTAAGGTCAAGAATAAGACAAGGATATCTACTCTCACCATTCCTATTCAACTCTATTAGAAATCCCAGCCAGAGATATGAGACAAGAAAAATAAATAAAACACACCTATGTTGGAAAGGAAGAAGAAAAATTATCTTTGTATATAATGATGTGACCTTATATATAAAAAACGTTAGAGACTACACAAGCATGGACACACAAAACTGTTAGGACTAATAAAATAATTCATTAAAGTTGCAGGATACCAAATCAACATACAAAGATCAGTTACATTTCTATCTGCTAACAACAAAATATCCAAAATATACATATATAAAGAAATCAATTTCATTTATAATAACATAAAAAACCAATAAAATACTTAGGAACAAATTTAACCAAAGAGATGATAAAGTTGTACAGTGAAAACTATAAGACATTGATAAAAGAAATTAAAGACAGTACAGTGATAATGGAAAGATAGCCCATAAATTTAATATTGCTAAAATATCCATACCACTCAAAACTATCTATAGATTCAATATAATGCCCATCAAAATACCAATAACATTTTTCACAAAAATAGGGGAAAAATCTTAAGACGCATACAAAACCACAGAAGACACTGAGTAGCCAAAGCAATCTTGAAAAAAGAAGGACAAAGCTGGAGGAATCACACTTCCTTATTTCAAGTGAAAATTGAAACTGTTGCTCATTTGTGTCCAACTCTGCGACCACATGGATTGTAGCCCACTGAGCTCTTCTGTCCATGGGATTCTCCAAGAAAGAATAATGGAGTGAGTAGCTATTCCCTTCTGCAGGGTATCTTCCCAATCCTGGGTCTGAATCCTGGTCTCCTGCATTGAAACTTATACTACAAAACTATAATGATCAAAACAGCATGGTATCAGACAAAAAAAAAAAAAAAAACCACACACACACACACACAAATCACTGTAACAGAATGAAGAGTGAGCTCAGAAATAAGCCCTGATATATACAGTCATTAGTATTTGACAACAGAACCAAGGATACTCAATGGGAACAAGTTTACTTTTAAAAAAGTTTTGGGAAAACTGGATACACACTTTTAATAGCATGAAATGGCACTTTTATCTTACTCTATACACAAAATTGATTTAAAATAGATTAAAGGCCTAAATTCAAAACACTTGAACTGTAAATCTCCTGGAAGAAAACAGAGAGAAAAGCTCTCAACTTTAGTCTTAGAAAAAATTGTGTGGTATGAAACCAAAAGTATTAGGTTAGTGCAAAAGTAATGGCAGGCTTTCATTGTTGAACTTTATCATTTGATATTGGAATACCTTCTTAAATAAATGTAGTTATGTTAATACATCATTTTAATGCACATTTCTTGCTTTATGTTTTTTGGTAATGACTTATTACTTGCTGTTTCTTTTATATTTATTTTAGACTATAGAAATCATGTTAGATAAAAAACAAATTCAAGTGATTTTCTTATTTGAGTTCAAAATGGGTTGTAAAGAAGTAGAGACTACTCACAACATCAACAACACATTTGACTCAGAAACTGCTAACAAACCTATAGTACAGCAGTGGTTTAAGAAGTTCTGCAAAAGAGATGATAACTTGAAGATGAGGAGTGCAGTGGCTGGCCATATCAGAAGTTGACAACGAGCAATATAAAAGATCATCAAAGCTGACTCTCTTATAACTACATGAGAAGTTGCTGAAGAACTAAGTATCAACCATTCTATGGTCATTCGGAATTTGTAGCAAACTTGGAAAAGAGCTCTTACGGGTCACATGGAAAAATTGCTCATTTGTGTCCAACTCTGCGACCACATGGATTGTAGCCCACTGAGCTCTTCTGTCCATGGGATTCTCCAAGAAAGAATAATGGAGTGGGGCTATTCCCTTCTGCAGGGTATCTTCCCAATCCTGGGTCTGAATCCTGGTCTCCTGCATTGAAACTTATACTACAAAACTATAATGATCAAAACAGCATGGTATCAGACAAAAAAAAAAAAAAAAACCACACACACACACACACAAATCACTGTAACAGAATGAAGAGTGAGCTCAGAAATAAGCCCTGATATATACAGTCATTAGTATTTGACAACAGAACCAAGGATACTCAATGGGAACAAGTTTACTTTTAAAAAAGTTTTGGGAAAACTGGATACACACTTTTAATAGCATGAAATGGCACTTTTATCTTACTCTATACACAAAATTGATTTAAAATAGATTAAAGGCCTAAATTCAAAACACTTGAACTGTAAATCTCCTGGAAGAAAACAGAGAGAAAAGCTCTCAACTTTAGTCTTAGAAAAAATTGTGTGGTATGAAACCAAAAGTATTAGGTTAGTGCAAAAGTAATGGCAGGCTTTCATTGTTGAACTTTATCATTTGATATTGGAATACCTTCTTAAATAAATGTAGTTATGTTAATACATCATTTTAATGCACATTTCTTGCTTTATGTTTTTTGGTAATGACTTATTACTTGCTGTTTCTTTTATATTTATTTTAGACTATAGAAATCATGTTAGATAAAAAACAAATTCAAGTGATTTTCTTATTTGAGTTCAAAATGGGTTGTAAAGAAGTAGAGACTACTCACAACATCAACAACACATTTGACTCAGAAACTGCTAACAAACCTATAGTACAGCAGTGGTTTAAGAAGTTCTGCAAAAGAGATGATAACTTGAAGATGAGGAGTGCAGTGGCTGGCCATATCAGAAGTTGACAACGAGCAATATAAAAGATCATCAAAGCTGACTCTCTTATAACTACATGAGAAGTTGCTGAAGAACTAAGTATCAACCATTCTATGGTCATTCGGAATTTGAAGCAAACTGGAAAGGTGAAAAAGCTTAATAAGTGAGTGCCTCATGAGCTGAACAACAAAAAAAATTCTCTTTCTATAAGTGTCATCTTCTTTTATTCTACAATGGTAACAAGAAAACATTTCTCATTCAGATTGTGATGTGTGACAAAAAGTGGATTTGATTAGATAACTGGCAATGACCAGCTCAGTGGCTGAACTAAGACGGAGCTCTAAACCACTTCCCCAAACCAAACTTATACCAAAAAAGGTCATGGTCACTAGTTGGTAGTCTGCTGCCCGTCTGATCCACTATAGCTTGAATCCCGACAAAGCCATTACATCTGAAAAGTATGCTCAGCAAATCAATGAGATGAACTGAAAACTGTAACACCTGCAGCTGACCTTGGTCAACAGAAAGAATCTAGTTCTTTTGCATAACAACATGCAATCACACGTCACATAACAATTGCTTCAAAAGTTGAATAAATTGGACCATGAAGCTTGGCCTCATCGACCATATTCACCTGAATTCTTGCCAACCATCTACCACTTCTTTGAGCATCTTGACCATGTTTTAAAGGGAAAACGTTTCCACAATCAGCAGGAGGCAAATTCCAAAACATGAGTTTTTATGCTATAGAAATAAATAACACTTATTTCTTGTTGGAAAAATGTATTGACTGTAATAGTTCCTATTTTGACTAATAAAGATGTGCTTGAGCCTTGTTAGAATAATTTAAAATTCACTGTCCAAAACCACAATTATGTTTGCAGCAAACTTATACAAGTAACAAAAGCAAAAATTAATGTGGGGATGCACCAAACTAAAAGCTTCTGCATGCACAGCAAAGGATACAGTCAACAAAGTGAAAAGGCAACTTAAGGAATGGGAGAAAGCACTTGCAAATCATATACTGGATAAACAGCTAATATCTAAAATATGTAAGGAACTCATACAATTCAATGTCAAAAAAAAAACAAACCCTAATTAAATAATGGTCAGAAGACCTGAATAGACATTTTTCCAGTGAAGACACACAGATGGCCTATAGTCACATGAAAAGATGCTCAACAGCATTAGTCATCAGATAAATGCAAATGCAAACTCCAATGAGTTATCACTTTACACCTGTCAGAATGGCTATCTTCAAAAAGGATACAAATAACAGATGCTGACAAGAATGTACAGAAGAGAATCCTCCAACACTATTGCAGGGAATGTAAATTGGCACAGACACTGCAGAGAACAGTATAAAGGTTTCTGAACAAACTAAAAATAGAACTATCATATAACCCAAAAATTCCACTTCTGATTATACATCCATAAAAAGACAAAAACACTAATTCAAAAATATACATACACCCCAACGTTCATGGCAGCATTACCTACACTTGACAGGATATAGAATACACTGTCCATCAACAGATCGGTGGATGAAGATGTGGTACATACACACAATCGCATACTGCTCAACCATAAAAAAGAATTTACAACAATATGGATGGACTTGGAGGGTATGAGGCCTAGTGAAATAAGTCAGACAGTGAAAGATAAATACTGTATATCCCTTATATGTGGGATCTAAAAAATAAAGCAGTGAATATAACAACAACAACAAGGAAAAAACAGGCCCACAGGTATAGAGAACTAACTAGTGGTTATCAATGGGGAAAGGGAAGAGGCAAAGGCAAAATAGGGGTAGGAAATTAAGAGGTACAAATTATTACATATAAAATAAGGTACAAGGATATGTTCTATAGCATAGGGAATACAGTCAATATTTTATACGGTGACCCACTCCAATATTCCTGCCTGAAAAAATTGCATGGATAGAGGAGTTACTGGTAGGCTACAGTCGATGGGGTCACATGGAGGTCAGACATGACTGAGCAACTGAGCACACATAAATTGAGTACAACCATTAAAAATTATGAGTCACTATATTGTACACCTGTAACTTACATAACATTGTACACCAACTACACCTTAATTTTAAAAATAGGATAAACATATATCAAAAGAAAAATATCTGAAAGAATATAGTTATCAGGGCATAATTCAACCAAAAAAAGCATATTAAACAAACCAAGTCCTGTAATTAGCCACTACTGTTACTGCCCTAATTCTCTTTTCACTTCCATGTGAGTCACAGAAAACTGTTCTTAGTTAGGGGGAAAAAATTAGTATCTTTACACTTCATTCTGTATCCTTGGTGGAGGTGATACTACACAACTGTGAATGATTCAGGTAGCCAGAAAAATGAGAGCTCTTCAAGGTCCATACTTGAATAGAGAGTCGTAAGAGCTCTCTTGGTGTCTAGAGATGCTCCCTCCAGCTGTGCTGATGTGGGTTTTTCCATTTTCAGACCCAATAAAAGTTGAAGAACTTCCTGATCTAATAATAGCTCTTACTGTAGCAGTGAATACAAGACAAACATCCCATATGAAGTAGAATGTATTAAATTAAAATGAAATGGATGTGACCCAAGATATGCTAAAGGTCAAAGCTAGCCTCTAAAATATACATTTACATATAGTCAAACCATGACTAACATATAACCAGGATGGTATCTTGTTCTCTAAGGCCAGAATTTGATAAGTAGGGTAACAGTGTTCAATTTATATTTTCCCAGAGGATGTTTTCAATTCCTTTTCTATGTCTCTTCAATTAGCATCTTGATTTTCAAGAAAATCAATGAAAAAATCATACATAGTAATCCTTCATGCAGAAAGCTAACTAATTTTAATGGGTGAAATATAGTTTAAGTCTATTTCTTAATTATTTGAGGATTGAAGTTTCTATAAACAATTCTAGAAATGGTAATTATTTTTTTAAATACACTATTTTTCAAAAGTCATTAATCACATGAAGAGCAAAAGGAAAGCTCACCTCCAGGCACACTATACCATGCAGCGCCATTGGTCGTTCCTTCTACAAAGCTGCTGTCATCGTCATTCTTGCGACACGGGGGCCGACTGGGGTCCGACATGGGGGGGTTGAAGGAGGAGTATGCTCGAGCTAAGCTTTGGAAGATGTCATCATCTGGGCAGGAACTGTATTCATGAGCACTACCTGAAAAATAAACTCACAGCACTAAAGAAACTGACACTGACCAAGGAGCATTGCACCTTTTCTGAAGAGTAATGATTTAGTGTTGATCTCTTGCTAATGTATTTTTAGCTACATCACTGTGGGAAAGGAGTTAAGGCTTAAATACTCAACAATTACACTTAGTTTTCTTTCACATTATATAAGGGCCACTCCTGATACCACAAAGTAGAAACAGAGTAGAATGCACATTCTGGTAATGAATTGAAAGATTCACAAGAGAAAATGACAAGCTGTTAGTAAACTGGACTTGGGAAGACAGTAAGGAATTTTCCATTGCTAAGACTTAATTTAAAAATTGCACCTATATAAACCCCATAGACACTGTGAACCACTGTCATACTTTTAAAGTAACTGAATTTACAGTTTTAAAACATCAACCCTATGTGTATCATTGAAATAAATAATATCTATTTTGGTATACAGAGTTCTTATTCTATATTATCAAATATGTCAGTCCTTTAAATTTCCCAGCTACTGACAAACTAGAAAATCTCTACATTTTAAGGATGCTTCATCAAAAACTCTTCAAAAAATTATTTATATAATTTTAATATATAAAATTATCCTGTGTTGGTGCTTTCAAATTATGGTGCTGAAGAAGACTCTTGAGAGTGAGTCCCTTGGGCAATAAGGAGATAAAACTAGTCAATCCTAAAGAAAATCAACCCTGAATATTCAAATTAATTTGAAGGAATGATGCTGAAACTGAAGCTCCAATCCTTTGGTCACCTGACGTGAAGAGTTGATTCATTGGAAGAAACTCTGATGCTAGGCAAGATTGAGGGAAGTAGGATAAGGAGGTGACAGAGGATAAGATGGTTAAATGGCATTAATCACATGAAGAGCAAAAGGAAAGCTCACCTCCAGGCACACTATACCATGCAGCGCCATTGGTCGTTCCTTCTACAAAGCTGCTGTCATCGTCATTCTTGCGACACGGGGGCCGACTGGGGTCCGACATGGGGGGGTTGAAGGAGGAGTATGCTCGAGCTAAGCTTTGGAAGATGTCATCATCTGGGCAGGAACTGTATTCATGAGCACTACCTGAAAAATAAACTCACAGCACTAAAGAAACTGACACTGACCAAGGAGCATTGCACCTTTTCTGAAGAGTAATGATTTAGTGTTGATCTCTTGCTAATGTATTTTTAGCTACATCACTGTGGGAAAGGAGTTAAGGCTTAAATACTCAACAATTACACTTAGTTTTCTTTCACATTATATAAGGGCCACTCCTGATACCACAAAGTAGAAACAGAGTAGAATGCACATTCTGGTAATGAATTGAAAGATTCACAAGAGAAAATGACAAGCTGTTAGTAAACTGGACTTGGGAAGACAGTAAGGAATTTTCCATTGCTAAGACTTAATTTAAAAATTGCACCTATATAAACCCCATAGACACTGTGAACCACTGTCATACTTTTAAAGTAACTGAATTTACAGTTTTAAAACATCAACCCTATGTGTATCATTGAAATAAATAATATCTATTTTGGTATACAGAGTTCTTATTCTATATTATCAAATATGTCAGTCCTTTAAATTTCCCAGCTACTGACAAACTAGAAAATCTCTACATTTTAAGGATGCTTCAAAAAAAACTCTTCAAAAAATTATTTATATAATTTTAATATATAAAATTATCCTGTGTTGGTGCTTTCAAATTATGGTGCTGAAGAAGACTCTTGAGAGTGAGTCCCTTGGGCAATAAGGAGATAAAACTAGTCAATCCTAAAGAAAATCAACCCTGAATATTCAAATTAATTTGAAGGAATGATGCTGAAACTGAAGCTCCAATCCTTTGGTCACCTGACGTGAAGAGTTGATTCATTGGAAGAAACTCTGATGCTAGGCAAGATTGAGGGAAGTAGGATAAGGAGGTGACAGAGGATAAGATGGTTAAATGGCATCACTGACTCAGTGGACATGAATCTGAGTGAACTCTGGGAGAAGGTGAATGATAGGGAAGCCTGGAATGCTGCAGTCCATGGGGTCACAGAGTCTGATGCAACTGAAGGACTAAACAACAGAGAGTAATTCAAGTTCATGACGTCTGTTTTTTCCCTTTCTCTTACCTAAGTGATCATGTTTCTCTTCATCTAAACTTTTTTTGTAATTACAGCTTTCTTTTTTTTTCCTGCCATATACATACCAATGGCACACAAAACAGGGGATATTCTAGTTCATTAGATGTATTTCTACAGGCAAAAACCACTGAGTAACCAGTCCCTTAAAAGAATATTATAGAAATCATCCAATAAACCCTTGCAAAATAACTGTAAGCCTTGAATCAATAAGTGAAACAGGAAGAACACCTACCACTCCGCGTCTCATCATATGGATAATTGGCCACAAGATCTCCTCCATGAAGATTGGCTGAGAGCACAAAAGGAATATCCATAATCCAGTGAATGACAGCCTTGGTCTCAGGAGCAAGCTGTATTAAAGATTAGAGGTTAAAAGGATTTTAAATGTGGCAGTCATTGGTGGGATCACTTGACAGAAAAGATACAGAAATGGTAAAAACAACAATAACAATAACTGAAAATTGGTCATATTCCAAGCACTCTGTGATAGTTTTCATAGAAAATAAGAAAGGAGGAACATTCTTCATCTCTATCTTTCTCAGACTTATAATAAAATTAATTTCTATTTCCTTAAAAGCTCTATTTAAAAGCTGCCAGTTTTCTTTTTTTGTAACTTGAAAAACATCATACAAAACATTTACCAGTTTGGGTACATCTCCATCTAAACTTTGTTAATAATAACTAAGGATAAGACAAGGAGAAAAGAAAATAGCTGACCTAAACAGGGTTCTTCTCTACGGTGGCTCAACTCAAAAAATACGTGGTAGATTTCTTTCCAGTTTTGTTTACTACTTTTCTAATTCCTTTCAACTACTTCAAACATTTTTCCTCTTAAAAAAATTAAATTGGATCTCTTTCAGATTTCACCATCAGATAGTGTTCTTTGGGATGATCATCTCAAATTTTATAATAAAAGTGAAAGTTTTAGGAATTCATGTTGGGTTTCAAATGATTCACAGTACCTCTTACCTTGGAAGCAAAGCAAAGAGCCAAAAGCTTGATACTTTTTTTTTTTAAGCTTGATATTTTCATGTGATGAATTTTTAGTAGCAACTAAGAAGAGGGTCAAATTCCCAAGTACCTTTTTGATTTAACTTTTTTAACTGGGTATGTGGCTCATATTGTTCTTAGGAACAGAACATCTAAAAACCACTGGATTGTACACTTCACATGGGTGAGTTCTATGGTATGCAAATCATATCTTAATAAAGCTGCTTTTCAAAAAGGGAGAAAGAAAAAGTATATATACAGTCCAGAATACATAAAGTAGTATATGACTGCTAGGTTTAGCTTACTATTAGTTCCTATACAAACTGCTAATATTCATGTTACTAGATGTTCAAAAGTAAACAAACTCTACAGTTTGTTCAATTAAACTCAATTTCTCTTTGACTATTAATAGAGTCTTTTAAGACTGACTACATGCTGAAATATTCTAGGTACTGTAATCACATATTTAATCTACAGAGAAGGCTTTGGAACACCCCTAAATGGAGTCCTTAACAGAATCTAAAGCCAATTATAACCCGTCTTTTAAATTTTCATTGAGAGACTATAAATATAGTTCAAATGTTATGCTCTATAATTAGATGCCTTTGGCTCTTAGAATATATCAAAGTCATATTTATTCCATTTTCTTCACAACTGTAGCCACTAAAGACAAGTATTTAACATAGCTATTTGATGTAATAGTGTTTCAATGCAATCCAAGCCAAGACTCATGTACTGAGCCCGGTTAATGGTGGACACAACCAGGTTGGAGAGCCTCGAGAGCTGATGAGAAATAACTTAGCAGGATCAGAAGAGATCTTGTACTTAGAGAGGTTCAGAAGAGCAAGGAGAGCATCTGGAGGACTTGATAAAAATCCCTTCCCATCACTCACCTGCATAACATATACACGTCATATTTCTTAATTCAGCATTCACAGGAATCTGCATTTTTTTTAATTATTGTTTTATTTATCTTAATTTGGCTGCACTGGGTTTTAGTTGTGGCGTGTGGGATCTAGTTCTCTGACCAGGGATCAAACCTGGGCCCCCAGTATCAGAAGCACAGAGTCTTAACCACTGGACCACTAGAGAAGTCCCAGCATTTTTTAATTGATATATAGTTGATATACAATATTATATGAGTTTCAAGTATGTCACATAGTGATTTTCAATTTTTACAGTTTACGCTCCATTTATAGTAATTGTAAAATACTGGCTATATGCCCTGTGCTGTAAGATATATCCTTGAAACTTTTTCATTGTATTCATGGTAGTTTGTACTTCTTAATACCTTACCCCTATCTTTCACCTCTTCCTGCTCACTCCCCACTAGTAAACACTACTTTGTTCTCTCTATCTGTGAGTCTGCTTCTTTTTTACTCCCCGACTAGTAATCTATTTAGTTTTCCTATTACAAACTGCTAATATTCATGTTACTAGATGTTCAAAAGTAAACAAACTCTACAGTTTGTTCAATTAAACTCAATTTCTCTTTGACTATTAATAGAGTCTTTTAAGACTGACTACATGCTGAAATATTCTAGGTACTGTAATCACATATTTAATCTACAGAGAAGGCTTTGGAACACCCCTAAATGGAGTCCTTAACAGAATCTAAAGCCAATTATAACCCGTCTTTTAAATTTTCATTGAGAGACTATAAATATAGTTCAAATGTTATGCTCTATAATTAGATGCCTTTGGCTCTTAGAATATATCAAAGTCATATTTATTCCATTTTCTTCACAACTGTAGCCACTAAAGACAAGTATTTAACATAGCTATTTGATGTAATAGTGTTTCAATGCAATCCAAGCCAAGACTCATGTACTGAGCCCGGTTAATGGTGGACACAACCAGGTTGGAGAGCCTCGAGAGCTGATGAGAAATAACTTAGCAGGATCAGAAGAGATCTTGTACTTAGAGAGGTTCAGAAGAGCAAGGAGAGCATCTGGAGGACTTGATAAAAATCCCTTCCCATCACTCACCTGCATAACATATACACGTCATATTTCTTAATTCAGCATTCACAGGAATCTGCATTTTTTTTAATTATTGTTTTATTTATCTTAATTTGGCTGCACTGGGTTTTAGTTGTGGCGTGTGGGATCTAGTTCTCTGACCAGGGATCAAACCTGGGCCCCCAGTATCAGAAGCACAGAGTCTTAACCACTGGACCACTAGAGAAGTCCCAGCATTTTTTAATTGATATATAGTTGATATACAATATTATATGAGTTTCAAGTATGTCACATAGTGATTTTCAATTTTTACAGTTTACGCTCCATTTATAGTAATTGTAAAATACTGGCTATATGCCCTGTGCTGTAAGATATATCCTTGAAACTTTTTCATTGTATTCATGGTAGTTTGTACTTCTTAATACCTTACCCCTATCTTTCACCTCTTCCTGCTCACTCCCCACTAGTAAACACTACTTTGTTCTCTCTATCTGTGAGTCTGCTTCTTTTTTTGTTATATTCACTAGTTGCTTCTCTTTTTTAGATTTCACATATAGACAATAGCATACAGTATTCATATATCTCTGTCTGATTTAGTTCACCAAACACTATTTGGTATTAACCTTCCAAATACATCCATATTGTTGCAAATGGCAACATTTCATTCTTTTTTATGGCTGAGTAGTATTCCATTGTGTGTGTATGTGTCATTTTTTATCCAGTCATCTGTTGTTAGGTTGCTTCCATATCTTGCCTATTATAAATAAGGAATCTGCATTCTTAACCTTTGATTTCTACGACAGTATAGATTTTAAAACCATTCTAACAATACAGAAAACAGACTGATGATTGCCAGAGGCAGAACGTTCAGGGTGGAGAAAACAGGTGATGAGTCAAAAGTACAAACTTTGATAATAAAATAAATAAATCCTGGGCATGCAATATACAGAATGGAAATTATAGTTAATAATACTATATTATATATTTGAAAGTTGCTAAGAGAAAATATCATAAAATTTCTCACCACAAACACGAAAAAAGTGTAACTATGTATGGTGATGAATGCTAATTAGACAACTTATGGCAATTGCTTGCCAATATATACAAATATTAAATCATTAAGTTGTACATTAAAAATTAAATAATATCAGACATTAATTATATCTATAGGTATATATTTATAACTATATTATATAGTTATATATATAGACAGTAACTACATATGTACACACCACTAAAGGGCTAAGAAGAGATAAGTGAAAAATAGATGATGTGCAATAACATTAATGAAATGCCTACTATGTATCTAGTACTGGGCTAGGTCCAAACACTGTCTAAGCCTAATTGACAAAGATGGAAAAAAGAGATGATGCAGACATAGACAATATTATCCTATGATTTAAGCTGAAAATTTAGTAAAACATAAACAAATCTTTCTTCTGTTCCAGAAAAAGAGTCCAAAATTTCATTTTTATATATTTTTCTTTATATTACCTTTACCCAGAAAAGATACTGGCATTGAGACTTTTTTAAATAAAAGCTCTAATTTTTTCTAAGTTCCATGAACAAGTATCTTTTTTAAAGTATTTTTTAAGCTAGACATATGAAAACATCTAATATAAAGACTATGCAAAAATTATGCAGGTTCCATTGGGGAAGAGGATGGCAGTGCCAGCTGAAAATAACAGCATTTTCACTAAAACAGTTAATCTAATATCCTGTCAACATTAGTTTATTTCACAATTCTTCCATAATTAGTAATAAGAATTTTTTTTATTTTTTAGTTTTTTTCTCCATGAGCGCAAAAGATGTTCATCAGTTTTCACAATCAATAATCAGAAAAAAAAAAAAAATTACACTTGCAAGCCATAATGAAAACATGATTAACCTAACAATGTAAAATAATTACATACAATTTTGAGGGTCAAGCAGGGTGATGTGGTAAGAAGTGCATACATGAACATATTTTCATCTGCCCAGCCAGTCTATGTCTTTTGGTTGGTGCATTTAATCCACTTACATTTAAAGTAAATTTATTAATATGTATGATCCTCTCACTGTTTTCTAAATTGTTTGGGATGTATTTTCTGTAGGTCTTTTCCTTCTCTTGTGTTTCTAGCCTAGAGAAGTTCCTGTAGCATTTGCTGTCAAGCTAATTTGGTGGTGCTGAATTCTCTTAAATTTTGCTTCTCTGGAAAGGTTTTGGTTTCTCCCTAAAATCCTGCTGGGTAGACTATTCTTGCCTGTAGCTTCTCCCTTTCATCATGTTAAATATACCATGACGTTCCCTTCTGGCTTGTAGAGTTTTTGTTGAGAAATAAGTTGACAGCCTGATGAGAATTGTCTATTATATTATTTGTCATTTTTCACTTGCTGCTTTAATATTTTATCTTTAATGTCTGTCAGTTTGATTACTATGTCTCTGGATGTGTTCCACTTTGGGTTCACCCTGCCTGAGACTCTGTGTACTCCCAGGACTTGGTTCACTAATTCCTTTCCCATGTCAGGGAAGTTTTCAGCTATTATTTCTTCAAATAATTTCTCAGGGCCTCTCTTCTCTTTTTAAGACTCCTATAATGCAAATGTGATGCATTTAATGCTGTCCCAGAGGTCTCTCAAGTTGTTTTCATTTCTTTTCATTCTTTTTTCTACACTCTGTTCTGCAGCAGTGATTTGCATATTTCTGTCCTCCAGATCATTTATTCTTCTGCCCAGTTATTCTGCTATTGATTACTTCTGGGATATTTTTCATCACTGTTTCTTTGTTCTTTAATTCTCCTCAATTCATTTCAGTCACTCAGGTATGTCAGATTCTTTGCAACCCCATGAAATGCATCATGCCAGGCTTTCCTGTACTTCATCTCCCAAAGCTTGCTTGAACTTATGTTCATTGACTCAGTGATGCCATCCAACCATCTCATCCTCTGTCATCCCCTTCTCGTTTTGCTTTCTATTTTTCCCAACATCAGGGTCTTTTTCTTTGCATCAGGTAGCCAAAGTATTAGAGCTTCAGCTTTAGCATCAGTCCTTCCAATGAATATTCAGGGTTGATTTCCTTTAGGATTGATTGGTTTGATCTCCCTGAAGTCCAAGGGACACTCAAAAGTCTTCTCCAACCCCACAGTTCAAAGGCATAAATTCTTTAGCACTCAGCCTTTTTTATGGTCCAACTCTCACATCCATGCATGACTACTGGGAAAACCATAGCTTTGACTATACAGACTTTTGTTGGCAAAGTGATGTTTCTGCTTTTGAATACACTGCTTAGGTTCGTCATAGTTTTTCTTCCATGGAGCAAGCATCTTTTAATTTTGTGGCTGCAGTCACCATCTGGCAGTGATTTTGGAGCCCAAAAAAATAAATTCTTTCACTGTGTCCATTTTTTGCCCATCTTTTGACATGAAGTGATGGCACCGGATTCCATGATCTTCATTTATTGAATGCTGAGTTTTAGACCAGATTTTCACCCCTTTCCTTTTTTCCTTTTTTTTTACCTTCATCTGATGAGAATTGTCTATTATATTATTTGTCATTTTTCACTTGCTGCTTTAATATTTTATCTTTAATGTCTGTCAGTTTGATTACTATGTCTCTGGATGTGTTCCACTTTGGGTTCACCCTGCCTGAGACTCTGTGTACTCCCAGGACTTGGTTCACTAATTCCTTTCCCATGTCAGGGAAGTTTTCAGCTATTATTTCTTCAAATAATTTCTCAGGGCCTCTCTTCTCTTTTTAAGACTCCTATAATGCAAATGTGATGCATTTAATGCTGTCCCAGAGGTCTCTCAAGTTGTTTTCATTTCTTTTCATTCTTTTTTCTACACTCTGTTCTGCAGCAGTGATTTGCATATTTCTGTCCTCCAGATCATTTATTCTTCTGCCCAGTTATTCTGCTATTGATTACTTCTGGGATATTTTTCATCACTGTTTCTTTGTTCTTTAATTCTCCTCAATTCATTTCAGTCACTCAGGTATGTCAGATTCTTTGCAACCCCATGAAATGCATCATGCCAGGCTTTCCTGTACTTCATCTCCCAAAGCTTGCTTGAACTTATGTTCATTGACTCAGTGATGCCATCCAACCATCTCATCCTCTGTCATCCCCTTCTCGTTTTGCTTTCTATTTTTCCCAACATCAGGGTCTTTTTCTTTGCATCAGGTAGCCAAAGTATTAGAGCTTCAGCTTTAGCATCAGTCCTTCCAATGAATATTCAGGGTTGATTTCCTTTAGGATTGATTGGTTTGATCTCCCTGAAGTCCAAGGGACACTCAAAAGTCTTCTCCAACCCCACAGTTCAAAGGCATAAATTCTTTAGCACTCAGCCTTTTTTATGGTCCAACTCTCACATCCATGCATGACTACTGGGAAAACCATAGCTTTGACTATACAGACTTTTGTTGGCAAAGTGATGTTTCTGCTTTTGAATACACTGCTTAGGTTCGTCATAGTTTTTCTTCCATGGAGCAAGCATCTTTTAATTTTGTGGCTGCAGTCACCATCTGGCAGTGATTTTGGAGCCCAAAAAAATAAATTCTTTCACTGTGTCCATTTTTTGCCCATCTTTTGACATGAAGTGATGGCACCGGATTCCATGATCTTCATTTATTGAATGCTGAGTTTTAGACCAGATTTTTCACTCTCCTCTTTTACCTTCATTAGGAGATTCTTTCGTTTCTCTTCACTTTCTGTCATAAGGGTGGTGTCATTGGCATACCTGAGGTTATTGATATTTTTCCCACCAATCTTGATTCCAGTTTGCATTTTATCCAGCTTGGGATTTCATATGATGCACTTTGCATATACATTAAATAAGCAAATGACAAAATACAGCCTTGACTTACTTCTTTACCAATTTGGAACCAGTTCATTGTTCCATATCCAGTTTTATTGGTTGCTTCTTGTCCTACATACAGATTTCACAGGAGGCAGGTAAGGTCGTCTGGTATTCCCATCTCTTTCAGAGTTTCCCACAATTTGTTGTGACTCACACAATCAAGGCCTTTAGTGTAATAGAAGAAGCATAGATACTATTCTAGAGGTGTCTTTCTCTTTCTATGATCCTACGGATGTTGGTTAATTGATCTCTGGATTCTCTGCCTTTTCTAAATCTAGCTTGTACATCTGGAGTTCTTGGTTCATTTGTTGTTGAAAGCAAGCTTGGAGAATTTTCAGCATTACTCTGCCAGCGTGTGAATGCAATGGCATGGTAGTCTGAACATTTTTTGGCATTGTCCTTCTTGGGATGGGAATAAAAACTGACCATTTCCAGTCCTGAGGCCGCTGCTGAATTTTTCAGATTTTCTGGCATATGGAGTGCAGCACATTATCAGCATCATCCTTTAATATTTGAAATAGCTCAGCTGGAACTCCATCACCTCCACTAGCTTTGCTCATAGGAATGCTTCCTAGGGCCCACTTGATTTTGCATTCTAAGTTGTCTGGCTCTAGGTAAGTGATCACACCATTGTGGTCATCTGGCTTGTTAAGATCTTTTTTGTATAGTTCTTCTGTGCACTCTTGCCACCTCTTCTTAATATCCTCTGCTTCTTTTAGTTTCATACCGTTTCTGTCTTCTATTGTGCCCATCTTTGCACAAAATACTCCCTTTGTATCTCTATTTTTCTTGAGATCTCTAGTCTTTCCCATTCTATTGTTTTCCTCTATTTCTTTGCATTTTTCACTTAAGAAGGCTTTCTTATCTCTTCTTGCTACTCTCTGAAACTCTGCATTCAGATGACTATATCTTTCCTTTTCTCCTTTGCCTTTTGCATCTCTTCTTTTCTCAGCTATTTGTAAGGTATCCTCAGACAATCATTTTGCCTTGCTGGTTTCTTTCCCTTGGGGATGGTTTTGATCACTGCCTCCTGCAATAAGGAGCTCATGATCTGAGACACAGTCAGCATCTGGTCTTGTTTTTGGTGACTGTATAGAGCTTCTCATTTTCAGCTGCAAAGAGTATAATCAATTTGATTTCAGTATTGACCATGTGTTGTTGCTCATGTGTAGAGTCTTCAATTTTTTGCTGTTGGAAGCAAGGTGTTTCCTATGATCAGTGTGTTCTTTTGGCAAAACTCAGCTAGTCTTTGCCTTTGCATCTTCTCCATTGTTTTTCTAAGATCCTGGATCTTCTTCACTATCATTATCTTTTTTTTTTTTTTATATATTCCGGAATGTTGCCTATCTTTACTTCATTTATTTTTTTTGGGAATGGTGGGAGGATTTATCTTGTCCCTTCACTTGGTGCATAGCATTCTGTTTTGTCATTATGATTAACTTTCTGTAATGTGGTTTTTGTTTTAATTGCTGTGGGACTATGGTTCTTCTGGCTTCTTCTGTCTACCCTCTGATGGAAGAGGCTAGGAGGTTTCTGCAAGCTTCCTCACAGGAGGGACTCAGTTCAGTTCAGTCCCTCAGTCATGTCCAACTTCCCCTTTCAGATTTTCTGGCCCCTTTTTATTTGGAGGTGCAGCACATTATCAGCATCATCCTTTAATATTTGAAATAGCTCAGCTGGAACTCCATCACCTCCACTAGCTTTGCTCATAGGAATGCTTCCTAGGGCCCACTTGATTTTGCATTCTAAGTTGTCTGGCTCTAGGTAAGTGATCACACCATTGTGGTCATCTGGCTTGTTAAGATCTTTTTTGTATAGTTCTTCTGTGCACTCTTGCCACCTCTTCTTAATATCCTCTGCTTCTTTTAGTTCCATACCGTTTCTGTCTTCTATTGTGCCCATCTTTGCACAAAATACTCCCTTTGTATCTCTATTTTTCTTGAGATCTCTAGTCTTTCCCATTCTATTGTTTTCCTCTATTTCTTTGCATTTTTCACTTAAGAAGGCTTTCTTATCTCTTCTTGCTACTCTCTGAAACTCTGCATTCAGATGACTATATCTTTCCTTTTCTCCTTTGCCTTTTGCATCTCTTCTTTTCTCAGCTATTTGTAAGGTATCCTCAGACAATCATTTTGCCTTGCTGGTTTCTTTCCCTTGGGGATGGTTTTGATCACTGCCTCCTGCAATAAGGAGCTCATGATCTGAGACACAGTCAGCATCTGGTCTTGTTTTTGGTGACTGTATAGAGCTTCTCATTTTCAGCTGCAAAGAGTATAATCAATTTGATTTCAGTATTGACCATGTGTTGTTGCTCATGTGTAGAGTCTTCAATTTTTTGCTGTTGGAAGCAAGGTGTTTCCTATGATCAGTGTGTTCTTTTGGCAAAACTCAGCTAGTCTTTGCCTTTGCATCTTCTCCATTGTTTTTCTAAGATCCTGGATCTTCTTCACTATCATTATCTTTTTTTTTTTTTTATATATTCCGGAATGTTGCCTATCTTTACTTCATTTATTTTTTTTGGGAATGGTGGGAGGATTTATCTTGTCCCTTCACTTGGTGCATAGCATTCTGTTTTGTCATTATGATTAACTTTCTGTAATGTGGTTTTTGTTTTAATTGCTGTGGGACTATGGTTCTTCTGGCTTCTTCTGTCTACCCTCTGATGGAAGAGGCTAGGAGGTTTCTGCAAGCTTCCTCACAGGAGGGACTCAGTTCAGTTCAGTCCCTCAGTCATGTCCAACTCTTTGGGACCACCATGGACTTCAGTATGCCAGACTTCCCTGTCCTTCACCATTTCCCAGAGCTTGCTCAAACTTATGTCCATTGACTCAGTGATGCCATCCAACCATCTAGCCCTCTGTCATCCCTCATCCCTTCTGTCTTCTATTTTTTTTCCCAGAATCAGGATCTTTTCCAGTGAGTCATCTCTTTATATCAGGTTGCCAAAGTATTGGAACTTCAGCTTCAGCATCAGTCATTCCAATGAATATTTAGGGTTTATTTCCTTTAGAATTAACTAGTTTGATCTCCTTGCAGTCAAAGGAACTCTCAGTAGTATACTCAAGTAGCCACAATTCAAAGGCATCAATTCTTTGGTACTCAGCCTTCTTTATGGTCCAAATCTCACATCCACATCCACACATGACTACTGGAAAACCATAGCTGTGACTATATGGACCTTTGTCAGCAAAGTTATGTCTCTGCTTAGGGAGAGACTGACCATGAGAAAAACTGGGTCTTGGGCTGCTGGGCAGGGCCTTGTTTAGTAAAGTTTTAATCCAATTATCTGCTAACTGGTGGGGTTTCTCCTTCCCTTGTAGTTGTTCGGCCTGAGGCAGCACAGCCCTGGGGTCTGTAGAGTCTATTGTAGGCTAAATGGTGGCTTCCAAGAGTGCTGACCTCCAGAGGAAGCTTCCCAGACTGTTGCTGCCAGTGTTCCAGTCCCAGTGTTGAGCCATGCTGACCCATACCTCCATATGAGACCCTTCAGCAGTAGCAGGAAGTTTTGGTTCAGTCTCCCGTGGGGTCACTGCTCCTCTCCTCTGAGTCTTGGTGTACACAAGATGTTTATTTGTAACCTCCAAGACTTGAGTCTCTATTTCCCCCAGTCCTGTGGAAATCCTATAATCAAATTGCACTAGACCTCAAGGTCATATTCCCTTGGATTCCCAGTCTCTTTGTTGGATCCCCAGGCAGGGAAGCCCTGACATAGGCCTCAGAACCTTCACAACAGTGAGAAAACTTCTTTGGTATTTTTGTTCTCCAGTTTGCAAGTCACCCAACCAGGATGTATCAGATTTGATTTTTCATGATTGTGTCCCTCTGCTTCTTTGTCTTTGAATATGGGGTATCTTTTTTGGGGGGGTGGGGGGTCGGGGGGTGGGTACCAGTATGCTCCTGTCGATGGCTGTTCCACAGCTAGCTGTGATTTTGGTGGAGATATTCTCATTTCTTAGTCATAACAGACAGCATAGATAATGGGAAAATTTTGAGCTGATATTCACATGGGACTTTCAAAACAGTTTTTTATTTGTCTTATATCACAGAGTACATCACACAGGATTATCCACTTTTCTTCTCTGATTACCCCTGCCCTTTTCCAGCGTCCTTTCTCCCGGGAAAGGTGGTTTAGGGGTAAAGAAACTTCAGATCTGTGACTCAGAAGCAGGAGTATTTAAGTCACCCATTTATCAAAATCTGTCAAAATCGCTGACCTCAGGCAGCCCTTCAGTCTAGGTTTCTGGGATGAATTCTAAGTATAGACAGGAGAATTTTAATAATTTTTGACCAAGAGTCTGAGACTCCTTCTCTCCTGGATCCTCTAACTAGTGTCCCAGTAATGTGATGAATGCATGTCTGGAACTCCAGCAGATGGTCTTCAGATGTTGTGATCTGCTTGCCAGACTGGATTGTACTCATTTATAATAGGTTTTCAAGCCCACTATTTCTTAGACTCAAATAGGAATTCTATTTCCTGTAATCAAGGGACTGAAATTTTAAAAAAATAAATAAAAAAGAACTATATAAACAAATAACAATATGACATATATAAAGTTCTAAATAAGCTCCAGACTGAAAGAATATATAAAGAATACAAAGACAGGCTTAACAGAATGTCTGGAAGAGCAGGGAAAGGCTCACTGACGTGACATGGAAAGAAAGGGAAGAGCACTGCATTCAGCTAGAATAAGCACACATATGAAGACATAAAGTTATTAGAAGGGAATACATGGCATATCAAAGCTAGATTAAGAAGTGGCTAAACTGGCAGTTGCCAGGGGCCAAGGGAAATTTGAAAGGCCCTGGAATTATAATAAAATGGAAACACTGTCCTTTCCAAGCTCTCACTTAGGAAAGATACTAGAAATTGATAAGCCACAGTGAAATTGCCTGGAGAGACACAAGAGGCAGTAGGGGTTGCCAAAGGCAATCCTAGCCATTCCTCTATAATGGGATCCCCTCCCCTCCATGGAATTAAAAACAGTGTTCAAATACTATAAGCCTCAAACTCAGTGTTTAGTGGGTGTGTGGGTGTGTCCATCTGACCCCGTGGTCCATAACAAAGCACTGAGAAACAATGCTGACATGGTAGTAATAATTCTAGATCCTGGCCTCAAGCACTTCATATGTACTAACTCATTCAAGCCTCATCACCACTCTATGTTGTGGGTACTATAATCTCCATATTTCAGATGAAGAAAAGAAAGCATAAAGTGGTTAAATAACTTTCTAAAACTCACACAGCAAGGACAGAACTAAAATTTAAACCAAGGTGGCTACTCCCAGAGTCTCCACACTAAATCATCACAATGTTTTTACATTTTGAGTTTTTAACTTTACCCTTTGGGCACTGAAGACCTGACAGGTTTAGGGTTTTAAGCAATGAAGCAATAATTTGTGTATGAAGATCACTGTGGAGAAATTTGAGAAGACTGGAAAAAGCTGGGAGAAGCTGAACCCAAAACAAGGATGGGGACTACTTTCCTTGTCAGAGAAAAAGACTGTAGGGCCTGAGTTTGCAGAGGAGAGAGAGACTGAGGTTGTCAGGAGGCCAAATCACCAAGATCTGGTAACGTGTGGTAACTGGCAACCAAGAAAGAAAATCAAGGCTTTGATGATTGAGTAAATGAGAAAAAAGCATTTTATTTGGAAAAGATTTATTTCTGGCCATGCTGAGCTTGAGGTCCTGGAAGTCACAAGATAGAGACTGAGTAAGTAAAGAGATCTGGGAAACTGTGTATAATCAACAACACTGAAGGTACACAAGAGGATGGAAACCCAGGAAGAGAGATGAGGGTAGCAGACAGGACCCTGAAAGTCAGTGTTTAAGCCAAGGCAGAAAAAGCAGGGAAAGAAACTCAACAGTGATTTAAAAGATACTAGAAGAAAGAAGAAAGTGGAGTTGTTTAAAGCATGAGAAAGTTCTGGAAAAGAAGAAAAAGTTAACTGTGTAAGATGCTTCAGGAGGAGCTAATAAAATGTGCTGATAATAGGCCCCTAAATAAGCCAAAAAAGCTTTCTAGACAACTGAGTTCTTCCCTCCTACCTCTACCCTTATGTTCTATGCCCTAAATTTCTGACCAATTCTAGTGGCAGGACAAGTTTCCAACCCCAGGCTCCCAGCCTTGACTTTTACAGCCACAGGGAAGTATCTCATACAAGCATTCATTATATTTCTGCATCCTTCTTTGTATATAAAGATTATAGATATATTTCCTTAGGTTGAAGGAAAGAAACCAAGAAAACCACATATGTTCTCTACCTTTGTGTTTTGATCCACAATTTTCTTCAAATTTTTCAACAGATGATTATTTGGACCACCTTCTTTCTCGTTAACATATACAATTCTGTCCAGGTCAGGAAAGTTTCGGTTCAGATCTATTCCCTGGGCATTGCTTCGACCCACGAACCAGTCCTTCAGCTCACCAGGCTAAGAAAAAAAAAAAAAAAATCAGATGAAAATCATCCATTATTTATTATTAATGCTATCATCTATTTAAAATCTTCAATAATGGTTTTTAAAACAATATATTAAGATGACTTATTTCAACAATGACCTCCGACAATGGTATTTTATTATCTAAAATGTAAATGAAAGTACCAGGTTTGAAGTATTTGTTATAGATATTTTTAAATGAACAATATTTCAATGAACAATATTTTCAATATTAATAAGAATTATATTTAAAAGATAGTCAGGGCTTCCCTGGTGGTCCAGTGGATAAGGATACTGCCTTGCAGTGCAAGGGGCGCCGGTTCGATCCCTGGCCTGGGAAGACCCCACGTGCCGCGGAGCAGCTGGACCGATGTGTCCAATTGCCGAGCCGGAGCTCTGGAGCGCATGCACCCAGAGCCGGTGCTCTGCAGCGACAGACGCCACCGCGATAGGAGGCCCACAGGAGCCAAAGAACAAAGACGGATGAAAATAGAGAAATGAAAGACCAATAGAAGTGGCCCGCCCGCTCCCCTCCCTCCCCAACCCGACCCCTGTCCAAAATAAATAAATAAATAAATCTTTAAAAAAAATAATAATAATAATAATAATAACAATAATAATAATAAAAAGATAGTCAATGGAAAATTGCAAAAATAAAAGTCTATATATGTTAGCTAGTAATGTAGATGGTGTGGATCACAGCACCGTACTCTTTTCTTGGTTTAAATAAAATATTCACTGCTTCTGAAAACCACTGCAATCTACTTATAAATATTCAAAAGAATAAATTATAGACACTTAAAATGAGTTTAACATGAATTATTTACATATTGCCTCTCTCTTATAGTCTTCATGAAATTATCTGAGCTCTGTAACTTTGTTTCAGCTTTCTAAATTGAAAAATTTCTTGTTTAATTATAAGCCCTTTATTTCTCTAATGGTGTAATCCAGGAACCTATTAAATTTCTAGAATATTCAGTTATATTCCATAAAGTAGATTTTCTTGTTTTACTATTAAATACCACTAAATCTCTAATACAGAGAAAATGCCCATATTCTTAAAGTCATGTATACTCAGATGCCATAAACTGTGAGGAATCAAAACCCATAAGACCAGAAAATAGCAAAGGCAGTTTTTTTATCCATCCTGTCTTACAATCCTGAATATCACCTTAAAATAGTCAATAATTTAATTTTCTATATACCAGAATACACTAGAATTTTTGTCTTCATAACATGAGAAATTATACCAATGTTAAACTTACAGAAATTCACTGTTTGGGTTTCTTACAAGGTCAAACTATCAGGTAAATGAATCTTTTAGTTTTAATGCACAAAGCAACTTCTTAACTACAGATTAACATACTAAATATATACTTTTATATGTTCCCATTAAATAACAAAAGTATTTCGAATTGAAGGAAAAACAACAAATAAAATGTCTCCCATTCCTGTCCAAACAAAAAGGGGGCACACTTAATTATGAAAACATAAATATCACCCAGTTTCTCTAACAGTTAAAATGAACTAAATTAACTTTTGACTTAATGGTAGGAAGGTTTTGTTCTGTTTGTTTTTTACTTTATGGATTATATATGTCAATAGATAATGATAGGATTAAACATCCATTGGCTTTCCCTGGTAGCTCAGCTCATAAAGAATCTGCCTGCCATGCAGGAGACCCCAGTTCAATTCCTGGGTCAGGAAGATCCTGTGAAGAAGGGATAGACTACCCACTCCAATATTCTTGGGCTTCCCTGGTGGCTCAGACGGTAAAGAATCTTCCTCTAATGTGAAGACCTGGGTTTAATTCTTGAATTGGGAAGATCCCCTGGAGAAGGGATAAGCTATGCATTTCAGGATTCTTGCCTGGAGAATACCATGGCTTGTCCATGGGATCACAAAGAGTGGGACACAACTTGACTTTTACTTTTAAACATTATAGAACGTTATCTAGCCAAAAATCCTTATTCCTGATATAAGTAGAGGATGATATGATATCATCTCATTTAGAGACAACAATGTCCTCATCCTTCAACATATTGCAGTAGACAGTTGTTAACCTTTTGTTTTTTGGAAAGAAAATTACCTAATCACAAATATGAATAAAAAATATGATTAAATTAACAACTATAACCAAACAATTGAATAAAATTTCTTATTTGCAACTTCTGCTGAAGAAAACCTCACCCACCAATCGTTACCTTCTGAACTTTTTCCTTACCAGGAAATTGAACACCATATCACTTATACCTAGCCCTGCACTCTCTGTAAGCTTCATATGAGCATCCCTTGCTTTTTTATGAAAAAACAACTTACAATCCTGAATATCACCTTAAAATAGTCAATAATTTAATTTTCTATATACCAGAATACACTAGAATTTTTGTCTTCATAACATGAGAAATTATACCAATGTTAAACTTACAGAAATTCACTGTTTGGGTTTCTTACAAGGTCAAACTATCAGGTAAATGAATCTTTTAGTTTTAATGCACAAAGCAACTTCTTAACTACAGATTAACATACTAAATATATACTTTTATATGTTCCCATTAAATAACAAAAGTATTTCGAATTGAAGGAAAAACAACAAATAAAATGTCTCCCATTCCTGTCCAAACAAAAAGGGGGCACACTTAATTATGAAAACATAAATATCACCCAGTTTCTCTAACAGTTAAAATGAACTAAATTAACTTTTGACTTAATGGTAGGAAGGTTTTGTTCTGTTTGTTTTTTACTTTATGGATTATATATGTCAATAGATAATGATAGGATTAAACATCCATTGGCTTTCCCTGGTAGCTCAGCTCATAAAGAATCTGCCTGCCATGCAGGAGACCCCAGTTCAATTCCTGGGTCAGGAAGATCCTGTGAAGAAGGGATAGACTACCCACTCCAATATTCTTGGGCTTCCCTGGTGGCTCAGACGGTAAAGAATCTTCCTCTAATGTGAAGACCTGGGTTTAATTCTTGAATTGGGAAGATCCCCTGGAGAAGGGATAAGCTATGCATTTCAGGATTCTTGCCTGGAGAATACCATGGCTTGTCCATGGGATCACAAAGAGTGGGACACAACTTGACTTTTACTTTTAAACATTATAGAACGTTATCTAGCCAAAAATCCTTATTCCTGATATAAGTAGAGGATGATATGATATCATCTCATTTAGAGACAACAATGTCCTCATCCTTCAACATATTGCAGTAGACAGTTGTTAACCTTTTGTTTTTTGGAAAGAAAATTACCTAATCACAAATATGAATAAAAAATATGATTAAATTAACAACTATAACCAAACAATTGAATAAAATTTCTTATTTGCAACTTCTGCTGAAGAAAACCTCACCCACCAATCGTTACCTTCTGAACTTTTTCCTTACCAGGAAATTGAACACCATATCACTTATACCTAGCCCTGCACTCTCTGTAAGCTTCATATGAGCATCCCTTGCTTATGAGAATATATATACAAACCTGTAAAAAAAAATTACATGCTCTACTCTAATCTGACCCACACCAACCTGAGATGCTGCCTTCTCAAAGCCATCAGGATTCAGGGAGGGCATGATGTGGATCCGGGTGTTGTGTATCAGCTGGACAATTGTCTCATTCCCTTTTTGGTACTCATTGCACAGGTACTGGGCCAGAAAAATGAGCAGTTCCCGTCCAACAGCTTCGTTGCCATGCATATTTCCAATATATTTAAATTCAGGTTCACCTAGAAGCCCAAAAACAGATAGCATAGAGACTTTTTCTTTCATACCAAAGAGAAGGCAAATAACACAAAGTGTAAAAAACTAAAATGTACAGTTACTAATCTATTACACACAGCTCATAACTTCTTTGCCCTCCACATCTGATGCCTAAGAAAACTAAACATAAAATATTTCAAATGTTCCTTCCACCTTTCTAATTCTCTCTCCCCAGTCTTCCACTTGGTCTACACTGAATCTTGATGACAAAATCATAAGTCTAACTTCTAATCTAAGTGTATTTGGAGATACAATATTTAAGGAGGCAATTAAGGTTAAATGAGGTCATAATCCAGAAGAACTATTGTCCTTAGAGGAAAAGGAAGAGAGGGATAGCAGAGGCAAGAAGAACTACAATCCTACACCTTTAGAATGAAAACAATAAAGAAAGTTTCACAAAATGTAAAGGCAAAGGATTATGTCCTAGATGAAGGAAAAGAAGAAATCCCCAAAAACAATGGCATTTCAGGATTCTTGCCTGGAGAATACCATGGCTTGTCCATGGGATCACAAAGAGTGGGACACAACTTGACTTTTACTTTTAAACATTATAGAACGTTATCTAGCCAAAAATCCTTATTCCTGATATAAGTAGAGGATGATATGATATCATCTCATTTAGAGACAACAATGTCCTCATCCTTCAACATATTGCAGTAGACAGTTGTTAACCTTTTGTTTTTTGGAAAGAAAATTACCTAATCACAAATATGAATAAAAAATATGATTAAATTAACAACTATAACCAAACAATTGAATAAAATTTCTTATTTGCAACTTCTGCTGAAGAAAACCTCACCCACCAATCGTTACCTTCTGAACTTTTTCCTTACCAGGAAATTGAACACCATATCACTTATACCTAGCCCTGCACTCTCTGTAAGCTTCATATGAGCATCCCTTGCTTATGAGAATATATATACAAACCTGTAAAAAAAAATTACATGCTCTACTCTAATCTGACCCACACCAACCTGAGATGCTGCCTTCTCAAAGCCATCAGGATTCAGGGAGGGCATGATGTGGATCCGGGTGTTGTGTATCAGCTGGACAATTGTCTCATTCCCTTTTTGGTACTCATTGCACAGGTACTGGGCCAGAAAAATGAGCAGTTCCCGTCCAACAGCTTGCCATGCATATTTCCAATATATTTAAATTCAGGTTCACCTAGAAGCCCAAAAACAGATAGCATAGAGACTTTTTCTTTCATACCAAAGAGAAGGCAAATAACACAAAGTGTAAAAAACTAAAATGTACAGTTACTAATCTATTACACACAGCTCATAACTTCTTTGCCCTCCACATCTGATGCCTAAGAAAACTAAACATAAAATATTTCAAATGTTCCTTCCACCTTTCTAATTCTCTCTCCCCAGTCTTCCACTTGGTCTACACTGAATCTTGATGACAAAATCATAAGTCTAACTTCTAATCTAAGTGTATTTGGAGATACAATATTTAAGGAGGCAATTAAGGTTAAATGAGGTCATAATCCAGAAGAACTATTGTCCTTAGAGGAAAAGGAAGAGAGGGATAGCAGAGGCAAGAAGAACTACAATCCTACACCTTTAGAATGAAAACAATAACCACAGAAAGTTTCACAAAATGTAAAGGCAAAGGATTATGTCCTAGATGAAGGAAAAAGAAGAAATCCCCCAAAAAACAACTAAATGAAGTAGAGACAGGCAACTTTCAGAAAAACAATTCAGAATAATGATAGTAAACATGACCTAGGATCTTGAAAAAAGAATTTTGAGGCAAAGATTGAGGAGATGCAAGAGATGGTTAATAAAACCCTAGAAGAGCTAAAGAGCAGACATGAACAACCCAAAATTTTAAAAAATATACAAGGAATCAATAGCAGAATACTGAGGCATAATAATAGATCAATAACCTTGAAGAAAGAATGGTAGATATCACTGCTGAAGAACAGAATAAAGAAAAAAGAATGAAAAGAAATGAAGACAGCATACGAGACTTCTGGGACAACAGTTAATGCACCAACATTCACATTATAAGGGTCCCAGAAGGAGAAGAGAGAGAAAGGACCTGAGAGAATATGTGAAGTCACATTAAAAGAAAATACTGAAGATGGTGGAGGAGTAGGTTGTTGTGGAGTGCATCTCTCTCCACAGATTCATCAGGGATACACCTTTAGACACAGAAGTGCTTGGAGAACACCAGCTAAGAGTAGGCATGAGTACCTGACTACAGGAAAAGAATATGCAAAGTTCCCTCTCAAAGCCCAGTTAGGGCAGAGGAAGTAGGGGAGAAACAGATAGCCTGGGGCAATTGTTTGAGACATCAAAACCCTAACACAAAGTGTAAAAAACTAAAATGTACAGTTACTAATCTATTACACACAGCTCATAACTTCTTTGCCCTCCACATCTGATGCCTAAGAAAACTAAACATAAAATATTTCAAATGTTCCTTCCACCTTTCTAATTCTCTCTCCCCAGTCTTCCACTTGGTCTACACTGAATCTTGATGACAAAATCATAAGTCTAACTTCTAATCTAAGTGTATTTGGAGATACAATATTTAAGGAGGCAATTAAGGTTAAATGAGGTCATAATCCAGAAGAACTATTGTCCTTAGAGGAAAAGGAAGAGAGGGATAGCAGAGGCAAGAAGAACTACAATCCTACACCTTTAGAATGAAAACAATAACCACAGAAAGTTTCACAAAATGTAAAGGCAAAGGATTATGTCCTAGATGAAGGAAAAAGAAGAAATCCCCCAAAAAACAACTAAATGAAGTAGAGACAGGCAACTTTCAGAAAAACAATTCAGAATAATGATAGTAAACATGACCTAGGATCTTGAAAAAAGAATTTTGAGGCAAAGATTGAGGAGATGCAAGAGATGGTTAATAAAACCCTAGAAGAGCTAAAGAGCAGACATGAACAACCCAAAATTTTAAAAAATATACAAGGAATCAATAGCAGAATACTGAGGCATAATAATAGATCAATAACCTTGAAGAAAGAATGGTAGATATCACTGCTGAAGAACAGAATAAAGAAAAAAGAATGAAAAGAAATGAAGACAGCATACGAGACTTCTGGGACAACAGTTAATGCACCAACATTCACATTATAAGGGTCCCAGAAGGAGAAGAGAGAGAAAGGACCTGAGAGAATATGTGAAGTCACATTAAAAGAAAATACTGAAGATGGTGGAGGAGTAGGTTGTTGTGGAGTGCATCTCTCTCCACAGATTCATCAGGGATACACCTTTAGACACAGAAGTGCTTGGAGAACACCAGCTAAGAGTAGGCATGAGTACCTGACTACAGGAAAAGAATATGCAAAGTCTCTCAAAGCCCAGTAGGGCAGAGGAAGTAGGGGGAGAAACAGAAGCCGGGGCAATTGTTTGAGACATAGAGACATTTGAGGCTGCGAGTGAAGCAGCTGATTTGTGACAGTGTGAATGAGAATGAGAATCATACAGATAGTCGCTGCTGCAGCCGTATCTACTTCAGACAAGGACATGGGTCCCCTGGAAGGTTGCAGAGGTGGGAGCTGCAGCATGAGGATTGTGGAGCTGTCCTAGGATAAGGTCTGCTGTTGACTGTGAGGAGATGGCTGAGGAGATGTGAGAGAAGAGACTGTGGTGGGAAATGCCTTTGGAGGAAAATCAGGCACCTATGGAAGCAAGGTGATGGTGTTGAGTCATGCATAGGGAATGGAGCCATCACTATAGCCCTCTCCCTCCTAAAATACCAGCACTGGCAGCTAAACAATAGAGAGACTGGTCCTTCGAGTGCCTGACACACCAAAAAACAGAGAAAGACCCCATCCAGGACAGCCCTTTTAATGCCTGATGCACCAAACAACAAAATAGGACGCTAAAGTAGGTGCTCCAAAGTAGGAGCACTTTTAGTGCCTGAACAGGCAGAACAACAGAAAAACATCAACCAAAGAGGCCTTCTGATCAGCAACCACCAGAGGCAAGAAAAAGACACTGATAGAATAGCTCTTGTGGCTGAGGCAGTCTGTGTCCCTGCACACTTGGTGCCATTAGGGTCCTTGTGACCCAAGCCACTGTGCATCCTTTATACTCAATCCTCACTGGGGCAGAGTGGCCAGGGGCTAGAAGAAACACAAATAGCACCATATCTCCTGTGACAACTGCCGCCAGTGCTCCTGACTAGCCGAGACTGCCAGGGTCCCTGAAATCCAAGAAACCACGCCATGTTCATGCATTATCACCACTGGGACAGAGATGCTAGAGGCTAGACAAAGTCCTATGTCTGTGCATGCAGAGGCACTTCTGCCCTTTCAGACTCTTTGCAGCTCTTTGGACTGTGGTCTGTCAGGTTTCTCTGTCTGGGGAATTCTCCAGGCAGGAAAGATGCAGTGGGTTGCCATTGCCTTATAGACCACCATATGCCCAGCTACCCTGAATACCTAGTTCTGTCAGGGCCTCTGTGAGTTAAGTAGCTGCACTACCTCCACACTTGGCCCTCACTAGGGCAGACCCAGGTCCTCTCGGCAGCTTCACGAGCAAATCCCAGTGGAGGACCCACATGCAGAGATGGAAATAAAATCACAATTAAAATCCAGGGGCAGGGTGGATAAGGAAGAGAACACAAAACCTCACTGGCTGTACAAGCTATAGATTAAAACCACATGATCAACTAGGAATATTTTTCTATATATTTCATAGACAAAGAAAACACAGTAGTTCTGATAGATACATTACTGGGAAATGCCTTTGGAGGAAAATCAGGCACCTATGGAAGCAAGGTGATGGTGTTGAGTCATGCATAGGAATGGAGCCATCACTATAGCCCTCTCCCTCCTAAAATACCAGCACTGGCAGCTAAACAATAGAGAGACTGGTCCTTCGAGTGCCTGACACACCAAAAAACAGAGAAAGACCCCATCCAGGACAGCCCTTTTAATGCCTGATGCACCAAACAACAAAATAGGACGCTAAAGTAGGTGCTCCAAAGTAGGAGCACTTTTAGTGCCTGAACAGGCAGAACAACAGAAAAACATCAACCAAAGAGGCCTTCTGATCAGCAACCACCAGAGGCAAGAAAAGACACTGATAGAATAGCTCTTGTGGCTGAGGCAGTCTGTGTCCCTGCACACTTGGTGCCATTAGGGTCCTTGTGACCCAAGCCACTGTGCATCCTTTATACTCAATCCTCACTGGGGCAGAGTGGCCAGGGGCTAGAAGAAACACAAATAGCACCATATCTCCTGTGACAACTGCCGCCAGTGCTCCTGACTAGCCGAGACTGCCAGGGTCCCTGAAATCCAAGAAACCACGCCATGTTCATGCATTATCACCACTGGGACAGAGATGCTAGAGGCTAGACAAAGTCCTATGTCTGTGCATGCAGAGGCACTTCTGCCCTTTCAGACTCTTTGCAGCTCTTTGGACTGTGGTCTGTCAGGTTTCTCTGTCTGGGGAATTCTCCAGGCAGGAAAGATGCAGTGGGTTGCCATTGCCTTATAGACCACCATATGCCCAGCTACCCTGAATACCTAGTTCTGTCAGGGCCTCTGTGAGTTAAGTAGCTGCACTACCTCCACACTTGGCCCTCACTAGGGCAGACCCAGGTCCTCTCGGCAGCTTCACGAGCAAATCCCAGTGGAGGACCCACATGCAGAGATGGAAATAAAATCACAATTAAAATCCAGGGGCAGGGTGGATAAGGAAGAGAACACAAAACCTCACTGGCTGTACAAGCTATAGATTAAAACCACATGATCAACTAGGAATATGTTTCTATATATTTCATAGACAAAGAGAAAACACAGTAGTTCTGATAGCCATGGACATTGGAGGCAAAAGCACACAGAAGGGCCATATTACAGTCTGATCATCTCCCACAGCAGAGTGGAGATTCAGAAAACTCAAGAAAAGCATTGATTATTTTTACATTTTGACTTTTTCTGGATTTTTTTTTCTTTTTTTTTCTCCTCCCCCCATCTTTATTTTCTTCTTCCTCTGTTGTCAACTTTATTAGTACTATTAAATATATTTAACTTCTTAAGATTTTTTTTTTAAACTCATTTTTATTTTGGTTATATACTTCTACCTCTACACTGACCTTTGGCAATTCTGTGGCATTTTGGTTTGGGTTTTGGTTTCCTGCTCCCCTCCCCTTTCTATTTCTTTTTCCTCTGTTGTTGTAGTTCTCAACTTTATTAGTACTATTAGATATATTTAAGTTTTTAAGATTTTCCAATCAGACCTTTCATTTTTATTTTTGTTTTTATTTTTCTTTTTTTTCTGTTTTTTTTTAGCTTTAATCTTTAACTTATAAAAATCTATTATTATTCCTTTCTATAGTTATACCTTTGTTTGCTTTCTCATCTGTTCTTTTCCTGTTGCATGAAACTCTAATATATACAAATCCTCATTATCTACCTCTGTTTAACTTTCCATTTCTATTCTAACATTCTTTTCTATCTTTTCTTTCTCTTCTTTCTTCTCCTCATCATATTTGTTAGCTGGTTTTGTCTTCATTGCTTTATTATCCAGTTAGTACCTTACTTTAGTTTTGTTTTCCAATTTGTGCTTTAGTTTGGTTCTTCTTATCTATTCCTATGTTCTCCAATTCCCAGGCAGGAAAGATGCAGTGGGTTGCCATTGCCTTATAGACCACCATATGCCCAGCTACCCTGAATACCTAGTTCTGTCAGGGCCTCTGTGAGTTAAGTAGCTGCACTACCTCCACACTTGGCCCTCACTAGGGCAGACCCAGGTCCTCTCGGCAGCTTCACGAGCAAATCCCAGTGGAGGACCCACATGCAGAGATGGAAATAAAATCACAATTAAAATCCAGGGGCAGGGTGGATAAGGAAGAGAACACAAAACCTCACTGGCTGTACAAGCTATAGATTAAAACCACATGATCAACTAGGAATATGTTTCTATATATTTCATAGACAAAGAGAAAACACAGTAGTTCTGATAGCCATGGACATTGGAGGCAAAAGCACACAGAAGGGCCATATTACAGTCTGATCATCTCCCACAGCAGAGTGGAGATTCAGAAAACTCAAGAAAAGCATTGATTATTTTTACATTTTGACTTTTTCTGGATTTTTTTTTCTTTTTTTTTCTCCTCCCCCCATCTTTATTTTCTTCTTCCTCTGTTGTCAACTTTATTAGTACTATTAAATATATTTAACTTCTTAAGATTTTTTTTTTAAACTCATTTTTATTTTGGTTATATACTTCTACCTCTACACTGACCTTTGGCAATTCTGTGGCATTTTGGTTTGGGTTTTGGTTTCCTGCTCCCCTCCCCTTTCTATTTCTTTTTCCTCTGTTGTTGTAGTTCTCAACTTTATTAGTACTATTAGATATATTTAAGTTTTTAAGATTTTCCAATCAGACCTTTCATTTTTATTTTTGTTTTTATTTTTCTTTTTTTTCTGTTTTTTTTTAGCTTTAATCTTTAACTTATAAAAATCTATTATTATTCCTTTCTATAGTTATACCTTTGTTTGCTTTCTCATCTGTTCTTTTCCTGTTGCATGAAACTCTAATATATACAAATCCTCATTATCTACCTCTGTTTAACTTTCCATTTCTATTCTAACATTCTTTTCTATCTTTTCTTTCTCTTCTTTCTTCTCCTCATCATATTTGTTAGCTGGTTTTGTCTTCATTGCTTTATTATCCAGTTAGTACCTTACTTTAGTTTTGTTTTCCAATTTGTGCTTTAGTTTGGTTCTTAACTGGTGGATATCATTTTTAGTTTCCTATGTTCACTGTGTAAATCTATTGCACTTTATTTTTTTTCTGGACTCTTGGTTTTGTTATGGATGTATATGTGTGTATTCCATTATTTTAGTTAATATTGGCATGATTTTTTTCATTGCCGTTTGTCATGGGTGTACCTTTTGCTTCTCATTTTTATATATTTCTTTTAATACCATTTAATGTTATACAAACCACCTGTGAAATCTCCATTCTCCAGCCAGAAATCAAGCCCTGGGACTTTGGAGTGGGAGCACTGACTTCAAGACCCTACAGACAAGAGAACTCCTAACACAAAGGTATTAAACAGTGAGAACTTCCACAAAGGTAAGCACTTGTATACAAGACCAAACACTACCCAATTGCCAGTAGCACCTTTTTCAAGACACCTCAAACAAACAAAAAACAAGACAAAAACACAAACCCAATCATCAGGAGAGAAAATTACCACCAAACTCAGCCCTCTCAAACAGAGGGAAAAATAATAATAATAATAATAAACCCACCTCCTCAAATACACTATATGAAGCTTACACAAACCACCAGACCAATCTTACAAGCACAGAAACCAAAATGAAGAAAGACTTCAAAGTCGAATTCTGGAAAAAAGGAGACCTCAAACACAATAAATTCAAAAGTGAATAATAATAATAAGGCAGAGAAAAACTGCACAAAACAAAGAACAACCTAAAAACACACAAGTCCAAATAAATGAAGAGGAATTAGACAAACTATCTGAAAGCGAATTTAAAATAATGGTAGGAAAGATGATCCAAAACTTCAAGAAAAGAATGGAGAAAATGCAAGAATCTACTGAAACATTGAACAAAGTTGCAGAAAAATAGTAACGATAACCAAACAGAGGCAAACAACACAATTACTGAACTTATATGTATGAAACTCTAATATATACAAATCCTCATTATCTACCTCTGTTTAACTTTCCATTTCTATTCTAACATTCTTTTTTATCTTTTCTTTCTCTTCTTTCTCCTCATCATATTTGTTAGCTGGTTTTGTCTTCATTGCTTTATTATCCAGTTAGTACCTTACTTTAGTTTTGTTTTCCAATTTGTGCTTTAGTTTGGTTCTTAACTGGTGGATATCATTTTTAGTTTCCTATGTTCACTGTGTAAATCTATTGCACTTTATTTTTTTTCTGGACTCTTGGTTTTGTTATGGATGTATATGTGTGTATTCCATTATTTTAGTTAATATTGGCATGATTTTTTTCATTGCCGTTTGTCATGGGTGTACCTTTTGCTTCTCATTTTTATATATTTCTTTTAATACCATTTAATGTTATACAAACCACCTGTGAAATCTCCATTCTCCAGCCAGAAATCAAGCCCTGGGACTTTGGAGTGGGAGCACTGACTTCAAGACCCTACAGACAAGAGAACTCCTAACACAAAGGTATTAAACAGTGAGAACTTCCACAAAGGTAAGCACTTGTATACAAGACCAAACACTACCCAATTGCCAGTAGCACCTTTTTCAAGACACCTCAAACAAACAAAAAACAAGACAAAAACACAAACCCAATCATCAGGAGAGAAAATTACCACCAAACTCAGCCCTCTCAAACAGAGGGAAAAATAATAATAATAATAATAAACCCACCTCCTCAAATACACTATATGAAGCTTACACAAACCACCAGACCAATCTTACAAGCACAGAAACCAAAATGAAGAAAGACTTCAAAGTCGAATTCTGGAAAAAAGGAGACCTCAAACACAATAAATTCAAAAGTGAATAATAATAATAAGGCAGAGAAAAACTGCACAAAACAAAGAACAACCTAAAAACACACAAGTCCAAATAAATGAAGAGGAATTAGACAAACTATCTGAAAGCGAATTTAAAATAATGGTAGGAAAGATGATCCAAAACTTCAAGAAAAGAATGGAGAAAATGCAAGAATCTACTGAAACATTGAACAAAGTTGCAGAAAAATAGTAACGATAACCAAACAGAGGCAAACAACACAATTACTGAACTTATATGTATGAAAAGATTAATATGGAAACTTACATTACGATATGAAAAATAGATAACCAATGAGAATTTCCTGTAAGACTCACAGAACTCAAACAGGGGCTCTGCAACAACCTGGAGAGGTGAGCTGGGGAGGCAGATGGAAGGAAGTTCAAGAAGAAGGGGATATATCTATACCTCTGCCTGATTCATACTGATGTTTGGCAGAAAACAACAAAACTCTGTAGGCAATTATTCTTTAATTAAAAATAATAATAAATAGAAAAATTTACAAAAAAAATATTTGAAGTCATAATAGCTGAAAACTTCCCGAATATGGGAAGGAAACCATCAAACAAGTCCAGTAAGCACAGAGAACCCAGGTAGGATAAACACAAGGAGAAACACACCAAGACACATGTTAATCAAATTGACCAAAACTAAAAACAAAGAAAAAAACATTACAAGCAAGAAGGGAAAAATGAAAAATAACTCACAAGGAAGTTACCATAATGCCATCAGCTGATTTCTCTGCCAGCTGAAAGGAGTGTCATGATGTATTTAAAGTGATGAAAGAGAAGAATACATAACCAAGAATACTCTGTGAGAATCTTACTCAGGTTTGATAGAAATATCAAAAGCTTTAAACACGTGAAAGCTCAGGAATTTAGCATCACCAGACAAGCTTTGCAACAAATGCTAAAGGAACTCATCTAGGCAGAAAATAGATGAGCAATTTTAGAAAAAAATCAACATTTCTACATATAATTACTGTTATTTCAAAACTTCATGGGAACAGTAAACCGCAAACTACAATAGATACTCACACACAAAAGAAAAAGCAATGCAAACACCATAATAAATATGTTCATCAAACCACAGGATAACAAAAAAGGAAACAAAGAAAAAAGACCTACAAAAACAAACCCAAAACATTAAACAAAGGGCAATAGGAATATACATATCAATAATTATCTTAGGCCTAAATTAGCTTCTGGGGGATAGTCTTCTATCCTCTTTCCAATTCCTTTAGTTGGAAGTTTTCTCTCTCTCTCTCTCTCTCTTTTTTTTTTTTTAATAAAACTTTTCCTGCGCAAAGCTCTGAGTGACAAAAGTCAAGTATTTTTGATCCCAATGTGAAATCTTTGCCTTTGGAGATCAAGAATCCGACACAATTCAAAGTAGCTAGAATGCACGCTCTTTGAAGACAAGGATCCTGCACCTGACTCAGTGCCTGCATCTGCTATAACAAACCAGATGTGTAATCACCAGTCCCCGACCAGAGATCAAACCATGGAGCAACAGAGAGGGAGTACCAACTCCAAGACCCTACACTACCAAAGAACGCACAATACTAGGAATAATTAAACAGTAAGAACCCCCACAAAGACAAGCACCTGTATACAAGACCTGACATCACCCAACTGACAGTAACACCCTGTGCAAGACATCCAAACAACAAACAAGACAAAAATATGAATCCCAGCATCAGCAGACAGGAATACCATCTAACCCAGGCTGTCCCATCAAAGGGGAAAAGAAATAATTAAATAAATAAAAACTTACCTTCTACTACACTTATGAAAACTTACAAGCAAGAAGGGAAAAATGAAAAATAACTCACAAGGAAGTTACCATAATGCCATCAGCTGATTTCTCTGCCAGCTGAAAGGAGTGTCATGATGTATTTAAAGTGATGAAAGAGAAGAATACATAACCAAGAATACTCTGTGAGAATCTTACTCAGGTTTGATAGAAATATCAAAAGCTTTAAACACGTGAAAGCTCAGGAATTTAGCATCACCAGACAAGCTTTGCAACAAATGCTAAAGGAACTCATCTAGGCAGAAAATAGATGAGCAATTTTAGAAAAAAATCAACATTTCTACATATAATTACTGTTATTTCAAAACTTCATGGGAACAGTAAACCGCAAACTACAATAGATACTCACACACAAAAGAAAAAGCAATGCAAACACCATAATAAATATGTTCATCAAACCACAGGATAACAAAAAAGGAAACAAAGAAAAAAGACCTACAAAAACAAACCCAAAACATTAAACAAAGGGCAATAGGAATATACATATCAATAATTATCTTAGGCCTAAATTAGCTTCTGGGGGATAGTCTTCTATCCTCTTTCCAATTCCTTTAGTTGGAAGTTTTCTCTCTCTCTCTCTTTTTTTTTTTTAATAAAACTTTTCCTGCGCAAAGCTCTGAGTGACAAAAGTCAAGTATTTTTGATCCCAATGTGAAATCTTTGCCTTTGGAGATCAAGAATCCGACACAATTCAAAGTAGCTAGAATGCACGCTCTTTGAAGACAAGGATCCTGCACCTGACTCAGTGCCTGCATCTGCTATAACAAACCAGATGTGTAATCACCAGTCCCCGACCAGAGATCAAACCATGGAGCAACAGAGAGGGAGTACCAACTCCAAGACCCTACACTACCAAAGAACGCACAATACTAGGAATAATTAAACAGTAAGAACCCCCACAAAGACAAGCACCTGTATACAAGACCTGACATCACCCAACTGACAGTAACACCCTGTGCAAGACATCCAAACAACAAACAAGACAAAAATATGAATCCCAGCATCAGCAGACAGGAATACCATCTAACCCAGGCTGTCCCATCAAAGGGGAAAAGAAATAATTAAATAAATAAAAACTTACCTTCTACTACACTTTACATGAAGCTTATACAAACCACTGGGACTTTCTAGGAGGACAGAAACCAAAAAGAAAAAAAAAAATACTCAGCCTCGAAGCCTGAGTAAAGGAGACCTCAAATACAATAAATTAAAAATAAATAATTTTGAAGAGGAAGAGAAACATTGCACAAATGAAGGAACAAACTATAAACACACAAATCCAAATGAGCAAAGAGGAACTAGACAGATTATCTGAAAGAGAATTCAGAAGACTGACTCTAACAATGGTTCAAAACGTCAAAAATAGAATAATAGAGAAAATGCAAGAATCAATTAACACACTGAACAAAGACATACAAGAAATTAAAAATCAACAAATAGAGATAAACAACTCAACTGATGAACTTCAAAATACTCTAGAAGGAATCAATAGTAGAGTATATGAGGTAGAAGAATGGATAAACAAGCTGGAAGATAGAATGATGGAAATAAATCCTGAAGAATAGAATGAAGTACAGCGAATGAAAAGAACAAAGCACAGTCTCAGAGACTTCTGGGATAACATCAAATGCACCAACATTTGAATAATAGTGGTCCCATAAGAAGAGAAAAAGAAAGAGAAAACTTTTGAAGAGATTATAGCTGAAAACTTTCACAGCATGGGAAAGGAAATAGGCAACAAAGTTCAAGATGCACAAAGAGTCCCATACAGGGCAAATCCTAGGAGAAACATGCAAAGACACATACTAGTCAAGCTAACAGATTAAACACAAAGAAAGAATATTAAAAACAGCAAGGGAAAAGCGGCAAGTGATATACAAGGGAAACTCCATACACTTAACTGCTGATCTTTCAGTACAAACTCTTCAGACCAGAAGGGAACAGTAAGACATATTTAAAGTACTAAAAGAGAAAAAACTTACAACCAAGACTACTCTACCCAGTAAGGATCTCACTGAAAACTGATAGAGAAATCAAAAGTTTTACAGATAAGAAAAACTTAAAGAGAATTTAGTATCACCAAAGCAGTCTTATAACAAATGCTAAAGGTACTTGTATAGTCAGCAAACAGAAGAGAAGAAAAAGATCTACAAAACAAACTCCACATTTAAGAAGATAGCAATAGGAGCATTTATATCAATAATTACTTTAAATGTAAATGCATTAAATGCGACAACCAAAAGGCAAAGACTGCCTGAATGGATACAAAAACAAAATATATATGCTGTTCAAAAGAAATGCACTTCAGACCTAGAGACTAGAGACACAGATAGATAGAAAGTGAGAGGATGGAAAAATATACTCCATGCAAATGGAAATCAAAAGAAAGATGGAGTAGGAATCCTCATATAAGGCAAAATAGATCTTAAAGAAGACTGTAAGAGACAAGGCAGGACACTACATAATAAGGCAGAGGAAAACTGCTCAAAAAAGGGAACAACCTGAAAACAATCAATCTAAGAGGAAGACACAACAATTATAAATATCTATGCACCTAACTAGGAGCACCTCGACAGAGAAGGCAAAAACTCTCAACCATAAAAGAGGAAATTAACAGGACAGTAAGACAATAACAGCAGCAGAATTTAACACCTCACTTGCAACAACAGACAGATCATCAAAACAGAAAATTAACATGGAAAGACAAGTCTTAAATGATTCAGTAGAAGAAATAGATGTCATTGATATATTTAGGACATTGTATCCAAACGCAGAAGAACACACTTTCTTTTCAAGTACACATAGAACATTCTCCAGGATAGACCATATTTTGAGTTACAAATGAAACCTAAGTAAATTTAAGAAAATTGAAATCATATCAACCTTCTCTCCTAACAACAATGAGACTAGATATCAATAAAAAGAAAAAAAAATAAAAACACATGGAAATTAAACAATGCATACTAAATAATGAACAGGTTACTGGAGAAATTAAATGGGGAATAAAAAATTCCTAGAAGAAAATGACAATGAAAACACAGCAACTTCAAACCTATGGGATGCAGCAAAAGCAGTTCTAAGAGGACAGTTTACAGCAATACAATCCTACCTTAAGAAAAAAGAAAACATCAAAAAGACAACCTAAATTTACACTTAAAACAACTGGAAAAAGAAGAAGAACAACAAAAAATCCCAAAGTTAGCAGAAGATAGCAATAGGAGCATTTATATCAATAATTACTTTAAATGTAAATGCATTAAATGCGACAACCAAAAGGCAAAGACTGCCTGAATGGATACAAAAACAAAATATATATGCTGTTCAAAAGAAATGCACTTCAGACCTAGAGACTAGAGACACAGATAGATAGAAAGTGAGAGGATGGAAAAATATACTCCATGCAAATGGAAATCAAAAGAAAGATGGAGTAGGAATCCTCATATAAGGCAAAATAGATCTTAAAGAAGACTGTAAGAGACAAGGCAGGACACTACATAATAAGGCAGAGGAAAACTGCTCAAAAAAGGGAACAACCTGAAAACAATCAATCTAAGAGGAAGACACAACAATTATAAATATCTATGCACCTAACTAGGAGCACCTCGACAGAGAAGGCAAAAACTCTCAACCATAAAAGAGGAAATTAACAGGACAGTAAGACAATAACAGCAGCAGAATTTAACACCTCACTTGCAACAACAGACAGATCATCAAAACAGAAAATTAACATGGAAAGACAAGTCTTAAATGATTCAGTAGAAGAAATAGATGTCATTGATATATTTAGGACATTGTATCCAAACGCAGAAGAACACACTTTCTTTTCAAGTACACATAGAACATTCTCCAGGATAGACCATATTTTGAGTTACAAATGAAACCTAAGTAAATTTAAGAAAATTGAAATCATATCAACCTTCTCTCCTAACAACAATGAGACTAGATATCAATAAAAAGAAAAAAAAATAAAAACACATGGAAATTAAACAATGCATACTAAATAATGAACAGGTTACTGGAGAAATTAAATGGGGAATAAAAAATTCCTAGAAGAAAATGACAATGAAAACACAGCAACTTCAAACCTATGGGATGCAGCAAAAGCAGTTCTAAGAGGACAGTTTACAGCAATACAATCCTACCTTAAGAAAAAAGAAAACATCAAAAAGACAACCTAAATTTACACTTAAAACAACTGGAAAAAGAAGAAGAACAACAAAAAATCCCAAAGTTAGCAGAAGAGGAGAAATCATAAAGACCAAAGCAGAAATAAATGACAAAGAAATGAAAGCAACAATGGTAAAGATTAATAAACACAAAAATTGGTTCTTTGAAAGATGAACAATAGCAACAAACCTCTAGCTAGAGTAATCAAAAAAAAGGAGAAGAATCAAATTAACAAAATTAGAAATGAGAAAGGATCATAAGAGACTATTATGAACAACGATATGACAATAAACTGGACAACCTTGAAGAAATGGACAGATTCTTAGAGAAGTTTAATCTTACAAGACTGAACAGGAAGAAATAGAGATTATGAACAACACACTCACAAGCTCAGAAATTGAATCTGTGATCGAAAATCTATCCAAAAGTAAAAGCTCAGGGCCAGACAGCTTCATAGGTGAATCATACCAAACATTTAAAAAGGAGCTAATGCCTATCCTTCTAAAACTCCTTCAAAAATATTGCACAAGAAAGAACACTTCCAAACACATCCTATGAGGCCACCATCACCCTGAGACTAAAACCAGGCAAAGAAAATACTAAAAAAGAAAATTACAGGTGAATATAACTGATGAATGTAGACGCAAAAATCCTCAACAAAATTCTAGTAAAGAGAATTCAGCCCACTCATACACCATGACCAGGCTGGCTTTATCCCAGGGATGCAAGGGTTATACAATATCTGCAAATAAAACAATGTGATACACCATGCCATCAAATTGAAAGATAAAAATCATATACTCTCAAGAGTTGCAGAAAAGCCATTGACAAAATCCAGCATCCATTTTTGATAAAAACTCTTCAAAAAATGGGCATAGAAGGAAGCTATCTCAACACAGTGAAAGCCATATATATGAAGCTCACAGCAAACATAATTCTCAATGATGAAAAACTGAAAACATTCTATCTAAAATCAGGAACAAGATAGGGATGCCCCCTCTCACCTCCACTATTCAACATAGTCTTGGAAGTTCTAGCTACAGTAACTAGAGAAGAAAAACAAATAAAAGAAATCCAGATTTGAAAAGAAGAAGTAAAAGCCTCACTGCAGATGACATGATTCTATATGTAGAAAACCCTAAAGTCACTATCAGAAAATTACTAGAGCTAATCAGCGAATTTAGCAAAGTTGCAGGATACAAAAACAATACACAGAAATCTCTCATATTTCTATATACAAACAATGAAAAAGCAGAAAAAGAAATCAAGGAAGTAATCCCATTCACCGTTACAATGAAAAGAATAAAATATCTAGTAATAAACATAACCCAAGGAGAGAAAAGAACTATACACAGAAAATTATAAGATCAAGTGAAAGAATTCAAAGATGATACAAACAGATGGAGAGATATTCCATGTTCCTACATTGGAACAACATTGTGAAAATGACCATGCTACCATATATAGTCTACAGATTCAAATGACCCCTATCAAATTACCTATGACATTCTTCACAGAACTAGACCAAAAAATAGAACAGTTTATATGGAAACACAAAAGACCCCAAATAGCCAAAACAATCCTGAGAAAGAAGAATGGAGCTGGAGGGATAAGCCTCCCTAACTTCAGACTATACTGCAAAGCAACAGTCATCAAGACAGTATGGTTCTGGCACAAAAACAGAAATACAGATCAATATAACAAGATAGAGAACCCAGAGATAAACCCACGCAGCTATGGGTACCATATTTTTTACAAAGGAGGCAAGAAAATACAATGGGGTGAAGACAGCCTCTTCAATAAGTGGTGCTGGGAAAATTGGACAGCTACATGTAGAATAATGAAGTTGGAACCCTTCCTAATACCATACACAAAGATAAACTCAAAATGGACTAAAGACCTAACTGTAAGACCAGAAACCATAAAACTCTTAGAGGAAAACATAGGCAGAACATTCGATGACATTAATCAAAGCAACATCTATTACCCGCCTCCTATAGTAATGGAAATAACAAATAAATAAATAAGTGGGATCTAATTAAACTCAAAAGCTTTTGCCCAGCAAGGAAAACTATAAACAAGTGAAAAGACAACCCTCACAACAGGAAAAATTAAGCAGGAGAATCAATATGCATAGCAGAGAAAATAAACTTTAAATAGACTTTAAAACAAAAACTCTTATAAGAGACAAGAAAGACACTACATGATGAAAAAAGAGGGCCCCTCTCACCTCCACTATTCAACATAGTCTTGGAAGTTCTAGCTACAGTAACTAGAGAAGAAAAACAAATAAAAGAAATCCAGATTTGAAAAGAAGAAGTAAAAGCCTCACTGCAGATGACATGATTCTATATGTAGAAAACCCTAAAGTCACTATCAGAAAATTACTAGAGCTAATCAGCGAATTTAGCAAAGTTGCAGGATACAAAAACAATACACAGAAATCTCTCATATTTCTATATACAAACAATGAAAAAGCAGAAAAAGAAATCAAGGAAGTAATCCCATTCACCGTTACAATGAAAAGAATAAAATATCTAGTAATAAACATAACCCAAGGAGAGAAAAGAACTATACACAGAAAATTATAAGATCAAGTGAAAGAATTCAAAGATGATACAAACAGATGGAGAGATATTCCATGTTCCTACATTGGAACAACATTGTGAAAATGACCATGCTACCATATATAGTCTACAGATTCAAATGACCCTATCAAATTACCTATGACATTCTTCACAGAACTAGACCAAAAAATAGAACAGTTTATATGGAAACACAAAAGACCCCAAATAGCCAAAACAATCCTGAGAAAGAAGAATGGAGCTGGAGGGATAAGCCTCCCTAACTTCAGACTATACTGCAAAGCAACAGTCATCAAGACAGTATGGTTCTGGCACAAAAACAGAAATACAGATCAATATAACAAGATAGAGAACCCAGAGATAAACCCACGCAGCTATGGGTACCATATTTTTTACAAAGGAGGCAAGAAAATACAATGGGGTGAAGACAGCCTCTTCAATAAGTGGTGCTGGGAAAATTGGACAGCTACATGTAGAATAATGAAGTTGGAACCCTTCCTAATACCATACACAAAGATAAACTCAAAATGGACTAAAGACCTAACTGTAAGACCAGAAACCATAAAACTCTTAGAGGAAAACATAGGCAGAACATTCGATGACATTAATCAAAGCAACATCTATTACCCGCCTCCTATAGTAATGGAAATAACAAATAAATAAATAAGTGGGATCTAATTAAACTCAAAAGCTTTTGCCCAGCAAGGAAAACTATAAACAAGTGAAAAGACAACCCTCACAACAGGAAAAATTAAGCAGGAGAATCAATATGCATAGCAGAGAAAATAAACTTTAAATAGACTTTAAAACAAAAACTCTTATAAGAGACAAGAAAGACACTACATGATGATGATGGGATCAATCGAAGAAGATTTAACAATTGTAAGTACATATGCATCCAACATAGAAGCACCTTAATATATAAGGCAAATAATAATAGCCATAAAGGGAGAAACCAACAGTAACACAATAGTAGTGGGTGGGAGAATTTAGCACTCAACTTAAATCAATGGAGAGATCATCCAGACAAAAAATCAGTAAGAAAACACAGGCCTTAAATGACAAATTATACCAGATGGACCTAACTGATATTTGTAGTGCATTCCATCCAAAAGTGGCAGATTACACATTCTTCTCAAGTGCACATGGAACAGTCTCCAGCATTTACCAGACCATAAAGCAAGCCTTGAAATTTTAGGAAAACTGCAATCATATAAGCATATTTTCCAATCAAACACTATGTGATTAGAAATAAACTAAAAGAAAAAATATAAAAAACACAAAAAATGGGGTCTTAACAATATTCTGCTAAACAACCAATGGATCACTGAATAAATCAAAAAGTGCCTAGAGACAAAAGAAGGTGAAAGCACACTGATCCAAAACCTATGAGATGCAACAAAAGCAGTCCTAAGAGAGAAGTTTATTGCAATACAGTCTTACCTCAGGAAATAAGAAAAATCTCAAATAAGCAACCTAACCTGCACCTAAAACAACTAGAGGAAGAAGAATCTAAAAAGAAATGAAATAAATGAACTTATCTACAAAATAGAAATGGAACCACAGACTTAGGGAACAAATTATGGTTACAGTGGTTGGGGCAGCGAGAGGGGGAAGGGATTATGTACATGTTTGGGATCAATATGTACACACAGTTATACTTAACATGAATAACCAACAAGTTATACTTTAATACCATACACAAAGATAAACTCAAAATGGACTAAAGACCTAACTGTAAGACCAGAAACCATAAAACTCTTAGAGGAAAACATAGGCAGAACATTCGATGACATTAATCAAAGCAACATCTATTACCCGCCTCCTATAGTAATGGAAATAACAAATAAATAAATAAGTGGGATCTAATTAAACTCAAAAGCTTTTGCCCAGCAAGGAAAACTATAAACAAGTGAAAAGACAACCCTCACAACAGGAAAAATTAAGCAGGAGAATCAATATGCATAGCAGAGAAAATAAACTTTAAATAGACTTTAAAACAAAAACTCTTATAAGAGACAAGAAAGACACTACATGATGATGATGGGATCAATCGAAGAAGATTTAACAATTGTAAGTACATATGCATCCAACATAGAAGCACCTTAATATATAAGGCAAATAATAATAGCCATAAAGGGAGAAACCAACAGTAACACAATAGTAGTGGGTGGGAGAATTTAGCACTCAACTTAAATCAATGGAGAGATCATCCAGACAAAAAATCAGTAAGAAAACACAGGCCTTAAATGACAAATTATACCAGATGGACCTAACTGATATTTGTAGTGCATTCCATCCAAAAGTGGCAGATTACACATTCTTCTCAAGTGCACATGGAACAGTCTCCAGCATTTACCAGACCATAAAGCAAGCCTTGAAATTTTAGGAAAACTGCAATCATATAAGCATATTTTCCAATCAAACACTATGTGATTAGAAATAAACTAAAAGAAAAAATATAAAAAACACAAAAAATGGGGTCTTAACAATATTCTGCTAAACAACCAATGGATCACTGAATAAATCAAAAAGTGCCTAGAGACAAAAGAAGGTGAAAGCACACTGATCCAAAACCTATGAGATGCAACAAAAGCAGTCCTAAGAGAGAAGTTTATTGCAATACAGTCTTACCTCAGGAAATAAGAAAAATCTCAAATAAGCAACCTAACCTGCACCTAAAACAACTAGAGGAAGAAGAATCTAAAAAGAAATGAAATAAATGAACTTATCTACAAAATAGAAATGGAACCACAGACTTAGGGAACAAATTATGGTTACAGTGGTTGGGGCAGCGAGAGGGGGAAGGGATTATGTACATGTTTGGGATCAATATGTACACACAGTTATACTTAACATGAATAACCAACAAGAACCTACTGTATAGCACAGGGAACTCTGCTAAAGGTTATGCAGCCACCTGGATGGGGAGTTTGGGGAGACTGGATACATATATATCTATGACTGAGTCCCCTTTGCTGTTCACTTGAAACTACCACAACCTTGTTAATTGTCTATAATACAAAAAAAAAAAAGTTTTGCTTTGTTTTTTTGGTTTTTATTTTTTTAAGAAGTAGCAGAATAGACACAAAAGATTCCTCCATCCCCTCTCTCTCTCTTCACATGCATGAAAAAAGGCAATGTGAGGACACTGCAGACAGTCAGCTACCTGAAAGTCAGGAGAGGGCTCATTAGAAACCAACACTGAAGATACTCTTGAACTTCCAGCTTCCAAAACTGTGAGAAAACAAGTATCTGTTGTGGCATTTTGTTATGGCAGCTGCAGCTGACAAATATACTACTCTACTCCCAAATAACTAACAATAGGACATCCTGTGCCTCCTATCCTTAAACATTGAACTTCCATCCATGTTTTCTTATTTAGTCCCTACCAAACATCCAAAAATAGGTATTATTACCCACCTCTATTTTAAGGTAAGCAAACTAAAATTTCAGAGTGCTTAAGAGATCTTATCTCAGTTACACAGCCAAGGAACCCAGGATTCAAATGCTAGGTCTCCTCATTTAGTTAAGAATCTATGCTTTGTTTGTTTGTTTTAACTATAGTGACTAAAAGCATTAACTTCTAGAGCCAGACTGTGTGTGTTCAAATCCAGGCACAAGAAGGGGAAAGCACACTGATCCAAAACCTATGAGATGCAACAAAAGCAGTCCTAAGAGAGAAGTTTATTGCAATACAGTCTTACCTCAGGAAATAAGAAAAATCTCAAATAAGCAACCTAACCTGCACCTAAAACAACTAGAGGAAGAAGAATCTAAAAAGAAATGAAATAAATGAACTTATCTACAAAATAGAAATGGAACCACAGACTTAGGGAACAAATTATGGTTACAGTGGTTGGGGCAGCGAGAGGGGGAAGGGATTATGTACATGTTTGGGATCAATATGTACACACAGTTATACTTAACATGAATAACCAACAAGAACCTACTGTATAGCACAGGGAACTCTGCTAAAGGTTATGCAGCCACCTGGATGGGGAGTTTGGGGAGACTGGATACATATATATCTATGACTGAGTCCCCTTTGCTGTTCACTTGAAACTACCACAACCTTGTTAATTGTCTATAATACAAAAAAAAAAAAGTTTTGCTTTGTTTTTTTGGTTTTTATTTTTTTAAGAAGTAGCAGAATAGACACAAAAGATTCCTCCATACCCTCTCTCTCTCTTCACATGCATGAAAAAAGGCAATGTGAGGACACTGCAGACAGTCAGCTACCTGAAAGTCAGGAGAGGGCTCATTAGAAACCAACACTGAAGATACTCTTGAACTTCCAGCTTCCAAAACTGTGAGAAAACAAGTATCTGTTGTGGCATTTTGTTATGGCAGCTGCAGCTGACAAATATACTACTCTACTCCCAAATAACTAACAATAGGACATCCTGTGCCTCCTATCCTTAAACATTGAACTTCCATCCATGTTTTCTTATTTAGTCCCTACCAAACATCCAAAAATAGGTATTATTACCCACCTCTATTTTAAGGTAAGCAAACTAAAATTTCAGAGTGCTTAAGAGATCTTATCTCAGTTACACAGCCAAGGAACCCAGGATTCAAATGCTAGGTCTCCTCATTTAGTTAAGAATCTATGCTTTGTTTGTTTGTTTTAACTATAGTGACTAAAAGCATTAACTTCTAGAGCCAGACTGTGTGTGTTCAAATCCAGGCACAAGTCTTACTGGTTGGCCTCAAGTAATTATTTTAGCTCTCTGTGGCTCTGTTTTCCCATTTAAAAATGAAATACTAGGTTCTACTTCACATGCTACTATAAGATCTAAGTGAAATAACGAGTGTCTGGCAAAAAAATAAAAAGTGCTATGTGTTTGCTATAATTTTTAAAATATTATTATTATTTCACATTATCTTATCATTTTGATAATAATAACCTTACATAATCTAGTTTTCTATTTACAAAGGTGCACTAAATACTAAAGATACTTTTATTATCATTACTGTAGAAATGCAGCAAAAGAATATAGGTTTTGTTTAAGGGGGCCAAGAATTCAAACATAAATCATGCTGTCCATTCTATTTTAGAAAGAGTAATAAAACTGAAGAGCATGGCTGCAAAATAATACAAATTAATTTGTTGTTCTGATCCTTTCTGCTTTATACATCCAATAGGTCCAATTTCTGCAATGGAAAAGATCCTCCCATTAAAAAAAAAAGATGCTGAAATAATCCTTCTTTCAGAAATACATTATCTTAATATTTTCTGTGTGAAATTCCTGAGTATATGAGTGACTGCTAGCTACAGAAACCATGCCCCTTGTGAACTCTCAGCCTGAGCTGAAGCTAATCTTAATCTAAGGATCAAGTGGGAGCAGACTTAGAGCTATATTTATATGTCGTTCATATTTCACTTGGTTGGAAAGTCTCCATAAAACTGCCCAGGGACTCTCCCAGAAAGTATGAATGTGGGAAGCAAGTTTCTTTGCTTCAGATTGCAAGTCATAATAATCTTCTAACTTTCTGTCAAACTCACTCTCTCAGTGTGTGTATTTGTGGAACTGAGGTGCAGGGGAGGCTGCCCAGTCCATCGAGACCAGACCAAAAGAAAACAGAGACCAGAAAGTCAGGGGTTCTCAGAAACTTGCCTCCCCAAGTTATTTGAGAATATTGCAGTGTTGAAGACTTTCTGGTCACGTTGCTTTACTCAACACAACTTTGAAGCTTCAGTCACTCAAAATACGTTGGCCCACAACCCATAATAAGCACATGAGCACACTGAAAATATCTATTACTCCTCTGGATTAAAAGACAAAAATTCTTTAATCACTTAAAAGAGAAATAGCAAGCTCATAGCCATCTAGCCAAATTTGGCATCCCAGCGCTTTGACAGAGACTAAACTTATGTTTGAATGTGAGTGCTCTGGCATAGACTATGCTGTTTCCAGTCTACCACAATCCACACCACTCCATATCACTGCTCTATTTATTTTTCAGAATCAGAAAATTTCCAATGTATTTTTGCTTTTTTAACTAGGTAGCAAATTTCAGAAACAAATCTCCCTTAATATCTTTCTTATATTTGTCAGAAGTTAGTAATGACAATAGCAATGGTTTAGGTTAACCTAAGGATGCAAACCCCAGTGTCAGACAGTAGAGGGGTTCCCAAAGAAAGGAAAGCAGCATTCTTAAACTCAAGGAGTGCAGCGTCTGGAGTAGGGTGCAGAATGCAAACAGAAGTCAGCAGGAAGGAAACAATGAAGGAATAAGGAATGTTGGATCTATAATCAACCAGCTTCAAGTCTCCAAAGTGAAATGCTACCATAGCTTCTCTGGGCTATCTAGTCCTTTCCTCCCAAAGCCAGAGATTTTTTTTTTTGAGAAATGAAATATTTTCTGCCATATCAATAAACCAGGATGTCACAGTCAGCAGTAATTACAGTTCTTCAATGTCACCTGGTAAACCCTTAAGGACTTTTGGGAAGGAGAAAAATATCCGTGATCTACCTGTCATCGGACTGCAGCCACTATGGTGAGCCCCAAGGGAGTTCAGAATGTGAAAAACATAGGAGACTGGCCCCAGATAGATGAGGTAGATATGAAAGGATGAATTCAGTGAATCCAGAATCTTGAATCTTCCCATACAGAAGAGTAAATTCTTTGGTGATATCTGGTTTTCTTTCAGTTCAGTTCAGTCGCTTAGCCATGTCCAACTCTGTGACCCCATGGAGTGCAGCACACCAGGCTTTCCTGCCTATCACCATCTCCCAGAGCTTGCTCAAACTCACGTCCATTGATTCAGTGATGCCACCCAACCATATTGTCCTCTGTCATACCCTTGCCATCCTGCCTTCTATTTTTCCCAACATAAGGGAATTTTCCAATGAGTTATCTCTTCACATCAGGTGGCCAAAGTATTGGAGTACTCAGGGTTACTTCCAATGAATATTTAGGGTTGATTTCCTATAGGAGTGACTGGTTTGGTCTCCTTGCACTCCAGGGGAGTCTCAAGAGTCCTACCAACACTACAGTTCAAAGGCATTGACTCTTCCATGCTCAGCCCTCTTTATGCTCCAACTCTCACATCCATACATGACTGCTAGGAAAAGCATAACTTCAACTATATGAACTTCTGTCAGCAAACTGTCTCTGCTTTTAAATATGCTGTCTAGGTTTGTCATAACTTTTCCTCCAAGGAGCAAGCATCTTTTAATTTCATGGCTGCAGTCACCATCTGCAGTGATTTTGGAGTCCAAGAAAATAAAGTCTGTCAAACCCCAGTGTCAGACAGTAGAGGGGTTCCCAAAGAAAGAAAGCAGCATTCTTAAACTCAAGGAGTGCAGCGTCTGGAGTAGGGTGCAGAATGCAAACAGAAGTCAGCAGGAAGGAAACAATGAAGGAATAAGGAATGTTGGATCTATAATCAACCAGCTTCAAGTCTCCAAAGTGAAATGCTACCATAGCTTCTCTGGGCTATCTAGTCCTTTCCTCCCAAAGCCAGAGATTTTTTTTTTTGAGAAATGAAATATTTTCTGCCATATCAATAAACCAGGATGTCACAGTCAGCAGTAATTACAGTTCTTCAATGTCACCTGGTAAACCCTTAAGGACTTTTGGGAAGGAGAAAAATATCCGTGATCTACCTGTCATCGGACTGCAGCCACTATGGTGAGCCCCAAGGGAGTTCAGAATGTGAAAAACATAGGAGACTGGCCCCAGATAGATGAGGTAGATATGAAAGGATGAATTCAGTGAATCCAGAATCTTGAATCTTCCCATACAGAAGAGTAAATTCTTTGGTGATATCTGGTTTTCTTTCAGTTCAGTTCAGTCGCTTAGCCATGTCCAACTCTGTGACCCCATGGAGTGCAGCACACCAGGCTTTCCTGCCTATCACCATCTCCCAGAGCTTGCTCAAACTCACGTCCATTGATTCAGTGATGCCACCCAACCATATTGTCCTCTGTCATACCCTTGCCATCCTGCCTTCTATTTTTCCCAACATAAGGGAATTTTCCAATGAGTTATCTCTTCACATCAGGTGGCCAAAGTATTGGAGTACTCAGGGTTACTTCCAATGAATATTTAGGGTTGATTTCCTATAGGAGTGACTGGTTTGGTCTCCTTGCACTCCAGGGGAGTCTCAAGAGTCCTACCAACACTACAGTTCAAAGGCATTGACTCTTCCATGCTCAGCCCTCTTTATGCTCCAACTCTCACATCCATACATGACTGCTAGGAAAAGCATAACTTCAACTATATGAACTTCTGTCAGCAAACTGTCTCTGCTTTTAAATATGCTGTCTAGGTTTGTCATAACTTTTCCTCCAAGGAGCAAGCATCTTTTAATTTCATGGCTGCAGTCACCATCTGCAGTGATTTTGGAGTCCAAGAAAATAAAGTCTGTCACTGTGTCCATTGTTTGTCCATCTATTTGCCATGAAGTGATGGCACCAGGTGCCATGATTTTTTGAATATTGAGTTTTAAGATAGCCTTTTCACACTCCTCTTTCACCTTCATTAGGAGGTTGTTTGGTTCCTCTTTACTTTCTCTCACAAGGTTGGTTCCATTTACATACCTGAGATTATTGCTATTTCTCCTGGCAATCTTGATTATAGTTTGTGCTTCATCCAGATTGGCATTTCACATGATATTCTCTGAATATAAGTTAAATAAGTAGGGGGATAATATACAGGCTTAAAATACTCCTTTCTCAATTTATAACCAGTCCATTTTACCATGTTCAGTTCTAACTCTTACTTCCTGTCCTGCATACCAGTTTTTGCAGGAGGCTGATAAGATGGTCTGGCATTCCCGTCTCTTTAAGAATTTTCCACAGTTGGTTGTGATCCACACAGTCAAAGGCATTAGCATAATCAATGAAGCAGAAGTAGAGGTTTTTCTGGAATTCCATTGCTCTTTCTGTGATCCAACGGATGTTGGCTATTTGATCTCTAGTTCCTCTGCCTTTTCTAAATTCAGCCTGTACATCTGGAAGTTCTTGGTTCATGTACTGTTGAAGCATAGTGTGGAGGATTTTGAGCACTTCTTTGCTAACATGTAAAATGAGTTGAATTGTGTAGTAGTTTGAACCTTTTTTGATATTGCCCTTCTGTAGGATTGGGATGAAAACTGACCTTTTCCAGTTCTGTGGCCACTGCTGAGTTTTTTAGATTTGCTGGCATATGGAGTGTAGCACTGTAGCAGCAGCATCTTTTAATATTTGAAATAACTCAGCTAGTATTCGATCACCTCCTCTAGCTTTGTTCATAGTAATGTTTCCTTGGGCCCACTTGACTTCTTACTCTAAATGTATGACTCTAGGTGAGGATCACACCATCATGGTTGTCTGGTTCATTACGATCCTTTTTGTATAATTCTTGTGTGCATTCTTTCCACCTCTTCTTAATACCTTCTGCTTCTGTTAGGTCCATACCATTTCTGTCTTTTATTGTGCCTATCATTGCATTTGGTATTTCTAATTTTCTTGAAGGTATCTCTAGTCTTTTCCATTCTATTGCTTTCCTCTATTTTTTTTCATGGTTCATTTAAGAAGACTTTCTTATCTCTTCTTCTATTCCATGCTGATAGGTTCCTCTTTACTTTCTCTCACAAGGTTGGTTCCATTTACATACCTGAGATTATTGCTATTTCTCCTGGCAATCTTGATTATAGTTTGTGCTTCATCCAGATTGGCATTTCACATGATATTCTCTGAATATAAGTTAAATAAGTAGGGGGATAATATACAGGCTTAAAATACTCCTTTCTCAATTTATAACCAGTCCATTTTACCATGTTCAGTTCTAACTCTTACTTCCTGTCCTGCATACCAGTTTTTGCAGGAGGCTGATAAGATGGTCTGGCATTCCCGTCTCTTTAAGAATTTTCCACAGTTGGTTGTGATCCACACAGTCAAAGGCATTAGCATAATCAATGAAGCAGAAGTAGAGGTTTTTCTGGAATTCCATTGCTCTTTCTGTGATCCAACGGATGTTGGCTATTTGATCTCTAGTTCCTCTGCCTTTTCTAAATTCAGCCTGTACATCTGGAAGTTCTTGGTTCATGTACTGTTGAAGCATAGTGTGGAGGATTTTGAGCACTTCTTTGCTAACATGTAAAATGAGTTGAATTGTGTAGTAGTTTGAACCTTTTTTGATATTGCCCTTCTGTAGGATTGGGATGAAAACTGACCTTTTCCAGTTCTGTGGCCACTGCTGAGTTTTTTAGATTTGCTGGCATATGGAGTGTAGCACTGTAGCAGCAGCATCTTTTAATATTTGAAATAACTCAGCTAGTATTCGATCACCTCCTCTAGCTTTGTTCATAGTAATGTTTCCTTGGGCCCACTTGACTTCTTACTCTAAATGTATGACTCTAGGTGAGGGATCACACCATCATGGTTGTCTGGTTCATTACGATCCTTTTTGTATAATTCTTGTGTGCATTCTTTCCACCTCTTCTTAATACCTTCTGCTTCTGTTAGGTCCATACCATTTCTGTCTTTTATTGTGCCTATCATTGCATTTGGTATTTCTAATTTTCTTGAAGGTATCTCTAGTCTTTTCCATTCTATTGCTTTCCTCTATTTTTTTTCATGGTTCATTTAAGAAGACTTTCTTATCTCTTCTTCTATTCCATGAACTCTGTATTCAGAAGGGTATATCATTCCTTTTCTCCTTAGCCTTTCACATCTCTTCCTTTCTCAGCTATTTGTAAGGCCTCTTCAGACAACTATTTTGCACTTCTGCATTTCTTTTTCTTGGGGATGATTTTGATCACTGCCTCCTGTATAATGTTATGAACCTCTGTCCATAGTTCTTCAGGCACTCTATCAGATCTAATCCCTTCAATCTATTTGTCACTTCCACTGTACAACTGTAAGGGATTTGATTTAGGTCATGCTTGAATGGCCTGGTGGTTTTTCCTACTTTCTTCAATTTAAGACTGAAATTTGCAATAAGGAGTTCATGATCTGAACCACAGTCAGATCAAGATCTTGTTTTTGTTGACTGTATAGAGCTTCTCTATCTTTGACTACAAAGAATATAATCAATCCAGTTTTGGTATTAACCATCTATTGATGTCCATGTGTAGAGCCCTCTTTTGAGTCCTTGGAAGAGAGTGTTTGTATGACGAGGGTGGCTTTCTTTAATTAACAACAATCTTGATGTCCAGACTAACTGCACTTAGTTGCAAAACTTCTATATAACCTGGCTTCCCCCCTCACCTCCTTGGAACAGTTCTCTCCAGGTCATTTGAGATGGTGTCTCCTGGGACTGAAGTCTTGAAAATTCTTATTTAAAAACATATAACTCTCAACTTTTAGGCTGTGAGTATTTTTAAGTCAACACCTTTCAGAATACAGTCCTCATCTGGTTCCCTCTGCCTGAAAATCCATCAGCTAATTTCCCACTCCTCTTCACCATAACACCAAAGTTCTCCATAGTGTTATAGCAGGCAGGTAGCTGAATATGGGCAGAAAAGGGGGCGCATGGGCCAGGTGGCAGGAAACCATGCATCTTGTAAACAGTGGACATTCATAGGCAGAAAAAAGAAAAGCAGGAACCTTCAGACTGACAGGAAACCATAAATTCTGAGGTAATAAGTGTCCCAGAGGCAGACAAAGAAAGCTAGGAAAAGGTAAGAATGTCCAATGTCTGAATGTAACCTGTTGCTCATTATGCTCCCATTACAATAACATTTACCTTTGCAGATAAGAAGTACCCATCATGTACTGATGCCATAACATTTCTAATCTAAGATAAATAAGAACAAAAATCTGCACTCCCCTTGGGAAGGTGGAGCTGGGATCAAAATCAGGGAACGAGACCTTCCAAATTCCTCCTTCCCCAATGAATATTTCACCTCTTCATTTGTATGCCCCTCAAAACTAGCTTACCAAAAAAAAACCAAAACAACAAGCTACTCACTTGTCTGCTCTCTCTCCCTCTGAGAGCATATTCTTACTTCAATAAATTCTCACTTTACTTTCTTGATCTCCTGGTATCATTTCTGAATGGGGGCTCTAGCCTGAGGACACTGGGGTCTCCTGAACACTATCTCCTCTCCCATCTTTCAGCCACACTTCCGTCAGCACAGGGCTCTTTCTATGATGCTCTTTACTCCTCGCATATATTTTGCCTTCTCATGCTTATGTTCATAGATGACTATGATTTCTTTAGAGTATTTTTCAGTCTCGTTCCTTTGTTATTTTTATTTATTTATTTATTTTTTAAAGTAGTTTTTTTTTTTTCCTTTGCGGGGGTGGGGTGGGGAAGGCGGGGAGCAGGCGGGCTACTTCTATTGGTCTGTTGTCTAATTTCATACATCTTTGTTCTTTGGCCCATGTGGGCCTCCCATCGCGGTGGCCTCTGTTGTCGCAGAGCACCAGCTCTGGGCGCATGCATTCCAGAGCTGCAGCTCGGTAATTGGACACATCGGTCCATTTTTAAGTCAACACCTTTCAGAATACAGTCCTCATCTGGTTCCCTCTGCCTGAAAATCCATCAGCTAATTTCCCACTCCTCTTCACCATAACACCAAAGTTCTCCATAGTGTTATAGCAGGCAGGTAGCTGAATATGGGCAGAAAAGGGGGCGCATGGGCCAGGTGGCAGGAAACCATGCATCTTGTAAACAGTGGACATTCATAGGCAGAAAAAAGAAAAGCAGGAACCTTCAGACTGACAGGAAACCATAAATTCTGAGGTAATAAGTGTCCCAGAGGCAGACAAAGAAAGCTAGGAAAAGGTAAGAATGTCCAATGTCTGAATGTAACCTGTTGCTCATTATGCTCCCATTACAATAACATTTACCTTTGCAGATAAGAAGTACCCATCATGTACTGATGCCATAACATTTCTAATCTAAGATAAATAAGAACAAAAATCTGCACTCCCCTTGGGAAGGTGGAGCTGGGATCAAAATCAGGGAACGAGACCTTCCAAATTCCTCCTTCCCCAATGAATATTTCACCTCTTCATTTGTATGCCCCTCAAAACTAGCTTACCAAAAAACCAAAACAACAAGCTACTCACTTGTCTGCTCTCTCTCCCTCTGAGAGCATATTCTTACTTCAATAAATTCTCACTTTACTTTCTTGATCTCCTGGTATCATTTCTGAATGGGGGCTCTAGCCTGAGGACACTGGGGTCTCCTGAACACTATCTCCTCTCCCATCTTTCAGCCACACTTCCGTCAGCACAGGGCTCTTTCTATGATGCTCTTTACTCCTCGCATATATTTTGCCTTCTCATGCTTATGTTCATAGATGACTATGATTTCTTTAGAGTATTTTTCAGTCTCGTTCCTTTGTTATTTTTATTTATTTATTTATTTTTTAAAGTAGTTTTTTTTTTTTCCTTTGCGGGGGTGGGGTGGGGAAGGCGGGGAGCAGGCGGGCTACTTCTATTGGTCTTTTGTCTAATTTCATACATCTTTGTTCTTTGGCCCATGTGGGCCTCCCATCGCGGTGGCCTCTGTTGTCGCAGAGCACCAGCTCTGGGCGCATGCATTCCAGAGCTGCAGCTCGGTAATTGGACACATCGGTCCAGCGGTTCCACGGCACGTGGGATCTTCCCAGGCCAGAGATCGAACTGGCGCCCCTTGCACTGCAAGGCGTTGTCCTTACCCACTGGACCACCAGGGAAGCCCCCTTTGTTATTTTTAACAACTCAGAAAGTGTACATTAATCAGTGTGATTGTATGTTTAATCCGGACCCCACACTTCATGTTGTGGGATGGTGTTCATGTCAGCTTACACACTTATCACTTGTGCCTGGTGTTGAGTCTGAGATGATATAGTGAGATAATCATTAAATTCATTACCAAATAAATAAAACAAGAGTCTTCTTATAAACCCTGTGATCCCAACAGCATAGCTGACAGTAAAACTTGCCCTTGTTCTTTTCTGGAATAGCAAAGGGAATAACTGAATAACTGAAGGGGGGCCTGAGGTAATGTCAGGGAAGCCACACCATGAGGCCTCAACCCTTGTTCCCCTATCCTACACTCTCAGGCAGAAATTGAAATTCTTTTTTGGGAATGAAGGCAACAGTGTTGTGAACAGCTGATCTCCCACAAGAAGATTAATCTCCATGGTTACAGAGAACCACAAAAGCTCTCCAGGCAAGCAGCTCTGTAAGGATGTTTTTGTTGTAAAGTCCAAACAAAGGATTCTGAAGAGACTTTGCCTTCATAACTTTTAATCCAGAAAGAGACAAAATGGAAGTCTTTAGACTTGGAATATCTTTTTCTGTGTCAATTTACTTTCAATTTGTTTAACAAAGGAGTGACAGCTTTTCCTCAGCACTTAACTTTATTTTCTGCAATTATAAAGATACAGTTTACATTAGGATGACATATGTATTCCTGTTTACAGTGCCTACATGGACCAGATCCAAGAATTAACACGGACGTCATTCCCTGTGGATATAACTGGTGATGCATGTGTACCCAGGCACCAGCTTATCTCTCTCCTAGCAACAAGAGGAAAAGGAAGCAGCCACTCTTCCCAGTACACATGGGGATGATTGTTTTTACCTTCATTTTACTTTACTATCTTTTTTATGAAGTAAATACCTTGTTAACTGATTCTGCAGGTGAGGAATCACACTTGCCCAAGCTGCATCACATTGACTCAGGAAGTAGTTTCCCTCTTGCATCAATTTTTTAACAATTTTGTGTAATATCAGTTTTCCAGTTATTTCATATGGCACACAATCATCAATTAGGCCAGCATTAAAAGACAGTCAACTCACAAAGCACATTTATTCTGGCTGGGCTGAGTTTCAGTCTTTCTCATCTGTGTCTCAGAACAATTAATGTACCTGAGTGCATCTGCATTCTTATCAGAACAAGATATGAATAACTTATAAGACTTTTTAAACATAAGATTCAAACTTTATTGAAGTCAGAAATAATAAATCCCAAACTGGAGCAAACAAATGATTTTAAACTCTTAATTTTCTCCATGTGTATTGATATGATTTGGATAGTTAAATCAGGAAGAAAGGAGAAGGGAAAGGGGAGGAAGGAATTTCTAATGCTTTAAAAATAAAACATAAGCATATTACATCCCAAAACCCCACACCTTTAAGCTCAGCATTAGAGTGAAGTCTGCACCTGACAGCAGAATGGCTGATTCCCAAATGGGAGTAATTAATAGTCTCAAATTGACCAGAGAGAGCCTGAAGCAGAATCCATATTCAATCAGCTAAGTCTGAAACGAAATGACCAAACAAAGGGGTAAAAGTGAAAAATAACGCTGTTTGCCTTTCCCACAAAAAGGAAACTTTACTTTCACTTCCTTATTTGACCCAATTAGTCCCTCTAATATTTTTTTCCCCCTGGAGGTAATCGACAGGCTGACTGTTGGGTAGAATAATTGACCAAATGACTTTTAAAGTCCCTTTAAGTCTCAGAGTCAATTATTTAATGACCTTTTATGGAAAGAAAACTGCAGAAGGAGAATATCCAATGGAAAATGAGATAAATGTGAAAATGAGTGGTAAATTGTGAAGTTCTATGTAAGAGGTAGTACCATTATTTTTAAAAAAATATAAGTACATTAAGGGTATTTTAAGAAAAAACCAGATCATAGTAAGAAATGCTTCATATTTCTTCACGAAAATAGACATGTAACTCATACCAAGATTAATTCTTCAACATCAAATTACTGCCAGAATTTCACTAACTCATTTGAAAGTATATAGCTCTTTATGAAGTAAATACCTTGTTAACTGATTCTGCAGGTGAGGAATCACACTTGCCCAAGCTGCATCACATTGACTCAGGAAGTAGTTTCCCTCTTGCATCAATTTTTTAACAATTTTGTGTAATATCAGTTTTCCAGTTATTTCATATGGCACACAATCATCAATTAGGCCAGCATTAAAAGACAGTCAACTCACAAAGCACATTTATTCTGGCTGGGCTGAGTTTCAGTCTTTCTCATCTGTGTCTCAGAACAATTAATGTACCTGAGTGCATCTGCATTCTTATCAGAACAAGATATGAATAACTTATAAGACTTTTTAAACATAAGATTCAAACTTTATTGAAGTCAGAAATAATAAATCCCAAACTGGAGCAAACAAATGATTTTAAACTCTTAATTTTCTCCATGTGTATTGATATGATTTGGATAGTTAAATCAGGAAGAAAGGAGAAGGGAAAGGGGAGGAAGGAATTTCTAATGCTTTAAAAATAAAACATAAGCATATTACATCCCAAAACCCCACACCTTTAAGCTCAGCATTAGAGTGAAGTCTGCACCTGACAGCAGAATGGCTGATTCCCAAATGGGAGTAATTAATAGTCTCAAATTGACCAGAGAGAGCCTGAAGCAGAATCCATATTCAATCAGCTAAGTCTGAAACGAAATGACCAAACAAAGGGGTAAAAGTGAAAAATAACGCTGTTTGCCTTTCCCACAAAAAGGAAACTTTACTTTCACTTCCTTATTTGACCCAATTAGTCCCTCTAATATTTTTTCCTCCTGGAGGTAATCGACAGGCTGACTGTTGGGTAGAATAATTGACCAAATGACTTTTAAAGTCCCTTTAAGTCTCAGAGTCAATTATTTAATGACCTTTTATGGAAAGAAAACTGCAGAAGGAGAATATCCAATGGAAAATGAGATAAATGTGAAAATGAGTGGTAAATTGTGAAGTTCTATGTAAGAGGTAGTACCATTATTTTTTAAAAAATATAAGTACATTAAGGGTATTTTAAGAAAAAACCAGATCATAGTAAGAAATGCTTCATATTTCTTCACGAAAATAGAAATGTAACTCATACCAAGATTAATTCTTCAACATCAAATTACTGCCAGAATTTCACTAACTCATTTGAAGTATATATACATGCTTAGTTGAGTTCAGCTCTTTGAGAGTCCATGGACTATAACCCATCAGGCTCTCCTCTATCTGTGGGATTTTTCAGGCAAGAATATTCAAATGGAATGCCATGTTCTATTCCATTTTAATTCTTTAGGCAATAATACTGGAGTAGCTAGCCATTACCTTCCCCAAGGGATCTTCTGCACCTAGGGATCAAACTTAGGTCTCCTGCACTGCAGAAAGATTCTTTACTATCTAAGCCACCAAGGGGGAGCCTCACGTGCCTCCATATACTTACCTCACTGATTGCATAGTTCTTAGAACAAGGGACAATTTCAATACACATACATGTAATATACTAAACACATTGCTGAATAAGTATGGCATCCAAAACTAAAACCCCATTTCTCAAAGATATCATGGTAAAATGAGCACATAACTAATGATTTTGAGAAATAGAAAAATAATTATACAAGCAGCACAATCACTGAATTGACTTGATACACAGAAGACTGTGAAAGCAAGTCAGAGACAACTTTGGAACAGATGGCCTTTTAATCAGTGACTTTCCTCCCTCAGTGGTAAACCTGAGGTTAAGACATTAGTGTCAGTAATAGTTTCCACTTGTGTGACATTATAACATATTATAGCCTGTAAATCATTCTTGCAAAATGAATCCTGCAAGTTTCCTAGAACTTGAGGACAAATACATCATTAATTGGCTTCAGTTTTAGCACATCTTAGCAACCTAAAATGTAGAGCAAATTCCTAAAAGATATGAAAATAAACAATGGAAGAGGGTGATTATGGTTATAAAATCAGATTCCTCTTCTACAGAAGTGAGAAAAAGCAAAGAATGAAGGAAGGGAGAAAGAAAATTTTAATTAAAATACTTGTTTTCACATTAGTATACTAGATACAATGGGAAGCTCTGATCTGTGGCATTTGGCATAGTGTAAATACTCCCACCATAGCCAATTTGAAGCTATCTATCTGAGGTCAATTTGCCCATAAACTTACTAAATAGCAAAAATAGGTTTCATCAGCCAGTACAAGACTACTCCAGCACACCACCATGTACGGAGAGCAACTTGGGATGTATGACTTTCAGTTTCCTCATAACTTCTCCAGAAGTGGAATCTGAGGTCTAGGAAATCTGAAGACTTTTCAAACACATGATAAGAAATAGATCAGATTAGCCTCACTCTACTATCTTTACATTTAATTTTATATAGGAAGAATTAAAATAAGTTTATTTGGATTTTTTCTTGTATTGAGATAGACCTGCTTTCCAAAGCAGTGCATCATTGTCCATTCTTTCTAGAGGAAGGAAAGAGAGAGAGAAGTGGGGAATGTTTTTTGACTGGGTTAATTATCCCAGCAGTTACTAATTCACTGGATTAAATTACTCTTTCCTCTATCTGGCCATAATAAATCAATGGAAAATTTAACTTTAACCTATTCAATAGTTTTTCTAAAATCTTTATTAGCAATTTTATGTTTTCAAGGTTCCCTTGTTCTTCTTATAGTCTTAAACTATGTGGCTATCTTTCCAATGGAAAAGGCAATATAATTTCTGTGCCCACTAATTGAAATCAGTATTTAAAATTAGTAACATGAAAGACTATATAATTACTGAGGAGAGACTGCCCACAAAAGCCTTTAGATTCAGAAAAATCTTTGACTTAAAACCATCTTGAAGTGAACACAGAGAACTTTTAATACAGAAATGAGATAAGGCAGATATCATTTTAATGATGTAGTCTTATGATAGACAATCTGTCTGTAATATCAATCAAAGAACTGCTCTAAATCACTGCAACAGTTATGGAACACCCCAAATGCTTGGTGGGATGCATTTATGCATTTGTTTATTAAAAAATGGCTTTGGACCTTAAATCACATTTTAAAAGTATTAATTTCTAGTTATTTTAGCTACCTCTCTTAGAAGATTCTGCTGTCTTTCACCAACATTCTTATCATATAAACTGTAAAGATAAATCTATCTGAGAGGCCAGGAACAGAATAGAATTAAAAGAACTGGCACTAGAAGAGGAGAAAGAAAACAGGAAAGGACCTAGTTTCAGACAAGTGATTATGACTCAGTCTTTGCTGACTCACTAACATATTTGACTGTGATTTGTATGTCTATTCTGAAAAACAATGCTTATGAATAATTCATTTTGTAGCTTGAGAAGAGAAAATTATGTGAAGCATCAAGTTTCTGAAGGTTGAAATTTAAGTTTCCTGAGTTTGTTATGTGGGGAAGGATATAATTGATTCTGCAAAAGTCCAGAGGACAAAACTAGAATTGAAACTAGAAAGTTCCAACAGAGAACATTCAACATAGATAAAGAGCAAATCTTTCAGCTGAAGATGTTGGAAGACAGAATGGCTGGGATGAAGTCGTTAATTACCCTGGAAGGCACAAAGCTATCTCAGAGATGTGGTATAGAGGCTGGACTGGATGGTCCCTTAAATATCCTATGATTCCATTGAAACAGAACCTTTGAGAAACTATTGGTATTCAAGCTTCTAAACTTGTGCTATACAAATCATAGTCCTCAATATATGATAGTTGACAATTTTGATAGTTCTCTAAAAGAGAAAATGGTGAATCATCATAGTGAACTAAGCCAAGATTACAAAAAGTATTGGAAAAATAGGAGTCTGTTTCCACCGATGCCATCAATGAGTTCATCTTATTTCAAAATGAATATTTGAGAGCATGAATAAAACCTGTGTGAGTGGAAAATTTCAAGATGGATGAAAGATGGAGAAAACCTTCAATTTTATAATAAACAGATAAAGTGGTAGCAAAAGTAACTACCTAAAACAAAATCAGAAATGTAAAAGCTTAGTTAAACAATCTCTCCCCAGAAACTTCTTGGAACTTTCTTAATAATTCAAAAGTCAAGGGCTGGGCTTCCTGGTGGTTAAATCATTTTAATGATGTAGTCTTATGATAGACAATCTGTCTGTAATATCAATCAAAGAACTGCTCTAAATCACTGCAACAGTTATGGAACACCCCAAATGCTTGGTGGGATGCATTTATGCATTTGTTTATTAAAAAATGGCTTTGGACCTTAAATCACATTTTAAAAGTATTAATTTCTAGTTATTTTAGCTACCTCTCTTAGAAGATTCTGCTGTCTTTCACCAACATTCTTATCATATAAACTGTAAAGATAAATCTATCTGAGAGGCCAGGAACAGAATAGAATTAAAAGAACTGGCACTAGAAGAGGAGAAAGAAAACAGGAAAGGACCTAGTTTCAGACAAGTGATTATGACTCAGTCTTTGCTGACTCACTAACATATTTGACTGTGATTTGTATGTCTATTCTGAAAAACAATGCTTATGAATAATTCATTTTGTAGCTTGAGAAGAGAAAATTATGTGAAGCATCAAGTTTCTGAAGGTTGAAATTTAAGTTTCCTGAGTTTGTTATGTGGGGAAGGATATAATTGATTCTGCAAAAGTCCAGAGGACAAAACTAGAATTGAAACTAGAAAGTTCCAACAGAGAACATTCAACATAGATAAAGAGCAAATCTTTCAGCTGAAGATGTTGGAAGACAGAATGGCTGGGATGAAGTCGTTAATTACCCTGGAAGGCACAAAGCTATCTCAGAGATGTGGTATAGAGGCTGGACTGGATGGTCCCTTAAATATCCTATGATTCCATTGAAACAGAACCTTTGAGAAACTATTGGTATTCAAGCTTCTAAACTTGTGCTATACAAATCATAGTCCTCAATATATGATAGTTGACAATTTTGATAGTTCTCTAAAAGAGAAAATGGTGAATCATCATAGTGAACTAAGCCAAGATTACAAAAAGTATTGGAAAAATAGGAGTCTGTTTCCACCGATGCCATCAATGAGTTCATCTTATTTCAAAAATGAATATTTGAGAGCATGAATAAAACCTGTGTGAGTGGAAAATTTCAAGATGGATGAAAGATGGAGAAAACCTTCAATTTTATAATAAACAGATAAAGTGGTAGCAAAAGTAACTACCTAAAACAAAATCAGAAATGTAAAAGCTTAGTTAAACAATCTCTCCCCAGAAACTTCTTGGAACTTTCTTAATAATTCAAAAGTCAAGGGCTGGGCTTCCCTGGTGGTCCAGCGGGTAAGGACACCGCCTTGCAGTGCAAGGGGCGCCAGTTCAATCCCTGGCCTGGAAAGATCCCACATGCCGCGGAGAAGCTGGACCAATGCGTCCAATTACCGAGCCAGAGTTCTGGAGCGCATGTGCCCAGAGCCGGTGCTCTGCGACAACAGATGCCACCCGATGGGAGGCCCACATGGGCCAAAGAACAAAGATGGATGAAACTAGACAAATGAAAGACCAGTGGAATTGGCCAGCCCACCCCCCTCCCTCCCACTCCCACCAAAATAAATAAATAAATAAATGTTAAAAAAGAAAAAAAAAAGTCAAGGGCTTCGCTGGTGGTCCAGTGGGTAAGGACACCACTTTGCAGTGCAAGGGGTGCCAGTTCGATCCCTGGCCTGGGAAGATCCCATATGCCATGGAGCAGCTGGACTAATGTGTCCAACTACCAAGCCAGAGCCCTGGAGCACATGTGCCCAGAGCTAGTACTCTGCAACGGGAGAGGCTACTGCGACAGAAGGCCCACACAGGCCAAAAGAACAAAGATAAATGAATGAAAGACCAATAGAAGTAGCCAAAAAAAAAGTCAAACTTACTTGTCAAACATCATCAAGATGGTATTTTTTCAACACTATAACTAAAGACTTGCAATACTAAACATATACTAGTCTCAGAAAAGTGGGCAATTCAGTAGAATCTTTAAAGATGAGTAAAGAGTCAAGTGGAGTGTTGGTCTCTATTTTACCTCAGTACCAAAACCAGCACCTAGCTGGTGCTGGCTCACCTGTGAGAGGGCTAGGTCTACCCAGAGATTATTCCATACCAGGGCATGCATGATATATCTTCTCATCTTTTCACAATTTTTAAAGAAAAGCATGCTGATGTAACAGTTCTGTAGGTCAGAATCACTTGTGGGTTTCCTATACACATAGATTTTTCACTCCGTTACCAAAGATCATAGTTTCTCAGCCCCCTGAGGAAGAGACTGAACACATGTATTTTTTTTTTAAAAGGATTTAGAGGTGATTCTGATACCCTTTCCAGGATTAAGAAGGAGTGGTTAAGGAGGCAGGTGCAGGGGAAGTCTAGTGGTGGGGGGAGGTCAATAATGCCCCCAAACAGGTGGGAATTCCAACAGCTAATTCCATCAGGATACAACCTGAGTAGGGTGATAGTCCTTAATTTGTAGGTAACAAACTGTTTTTGAGAATTTGATTTAAAACAACCCTATGAATTCTCTTCCCTCACACGTGCAAGAAAAAAAAGATCTACAAAATGATGCAAAGATCTTACCAATTTAAGGAGTCGCATACTAAACCTTTACATGTCAGAAAAGAGGGAAAATCATAGCCACCATAATTACAATCTTGTTTTCTCTTCCAGACAAACGGGATACTATTGCAAGCACTTTCTTACTGCAGATGGAACACAGCAGCATGGCAGCAATTTGGTATTGTTTTAAAAAGTTGGGGACGTGGGGAGCATGGACTTAGGTAAGACAAACCTGGGTTTGAATTTCTGCTGTATCATATCTAAATTTCTGCACCTTCTCTGAGCCCTACTGTTCTTTTCTGTAAATTGGCTTACTAAAAGCTCTTTTGCTGAGTTCTTAAGAGAATTAAATATGAAAATATGTCGATATTTTGTACCATGCCAAACATATAGTAGGTAATAAATAAAATGGAAGTAACATTACCCATGACAAACACTGTTATGATGATATAAACAATATTCCCTACCCAAAACATACAGAGGCTAGAAGCTTCCAACAGGAATATGAGATGATGTTGGGATCTTTCAAAGGACTAGGAAGCCAAAATGGGGTTGGAAAACCTACAAGTCCTTCCAGAAATGCAGATAATAATTTCAGCCTAGCATCAACCTATGCCATATACCAGGCTCCTCCAACTTGTATATGCATGTGAGTCGCCTAGAGATCATGTTAAAAATATGAATTCCAATTCAGTAGGTCAGCAGTGAGGCATGAGAGCCTGAAGCTCTAATAATCTCCCTGGGGAGAGATACTATTATTATTATTATTATTATTATTAATATTATTTAAAAGGCAGTCTCTCTTGCTGTCTCCTTCTCTCCCCTATACTTGATTTTAGAAGTTTCTGAAACAGCAAGAAACTGTTTTTTAAATAATAATAACTCTTTAGGAACTTGAGTGCTTTGGGTTTTTTTTATTGTTGGCTTGCTCCAATCAACCTGAGTGCCTACCTCCCTAAAGGAATAAGTGTAATTCTGGAGGCCATGACATGGCCTTAGGTCTAAGATTCACTATAAATGCTAAATTCTGTGACCAAAAAAGTATCTGCTGGGTATCCTGAACCCAATGTTAGATTCAGCAAGATGGCAGACTATTTTAGGGCCTCCTGAAATAACCCTAAAGGCTCTGAAGCTATTTAGATCAGAGGAAAGTACATTGCTCTTCTCAATTTTAAATTCAACATTTGAATTTTAGATATACATTAAATAATTATGCACAGTTACATTTTTAATACAGTTATTAATAAATTATGAGTAATTAGAGTCTGAAGGCTATGTACTATCATGTTTTTATTTTGTTTATAGTTCTCTCACTAAAGTACTTTCATGATTTTTACTGATTGAAAATATTTTAATTTTACCTCTCACTCCATTTTCTTCTACTCTTAATATTTATTTCCTCAGAGACTAAGACCTACAGAAAAAAAATTTTTTTTCTGTAATGAAGAGAAGTGGTTAGTAAAATAAGGGACAAAATCATACAAGATCGACTAGACAACATAACAAATTCACACATACCCCCAAAAGACTAGAGATTTCTGATGTTATAGTACTTAATAGTAGTTTGTACTAATATCTTACCTTTTCAGTCCCTTATGGACTCATTAATGTTAATTTAATGTTCTACAAGCATTCAAAAGTAAAAATAATATTGAAATCTAGCTTCAATGAAGAAATAATGATAATGAAAAAATAATGTCCTAAATATTAGCTAATAATTTTTAATTTCATGTGATCACAAGTGAACCATACCTAGAATCCCAAAATATCAACATAAATTTGATATTGAATCTTGTCATTGCTTTTTCTATCACTGGTTTTGTTCATGATTCTTTTAAAGCTACTTAAGATTTTATATTTGGATGGTTTGAGATATCTGTCAGGAACATTCTTATTAGAACATTCTTATTGAAACATTTCCTGGTGAACAAAATAAACAGTTGTCTGTTTTCAAGTTTAATGATAAAAATCATCACATTTATCTAGAGTTTACATCAAAAAAAAAACAATCTAACTGCTTAACAAAAAAAAGAAAAAGAAAAAGAATTGTATTCAAGCCCAGTAAAAGGAAATAATGTCTTTTCTGGGAAAAGAATTAAATAACAAAATACAAACAGAAAAAATGCACATGAAATTGCATGAAATCAAAACAAACACACACACAGCTCTATTTACACAGATAGATATGTACATTTCAGTATCTTCTTCCAAAAAGTTACAGCAACTCATATACCCATCAACAATGTATAATAGTATTTTTAAATCTTATTTCTAGGTAACTTCTCTTGTTGGGGATAATTTGAATTTAATATTTCCTTATAGGGGGTGTTGCAAATGAACAAATGATTAGAAACACCTGTTTCTTTCATGTAATGGATTTAATTTCATTTTTTAAATTAATTTATTTTTTTTATTTTTTCTCATTATTTTTTTAATTTTTCAAATGTTTTTACAGAGTTTTGTTGTTCACATACATGTATGTTCCCAGATCAGTCATATGTATATCCCTGTCCCCCTCCCCCCTCCTACTGCCTCCCAGTTTCCCCCATCCCACCCCTCCAGGCCATCGCATCGTGCCCCTGAAGGATCCCCCATTCCCACATCATAACAACAATAGCTATCTTTTTCACATATGATAGTACAGGTTTCCAGGTTACTCCCTCTATATCTCCCACTCACTGTTCATTCCCTGCAATGTCCATATATCTGTTCACTTTGTCTGTTTTTCCATTGCTTCACTGCGTGTGCTATCATTACCATCTTATTAGATTTCGTATATGGGTGCTACTGTATATTGTATTTGTCTTTCTCTTTTTGACTTCACTTTTTATGATAGGTTCTAGATGCAACTACCTCATTAGTACTGATTCTTCTGCATTTCTCTTTACAGTTATGTAGTATTCCACTGTATATATATACCAGAGCTTCTTTACACATTCATTTGTTGATGGACAACACATGGCTTCCATGGTCTTGCTATTGTACAGAGAGTTGTAATGAACATTGGGGTACAGGTGCCTCTTTCAACTTTGGTTTCATCAGGGTATAAGTCTAATAGTGGGATTGCTAGGTCATATGGTGCTTCTATTTTTACTTTAAGGAATCTCCATACTGCCTTCCATAGAGGCTGTATCAATTTACATTCCCATCAGCAATGCAAGCAAGTTCCCTTTTCTCCGCACCCTCTCCAGCATTTATTGTCTGTCGATTTGCTGATGATGGCCATTCTGACGGGTGTGAGGTGATATCTCATTGTAGTTTTTTTTTTTTTTTAATTTTTATTATACTTTTTACTTTTACAGAGTTGTTGTTTATAGGAATGTATGATCCCAGATTAGTCATATGTATATTCCCCCCATTCCACCACTCCAGGCCATCGCACAGCACCCCTGCAGGGTCCTCTTTGCTCACAGCGCAATGACAATAGCTTTTTTTTTTTCACATAAGATAGTACAGGTTTTCATGCTACTGCATTTCTCTGATAATAAGTGAGGTTGAACATTGTTTCATGTGCTTTTGGGCCATCTGCATGTCCTCTTTGGAAAGGTGTCTGTTTAGGTCCTTTTCCCATTTTTTGATTGGGTTGCTCATTTTTCCAGTGCTAAGTTGTCTGAGTTGCTTGTAGATTTTGGAGATTAATTCTTTGTCTGTTGTTTCACTTGCTATTAGTTTCTCCCATTCTGTAGGTTGTTTGTTCACCTTTTTTGTAATTTCTTTTGCTGTATAAAAGCTTTTAAGTTTCATTAGGTCCCATGTGTTAATTTTTGTTTTTAGTTGCACTATTCTAGTAGGCAGGTCATGGAAGATCTTGCTTTGATTTACGTCCTTGAGTGTTTTCCCTGTGTTCTCCTCTAAGAGTTTGATGGTTTCTGGTCTTACATTTAGGTCTTTAATCCATTTTGAGTTCACTTTTTATGATAGGTTCTAGATGCAACTACCTCATTAGTACTGATTCTTCTGCATTTCTCTTTACAGTTATGTAGTATTCCACTGTATATATATACCAGAGCTTCTTTACACATTCATTTGTTGATGGACAACACATGGCTTCCATGGTCTTGCTATTGTACAGAGAGTTGTAATGAACATTGGGGTACAGGTGCCTCTTTCAACTTTGGTTTCATCAGGGTATAAGTCTAATAGTGGGATTGCTAGGTCATATGGTGCTTCTATTTTTACTTTAAGGAATCTCCATACTGCCTTCCATAGAGGCTGTATCAATTTACATTCCCATCAGCAATGCAAGCAAGTTCCCTTTTCTCCGCACCCTCTCCAGCATTTATTGTCTGTCGATTTGCTGATGATGGCCATTCTGACGGGTGTGAGGTGATATCTCATTGTAGTTTTTTTTTTTTTTTAATTTTTATTATACTTTTTACTTTTACAGAGTTGTTGTTTATAGGAATGTATGATCCCAGATTAGTCATATGTATATTCCCCCCATTCCACCACTCCAGGCCATCGCACAGCACCCCTGCAGGGTCCTCTTTGCTCACAGCGCAATGACAATAGCTTTTTTTTTTTCACATAAGATAGTACAGGTTTTCATGCTACTGCATTTCTCTGATAATAAGTGAGGTTGAACATTGTTTCATGTGCTTTTGGGCCATCTGCATGTCCTCTTTGGAAAGGTGTCTGTTTAGGTCCTTTTCCCATTTTTTGATTGGGTTGCTCATTTTTCCAGTGCTAAGTTGTCTGAGTTGCTTGTAGATTTTGGAGATTAATTCTTTGTCTGTTGTTTCACTTGCTATTAGTTTCTCCCATTCTGTAGGTTGTTTGTTCACCTTTTTTGTAATTTCTTTTGCTGTATAAAAGCTTTTAAGTTTCATTAGGTCCCATGTGTTAATTTTTGTTTTTAGTTGCACTATTCTAGTAGGCAGGTCATGGAAGATCTTGCTTTGATTTACGTCCTTGAGTGTTTTCCCTGTGTTCTCCTCTAAGAGTTTGATGGTTTCTGGTCTTACATTTAGGTCTTTAATCCATTTTGAGTTTATCTTTGTGTACGGTTTCAGGAAATGTTCCAACTTCATTGTTTTCATATATTTTTAACTGGAGAACCATTACTTTAAATATTGTGATGTTTTTTGTCATACATCAACATGAATCAGCCATTGGATGCATGACAGAAGCACCCTCTCTCCTCCCTCCCCGTTCTATCCCTCCGTGTTGTCCTAGACCACTGGCAGGCTTCATGCATTGATCTTGCACTAATAATCTGCTTTACATATGATAATACACATGTTTCAATGCTATTCTCTCCAATCATCCCACCCTCGCCTTCTCCCACTGAATCCAAAAGTCTGTTCTTTACACCAGTGTCTCTTTTGTTTCCCTGCATGTAGGAGCATCATTACCATCATTCTAAATTCCCTTTCTGATCCACTTCACTTTATATAACAGGCTCCAGTTTCATCCACCTCATTAGAACTGATTTAAATGTGTTTCTTTTTATAGCTGAATAATATTCTACTGTATATATATATCACACCTTCCTCATCAATTAATCTGCAGATGGACATCTAGGTTGCTTCCATGTCCTAGTATACCCATACCATGGCCAGCAATGGAGCTTATTGTCTATTTTTAATTTTAATAATAATTTCAATTTAATTTCTGTTATTATTGAAGTTGAATCTTTTTCATACATTTCATACATATGCACTGGCTGTCTGTATTCCATCTTTTATAGCTTGTTTAATTGTAAACTTTGCTTGTTCTTTATCACATTTCCATTTTTCTTATTGCTTTATAGACATTCATTGCACATTAAGTACAAGTTTCTTGTTTATCATGCAGTCTTGTAAATATTTTCTGTTTTGAGTTTCTTTTTTTGACTTTTTATAACTATATTTTCCACACATAAATACCTAACTTTGCTAGTCAAAACTTATCCAACTCTTTTTAAAGTGGCTTCTGAATTTTTCCTCTCTTTTAAGAAAAATTAAGCAAATGTAATTCTAAATTTTTAAAATTATTTTATCTTTTTAATTTTTTGTATATATATATTTACTATATATATGCATATACATATATATGTGTGTATGTATATATATATATATATGAGGTTAAATAGTGTTTAACTTTATTTTATCCCAGATGGAGACCATAATTGGAGGCCAACATCATTTTCCTCCTGAATTTAAAATAGACATTTATCATAAATTATATTTTCATATGTAATTTCTGGATGTTTTTCTATTTTAATAGTTATTTCTTTCTGGACTTCATAAGATATTGTTTTTTTATTATTATTATTTAATTTTAAAGGTATATTTTAGGGCCTCTCTGGTGGTCCAGTGGGTAAAGAGTCTGCCTTGCAGTACAAGGGCACCAGTTCAATCTCCAGGAAGATGTCCAACTTCATTGTTTTCATATATTTAACTGGAGAACCATTACTTTAAATATTGTGATGTTTTTTGTCATACATCAACATGAATCAGCCATTGGATGCATGACAGAAGCACCCTCTCTCCTCCCTCCCCGTTCTATCCCTCCGTGTTGTCCTAGACCACTGGCAGGCTTCATGCATTGATCTTGCACTAATAATCTGCTTTACATATGATAATACACATGTTTCAATGCTATTCTCTCCAATCATCCCACCCTCGCCTTCTCCCACTGAATCCAAAAGTCTGTTCTTTACACCAGTGTCTCTTTTGTTTCCCTGCATGTAGGAGCATCATTACCATCATTCTAAATTCCCTTTCTGATCCACTTCACTTTATATAACAGGCTCCAGTTTCATCCACCTCATTAGAACTGATTTAAATGTGTTTCTTTTTATAGCTGAATAATATTCTACTGTATATATATATCACACCTTCCTCATCAATTAATCTGCAGATGGACATCTAGGTTGCTTCCATGTCCTAGTATACCCATACCATGGCCAGCAATGGAGCTTATTGTCTATTTTTAATTTTAATAATAATTTCAATTTAATTTCTGTTATTATTGAAGTTGAATCTTTTTCATACATTTCATACATATGCACTGGCTGTCTGTATTCCATCTTTTATAGCTTGTTTAATTGTAAACTTTGCTTGTTCTTTATCACATTTCCATTTTTCTTATTGCTTTATAGACATTCATTGCACATTAAGTACAAGTTTCTTGTTTATCATGCAGTCTTGTAAATATTTTCTGTTTTGAGTTTCTTTTTTTGACTTTTTATAACTATATTTTCCACACATAAATACCTAACTTTGCTAGTCAAAACTTATCCAACTCTTTTTAAAGTGGCTTCTGAATTTTTCCTCTCTTTTAAGAAAAATTAAGCAAATGTAATTCTAAATTTTTAAAATTATTTTATCTTTTTAATTTTTTGTATATATATATTTACTATATATATGCATATACATATATATGTGTGTATGTATATATATATATATATATGAGGTTAAATAGTGTTTAACTTTATTTTATCCCAGATGGAGACCATAATTGGAGGCCAACATCATTTTCCTCCTGAATTTAAAATAGACATTTATCATAAATTATATTTTCATATGTAATTTCTGGATGTTTTTCTATTTTAATAGTTATTTCTTTCTGGACTTCATAAGATATTGTTTTTTTATTATTATTATTTAATTTTAAAGGTATATTTTAGGGCCTCTCTGGTGGTCCAGTGGGTAAAGAGTCTGCCTTGCAGTGCAAGGGGCACCAGTTCAATCTCTGGCCCAGGAAGATTCCATGTGCCCTGAAGCTCCTGGACTGGTGTGTCAAATTAAAAGCCAGTGCTCTGAAGTGCATACACCCAGAGAGGTTGCTCTGCAACGAGAGAGGCCACTGCAGTGAGAGGTCCACACAGTCAAAAGAATAAAGACAGATGAAAATAAATAAATAAATAACCAATAAAAGAGGCCAAAATAAATTTTTAAAAAGTCTATTTTAACAGCAGGTAATACAATTCCTCACATAGAAGCTGTGCCTTTCTTGTTAAAAATATTACTGGAAATATAACAATGAAAGAAATATATTTTACACTAGTATATCTAATTTATTATTGCTACTATTTTATAAAAATCTGTTAATTTTATCATCATTTCTTTTATTTTTTCAAATGCAAGGAAAATACCAAAATCAGCCACAAAAATGTAGGGAGTTTTCAAAACTATAAGCAAAAATTAACCAATACAAAATGAAATATTAATTAAGTTCTGCTGAGCCTGACCAAAAAAAAGGTAAAATAAATTTACATATTATATGCCAACAAATTTGGAAAACTCAGCAGTGGCCACAGGACTGGAAAAGATCAGTTTTCTTTCCAATCCCAAAGAAGGGCAATGCAAAAATATTCAAACTACTGCACACAATTGCACTCATTTCACATGCTAACAAGGTAATGCTCAAAATCCTCCAGACTAGGCTTCAACTGTATGTGAGCCAAGAACTTCCAGATGTACAAACTGGATTTAGAAAAGGCAGAGGAACCAGATATCAAATTGCAACATCTGCTGGATCATAGAAAAAGCAAGAGAATTCGAGAAAAACATATACTTCTGCTTCATTGACTACACTAAAGCCTTTGACTGTGTGGATCACAAGAAACTGTGGAAAATTCTGAGAGATGGGAATATCAGACCACCTTACCTGTGAGAAACCTATACACAAGAAAAGAAGTAACAGATAGTACCAGACATGAAACAATGGACTGGTTCCAAATTGGGAAAGGAGGACATCAAGGCTGTATATTGGAAAATTTGGTCTCAATGCAAAAATAAAGAGTCTGCCTTGCAGTGCAAGGGGCACCAGTTCAATCTCTGGCCCAGGAAGATTCCATGTGCCCTGAAGCTCCTGGACTGGTGTGTCAAATTAAAAGCCAGTGCTCTGAAGTGCATACACCCAGAGAGGTTGCTCTGCAACGAGAGAGGCCACTGCAGTGAGAGGTCCACACAGTCAAAAGAATAAAGACAGATGAAAATAAATAAATAAATAACCAATAAAAGAGGCCAAAATAAATTTTTAAAAAGTCTATTTTAACAGCAGGTAATACAATTCCTCACATAGAAGCTGTGCCTTTCTTGTTAAAAATATTACTGGAAATATAACAATGAAAGAAATATATTTTACACTAGTATATCTAATTTATTATTGCTACTATTTTATAAAAATCTGTTAATTTTATCATCATTTCTTTTATTTTTTCAAATGCAAGGAAAATACCAAAATCAGCCACAAAAATGTAGGGAGTTTTCAAAACTATAAGCAAAAATTAACCAATACAAAATGAAATATTAATTAAGTTCTGCTGAGCCTGACCAAAAAAAAGGTAAAATAAATTTACATATTATATGCCAACAAATTTGGAAAACTCAGCAGTGGCCACAGGACTGGAAAAGATCAGTTTTCTTTCCAATCCCAAAGAAGGGCAATGCAAAAATATTCAAACTACTGCACACAATTGCACTCATTTCACATGCTAACAAGGTAATGCTCAAAATCCTCCAGACTAGGCTTCAACTGTATGTGAGCCAAGAACTTCCAGATGTACAAACTGGATTTAGAAAAGGCAGAGGAACCAGATATCAAATTGCAACATCTGCTGGATCATAGAAAAAGCAAGAGAATTCGAGAAAAACATATACTTCTGCTTCATTGACTACACTAAAGCCTTTGACTGTGTGGATCACAAGAAACTGTGGAAAATTCTGAGAGATGGGAATATCAGACCACCTTACCTGTGAGAAACCTATACACAAGAAAAGAAGTAACAGATAGTACCAGACATGAAACAATGGACTGGTTCCAAATTGGGAAAGGAGGACATCAAGGCTGTATATTGTCATCATGCTTATTTAACTTATATGCAGAGTACATCATGCAAAATGTCAGTCTGGATGAAGCACAAGCTGGAATCAAGATTGCCTGGAGAAATATCAATAAACTTAGATATGCAGATGACACCACCCCACCACCCTTATAGCAGAAAATGAAGAGGAACTAAAGAGCCTCTTAATGAAGGTGAAAGAGAGTGAAAAAGCTGGCCTAAAACACAGCATTCATAAAACAAAGATCATGGCATACAATCCCATCACTTCATGGCAAATAGATGGGCAAACAATGGAAACAGTGACAGACTTTTTATTTTCTTAGGCTCCAAAATCACTGCAGATGGTGACCACAGCCATGAAATTAAAAGACACTTGCTCCTTGGAAGAAGAGCTATGACAAAACCAGACAGCATATTCAAAATCAGAGATATCACTTTGCCAACAAAAGTCCATATAGTCACAGATATGGTTTTCCAAGTAGTCATGCATGGATGGAAGTGTTGGACCATAAAGAAGACTAAGGGCTAAAGAATCGATGCCTTTGAACTGTGGGGTTGGAGAAGACTCTTAAGAGTCCCTTGGAGTGCAAGGAGATCAAACCAGTCAATCCTAAAGGAAACCAACACTGAATATTCATTGGAAGGACTGATGCTGAAGCTGACGCTCCAATAACTAGGCCACCTGATGTGAAGAGATGACACATTGGAAAAAGATCTTCATGTTGGGAAGAATATGAGGTAAAAGAAGAAGGGGGTGACAGAAGACTAGATGGTTGAAAGGCCTGACTGAGTCAATAGACATGACTTTAAGCAGGCTCTGTGAGATAGTGAAGGACAGAGAAGCCTAATGTGCTGCCATCTATGAGGTCATAAAAAGTCAGATATGACTGAGTGACTGAGTTCAGTCAGTCTGACTTCTAATCAGACTGAACACAGACTGATTAGAAGAAGGAAAAAAACATAAATGTAGATAAAGTTAAAATCACTTTTATTCTTATCAGTAAATAAAAAGCAACAAAGAGAAAAGAAACAAGACTACATCAAACCTGTGAACTCTTTTCCCCACTTGATTACCATCACTCCCGAAGCTGCACTTCAATTAACAGTTATTTCTTTTTCTAATAAGTTTCAAACCCAAATGAGTTGTCAGCTTAAGAAGAAGCAGTACATCTTCTATTGGTTAAAAATGCAAGTTCTGGAGGCAGACAGGCTAGATATCCTATGTTTCATCATTTACCAGCTGGGAGACTTTGGGGAAGTCTCTTTGGAGAAGAATTTATCCTCTGTACTTCAGTTTCCTCAACTTAGATGCAAGAATAACAATAATACCTTTTTCATAGGGCTACTGGGAGGATTAAATTTAAAAATCTATTAAAAGAGTAAGATAGTGGCTTGCATGTAATTATTGAGTCAAAAGGTTAACTATTTGATAATGGTGATGATGGTAGATAGGAGGGAGAAATGAGGGAAGAGTGAGGAAGAAACACTCAGAAAAGACATTTGGGCCAAAAACAGACAATTTCAATGTCCATATAGTCACAGATATGGTTTTCCAAGTAGTCATGCATGGATGGAAGTGTTGGACCATAAAGAAGACTAAGGGCTAAAGAATCGATGCCTTTGAACTGTGGGGTTGGAGAAGACTCTTAAGAGTCCCTTGGAGTGCAAGGAGATCAAACCAGTCAATCCTAAAGGAAACCAACACTGAATATTCATTGGAAGGACTGATGCTGAAGCTGACGCCCAATAACTAGGCCACCTGATGTGAAGAGATGACACATTGGAAAAAGATCTTCATGTTGGGAAGAATATGAGGTAAAAGAAGAAGGGGGTGACAGAAGACTAGATGGTTGAAAGGCCTGACTGAGTCAATAGACATGACTTTAAGCAGGCTCTGTGAGATAGTGAAGGACAGAGAAGCCTAATGTGCTGCCATCTATGAGGTCATAAAAAGTCAGATATGACTGAGTGACTGAGTTCAGTCAGTCTGACTTCTAATCAGACTGAACACAGACTGATTAGAAGAAGGAAAAAAACATAAATGTAGATAAAGTTAAAATCACTTTTATTCTTATCAGTAAATAAAAAGCAACAAAAGAGAAAAGAAACAAGACTACATCAAACCTGTGAACTCTTTTCCCCACTTGATTACCATCACTCCCGAAGCTGCACTTCAATTAACAGTTATTTCTTTTTCTAATAAGTTTCAAACCCAAATGAGTTGTCAGCTTAAGAAGAAGCAGTACATCTTCTATTGGTTAAAAATGCAAGTTCTGGAGGCAGACAGGCTAGATATCCTATGTTTCATCATTTACCAGCTGGGAGACTTTGGGGAAGTCTCTTTGGAGAAGAATTTATCCTCTGTACTTCAGTTTCCTCAACTTAGATGCAAGAATAACAATAATACCTTTTTCATAGGGCTACTGGGAGGATTAAATTTAAAAATCTATTAAAAGAGTAAGATAGTGGCTTGCATGTAATTATTGAGTCAAAAGGTTAACTATTTGATAATGGTGATGATGGTAGATAGGAGGGAGAAATGAGGGAAGAGTGAGGAAGAAACACTCAGAAAATGCTGTTTGCTAAATTCCTTGTCCTGATTTCTACATGGAAGGCACTTCCAATGACTGTTTCCTGCTCCTTCTCAGGATTTCTAGAGAACCTTCAAAATGATCCAAACCTTAAGAGATGCCCATGTGTACATAGGACCCTTTAATTAGTCTTTGCTGACCTCTTTCATTTATTCAATCACAGAACTGTTTATTGAGTGCCTGCTAAGAGCCAGGCCCTGGGATCACAATGGAAAACAAAGCAGATATAGTAGACCTTAGCTTCATGAAACTTAAAGTCTCTTAAATCTTGTGTTTTGAATTCTGGGATTGCTCTTAGGTTTCATTGCTTTCTCTCAAAGTAACACAAGGGCTTCTCCTAGAGTTCTGACTCACTAGCACAGAATCAGAACTGAAGATGCACTGTAGGTTGATTCAACTTTATTTTCACAGGAGAATAAATGTAATATTTATACAAGGTCTGTCTATTCTTCTCTGTTATCTCAGTTCAGTAGAACTTTCTGTACTGGTGGCAATTTCCTTTATCTGTACTGTGCACTACAGTGACATGAGCGCACCCAAAATGTGGCTAGTACAACTGAGAACTAAATTTTTAATTATACTTAATTAAAAATGTATGTATATGGCTAACATACTGTAGAACACAATATTGAACACATATTGAAGCACATTTTTTTTTTTTTAAAGATTTATTTATTTATTTTGGGCGGGGGTCGGGTTGGGGAGGGAGGGGAGCAGGCAGGCCACTTCTACTGGTCCTTCGTTTCTGTTTTCATCCGTCTTTGTTCCTTGGCTCCTGTGGGCCTCCCATCACAGTGGCGTCTGTCGTTGCAGAGCACCGGCTCTGGGTGCATGCACTCCAGAGCTCCGGCTCGGTAATTGGACACATCAGTCCAGCCGCTCCGCGGCACGTGGGATCTTCCCAGGCCAGGGATCGAACTGGCGCCCCTTGCACTGCAAGGCGGTATCCTTACCCACTGGACCACCAGGGGAAGCCCTGAAGCACATTTTTTGATTGTTACAATCTGGAAACTGAATTTGACATTTTTAAAAATTAATTCCCTGTTTGCTGAGCTTATTTACACTGCAAAAATCAAGAGATTTGAGGAATATTGGAAGAAGTTCAGAAAAAGTACCACAGACAGAAAAGTACAAGGTCCAGTTATATTCTGGAATAAAACTTCATTGTTTTGTAAAGAAAAAGCTTTCCTTAGTAGGGAAATTTTAAAAGGTTCTGCCAAACAAGAAATCCTACTTGAATAATAAGAATGTATTGCCCCCTAAAAAATTTAAAAAAAAAAAGAAAGAAAGAATTTACTCCTTTTTCTAAGCAGAAGAGACGATCAATGGACAGAACCATTTACAAACATCACTTTGAACATGTCTGCATCCACAACCTTGGATAGCAGTGAGGGGATCGAAGAACACAAGTCACTTTGGTTTGGTCAAAACACTGATAGGTCCTCAAACAAAATCTATCCCTATCAGCTAGCAATGAAAGTCAAACCCAAAATTCTGAATGGAGCCAAAGGAAAATAAAAAGTATCTGTAAAGAAAGTCCAAATATAGGGCTTCCTTGTTGTTCCAGTCGGTAAGAACACCGCCTTGCAGTGCAAGGGGTGCCAGTTCGATCCCTGGCCTGGGAAGATCCCACGTGTCACCGAGCGACTGGACTGAGCCGGAGCTCTGGAGGGCATGCGCCCAGAGCTGGTAAGCTGCAACAGGAGAGGCCACTGCGATGGGAGGCCTACACAGGCCAAAGAACAAAGATGGATGAAAATAGATAAATGAAAGACCAATAGAAGTGGCCCGCCTGCCCCACTCCCTCCCCAACCCGCCCCCCCCACCAAAAAGTCCAAATATGATGGGTTAAATAATTGAAAGTAACTGAAACTAGGACCTTATGGAAAATGCTCATCCTGAAAGCTGTAATTATTGGTGAATAAATGAAAGAGCTCATTTTCCCATTCAACATATAACCAACCAAATCAGGACTACTGAGAGTGTGAGAGGTCTCAATGATTAGTTATTCCAAGAAAAGAGTCATAAACCAGTACATCCTGAACAAGTCAGGCAAGGCAGTCGCTTACCAGCTAGGAGATGGTTCAGCATCTGTGGTTCCCAAAGACCATCCCTCCCTTTGGATGGTCTTTGTACTGATGAAATTTTCCTTCCAGGGCCATTCTGCAGTTTCTTTAAAGTAACAGGGTTTTTTTTCCATTCTCCTTTTACTGATGAGGTTAGATTGTAGTGGCTGGATTTTTAAGATTTATGTCATACTGATATTGGCCGATGTTGTCCATGCGATAAGGAGCACAGGAGCTGAACTTGGGAACCAAGAAGTCCCTGTCTCAGAAGGGGCTGTCAGAAATTTCAGTAAACAGTGCTGATCAAGAATTCACTGATCGGGCTTCCCTGGTGGTCTAGTGGGTAAAGAGTCTGCCTTGCAATTCAAGAGGCACCCGTTCAATCCCTGGCCCAGGAAGATCTCACATGCCTCAGAGCAGCTTAACTGGAGAGATCACTGCAATAGGAGGCCCACACAGGCCAAAGAATAAAGATGGGTGAAAATAAGTAAATAAATAAATAAATAAAACAATAAAAGAGGTCAAAATTTAAAAAATAAAAAAATAATAAAATAAAAATTAAAAATTCTAAAAAGCAGAGAAGTATCAACAAGCAAATTGGATTTTCCTCATTCATCAGGTTAATGAGCTAATCTGGGGAACTGTTTAGCTCTCTTGTAACTCCATCAGTTACCTATCACCTCAACATTTTTTTTATTTAGAACACTGACATTTTCTCATTTTAAGAAATCTGCTCCCCTTTTCTAGTCAGATGGCTGCCCTAATCTTCTGATATATAGAAAGTTCTAGCAGTAACTGCAAATCTATACTCTCCTCATTAGTAACAGCATCCTTTTATTATTAGTCTCTCTAAATTTTTTATGAGTAGAAAGTGCACCATACACTTTCAATCACATGAGAAATATATTTAAAACTGAGGTAAAATCTTCAAAAAGACATAAAAATTGCTTCAGCCAGCTTCTGCCACAACATATTGTTTTACCCATGTGGGTAAATTAGCAATAGTGAAAGAATACAGATGGCTCTTCTATGAATCATTTACTTCTAACCATTCAAGTAGGAAATGAGTTCCTCCTAACTTATAAATCAAAATGACAAACAAAGACATGGTCTACTGTCCTTTCCCAGTTAAGTTTATGATCCCTCCACCTTCTACCTTATCGCTGTCCATTTTCAGATGATCTTTTTGTTGCCATGACAAATTTTAAAGTTGGCTTAACCCAAAGGCACATTTTGGCAATTACCAGACAACTGGTTTTTATGTTTTGTTACTTGGAGGTAGGGTTTTCTGGTGGTGGTTGTTACTTGGGTTGGTTGTTCTGTTGGTTTGTTACAAATATGAAGCCATTTATCCAAAAACATCTTTAGTGAACCAGACAAATGAACTTTTCTCATTATTTCTTTTTTCCATGTTAGAATTATAAGAGCCAGATTCTCTGAAGTCTCTTCATGACTGCAAATGACACGTTGGAAAAACACACTTACTCTTCTAAAACATCAGGGCATATATTAGTAAGGAATGCCTTGTGCCAAATTACCCATTGTGAAAGGGACCAGTCTTCACACTGGAGGTCAATCCAAGAAGCTCTGCCTCTGCTCAGTCTTCACACTAAAATAATGGTGGGCTTACTATTTTTCATTTCTCTATATATTTTAGGAGTAATATTTTTTAATGTTTTAACAAAAATGTTTTAAAAATTGCAAATTTTCTCTCTAATCATGAAGACTGCTTTGCATGGCCAGTCATTTTTATGATCCTACACTGTCAGGCAAAGTGAAAACTGCCTGTGTATTTAGGTATCATCAGCAAAATAGTTGCATCTAAAGCTGTGAGGTCACGTGAGACCTACTTAGAAAAATCTTTTTTCAGCTGCAAGCTGTGACTCATAAGTGGGTAGTTCAATCAATTTAGTGGATATGAAGAGAATTTTTAATGAATTAGAAAAGATAAAATAATAAATCAAAGTGCATTGTTTGTGAGGGTTTTGACTCCATGTGTGTGTATACTCAGAAATACCATAAAGAAACAAACAAAAAACATATATATATTTACTACACAGGAATCAAAATAAGTTTGAAAGTCATTGAACTAGAAAATGTATATACAGAAAAAGCTCAAGAATAAAGTCTCAGATATTCTAAGTATTTGAGTTTGGGTACTTAAAGGAACTATAAAGCATATAGAGAAGAATCAGCCAATGAGAAAAGAGGAGAACTAAGAAACCAATCCTGGAAACCAAGTCAAAAAGTATTTATTTTAAGAAGGAGAAAAAGCTTAACTTGAATTTATTCAACAGAAAGGAAAGTGGAGACTACAACATAAAGGTCTTCCAGTAAAATGGCACAAATTGACATTCAAATGTGTGAAGGACATGACACCAGTGAATGAAAAAAATGTCAGTACACATGGTATCAAGTATGATATATAAAATGTGTTCAAATATATGTATTTTATATATGTTATTTTTCTCTCCCTTTCTATACCTTTTATGAATCATAAAGAGCACTCCTATTTCCAAAACTTTATGGAATTGTTCATATTTTCCATCATAGTTATTATTTTCTATGACTAAACAACTCATACTATATTTCCACTAATGAATCTACTCTTTATAAAAACACAAGCTCAAGCTTTCATCCTTTCTTCCTTTGTAAATTATTTTCCAAATTGTGTTTTCTTCTATAGCTCAAAAATAATTAGCATTTCAATTCTCCCAGAGGTTGGGAAATTAAAGTAGAGAAAGTCTTCAAGTTCAAGCTTCAGAAGCAGCAGAGCAGGTTTCTGACCTGCCTGATACTCCTTGGATTCTATGTCTGCCCTCAAGCACAGCAAGTCAGGTGGTACTTTAGATAAGAAAAGGAGTAGATCGTGGAATTCTTGAGCTTCTGGAGGTCTGGCCACGCGCTCCCCCCCTGCCCCCCCGCCCAACCCCGGTCTAACAAAATCATGTGACTCACAAGGTGAAACAAACAGCATTGTAAAAAGATTGTAAATCCAGAGCTGCATTTTTGTGTGCAAACTGATGATGGTATCAGTCTGAGGCTTGAGAATATAAACAGGAGTCCCTGAAACTGCAATTTGAAGTCTCACTCCTCATGCACCACCTGGGACCCTCTCCCAACTGGGACTCCAGATAGCTATTAAGGAGGGACTTCTCAGTACTGCTTTTAAGTCTGGATGTAAAATGACTCAATTTGGTGATGTATATGCTATTATTCCTCTTTCCTGTTTCTTTTCTTTTAACATTGTATATTGAAATTGTCAAATAATCTTCTATAAAAAATTGAAATTCTTTATTTGTGTAATGAGTGGTATCTTCTGTTAATGAATCCTTCAAACCTAAAATTAAAGTAAAACTTTCAGCACAACACGGAGAAAGTCATGACGTGCAAAATCATGGTCCCTTTTCATTTCACAGAGGCTGTATAGACTCTTTGAGACTATAACTCTTCCATCTTTTTTCCTACAGTTTTGACTGACTAACTCCAAAGACCTTTTGTGATAATTCATCAAACACCAGCTGTTGCTGCAGCTCTTCTACCTGATCACACTAGCAGATTCCCTCATTCTCATTCCAGGGCTTCACCTCCACTAGGAGCTCATTAAATCCAATATTCAAGGCAACATAGTCCAGGTGGGTACTGTGATCCCATGTTGATGTTTGTTGGTTCCAATGAGATCTATAGATGCTGAAAATAAAGAGCTTTAAGAAAGAGGGCATATTAGGTTGAGACACAAGAAATTGTGTTCGTCAGTAGTCAAATGTAGGCAGTTTCATATTATTCAGCCTCTGCAGAAAGTTTTTCTTGTAAAATCTGTGTGTCCATTTCACCTTGATACTAGAAAGTAGAAACAGTTCCTCTAATACCAATTTTCACATTTACAGATAGTAATTATAGATTTACTTATTTAGCAAACATTTACTAACTGCCTACACTAAAGGCACAAGATTTGATGTTGAGAATTTACAGTTGAAAGTCCAGACATGTTTCCTGACATATTTTACTGTTTAAACATGTTTTACTGTTTAGATTTCCAGACAAGTTTTACTGTTTAGTCAAACAATGATACAAGTATTTATTTAATTAAAATTGTAATGAATAACTATTTTTAAAAAGTATGGACTTAGCAAAAAGAACCTAAATTAGTCTGGAGGGGATAGGGGCAACTTCCCTCAGAAAGTGACATTTAAACCGAGAGCAGAAGGTTGAGTCGGAGTTAAGAAAGTCAAGTTTTCCAGGGAAAGGAAAACAAGTTGTGTAAAGATCCCATGTCAGGAAGGAACTTAGAATTCTCGAGAGGATCTTCCCAACCCAGGGACTGAACCCAGGTCCCCTGCGTTGCAGGCAGATTCTTTACCATCTGAGCCACTGGGACTTCCCTGAGAATTCTCAAGGGTTTCAATGAAAAGGCCAGAAGGACTGGCTCAAAATGATCAAAAACGCAGGCATTTCCAATTTATTCCAGTGAGCTGTGAGAGCATTAGGCAGGATCTGACACCACTCATTCTGCATTTAAGCATCATAAGCCACATTGTAGAGCACGATTCTCAGAAAACTACAGCTAGGACACAAAATCCTCTTGCTGTTTGTCTGTAAGTAAAGTTTTATTGGAATCCCACTACCATTTTGTTTATCCCTTCAATGAAAGATTTTATACTGAGAAAGAGAAAGCATGGCTGACAAAGCTGGAAATCATATTTATTATTTGGACCTTTACAGAAAAATGTGTTGACTCCTGATGTGAAGAATGAATTGGAGGAGCCAATAAAATAAAAGGAAAGATGTTAGGAGACACTGTAGTGGCACAAACAGAACCTGAACTAGGATGGTGGTGGGAGTCAGGGAGAGAGTAGACAAATTTGAGAAAGTTTAAGAAGAACCAACAGGGATTGGTGATGGGGGTGGAGAGGCAAAGGAGCAGCTAGGGAGATGGGGGGATGGTGGTGCTACTTAGGCAATTAGGAAACAAAGAATAAATGGATTCAAGAGGACGGATCAGGAACTGTCCCTGAACTTAAGAGACAAAAAAGAGTAATCCATCTGGAGATGGACTTACTGGTAAATCTATCTGTGCCCAACACTCTGACTAGAATATAGCTGTGTTCACCGAACATCACATGAGGGGAGACAGAGTATATGTTTTGTTTTGTTTTTCTATTGACCACATTCTTCTCTCTTGCCTTTGTTGCCTATGTCTTCTATTAGCCCCTACAATGAATGGGAATATATACTTTATTCTGTGAAGCCCTCAGTATATGCCCTTCCCTTTAGATCTCTTCTCATATATTTAACATTCTTATTACTAATTGGGATCTTTATTATCCTTTACCATAATTTACCGCCTTCATATTCAAATCAGTTCAGTAAAATTCAGTCATTCAGTCATGTCCAACTCTTTGGGACCCATGGACTACAGCATGCCAGCCTTCACTGTCCTTCACCATCATCCCACGCTTGCTCAACTCATGTCCCTTGAGTTGGTGATGCCATCCTACCATCTTGTCCTCTGACATCCCCTTCTCCTTCTGCCTTCTATCATTCCCAGCATCAGGGGCTTTTCCAATGGGTCATCTCTTCGAATCAGGTGGCCAAACTATTGGAGCTTCAGTTTCAGCATCAGTCCTTCCAATGAATACTCATGGTTGATTTCCTTTAGGATTGACTGGTTTGATCACCTTGCAGTCCAAGGGTCTCTCGAGTCTTCTTCAACACCACAATTCGAAGGCATCAATTTTTCAGTTCTCAGCCTTCATTATGGTACAGCTCTCATATTCAGACATGACTACTGGAAAAACCATAGCTTTGACAACATGAACATCTGAGGGCAAGGTGATGTCTTTGCTTTCTCACATGCTGTCTAGGTTTGGCAAAGCTTTTCTTCCAAGGAGCAAGCGTCTTTTTTTTTTTTTTTTAAAGATTTATTTATTTTGGGCAGGGGTCGGGTTGGGGAGGGAGGGGAGCGGGCGGGCCACTTCAATTGGTCTTTCATTTCTCTATTTTCATCCGTCTTTGTTCTTTGGCTCCTGTGGGCCTCCCATCGTGGTGGCGTCTGTCGTTGTAGAGTGCCGGCTCTGGGTGCGTACGCTCCAGAGCTCTGGCTCGGTAACTGGATACATCGGTCCAGCCACTCCGCAGCACGTGGGATCTTCCCAGGCCAGGGATCGAACTGGCACCCCCTGCACTGCAAGGCAGTGTCCTTACCCACTGGACCACCAAGGGAAGCCCCGGAGCAAGCGTCTTTTAATTTCATGGTTGCTGTCACCATCTGCAATGATTTTGGATCCCCAAAACATAAAGTCTGTCACTGTTTCCATTGTTGGCCTATCCTTTTGACATAAAGTAGTAATGATAAGTACCATTATCTTAGTTTGTTGAATACTGAGATTTAAGCCAACATTTTTACACTCTCCTTTCATCTTCATCAAGAAACTATTTCATTCTTCTTCACTTTCTGCCATATGGGTGGTGTCATAGGCATACCTGGCATCTTGATTCCAGTCTGTGCTACATCTAGACCAGCATTTTGCATGAGGTACTCTGCATATAAATTAAATAAGCAGGATGACAATATACAGCCTTCATGTACTCCTTTCCCAATTTGGAACCAATCCATTTTTCCATGTCTGGTTGCAACTGTTGCTTCTTGTCTTGCATACGGGTTTCTCAGGAAGAAGGTAAGGTGATCTGATATTCCATTTCTTTCAGAATTTTCCATAGTTTGTTGTGATCCACACAGTCAAGGCTTTAATGCAATCAATGAAGCAAAAGTAGGTGTTTTTCTGGAATTCTCTTGCTCTTTCTGTGATACAACAGACGTTGGCTATTTGATCTCTGATTCCTCTTCCTTTTTCTCCAAATTGTACATCTGGAAGTTCTGGGTTCAGAACCATGTACTATTGAGGCCTAGCTTGGAGGATTTTGAGCATTATTCTGCTAGCATGTGAAATGAGTGCAATTGTGTGCGATAGTTTAAACATTCTTTTGTATTGCCCTTCTTTGGAATTGGAATGAAAATTGACCTTTTCCAGTCCTGTGGTCACTGCTTAGTTTTCCAAATTTGCTGGCATCTTGAGTGTATCATTTTAACAGCATCATCTTTTAATATTTGAAATAGCTCAGCTGGAATTCCATCACCTCCACTAGCTTTGCTCATAGTGATGCTTCTAAGGCCCTCTTGGCCTCACACTCTAGAATGTCTGGCTCTGGGTGAGTGATCACACCGTCGTGGTTATCTGGGTTAAGGTCTTTTTTTATATAGTGCTTGTGAGTATTCTTGCCACCTCTTCTTAATATCTTCTGCTTCTGTTAGGTCCATAATGTTTCTGTTCTTTACTGTGCCCATCTTTTCATGAAATGTTCCCTTGGTATCTCAAATTTCCTTGAAGAGATCTCTAGTCTTTCCCGGGTTTTTTCCTCTTTTTTTTTTTTTTTTTTTGCACTGTTCACTTAGAAAGGCTTTCTCTTCTCTCCTTGCTCTTCTCTGGAACTTTGTATTCAGGTGGGTATATCTTCCCTTTTCTCCTTTGGCTTTTGCAGCTCTTCTTTCTCAGCTATTTTTAAGGCCTCCTCAGACAACCGTTTTGCCGTTTTGCATTTCTTTTTCTTGGGGATGGTTTTGATCACTGCCTTCCTTACAATGTTATGAACCTCCATCCATAGTTTTTCAGGCACTCTATCAGATCTAGTTGCTTGAAACTATTTTTCACTTCCGCTGTATAATCATAAGGGGTTTGATTTAGGTCATACCTGAATGGCCTAGTTGTTTTCCCCACTTTCTTCAAGTTAAGTCTGAATTTTGCAATAAGGAATTCAGGATCTGAGCACACAATCTACTCCTAGCCTTGTGTTTGCTGACTGTTCAAATAATAAATGTAAAAATCAGCTTTTGCAAGTTGGTGTCCTAAATTCCAAGTCCTTCAAGTACTTAATTTCAGTTATCACCATTGTATGCTATACAGAAGAAAAAAGCTTTTCATTTCAAATGTTTCAAACTTATAAGGAAGCAGTCTGTTGTGGTGGAAAAAGTATGTTTTTGTCAGGGGAAAAAAAAGGGTCCTTACGATCAACTATGTGGCCTGACATAATGGGGCTATGAGCACCTGCTTCATAGAGAGCTAAGGAAATTAAATACAAAGATTACACATGGAAACTGCCCCCAAGTTAGTGTGTTTCCTTTCTCCCTTTTCCCCTCCTTCTCTTATACATAAAGATAATCAGTTCTGCTAATCCTTTAGCCTTTTTTAAAATAAAGGGTAATTTTGTAGTATTAACATGCCTAAGCCACAGCCAGAGTGGTATAAAGTTAATAGAAAAACAAAGGCCAACACTAACCTGGGTGACATAATGTAGGTACGCACAGTGAACAACAAAAGTGTCCCCTCAGGACAAGGAAGCCGAAGGATCTGATGGGATGGAGGTGACTCATTACCATGGTTCCTGAGCTCAGAGGAAATGTGGCTCACAAATCAATACAAGAACATCTAAGGCCAAAAAGCCAGGAGGCTGGGAATAGACAGGGGATATGTTGGAAACTCATATGGTGCTGGGGCTCCATCTTTCCAGAGTGAACAGGTGCAGCAAGGGCCTGAGGCCAAGGGCTGAAGGCCTTTCTTTGGAGATAAGTTTACTGGAAAAGACCAGAGTGCAGGGCTACTCATGAGCAACTATTAAAGCCAGAGTTTCCTCTGGGAGGGCAGTTGCTGCATCAGTAACAGGAGACCATGGCTCGGATATGCCCAGAATCCCATTCAGTCCTGAGTTTGCTCTCAGACTATGCCAGTGTCCTTCAACATAAATCCAAATATTTAATTTAAATTATTTTCTGATTGTTCTTTTTGCTTCTTATGAGGCACAACTTCCTTACCCGAAATTTCACTCTCCCTTAGTAAGCCTGAAAAGTATGTAGTCTTAAATAAGCTTATTTTTACATTTCTTTTGTAAGGCATATAGTAGATATTAATAAAAAGTCACATATATATACTATATTTTTTTCAAACTTCAACATGAAGTAAAAACTATATATTTTACTAGCACACAGCTTCAACTATCAATAATATTTTGAATTTAAGAGAGCCCTTATCATCTTCCTTTATGAATTTTTGCTAGAAATGATAATGCTTAACATTAATTGACAACAAGTTTACTCTTACCTTGAAAATGTTACTGAAGTGGGATTCTGCAGAATATATCTATTAATATCATTCTGAAATTCCACACAAGCACTTAGTTTTGGAATCAGTCCCCCAAGTAATTTTTGTGTTGTCACACATTGTTTTGCACTGCTTTAAAAAAAAAAAATTGTGGAAACTTCCCACAGTGACATTTTCTTCAGAGAATAAGAAGTCTTGTAGCAAATATAATTAAGAATACTTCTTCCTAAAATTGAGTCACACATTCAATCTATTTGGCCACATATGGTTACTTATCAAGCAATTCATTTTTTAAAATCAAAACTGCCTCTAGTATTTACATACACATATGCATGGAAAAAGGGCAAAAAGGAGTAATGGCAAAGTACTACTGTGGTTATTAATAATCTTAACTTTCCCAACTGTGCACATGCCTTTCTGTTATAAACTAGAAATGGTCCACCTCAGATAGACACAGGAGATTTTTACTTCTTCCTATTTCTAAAGGAATGTGAGGCAGCTTACACAATTTAACACTATATAAACTGTTGTTGTTTAGTTGCTAAGTCATGTCTGACTTTTGTGACCTGATACAAAAATAAATAGAAAAGACTAAAATCAATCCATTTTAAAGAGCATGGTAGCAGTAATAACATTATTTCTATTTTTCCTTTGATATTTACACAGTTTTCAAGAAGAAGAGTGACTTCCAGGAGAATCCGGGTGGAACTCATGCTAGCTGAGGTTATGATTTTCCCAGGATTAGACGTTAAGCATAATTTTTAAAATTTTTTATCTAGCCATTAATCACATATACAGCATGAGAAATAATCTAAAATCACAAGTGCAGCATAGACAAGAATTTATAATCCCTTACAGTTTGTCTAGGTGGGATTTTTTAAATACTATATGTATGTATATTTAACCTTTCTTATAAATTTTAAGCATTGGTAACATGGCAGAAAATTAACAATTTTTAAAGTGTGTATAAAAGAATAAAGAATCTTCCCAGTATGCTTACTTTGGGAATACTTTTGTACAAATTTGGATTTCTAAAAGTATTAAATGGAGGAGATGCAGGCAAATATTAGAAACTGTTAAATTAAAGGCCCTTAAAGAATCACAGTTCTCTGAATTCACATCCTCTGTCACCCCTCTGACCTGCTGTTAACCCACAGCCTGCAAAGGCAGGTACAAGTGCAATTATAAACCCACCAGTCTCTATATGAACTCAGGCAAATCCAGTAGTGCCTAGCAGAGCCCAGCCCAAATTGCTGACCCACTGATTGTTGAAAAAAACTAAAGGACTGTTTTTAGCCATTGAGCTTTGAGGGTGGTTTGTTATGTAGCAATAGATAAGTAATACTAAGAAATAGATAAGTAATACTAAAACAGTAGAGAAGAGTGACAGGACTGGTTAGGAGAAACAGTAAAGACTGATGCTGTTAAAAGATGTAGCATACTAAAACAATTTAGAATTTATTTCAGCAAAAATTGATTCAGATAAGGCAGCATCCAATCTAGCAAACAGTAGGAGCTCCAAGAAGCTGTACAAAAATGGAAAACCTTTATAGGCAGAAGGGAGAACAAAAAGGAACTTATACTAGGCAAAAAATAAAGCAGGTCACTTATTGCAAGATTACTTTCCTTCAGTGGATGACAAAGGTCTATCAGGCAGATTACCTACCAGTGGGAACTCAAACCAGAGCCTGGTAGCAGTAATAACATTATTTCTATTTTTCCTTTGATATTTACACAGTTTTCAAGAAGAAGAGTGACTTCCAGGAGAATCCGGGTGGAACTCATGCTAGCTGAGGTTATGATTTTCCCAGGATTAGACGTTAAGCATAATTTTTAAAATTTTTTATCTAGCCATTAATCACATATACAGCATGAGAAATAATCTAAAATCACAAGTGCAGCATAGACAAGAATTTATAATCCCTTACAGTTTGTCTAGGTGGGATTTTTTAAATACTATATGTATGTATATTTAACCTTTCTTATAAATTTTAAGCATTGGTAACATGGCAGAAAATTAACAATTTTTAAAGTGTGTATAAAAGAATAAAGAATCTTCCCAGTATGCTTACTTTGGGAATACTTTTGTACAAATTTGGATTTCTAAAAGTATTAAATGGAGGAGATGCAGGCAAATATTAGAAACTGTTAAATTAAAGGCCCTTAAAGAATCACAGTTCTCTGAATTCACATCCTCTGTCACCCCTCTGACCTGCTGTTAACCCACAGCCTGCAAAGGCAGGTACAAGTGCAATTATAAACCCACCAGTCTCTATATGAACTCAGGCAAATCCAGTAGTGCCTAGCAGAGCCCAGCCCAAATTGCTGACCCACTGATTGTTGAAAAAAACTAAAGGACTGTTTTTAGCCATTGAGCTTTGAGGGTGGTTTGTTATGTAGCAATAGATAAGTAATACTAAGAAATAGATAAGTAATACTAAAACAGTAGAGAAGAGTGACAGGACTGGTTAGGAGAAACAGTAAAGACTGATGCTGTTAAAAGATGTAGCATACTAAAACAATTTAGAATTTATTTCAGCAAAAATTGATTCAGATAAGGCAGCATCCAATCTAGCAAACAGTAGGAGCTCCAAGAAGCTGTACAAAAATGGAAAACCTTTATAGGCAGAAGGGAGAACAAAAAGGAACTTATACTAGGCAAAAAATAAAGCAGGTCACTTATTGCAAGATTACTTTCCTTCAGTGGATGACAAAGGTCTATCAGGCAGATTACCTACCAGTGGGAACTCAAACCAGAGCTCTGTAACAAACTAGAGGGGTGTGTTGGGGAGGAGAGGTGTGAGGGAAACGACATGTGTATACCTATGACTGACTCATGTTGATGTTTGTCAGAAACAAACACAAAGTTGTAAAGCAATTATCCTTCAATTAAAATAAATAAATGTTTAAAAAAAGAATAAAATATTCCATTTCTGAGACATCTGAAACTATAATTAAGTCTGGTTTGGTGATGTGGGGCTCAGAATGAGTGACTCCATATGCTATAAAAGGAGACATCACATACAAAAGAAGAGAAAGCAATGTGACTACAGAGGCAGATACTGGAGTGAGGTGGCCACATGCCAAGGAATGCTGGCAACAAGCACAAACTGGAACAGAAAAGGAAGGGGCTTTCCCCTAGAGGGTCCAGAGGGAGCACTGGTTCTGTTAACACTGTTATTTCAACTCAGTAATACTAATTGCAAAATTCTGGCCTCCAAAACTGTAAAGAATAAATCTCTGTTGTTTTAAACCACCAAATTTGTTACAGAACCCACAGAAAACTACTACAATGGATAATGCATGTATATGGGAGACAAGCTGTCTTTATGTGTCATGTCAAAGGAAAAAATATTTCCCATTATAGACAGATCTTTTTTCTTTGATCAACAGGTCTTGTTTGAAGAATTCCATGGACAGAGAAGCCTGGGGGGATACAGCATGGAGCCAAAGAGTCACATATGACTAAGTGACTAACACATTCTACATAGTTTAACATTACATAAATTGTTGTTGTTTTCATTTAGTCACTCAGTCATGTCTGACTCTTCTGCTACCCCATGGAGCCCGCCAGGCTCCACTGTCCATGGGATTTTCAAGGCTGGAGTGGTTTGCCATTTCTGTCTCCAGGGGATCCTCCTGACCTAGGGATCAAATCCACATCCTATGCATTTACAGGCAGATTCTTTACCACTGAGTCACCAGGGAAGCCTCTTACATGAACTAGACAATTGAAATTCAAAATGGAACTTATACTAGGCAAAAAATAAAGCAGGTCACTTATTGCAAGATTACTTTCCTTCAGTGGATGACAAAGGTCTATCAGGCAGATTACCTACCAGTGGGAACTCAAACCAGAGCTCTGTAACAAACTAGAGGTGTGTTGGGGAGGAGAGGTGTGAGGAAACGACATGTGTATACCTATGACTGACTCATGTTGATGTTTGTCAGAAACAAACACAAAGTTGTAAAGCAATTATCCTTCAATTAAAATAAATAAATGTTTAAAAAAAGAATAAAATATTCCATTTCTGAGACATCTGAAACTATAATTAAGTCTGGTTTGGTGATGTGGGGCTCAGAATGAGTGACTCCATATGCTATAAAAGGAGACATCACATACAAAAGAAGAGAAAGCAATGTGACTACAGAGGCAGATACTGGAGTGAGGTGGCCACATGCCAAGGAATGCTGGCAACAAGCACAAACTGGAACAGAAAAGGAAGGGGCTTTCCCCTAGAGGGTCCAGAGGGAGCACTGGTTCTGTTAACACTGTTATTTCAACTCAGTAATACTAATTGCAAAATTCTGGCCTCCAAAACTGTAAAGAATAAATCTCTGTTGTTTTAAACCACCAAATTTGTTACAGAACCCACAGAAAACTACTACAATGGATAATGCATGTATATGGGAGACAAGCTGTCTTTATGTGTCATGTCAAAGGAAAAAATATTTCCCATTATAGACAGATCTTTTTTCTTTGATCAACAGGTCTTGTTTGAAGAATTCCATGGACAGAGAAGCCTGGGGGGATACAGCATGGAGCCAAAGAGTCACATATGACTAAGTGACTAACACATTCTACATAGTTTAACATTACATAAATTGTTGTTGTTTTCATTTAGTCACTCAGTCATGTCTGACTCTTCTGCTACCCCATGGAGCCCGCCAGGCTCCACTGTCCATGGGATTTTCAAGGCTGGAGTGGTTTGCCATTTCTGTCTCCAGGGGATCCTCCTGACCTAGGGATCAAATCCACATCCTATGCATTTACAGGCAGATTCTTTACCACTGAGTCACCAGGGAAGCCTCTTACATGAACTAGACAATTGAAATTCAAAATGGAACCAAGACCAACAAGAGGCATCTCAAACTTTAACATGCATAGAAATTACTTGGGACTTTGGTAACTCAGAGACTTTGATTCAATGAGTCTCTCTGGAACCTGAGAGTCAGTATTTCTAAAGCAGGTGTTGCCAGTGCTGCTGGTAGAGGGGTTCGGGTGGGCACCACACTTCAGGTAGCAAGGAAAGAAACAGGTAGTAGGTGGCGTGGAGCACCTGAGATGACATACTTACCATAACTGGATGCTGGATTTCGCATTTTTCCTACTTGTTTAAACAGAATGAATCACCATATGGAACAAAAGCTAACCTTTAAAGAATTCCTCCAATAACCTAGCCTTCAACTTTATTTTTAACAGAAGTTTGCTCCACATACTTTTAAGAGTTTAGGAAAAAGAATTCCTCCAATAACCTAGCCTTCAATTTTATTTTTTTAACAGAAATTTGCTCCACATGCTTTTTTGTGTGTGTGTGTGAGGGGAGTAGCTTGGGGAGGGAGGAGGGTGGGCGGGCCACCTCCATTGATCTTTCATTTATCTCCATCTTTGTTCTTTTGGCCCGTGCAGGCCTCCCATCGTGGTGGCCCTTGTTGTCACAGAGCACCGGCTCTGGGCGCATGTGCTCCAGAGCTCTGGCTCGGTAATTGGACACATCGGTCCAGCTGCTCTGCGGCACGTGGGATCTTCCCAGGCCAGGGATGGAACCAGTGCCCCTTGCACTGCAAGGCGGTTTCCTTACCCACTGGACCACCAGGGAAGCCCTCCACATGTTTCTTGAAGAAACAGTACTTACAGATTTACATAAGTTTTGGTTGAGCCACTAAAATAGAGCCTTAAATTTCCAGTGCTGCAAGGCATTCCCCAGGCCAGAAATTCCGTTATTTTCCATGCCCTGCATTAAAACAGAGCAGATCTTCTTACCCCATGGAGCCCGCCAGGCTCCACTGTCCATGGGATTTTCAAGGCTGGAGTGGTTTGCCATTTCTGTCTCCAGGGGATCCTCCTGACCTAGGGATCAAATCCACATCCTATGCATTTACAGGCAGATTCTTTACCACTGAGTCACCAGGGAAGCCTCTTACATGAACTAGACAATTGAAATTCAAAATGGAACCAAGACCAACAAGAGGCATCTCAAACTTTAACATGCATAGAAATTACTTGGGACTTTGGTAACTCAGAGACTTTGATTCAATGAGTCTCTCTGGAACCTGAGAGTCAGTATTTCTAAAGCAGGTGTTGCCAGTGCTGCTGGTAGAGGGGTTCGGGTGGGCACCACACTTCAGGTAGCAAGGAAAGAAACAGGTAGTAGGTGGCGTGGAGCACCTGAGATGACATACTTACCATAACTGGATGCTGGATTTCGCATTTTTCCTACTTGTTTAAACAGAATGAATCACCATATGGAACAAAAGCTAACCTTTAAAGAATTCCTCCAATAACCTAGCCTTCAACTTTATTTTTTTAACAGAAGTTTGCTCCACATACTTTTAAGAGTTTAGGAAAAAGAATTCCTCCAATAACCTAGCCTTCAATTTTATTTTTTTAACAGAAATTTGCTCCACATGCTTTTTTGTGTGTGTGTGTGAGGGGAGTAGCTTGGGGAGGGAGGAGGGTGGGCGGGCCACCTCCATTGATCTTTCATTTATCTCCATCTTTGTTCTTTTGGCCCGTGCAGGCCTCCCATCGTGGTGGCCCTTGTTGTCACAGAGCACCGGCTCTGGGCGCATGTGCTCCAGAGCTCTGGCTCGGTAATTGGACACATCGGTCCAGCTGCTCTGCGGCACGTGGGATCTTCCCAGGCCAGGGATGGAACCAGTGCCCCTTGCACTGCAAGGCGGTTTCCTTACCCACTGGACCACCAGGGAAGCCCTCCACATGTTTCTTGAAGAAACAGTACTTACAGATTTACATAAGTTTTGGTTGAGCCACTAAAATAGAGCCTTAAATTTCCAGTGCTGCAAGGCATTCCCCAAGAGAAATTTTTCCAGCATAGAAAAATTACCAGTTATTTTGACTTGGCTGAAAACTCTAGATCATAGGTTGTAAGAGCCCTGAAATCCAAAATACAGAGAACAATACAGAAAGCTTATTGCTGAAGTCTTCAAGTAGTTCATCCAGGCACTGAAAGGTATCTGGATTTCTGTTTCTGTCTTAGAAAAATTACACAATGCACATCAACATGACAAAATAACAACATTTACATAACCACTTAATTTATGATATCCCTCAAGTTAAAGGAGGTATAACTATAGAAGTATTGCCCTTTAGAATCAGATTATTCATTGTTGCGGGGTTGTCCTGTACACTGTAGGATGTTTGGCAGCATCTATGGCCTCTATGCAACATAATGCCAGTAACACCTCTCCATAAGTTGTGACAACCAAAAATGTCTCCAGACATTGCTAAATGTTCCCTGGGGAGCAATCTCCCCTTGAAAATGACTAATCTAAAACATCTACTTGTACTTACTTGTAATATGCAGCTTTTTAGAGGAATATTTTACTTTTAAATGTATCTGACCTTGAACAATCTTTGCATGATTTTACAGTATCTGCTGGGTACATATAAGTCTGAATAATATATCAGGAAAAGTATATACACAAACACCTTCAGAAATATAAGTAGAAAATTGTCAAAGCACAATTACATAAGATACCACCCAGTTTTTACCCATTTTCAGTAGGCAAAGTAGACTAAAACAAGGATATCAAAGATATTTTTTAAAAAGACAAAGGTTAATCCAAATACATTCAACTTGATAATCTAGAAATAAGAACTTCACCTCCTAAGATACAACTGTAACATAATGACTAATTATATATTTGGTCCTAGAGAAATTTCTGAGTAATTTTAAAAGGCAATATTGCATAAATAAAACTATAGGTCACATTCTCTAATAATCATACAACAAAACTGGTAATTAATAAAGTTTGGAAGGAGGCTTATCACCATGCTTATTTAACTTATATGCGGAGTACATCATGTGAAATTCCAGGCTGGATGAAGCTCACGTTAGAATCAAGATTGCTGGGAAAAATAACAATAATCTCAGACATGCATATGGCACCATCCTAATAACAGAAAGAGAAGAAAAACTAAAGAACCTCTTGATGAAGGTAAAAGAGGAGAGTGGAAACAGCTGGGTTACAACTCAACATTTAAAAAATGAAGATCATGGCATCCAGTTCCATCACTTCATAGCAAATAGATGGGCAAACGATGGAAACAGTGACAGACTTTATTTTCTTGGGCTCCAAAATCACTACAGATGGTGACTACAGCCATGAAATTAAAAGACGCTTGCTCCTTGGAAGAAAAGCTATGACAAATCTAGACAGCGTATTAAAAAGCAGAGATACCACTTTGCTGACAAAGGTCCACATAGGCAAAGCTATGGTTTTTCCAGTAGTCCTGCACAAGCATGGGAGTTGGACCATAAAGAAGGCTGGGCACCAAAGAAACGATGCTTTCAAATATGATGCTGGAGAAGACTCTTAAGAGATCCTTGGACAGCAAGGAGATCAAACCAGTCAATCCTAAAGGAAATTGACCCTGAATATTCATTGGAAGGACTGATGCTGAAGCTGAAGCTACAATACTTTGGCCACCTGATGCAAAGAGCTGACTCACTGTAAAAGACCCTGATGCTAGGAAAGGTTAGGGCAGGAGGAGAAGGGGATGACAGAGGATGAGATGGTTGGATGGCATTATCAACTCAATGGACATGAGTTTGAGCAAACTCCAGGAGATAGCGAAGGACAGGGAAGCCTGGCATGCTGTAGTCCATGGGGCAGTCCATGCTGTAGGGCATGGGGTGGCAAATAGTTAGACACAACTGAGTGAGTAAACAACAACAAATACAATTAGAAAGTTTAAAACTTTTTCCTTAAAAAAAAAAAAAGAGAGAGATTAAAGAAAAGATTTAAAATAAAATAGCACTAATGACTTTGTTTTATCAAAATCTTTAAGATTTGTCAAAAGTATATATATTCAAAAGACAGAGCATAGACATAGGGACATCGTGGCGAAGAAATAGGGAGGGGGAAGCATGGAGGAAGTAACAAGGAAACCTATAGCGTTATGTGTGGAAAAGATAGCTAGTGTCATAGTGCTAAGGGAATAGGAGTGCTTACAATGGCTTGGGGCGAAGGTCTGGAGGGGTGGGATGGGGGGATCTGGGTGGGTGGGGGCCATGGATATGCATATGACTGATCTGGGAACATACATGTCTGTGAACAACAAAACTCTGTAAAACCTTTAAAATAAAGAATAAGAAAAAAAAGTATATATATTCAGATGGATAAAACCATTTTAAAATTATAGAAAGATCAGGAGATTCCTTTTAAAATAATTAAAAATAAGCAAATAAGATAGAAAAACTATGAACTGAATAAATAAATTCCAAAGCTCCTTACTTGAAGTAATAATAATGCTGAAGAAAAGACTAGCACTTTCCAAATTGGTATTAAGAAAAAAATCAATAACTGCGCCAAGAAAATGTCTTCCACTACACAAATAAGTTCTTTATTTTTAAGTTCTTTAAAACACTAAATAGACTTCACTAGTTTTCTTTTACTTTAACACTTCTCAGATCTTTTCTTATGTTAATATGTACTTTGAATCCTCATGAAGTGTATTTACTACAATTTCTCAAGAGTATTTGCCCCCTTTTTTGTATTCTGAGGACAACTGCTTGCAAAATCCTGAATTAGCCAAACCTCTAGCAAAACTATTAATAAAACAACCAAAATAAGAAACTATAAAAATGCAAATAATATATAGAGAAAAATATGTTAAAATGGAATGCTATGCACAGTCACATGTGAATTGAAATGGGAGAACACAATAAAAAATACTATCTTCTCATTTTAAGTTTTGTTTTAAATAAGGATGTGATATTAATTACGATTATAAGATGAATGAAAATGTAAGCACACAATATTTAGCCTAAATCAAATTTTAACCAAGGATTCTATCACTTAAATTCAAATTGTCGACCCCCTCCTGATAGACAATGGTAGACAGCTTACTGTGAAGGTGTTGGGTTCTTGATCTCCAATGGAGAAGAACTCACACTGGGATCAAAAAGACTTAGCTTTGGTCACACAGAGCTTCATGAAATAAAAGTTTATTAAGAAAAGAGGTTAGAGAGAGAGAGAGCTTCCAGCATAGACACTGGAAGAGGGATAGAAGAGAACCCCTTAGCCAGTTCAGGCAAGACAATTTGTATTTTCCAGTTGGTTATCAAAACAATAGATCCGTAGAATATCTTAAGGTTGCAAAAGGCCTGTAGGCCCACACCCACAGCATACATCTTTAGATAACATAGGTACAAGTTAAGAAGGAGAAACATGTCCTCCAGCAAGATACATTGTTATAAATATTAGCTCTGGGATTAAAGAACATATTAAGCAAAATGGATTATTGTCATAGGTGTGGCAAACAAGGTGAAGGCACATTGGCTAAAACTGTTTGTTCTTCCCCCTCTTCCTTCTCCTTGGAACCCACTGGACTCCTTACCAAGTCTGCCTATTCACCCCTTTCACTCCCCTACTCCAGTGATGAAAAGATTGGCTGTTTGAAGGGAGACAAAGAAACTTCAAGAGTCTCTCTTTTCAAAGCAAGAAGCATAGGATATTTGTTAGGCAAATGTTAGGGGTTCTTTTTAGAAACTTGGAGAAGAAAAGGGATTTCAACCGTTGGTAATGATCCCTGCACTGTGAGAAACAAGGGCAGGAGCTTTAAATTGCCAAGCTCAGGAAATGGAATAGAGGCAGAGATTATTTGCTTACTAGCCACACAAGGGACATACAAATTAAGATTCAGTCCCTTCTCTTCCCACTGAAGGACAAGGAGTCAGGCATACACATCCTGAAAGTAAAGCTTTCAATATCTGTTCTTTTCCTCCCTGAAGAAACTATCAGCCTACAAAACACAACAATAAAAAGGCTCCAGTATTCTTATAAGGAAGTACTGAAAAACAAATTTAGATGGTAAAATACTTTTTACTTTACTATTGAACTTAAGTGTCTTCCTTAAAATCTGTTTAACCCATCCCTTTCTCCAGGGGAACATCCCAACCCAGGGATCAAACTTAAGTCTCTGCATTGCAGGTGGATTCTTTACCAGCTGAGCTACCAGGGAAGCCCTAATTTGACCAGTCTTAGGCAATTAAAGGAAAAGACCTGATAATCAGGCAGAGTGTTAAGAAATATAATTTTCCTATGTGATACAGACCTAAATATATTTCCTATTACATTAATTGAAAACAATAGAGGGTCCTGGGTTCAGGCAAGACAATTTGTATTTTCCAGTTGGTTATCAAAACAATAGATCCGTAGAATATCTTAAGGTTGCAAAAGGCCTGTAGGCCCACACCCACAGCATACATCTTTAGATAACATAGGTACAAGTTAAGAAGGAGAAACATGTCCTCCAGCAAGATACATTGTTATAAATATTAGCTCTGGGATTAAAGAACATATTAAGCAAAATGGATTATTGTCATAGGTGTGGCAAACAAGGTGAAGGCACATTGGCTAAAACTGTTTGTTCTTCCCCCTCTTCCTTCTCCTTGGAACCCACTGGACTCCTTACCAAGTCTGCCTATTCACCCCTTTCACTCCCCTACTCCAGTGATGAAAAGATTGGCTGTTTGAAGGGAGACAAAGAAACTTCAAGAGTCTCTCTTTTCAAAGCAAGAAGCATAGGATATTTGTTAGGCAAATGTTAGGGGTTCTTTTTAGAAACTTGGAGAAGAAAAGGGATTTCAACCGTTGGTAATGATCCCTGCACTGTGAGAAACAAGGGCAGGAGCTTTAAATTGCCAAGCTCAGGAAATGGAATAGAGGCAGAGATTATTTGCTTACTAGCCACACAAGGGACATACAAATTAAGATTCAGTCCCTTCTCTTCCCACTGAAGGACAAGGAGTCAGGCATACACATCCTGAAAGTAAAGCTTTCAATATCTGTTCTTTTCCTCCCTGAAGAAACTATCAGCCTACAAAACACAACAATAAAAAGGCTCCAGTATTCTTATAAGGAAGTACTGAAAAACAAATTTAGATGGTAAAATACTTTTTACTTTACTATTGAACTTAAGTGTCTTCCTTAAAATCTGTTTAACCCATCCCTTTCTCCAGGGGAACATCCCAACCCAGGGATCAAACTTAAGTCTCTGCATTGCAGGTGGATTCTTTACCAGCTGAGCTACCAGGGAAGCCCTAATTTGACCAGTCTTAGGCAATTAAAGGAAAAGACCTGATAATCAGGCAGAGTGTTAAGAAATATAATTTTCCTATGTGATACAGACCTAAATATATTTCCTATTACATTAATAAATTTTTCAATCTCCTTAAATGACTTTCTGAAAATAAATTACAACTCTAACTTCAGATCTGACAAAAATTGTATAAACTAGAAAAGTATAGGCTGTCAACTGAAAAAAAGGCAAAAAACTGAGGACTTAAGCCAGGGATACAGGTTCTGAGTAGCTCTCACAGACTGCTCTGAAGAGGTAAGAGGGGAGCCAAGATACATAGGAGTTTTTGCAACCAAGACAAGGTATTCAGATCATCAAAAGATTCCTGTTAATTAAAGACAACCAGACATCTCAAACTAAAAAATTTTAACACTTTTCTATGTTTCGTGCTCAATCACATAAATTACGTCCCACTCTTTGTGACTTCATAGACTGTGGCCCACCTGGCTCCTCTGTCTGTGGAGTTTTCCAGATAAAAACACTGGAATGGGTTGTCATTTCCTCCTCCAGGGGCCTTTCCCTCACCCAGGGATTGAACCCTCATCTCCTGTGTCTCCTGCTTTGACAGGTGGATTCTTTACCATTGAACCACCAGGGAAACCCTTTTTCTATGTATAGGAAGATACAAGAGTCAGTGTTTATTAAACTATTCCTTTGATATGCATCTTAGCTCTCTAGGGCCAGTATCCTGCTTTTCTCCACCCTGAATCCCATCAGGTACATAGGTGGGAGGAAGAGTAACTGCAGTCTCTGACTGCTAGATGGTGGAGTACCCTCTTTCTATCCTGAGTTCTCTTAAGGTTCACTGTTGGGGCAGCTGTAATGTTATAGCTTAAAGGCTGCACCACACTTTGTGATTGATATGGCAGGCAACATTTTCTCATTGACAAGATCAATCTCCTTTATAAAAAGAGACATAAACATCTAAATCAAACATCAGAAAACAGAATGGCCAAAAACAAGATACATATAAAGAAGATCAACAGTTCTTATACTCCAGCAGTAAGAACTTTAAAATATTATTGTGGCAGATCACCCACTGTAGCAACAAAAACACTGTTTATTAGGAATGACTATAATGAAAAGTATATTGCTAATATTAATAAACTGCTAGTATTTTCTGAGAAACAAAAGATATAAAATATTTTCATTTTTCCCAGATGAATCCTTGATGCATTTTCAGTCAGTATAAACGATGGTATTTATAAAACATGATAAAATAATTCTACAGTCAACATCCTTGTCAGAAAGCACTTCCTCTAAGATCAGGAACAAGATATGGATACCCTCTGCTGCCATTTCTATTTAGTATATTATTAGAAGCCATAGCCACAGCAATCAGACAAGAAATAAAAGCAATCCAAATTGGAAAGAAGTGAAACTGTCACTGTTTGCACATGACTGATACTATATATAGAAAACCCTAAAGACATGACCAAAAAACTTAGAACTCATCAATGAATTCAGTGAAGTTGCAAGAAACAGAATTAGTATACAGAAGTCTGTTGTATTTTTCATGTACTAAGAATGAAATATCATAAAGAGAAATTAAAAAAATAATTTCATTTACAATTAGATAAAAAAAAAAATGCCTAGGAATAAAGCTAGTTGAGGAGGTAAAAGACTTGCACTCAGAAAATTATGACTCTAATGAGAGAAATTGAACATAACAAAAAGAAATTGAAAGATATACTGTGTTTATGGATTGGGAGAATTAAAACTTTAAAATGACCACACTAATCAACACAATCTACAGATTCAATACTAGCCCTATCTAAATACCAGTCATTTATCACAGAACTAGAACAATAATTCTAAAATTTATATGAAAATACAAAAGATCTTGAATAGTCAAAGTAACTTTATGAAATAAAATAAGGCTAAAGGTATTAAACTTCTGATTTGAAACTATACTACAAGCCAATATAGTACTGGCACAAAAACAGACATAGATCAAGAGAATAGAATAACCAAGAAACAAACCCACATGTACATAATCAATTAATCTATAACAAAGAAAGCAAGAATGTCCAATGAGGAAAAAGACAGCTTCTTCAATAAATAGTACTGGGAAAACTGGACAGCTAAGTGTAAAAGAACCAAACTAGACTACTTCCTCAACCATGTACAAAAATAAACTCAAATATGAAATAAAGAATTAAATCTAAGACCTAAAAGCATAAAAACCCTAGAAGAAAACCTAATAACATAATCTTTGACATTAGTCTTACCAATATCTTTTTGTTTGCATCTTTCTCCTCAGGCAAGGGAAACAAAAGCAAAAAAAAAGAAAAGAAAAGAAAATCAAACGGGATTACAACAAACTATAAAACTTCTGCACAACAAAGGCAACAACCAACAAAATGAAAACTCAGCCTAATGTATGGGAGAAGATATTTGCCAATGATACACCTGATAAAGGGTTAATATTCAAAATATACAAAGAACTTAACAACTCAACATCAAAAAACAACCAGCCTGATTTTAAAATGGACAGAGGATCTGAATAAACATTTTTCGAAGAAGACATACAGATGGCCAACAGGTATATTAAAAGATGTTCAACATTACTAATCAACAAGGAGACACAAATCAAAATCACAAGATGCCACCTCACATTTGTCAGAATGTCACCTGACATTAATCATCAAAGACAACAAATAACAAGTGCTGATAAAAATGTCAAAGAAAAAAGAGGGAACTCTAATACACGCTTGGTGGAAATGTAAACTGGTAGGGAAGTTTTCTATGGAAAATAGCACAGAGGTACCCCAAAAATAGAGCTACGACATGATTTAGCAATTGCATTTTATCTGAAAAAAGCAAATACATTAATTCAAAGAGATTTATGGGCCACTATGTACAATGGAGCATTATTTATAATCATCAAGATATGGAAGAAACCAAAGTGTCCATCAATAGATAAACATGTGATACACACACACACACACACACACATATATATACTGTATTCATGGACTGTGATATATATATACACACAATATATACTAACCAGTAATAAAAAATGTAATCTTGCCATTTGTGACAATATGGATATATCTAGAGAGTATTGTGCTAAGTGAAATAAGTCAGATGAGAAAGACAAATATCGCACACTCTCACTTATATGTGAAATCTATGAAACAAAACAACATGAAAACAGATCCAGGGAACATGTGGTTGCCAAAAGGGAGGGTAGTGGGAGTAGGTAGAGGAAACTGGTAAAGAGGTGAAGGTTTATTAAGAGTATAAACCTCCAGTTACATACTAAATAAATCCTAATATGTAATATATAGCATAAGTAATATAGTCAATAAGATTTTAATAACTTTGTATGGGGAGAGATGGTTAATGAACTATGATAGTGATCACTTCCTAATGTACTCAGATGTCAAATCATTATGTAGCATAGCTAAAATAATATTGTACATCAACTATATTTTAGTTTTAAAAATTTAAGCAAAGACAATTAAGTCCTTTACTTAAAAACTATTTCCAATTCTAAATGTTTGACTGTGTCTATCTTATATAACTGACAATGAATTTTTTTCAAATTCTCCCAATATAATCTCCCAAATGATCCATTCTCCCTACTATATTTTTCCCTCAACATTTTAATTACAATTCTGTACCTTAAGCCTCAGTATCTTTATTTCTCCTTTTCTATATCCCATACAAAAGATCTTTCTAATGGAAAAAATACAAAACCATTTTGTATCAGTTTTCATTTAGAAAATTAAAATATCCTTCCTATTACCATTCTTAGGAAAATTGTTTTTACATCAAAAATGTGAAAAACAAAAATTTAAAAATAATTTTAGCCATAGTCTTCTAAGTAAACAAAACATACAGTGGGATAACACATCTCACATTTCTGCTATCCTGACACAAATACATATTTACTTAATAGTGTTTCTATACTATTACTGTTTCTTTCAATAAACCCTAGTCAACGTTTATATCTTATCCCCCAAATCTCAAAAGATAGATGGATAATTTTATACTCTGTGATTTTTAGTACAATTACCCCTCACTGAATACTTCCTGTCACCATCTGCCTCTGTTAAAGCCAAATAGAACATTTCTTGGCTTGCTTCCTTTTCTGTAGTCTGTTGTCTGGCATTTTTTCTCACCACCTTCTGGTCTTCTGTATTTTTGGAGAACTACTCCAGTCTTATTGAGTCTCAGCTCTTCCCACTCATGTGTTCCTGATTTTTCCAGGGGATCCTGAATATCAATCAATGGGCTAAGTTCTCCTTCATACAAAATGTGTTTGCTTTCCTCCCAGCTGATGATACTTGTCTTTTAAGCCAACACATTTATTAAACCCCTGTATCTATCATTCCAAACAACTGTTATATCAGTATCTTCTGTCTTAAAGGCATGGAGGACAAGAAACTCAGTTCCCCTTGAAATTTCATTCCAAAAGTGAGTGTAAAAGTGTGTGTGCATGTAAAGTCACTTTAGTCGTATTTGACTCATTGCAAACCTATGGACTGTATATAGCATCCAAGGCGCCTCCGTCCATGGGATTCTCCAGGCAAGAATAGTGAGTTGGTTGCCATGTCCTCCTCCAGAGGGTCTTCCCAACAGAGGGATTGCATCCATGTCTCTTATGTTTCCTGCATTGGCAGGTGGGTTCTTTACCATTAGTATCACCTGAGAAGTCCAAGTATAACAGTGGCATATGAATTTGATCCTTAGAGTTCTTCATAACTTATATTCAGTGAAATGCCTTACACAGAACCATGGGGGAAAACGTCAGACTTTATTAATACTGAAAAGAAAATGGTTTATGGTCCTGACTTGACTTTTCTAATCCACTATAAATTGTTTATTAAGTGCCCACCATGTTTCAGACATTATTCTAGGGGCTGGAGAGTTAATAGTTTACAAAAAAAGACAGAAAACATATTAAAGCTATGACAGAAGTTACAGAATTTGCAGCCCTAGGTATTTTTGGATTTGTAAAATGGTGAGTTTTCTCCATTATACTGATATTATCTACTTATTTTAGCACTCTTTTATACTTAATATATATGTATATATTTATTGGTTTATTTTTGGCTGTGCTAGGTCTTCATTGCTATAAAGGCTTTTTCTTTAGTTGCAGCAAGCTGTGATTATTCTCTACTTTCAGGCTTCTCATTGTGATGCCTTCTTTTGTTGCACAGCACAGGCTCTAGGGAAGGAGGGTTTCAGTGGTTGTGACTCCAAGGCTCTGGAGCACAAGATCAGTAGTTGTGGTGCTCAGGCTTAGGTGTTCCGGAGCATGTGGCATCATCCTCGATCTGGGATCGAACCCATGTCTCCTGCATTGACAGGCAGATTCCAATCCACTAAACCATCATCGAAGCCCCTTAGAGCTCTTTTCTACATAGCTTTCTAGAATAAAATCTAGGAGGTTGTAAGTGATGTACTTTTAAGCCAACACTTTATTAACCCCTGTTTTTTGACTACCAAAGGCATGGAGGACAAGAAACTCAGTTCCTTGAAATTTCATTCCAAAAGTGAGTGTAAAAGTGTGTGTGCATGTAAAGTCACTTTAGTCGTATTTGACTCATTGCAAACCTATGGACTGTATATAGCATCCAAGGCGCCTCCGTCCATGGGATTCTCCAGGCAAGAATAGTGAGTTGGTTGCCATGTCCTCCTCCAGAGGGTCTTCCCAACAGAGGGATTGCATCCATGTCTCTTATGTTTCCTGCATTGGCAGGTGGGTTCTTTACCATTAGTATCACCTGAGAAGTCCAAGTATAACAGTGGCATATGAATTTGATCCTTAGAGTTCTTCATAACTTATATTCAGTGAAATGCCTTACACAGAACCATGGGGGAAAACGTCAGACTTTATTAATACTGAAAAGAAAATGGTTTATGGTCCTGACTTGACTTTTCTAATCCACTATAAATTGTTTATTAAGTGCCCACCATGTTTCAGACATTATTCTAGGGGCTGGAGAGTTAATAGTTTACAAAAAAAGACAGAAAACATATTAAAGCTATGACAGAAGTTACAGAATTTGCAGCCCTAGGTATTTTTGGATTTGTAAAATGGTGAGTTTTCTCCATTATACTGATATTATCTACTTATTTTAGCACTCTTTTATACTTAATATATATGTATATATTTATTGGTTTATTTTTGGCTGTGCTAGGTCTTCATTGCTATAAAGGCTTTTTCTTTAGTTGCAGCAAGCTGTGATTATTCTCTACTTTCAGGCTTCTCATTGTGATGCCTTCTTTTGTTGCACAGCACAGGCTCTAGGGAAGGAGGGTTTCAGTGGTTGTGACTCCAAGGCTCTGGAGCACAAGATCAGTAGTTGTGGTGCTCAGGCTTAGGTGTTCCGGAGCATGTGGCATCATCCTCGATCTGGGATCGAACCCATGTCTCCTGCATTGACAGGCAGATTCCAATCCACTAAACCATCAGCGAAGCCCCCCTTAGAGCTCTTTTCTACATAGCTTTTTCTAGAATAAAATCTAGGAGGTTGTAAGTGAAATGTACTTGTTTCCATTGAAAAAGACAAAGCCAATGATGAAAAACTCTTATTGCCAATAAATATTTGCTCATGACTGAATAAGTGAATAGCTGCCAGCTCTACTGTTCATTAGTTTTGCAACCCTAAAGCTAATTAGTCCCTTTGTGGTTGTTTCCTTATCTCTAAAGTAAAATTCCTGACTCAATAGATTACTGTAATAAATAGGGTAATAATCCATATCAAGGCCCAGCACACAAATATTGCTCAATAATATAGCTTTACATATACCTATGACTGATCCATGTTGATATATGAGAGAAACAAACACAATTTTCTTTTTTGGCCACTTCCATTGATCTTTCATTCATTTATCTGTTTTTGGCCTGTGTGGGCCTCCCACCACAGTGGCGTCGCGGAGCATGGCCTCTGGGCACATGCGTTCCAGAGCTCCGCCTCCGTAGTTGGACACATCGGTCCAGCCACTCCACAGCATGTGGGATCCTCCCAGGCCAGGGATCAAACCAGCACCCCTTGCACTGCAAGGTGGAGTCCCTACCCACTGGACCACCAGGGAAGCCCCCCAACACAATATTTTAAAGAAACTATCCTCCAATTAAAAATATATAAATTTTTAAAATAAGAAAAAATAATATAACTGCCTCTAAATCAAATGCCATTCAGTAATATCAAGAGAACCATACTTCCCTGAGCCCAAATATTTTCATGTGGCTACATATGACTTTTAGGAAATTCACTCATTAATGAAAAGTTCAAATTAAACAGAATGACCAGTTTCCCAATCCCTATAACCATGAACACCATAGCTGCCACTCTCCCTGTACCAGCTACTCCATTCCATATAATCTTCAGTCTGAAAAAAATGCTCTTTTTCTTTCCCTTTTGAATTCAGTGGTCAATTTACACCTTTTGTAAGGGAACCTGCCAGGTTTCCAAATAAAATCCAACCCTTATCCTGAAACGTTACAATGAAGAAAGGATAATTCAATATGGTGCCTAGAATAAAGTCTCCATTGACAGGCAGATTCAAACCTAAACCATCAGCGAAGCCCCTTAGAGCTCTTTTCTACATAGCTTTTCTAGAATAGAAATCTAGGAGGTTGTAAGTGAAATGTACTTGTTTCCATTGAAAAAGACAAAGCCAATGATGAAAAACTCTTATTGCCAATAAATATTTGCTCATGACTGAATAAGTGAATAGCTGCCAGCTCTACTGTTCATTAGTTTTGCAACCCTAAAGCTAATTAGTCCCTTTGTGGTTGTTTCCTTATCTCTAAAGTAAAATTCCTGACTCAATAGATTACTGTAATAAATAGGGTAATAATCCATATCAAGGCCCAGCACACAAATATTGCTCAATAATATAGCTTTACATATACCTATGACTGATCCATGTTGATATATGAGAGAAACAAACACAATTTTCTTTTTTGGCCACTTCCATTGATCTTTCATTCATTTATCTGTTTTTGGCCTGTGTGGGCCTCCCACCACAGTGGCGTCGCGGAGCATGGCCTCTGGGCACATGCGTTCCAGAGCTCCGCCTCCGTAGTTGGACACATCGGTCCAGCCACTCCACAGCATGTGGGATCCTCCCAGGCCAGGGATCAAACCAGCACCCCTTGCACTGCAAGGTGGAGTCCCTACCCACTGGACCACCAGGGAAGCCCCCCAACACAATATTTTAAAGAAACTATCCTCCAATTAAAAATATATAAATTTTTAAAATAAGAAAAAATAATATAACTGCCTCTAAATCAAATGCCATTCAGTAATATCAAGAGAACCATACTTCCCTGAGCCCAAATATTTTCATGTGGCTACATATGACTTTTAGGAAATTCACTCATTAATGAAAAGTTCAAATTAAACAGAATGACCAGTTTCCCAATCCCTATAACCATGAACACCATAGCTGCCACTCTCCCTGTACCAGCTACTCCATTCCATATAATCTTCAGTCTGAAAAAAATGCTCTTTTTCTTTCCCTTTTGAATTCAGTGGTCAATTTACACCTTTTGTAAGGGAACCTGCCAGGTTTCCAAATAAAATCCAACCCTTATCCTGAAACGTTACAATGAAGAAAGGATAATTCAATATGGTGAAAGGAAGGTAGATGGCAAAGTTTCAACTCATTTTTCTGAAATCCTATTCACTGTGACTCATTCAGACTAAAAATGTACAGTTCTGACTTCTTTTGTCCACCAAAAATTACTTAGTAAATGCCCACTGAGCATCAAGTACTGTTCTGGGTGATAAGGATACAATGCTAGAAAGGACACACAAAATGCCTAGCTCTCCAAGTGGAAGGCTTATTGGCATGTGTGACTAAAAAACAGCATAATGAGCTGGCAGCTGTGGGTCTATTAGAGTCTATAGGACCAATCTAAGCAGGGGTTTGGGAATTGAGGGCATCTTACCTACTCTGAAATCTAAAGAATAAGAAGAAATTAGTCAGACAGTGATGGAAAGAGTAGTCTGGGCAGAGGAAACAGCATGTGAAAAGCCTGGAACTGAAATGTTTGGGGGCAGTGGAGATGAAGCAAGTTACAGGGAAGGGGTCAAATTGGCTATTGCATTTTCTTCCCTCATTGGTTTTCAGTCTTACTCCAAAGCCTGTACCTTCTCCTATGTAAGTGCTTCACACTGCCATGAGCTCTGCTACTGAAAACTGGAAACAGCATTTTGCATCCCCATGTAGGGGAGAGAATGAAGAGAGCAGACCTGAGAACCAGCCCTGTGATGGCAGTGTAATTTCTGAGAGTTCCTAGGGGGAGGTGAGTGGAGGGGAGGGGGCAGAATCGGGGTCAGGTTTGGTTACACCTTCCATGGATACACTTTCTCCTTCCGTCACCCAGCATGGAAGATCAGGTGAATTATAGGCCAGAGTCTCCCTGCACTGAACTGGAAGGCACTGATTTGATCTTAACTAAATTAAAGCTATGGTTGAGTTGGCACAGGAGTACAGATGGTCGTTGAGGAGGCAGAGAGTACAGATGAGAATGTGCCTCAATTGGACCATTGCCTAAGTCTCCAAAAAAACATGAATGCCATGTCTAGAACTAGAGAACTCAAGCCAAGTTTGAATTCTCTATGTTATATTTACTTCTTAAATATAGTGTATCTAAATTTAAACAAACAAACAAACAAAAAGCCTATATCCTTTGAGAGCAATATAAAGGAATAATGAAATGTATTTAATTTCTACCATATTACTTATTGGGGAGACAAAGAACTTATGCCTAACAAACATAGACTTGAATTAATTTAGATCTATACATTTTTACATAATTTAAATTACTCAATTTCAAGTTATGACATAATTAAGTGATACTAAAACATTATTTAGGATAGCCGTCACCACAGTCTTTAATATTTTCTCAGTATTATTATATAAATGTTCACCAAAAAGATTGTACTTGTGGTGGGAGACTACAATGCAAATGTGGGAAGTCAAGAGATACTTAGGGTAACAGGCAAGTTTGGCCTTGGAGTACAAAATGAAGCAGAGCAAAGGCTAAAGAGTTTTGCCAAGAGACACAGGTCACAGAAAATATCCTCTTCCAACAACACAAGAGACAACTCTACACATGGACATAGCCAGATGGTCACTACCAAAATCAGATTGATTATATTCTTTTCAGTCAAAGATAGAGAAGACCTATACCATCAGCAGAAATAAGATCTGGAGCTGACTGTTGCTCAAATCATGAACTTCTTGTTGCAAATTTCAGGCTTAACTTGAAGAAAGTGGGGAAAACAACTAGGCCATTCAGGTATGACCTAAATCAAACCCCTTATGATTATACAGCGGAAGTGAAAAATAGTTTCAAGCAACTAGATCTGATAGAGTGCCTGAAAAACTATGGATGGAGGTTCATAACATTGTAAGGAAGGCAGTGATCAAAACCATCCCCAAGAAAAAGAAATGCAAAACGGCAAAACGGTTGTCTGAGGAGGCCTTAAAAATAGCTGAGAAAGAAGAGCTGCAAAAGCCAAAGGAGAAAAGGGAAGATATACCCACCTGAATACAAAGTTCCAGAGAAGAGCAAGGAGAGAAGAGAAAGCCTTTCTAAGTGAACAGTGCAAAAAAAAAAAAAAAAAAAGAGGAAAAAACCCGGGAAAGACTAGAGATCTCTTCAAGGAAATTTGAGATACCAAGGGAACATTTCATGAAAAGATGGGCACAGTAAAGAACAGAAACATTATGGACCTAACAGAAGCAGAAGATATTAAGAAGAGGTGGCAAGAATACTCACAAGCACTATATAAAAAAAGACCTTAACCCAGATAACCACGACGGTGTGATCACTCACCCAGAGCCAGACATTCTAGAGTGTGAGGCCAAGAGGGCCTTAGAAGCATCACTATGAGCAAAGCTAGTGGAGGTGATGGAATTCCAGCTGAGCTATTTCAAATATTAAAAGATGATGCTGTTAAAATGATACACTCAAGATGCCAGCAAATTTGGAAAACTAAGCAGTGACCACAGGACTGGAAAAGGTCAATTTTCATTCCAATTCCAAAGAAGGGCAATACAAAAGAATGTTCAAACTACTGCACACAATTGCACTCATTTCACATGCTAGCAGAATAATGCTCAGAATTCTCCAAGCTAGGCCTCAACAGTGCATGAACCCAGAACTTCCAGATATACAAACTGGATATAGAAGAGGCAGAGGAACCAGAGATCAAATAGCCAACATCTGTTGTATCACAGAAAGAGCAAGGGAATTCCAGAAAAACACCTACTTCTGCTTCATGGACAGCTCTAGTCTTTGATCGTGTGGATCACAACAAACTACGGAAAATTCTGAAAGAAATGGACCACTTTACCTTCCTCCTGAGAAACCCGTATGCAAGACAAGAAGCAACAATTAGAACTGGACATGGAACAGTGGACTGGTTCCAAATTGGGAAAGGAGTACATCACGAGTATATATTGTCACTTTGCTTATTTAATTAATATGCAGAGCACATCATGTGAAATGCCAGTCTGGATGAAGCACAGGCTGGAGTGAAGATTGCCAGGAGAGTGAAGTAAAGTGTGGCTCAGACAGTAAAGATTGCCAGGAGAAGTATCAACAGCCTCAGGTATGGAGATGACACTGCATTTATGGCAGAAAGTGAAGAGGAACTAAAAAGCCTCTTGATGAAGGTGAAAGAGAGTGAAAAACTGACCTAAAACTCAACATTACAAATTTCTTTAAAATTGCTAACTTTACAGGCTTCCCAGTGGTCCAGTGGGTCTCTTCAAGGAAATTTGAGATACCAAGGGAACATTTCATGAAAAGATGGGCACAGTAAAGAACAGAAACATTATGGACCTAACAGAAGCAGAAGATATTAAGAAGAGGTGGCAAGAATACTCACAAGCACTATATAAAAAAAGACCTTAACCCAGATAACCACGACGGTGTGATCACTCACCCAGAGCCAGACATTCTAGAGTGTGAGGCCAAGAGGGCCTTAGAAGCATCACTATGAGCAAAGCTAGTGGAGGTGATGGAATTCCAGCTGAGCTATTTCAAATATTAAAAGATGATGCTGTTAAAATGATACACTCAAGATGCCAGCAAATTTGGAAAACTAAGCAGTGACCACAGGACTGGAAAAGGTCAATTTTCATTCCAATTCCAAAGAAGGGCAATACAAAAGAATGTTCAAACTACTGCACACAATTGCACTCATTTCACATGCTAGCAGAATAATGCTCAGAATTCTCCAAGCTAGGCCTCAACAGTGCATGAACCCAGAACTTCCAGATATACAAACTGGATATAGAAGAGGCAGAGGAACCAGAGATCAAATAGCCAACATCTGTTGTATCACAGAAAGAGCAAGGGGATTCCAGAAACACACCTACTTCTGCTTCATGGACAGCTCTAGTCTTTGATCGTGTGGATCACAACAAACTACGGAAAATTCTGAAAGAAATGGACCACTTTACCTTCCTCCTGAGAAACCCGTATGCAAGACAAGAAGCAACAATTAGAACTGGACATGGAACAGTGGACTGGTTCCAAATTGGGAAAGGAGTACATCACGAGTATATATTGTCACTTTGCTTATTTAATTAATATGCAGAGCACATCATGTGAAATGCCAGTCTGGATGAAGCACAGGCTGGAGTGAAGATTGCCAGGAGAGTGAAGTAAAGTGTGGCTCAGACAGTAAAGATTGCCAGGAGAAGTATCAACAGCCTCAGGTATGGAGATGACACTGCATTTATGGCAGAAAGTGAAGAGGAACTAAAAAGCCTCTTGATGAAGGTGAAAGAGAGTGAAAAAACTGACCTAAAACTCAACATTACAAATTTCTTTAAAATTGCTAACTTTACAGGCTTCCCCAGTGGTCCAGTGGGTAAAGCATCCGCTTTGCAGTGCAAGGGGCACCCATTTGATCCCTGGCCTGGGAAGATCCCACTTGCCGCGGAGCAGCTGGACTGGTGTGTCCAATTGCCAGCAAGTGCTCTAGAGCGCATGCTCCCAGAACCGGTGCTCTGCAGCGAAAGAGGCCACTGCAATGGGAGGCCTACACATGCCAAAGAATAAAGATGGCCGAAAATAAATAAATAAATACTAAAAATGTTTTTAAAAACTTTAAAATTTTTATAACTTTGCTTTTATTTATAATAAAAAAGCTTTCTTTGGAATAAAATAAATCTTACCCAAAGAACAAGAACAATTTTCAAACAATTTTCAATTTTTCATCTGACCAATTTGATACATGAAGCCTCTTCAAGGAATAATTCCTAGAGTTATTTTAGGAAAACTAATAACTCTAAATCCTTCATTGATTTTATTATTCTATTTTATTCTAGGAAAAGTAAACAAATCTTTCAAGAAAGTAATAAAGGTAAGACTTTTTTTTTTTCCCAGTAAGTTGTAAGCAAGCTCAGAAAATATTTCAAACTGAACATTTTTCTTATCCATATTAGAAACAGTACTCTTTTTTTTTTTTTTTTTCAGTTTTGATAATGAAGTCAGAGGGTCCAAAGGAGGAGAGGAGGAGGCAAAAGGAGAAAGAAAAGCAAACATTTTCTGGCCTGAAATATTCGTTATAATAAGGATCAACACTGAAACTGAAACTAAGTTTATTGTCTCATGTTAATGTTGTGGGCCTAGGGTGGCCTTTACATTGAAATGTCTCACTTAGCCTTGAAGCCTGGAGACAATCCTCTAGCTAATCTCATGCTAATTTTGTGGGTGTGGGTCTACAGGGCTTTTACAACCTTAAGATATTATTCTGATCTATTGTTTAAATAATCAACTGGAAAATACAAATTGTCTTGCCTGAACTGGCTAAAAGTGTTCTCTTCTATCCCCCTTCCAGTGTCTGTGCTGGAAGCTCTCTCTCTCTCTCTATCCTTTTTTCTTAACAAACTTCTATTTCATGAAACTCTGAGTGACCAAAGCTAAGTCTTTTTGATCCCAATGTGAGTTCTTCTCTGTTGGAGATCAAGAATCCAACACCATTCAGGGTAACCTGTCTATCACCCTCTATCATCTGGGAGTTTGTCTGGGATCTTCAAGACAAAGTAAGGAAACTCAGAGTTTCAATTCTTCTGTACCCTCAACACACACTTTACTAACCCTACAGTATGCCAGTGTGTGAGTGCAATTTACTTGAAACATTTGAAAACCTGTACGAAGTGAATATTGAGTCCAGCTTTGCAGTTCTGTGGACATGCCTCATACAGCTTAAGGCAGCCTTCAGTCATGCCAATGCCAAAAGCTGTCCATTTCTGCAAGGAGACTGGAAAAACAGATGAAGCATGTGGTCCAAATTCTCCTTTCTTGGCCAACTTTTCCAGGTCCCTTTGACCATTTCACAATTGTCTGGGAAATTGGAACTACTAACCTAATCTGACAATTTGTGGATTTTCAAAAGATTTATGATTTGTGTTCATTTGCTCAGACCTCAAGCATGGTTTAATGGTTTGATGGCTTTTTTTTCCGATTCTGTAGATGATAACACATGGCTTGTTCTTAGTTGATGGATCTCTAGCTCTGAAAGTGTTCAATCTCAATTTGAGACTTAAACCCAGGGTTCAGACTTAATCAAACCTGTTTGGGACTTGAACCCATGTAGCCGGGACTCAAACCCAGCCAAAACCCTGTTTGGGACTTGAACCCATGTGGCCGGGACTCGAACCTAGCCAAAGACCCTGGTAATTAAAATCAATCACCCAATGTCTAGACCCACTGAAGTTCAGGTTCTTCATGTCTCTTTGCAGAGAATTCAGCGAGAGGCAAAGTGATAGGTAAGAAATGGATTTAATCTGATTCAGAGAAAGCACACTCCACAGACAGAGTGTGAGTCATCACGGAGCAAATCTAGTGGCCCTGAAAACATGGCGTTCTTACCTTTTACAGGCTGGGTAATTCCATATGCTAATGAGTGGGAGGATTATTCCAACTCTTTTAGGGAAGGGGTGTAAATGCCATGGCACCTCTGGGTGTGTCATTTAGCTTGCTGACTGAGGATCAAGGTCTGGTCTGCCATCTCGGATCCATTTGATTCTAATGGGTTTATGCTGTGTCTTTGGGCTGTCATTCTTTTCAAAAATTGTGTCCTGACCCTTTCCCTCCTAACCCTTACAGCTCCAGGAATGTCTCTTAGGTTAGAAATCTCTCTCCTGACAATCTACATGAGTGCCCAGAGATCTAGAGTTAAGTCTTTGTCATGGCTGTGCCTGCAGGCTCTATACACAGGCAATGCTAGCAAACATAAGATTTCTGAAAACACAGGTCAAGAATGCTAAGATCTGGTCAGATTGGAAGTACAGTAAGCATCTCTCTGTGGTGATGTTAGCTTTCAACAGATCAGAGAAAAACCCTCCAGTTGCTTCTGTCTCAACTCCTTAGGTATTTTTTTGTAGAATCTGTGAAAATGAATTAGAAAGACTGGCTCTGATATCTTGAAGATGTAAAAGGGTTTCAGCTATCATATTCACTGGTGCAATGGCACTCAGAAGAGACATTTGGGTTTCTTGTTCACTACTTTTTGGTTTAATGCTTTTACTGTGGTCAGAAATGTACATATAGGGACATAAGAGAAGAGTATCTCCTCTCAAGGTTTTACATGAGAAACATTCTGGAAAGTTACTCTGTTGCACGCCAAGCAGCATCAGAGGCAAAGGGCAAATCAAATGAGCAATTTGGCAGTAAGGAACTTAAAAACTTGGGATGCTGCCATGCCTAGCCTCTGCTGCATCTCCACCTCTCCTCCATGGGTAGAACAAGAAGAGATAGTAAGCACCTGTGTCAGTAGAGACAGACTAAATCCAATCAGTGAATAGAAGCTCAGATGGACAGGGTCTTTCTCTACGACCATCTAGAGCAGGGAGGGACATCTCCAGTGATAAAAGCAAGGGCACTGGATGCTGTTTTTTTCTCTCTTACAGATGGGAGCTTCACAAAGTTCCAAGACCCTCACCTACTCAGACTATATTCTGAAAAACACAGACAGAGTGTGAGTCATCAGCAAATCTAGTGCCCTAAAGGGTTCTTACCTTTTACAGGCTGGGTAATTCCATATGCTAATGAGTGGGAGGATTATTCCAACTCTTTTAGGAAGGGTGTAAATGCCATGGCACCTCTGGGTGTGTCATTTAGCTTGCTGACTGAGGATCAAGGTCTGGTCTGCCATCTCGGATCCATTTGATTCTAATGGGTTTATGCTGTGTCTTTGGGCTGTCATTCTTTTCAAAAATTGTGTCCTGACCCTTTCCCTCCTAACCCTTACAGCTCCAGGAATGTCTCTTAGGTTAGAAATCTCTCTCCTGACAATCTACATGAGTGCCCAGAGATCTAGAGTTAAGTCTTTGTCATGGCTGTGCCTGCAGGCTCTATACACAGGCAATGCTAGCAAACATAAGATTTCTGAAAACACAGGTCAAGAATGCTAAGATCTGGTCAGATTGGAAGTACAGTAAGCATCTCTCTGTGGTGATGTTAGCTTTCAACAGATCAGACAAAACCCTCCAGTTGCTTCTGTCTCAACTCCTTAGGTATTTTTTTGTAGAATCTGTGAAAATGAATTAGAAAGACTGGCTCTGATATCTTGAAGATGTAAAAGGGTTTCAGCTATCATATTCACTGGTGCAATGGCACTCAGAAGAGACATTTGGGTTTCTTGTTCACTACTTTTTGGTTTAATGCTTTTACTGTGGTCAGAAATGTACATATAGGGACATAAGAGAAGAGTATCTCCTCTCAAGGTTTTACATGAGAAACATTCTGGAAAGTTACTCTGTTGCACGCCAAGCAGCATCAGAGGCAAAGGGCAAATCAAATGAGCAATTTGGCAGTAAGGAACTTAAAAACTTGGGATGCTGCCATGCCTAGCCTCTGCTGCATCTCCACCTCTCCTCCATGGGTAGAACAAGAAGAGATAGTAAGCACCTGTGTCAGTAGAGACAGACTAAATCCAATCAGTGAATAGAAGCTCAGATGGACAGGGTCTTTCTCTACGACCATCTAGAGCAGGGAGGGACATCTCCAGTGATAAAAGCAAGGGCACTGGATGCTGTTTTTTTCTCTCTTACAGATGGGAGCTTCACAAAGTTCCAAGACCCTCACCTACTCAGACTATATTCTGAAAAACTGGGATAAATTTGACCCTCAGAGCTTAAAGAATGCACACCTCACTTTCTTTTGCAAATCTACAAGGCCACAATATCTGCTAGAAAATGTTTGCCTTTCTTTCTCCTTCTTCCTCCCCCTTTCCTCCTTGGGACCCGTTGGCCTCCTTATCAAATCTTCCCTTTCACAAGTACTATTAATAATTTAACTTAGAATAGAATCATAATTATGCATTAATGGAAGATCACTTGTTTTATCCCAATGCTCAGAAAGACCTTGGACTACACTTTTCCAGAAAGATAAGATAGTATCTCCAGGCATGCCTATGTCAAAGCTCTAAGGAAGATGAAGAAAGCCTTCAGTGCCAGCTTCCTTGACCTCTGGGCTGCACTGGTTGTCCCTCCTCTGTGTTTCCACAACATTAGCCCATAATATATACCATGTGCCAAAATTATCTGTTAACAAGTCACTTTCCCAAACAAAAGTTACCAAGTCATTTTAGTCAGCCCTGCTTTTTTATTTGAGAAAACGAGCTCAGAAAGGTTAAGTAACTGGCTTAAAATCTCAATAGTAAGTGATAAAGCAAGATATCTGATTACAAAGTCCTTCAGACTCTCCATTATTAAATTTCAATTAAAAGAGAGAGATTTTGGCTGCTGGATTCGCTCTGTGATGGCCCACACTCTGTGGAGTGTGCTTTCTCTGAATCTGAATAAATCCATTTCTAACCTATCACTTTGCCTCTTGCTGAATTCTTCTCTGCAAAGAGACATGAAGAACCTGAACCTCAGTGGGTCCAGACATTGGGTGAGTGGTTTTACCAGGGTTTTGGCTGGGTTCGAGTCCCAGCTGCCTGGTCTCAAGTCCCAGAGTTTTGGCTGGGTTCGAGTTCTGGCTGCGGGAATTCAAGTCCCAAACAGGGTTTTGGCTGAGTTCGAGTCCCAGCTGCATGGGTTCAAGTCCAAAACAGGTTTGATTAAGTCTGGGCCCTTAGTTTAAGTTTCAAATTAAGGTTGAACACTTTCAGATGGCGACCACCAATGATGGGACAGTGATAACATAAGAAAGGTTTAGAGTTAGGTCTTTGTCCCAAAGAGGCCCATGAGAAGCTGTGAGCCAGGTAGACTGGGAAAGACAGAATTATACTCTTCTCTTTGACTCTGAGATTTTCTTCCTACATTCTTACATTCTGTTCATTCTTGCTTTCTTTCTTTCTCTCTTTTGTTAATCTGAAGAGACATGTGAGGTCACCAAGGTGTATTTTGCTTTTATTCCCCTCCCTCTAATCATTAAAAGTGCTGGCATTTTATTCCCAACTTGTCACTAGACCAGCTCCAGCTCATCGTCAACGCCACTGGGAACATCTTCCATGCAGTTTCTTTGTGACAACTTTTGGACACTAACCATCGGTTGGGAGACTGCTTTGGAAAGGACAGCATCTAAAATCATAAGTGCAAAATCTTTACCAAATTTTGTGGTGAATTTTAAGGGTAAAATTTTGGATACAACAGGAATTAGAAATGCCTCAGGTTTGGGTCTAAAATGGATCAGGTAGCATCAGGCCCAACCAAAACCCCCTGGGTCATGTCCTCTGGGACTAGGAAAGATTCAGACTACTGGGATTAAAAAAGGAAAAAAAGGAAAAAAGTAAATGTTAAAAGGCTATGTAATCATATTTGGCTGCAATATGAATTAGGAAACCAAGAAAAATAGCCACTGAGTGGGGGCCTGAATTATGATACATTATTAATGTTAGATTTGTACTGTAAATAGAAATTTAGATGGAGGGAATTTCCACATGTTCAAATTTTCATGGCCTTGTACCTAGACAAAGAGATTCAAAAAGAATTTAAGGTGTGTGTGGCTCAGTGGGAAAATCCTAGGAAAGACACAAAAGACCTTTTAACTGATGGACCCAAGGGCCATTCAAATATTAAATCCTCTGCAAGGAGCTGCTGGAGCTACTCCCCACCTACTGGGAGGAGCCATTGTCTCTGGGGATGACATGGTTAGGAAAAAGAAGAGACCCTGCCTATATTCAGGAGCTGCTTTATACCCTGAGTTACCCAAGGGGCCCATCCTTAGCTTAGCTAGCATTGACAATAATGTAAGTTACCAACCAACTGGCCCTACAGCTTTGCCTCTGAAAAAAGTTCATGGTGGAAATCAAAAAAAACAGAGTCTATGTACCTTTCTCAATGTCTGATCTAAGTATGGCAGAAGACAAGTTGGGAAGTTTTTCTGAAGATCTTAAACGTTTTACAAAAGAATTTATCAGACTAGTGGGGTCTTTTGATCTCACTTGGGAAGACTTACAGATTGTACTATCCCACTGCTGCACCCCCAAGGATGTAATACCAGCGGCCAGAGGTCATACTGAGCAACTGGCAGCCCAAGTCCAACAGGATCATGCAGTGCACCTGGTGGGGAATGAGGCTGTTCCTGAGGTAAACCCGAAATGGAATTACTAGCTGAACTCTACTGATAGAGATAGATGGAATCACATGATTCACTTCAATAGAAGATATGAAAAAAAGTTAAAGAGTAAAACCTGTTAATTATGAAAAGGTGAAAGAGGTCCAGCAGGCACAGGATGAAAATCCTGCAGACTTCCAAGGTAGATTAGTGGAGGCTTTTAGGAAATGTATAAACGTGGATCCCTCCACCCCAGAGGGATAGGCCCTTTTGGCTATGCATTTCATAGCCCAGTCCTCCCCAGACATCAGGCACAAAATTAGAAAGCAAGTGCTGGTCCTCAGATCCCAATGAATGGATTTGCTCCAATTGGCTTATTCAGTTTTTGATAATAGGGATATAGATGAAAAGGCTGAGTGCACCCAGAGAAACATGCAAAAGATGCAAATTATTACAATGGCTTTTTCCACTCAATAACCACCAACTAGGAGGCTGCCTTTCTGGGCCAATCTGGTCCAGGCAGACCACGAGGCTCATGGGTACCCATGCAAGGCCGGTGTACCCTGTGCAGACAAAAGGGACACTGGAAGAAAGACTGTTGTTGATGTGTCTTTTGCAAACAGCCAGGGCATTGACAGAGGGAATGCCCCAGATGCCAGAGAGTGACAGGGGCCCCTCAGTCATTGATTGCTTTGCAATCAGAAGACCAACAGGCCCAAGGCCAAAAGTGGCACTGCTTCAACATCGGGTGGTCATTGATGTGGCTGCCCATTTGATAGAAATTCTTGTAGACACTGGTGCAACCTTCTCAGTCTTAGCCCAAAAGATTGGAAACCTTAGCAGTCATAAGGAGTATGTAATGGGGTTGTCAGGAAACAAACAGGGGCATTATTTTCCTGGAGTCTGTTTTGTGCAATGCTAATGAACAGCTGTTTTTGCATTCATTTCTGTTTGTGCCTGATTGTCCTTTCTCTTTAATGGAGAGCGATTTATTAACTAAGCTAGGGGCCACTCTGTCTTTGGAGGAGAAAGGGAACCACTCTCACTGTGCAATTAATATAGACAAAGAGTTATTCATGATCATGATTTGGTTGGGTTGGGTAATGGATTTCAATAGAGATGGGTTAAGACCAGACTAGATTTGGTCTCTTCCTCCAAAGTATTCTTATAATGCTGCTTCTGACAAACAGATTATGGTTTAACAAATTGTGGTAAATTTCTTTGCCTTTAAGTGATTTGTACTTTGGAGATCTTCATATAATTTCAATCAGAAAATAAATATTGTCACAGTGACTTATGACCTTATCTGACCAAAACTTTGGGATGTTTTACAGGGTCCCTGTGATTTGGCAAAAAAAAATAAAAATAAAAAAATAACAGTGAACTAAGATTATTTAATATGTTAAGTTAAATGTAATTGTTTGTAATTCTGGTTATTGTAACCCATCTTTATTGTACACTGTAATCAGATGTTTGACCATGCCTTTTCAGTCTTTTGTCATTTATAGATATATTTATGCCCTGGTGCTGGTACAAAACACGCCCAGTCATCAAGGAGACCCATAGGAAGGCTAAGGAACCCAGTTATTATCACTCTACATCAAGATGATGGCTATGTAGGGATTTCAACACATATGGACTAAAAGTAAGAGCTGCCCTGCCCCTGGGGCCCCTAGATCAGGTACCCAGAGATTTTTACTCCCAGATAGGCAGGGTCAACGCCCATGCTGAGCCTTGAAGCAATTACAGAAGATGGACCTTCACCCTTCTGCCTCCCATAAGAAAATGGGAGTAAAATCTCTGAAGGGGGAATGAAAGGGAAAGGGAAAAGGGGCAGGGCACAATTTTTGAAAAGAATGACACACTCAGAGGTGCCATGAAAGTTCCACCCCTTCCCTAAAAGAGTTGGAATAATCCTCCCACTCATTAGCATATGGAAGAACACCATGTTTTCCGGGCCACTGGATTCACTCTGCAATGGCCCATACTCTGTCTGTGGAATGTGCTTTCTCTGAATCTGAATAAATTCATTTCTTACCTATAAAAAAAAAGAGAGAGATTTTGAGAGAGAGAGACAGAGAGAGTCTGCCAAGAAGTTTGAGTCTGACCTGAGTACAAGCAGATCACTGAAGGGTTTTGAGCAGAGGAGCTATATATATTTGTGTTTGACAGAAACCACTCTGTTTCAGGGGGAAGAATGGGAGTGGAGGACGTGCTTATTGGAGGCTGGGAAGCCAACAAGGATCCTGGGGCATTAACTAAGCTAGAGATGGAGGAGCAGGTCTTTCTTTTTTTTATTTTTATTTTTATTCTTTATTTTAATGGTTTTACAGAGTTTTGTTGTTCACATACATGTATGTTCCCAGATCAGTCATATGCATATCCATGGCCCCCACCCACCCAGATCCCCCCATCCCACCCCTCCAGACCTTTGCCCCAAGCCATTGTAAGCACTCCTATTCCCTTAGCACTGTGACACTAGCTATCTTTTCCACACATAACACTATAGGTTTCCTTGTTACTTCCTCCATGCTTCCCCCTCCCCAAATAGGGTACTTTCTAAATGTTTTATTTGTTTATTTATTTTTAACATTTATTTTATTTGTTTATCTTTTGGGGGCTGGGGTGGGGAGGGAGGAGGACGGGCGGGCCACTTCTATTGGTCTTTCATTTCTCTATTTTCATCCGTCTTTGTTCCTTGGTTCCTGTGGGCCTCCCATCACGGTGGCCTCTGTCGTCGCAGAGCGCTGGCTCTGGGCACACGCGCGCCAGCGCTCCAGCTCGATAATTGGACACATCGGTCCAGCCACTCCATGGCACGTGGGATCTTCCCAGGCCAGGGATCAAACTGGCGCCCCTTGCACTGCAAGGCAGTGTCCTTACCCACTGGACCACCAGGGAAGCCCCTAAATGTTTTATTTTCTCATGTGTTTCAAATGTAAAGAAAAATACTTGCCCTGCTTGCCTCACAGGATGTTGTTATGACTAAGACAGCACACAGTGGCAGAGCAAACTGCATGGACCATGTGTGCGGCACATAGGAGCACAGACTTGGTGATAAGAAAGTCTGGGTTCCATTATTGTCTTCTGTACTTCCTCTATGAAATGTTGGGCAAGCTATGTCACCTCTCAGTGCCTTGGTTTCCTAATATGTGAAATACAGGCAATAGTGGTACCTAGTTCACAGAATTTGTTGAGAGGATTTAATGGAAGAATGCCTGTTTTATTTATTGTCTTATTTTTCACCATCTAGAATTTGTGTGTGTGAGAAAAGTGAAAGTGAAAGTATTAGCTTCTTAGTCATGTCTGACTCTTTGCAAGCCTCTGGTCTATTGCGCACCAGGCTCCTCTGTCCATTGAATTCTCTAGTGGAGAATACTAGAGTGTGTAGCTATTCCCTTCTCCAGGGGATCTTCCCAACCCAGGGATCAAACCTGCACTGCAGGTAGATACTTTGCCATCTGAGCCACTAGGGAAGCCTATCTGGTATGTAGTAAGTGCTTATTGATATTAATATTAATTTTAAAATTATAAATGTGATGTAATTACTATATGAGATCCTCTTCTTTTACAAGATTGTTCTGTCTATCTGAGGGCTTCCCAGGTAACTATGTGGTAAAGACTCTGCCTGACAATTCAGGAGACACGGGTTCATTCCCTGGGTCAGGATGATCCCCCTGCAGGAGGAAATAGCAACCCATTCCAGTATTCTTACCTGGAGAATCCCATGAACAGAGGATCCTGGCAGGCTCCAATTCATAGGGTCACAAACAGTAGGACACAACTAAATGACTGAGCACTCACATGTAATTATAAGGAATCACAATAACTATAAAATGTATTTAATATCTCCAATTTTCTCTACCCACAAACCTATATTTAAAAAAATCCATATTCTTTGTTAATAACATATCTGCTCTTTTAAACATAAAAAGTTAAGTTTACACCCTTCTCATTTGTTCATTTCTTAACTTTTCCATAATGTGATCTCCTGTTTCAAACAACACCCTATCTGTTGAATGTATTTGTAAATCCTAAATTTCAGGCTCGCTGGGGCCCAAATGCCCTCTAATATCACCTACACCTGATGCAGCCGTGGACAAATAAATGTTTCACAAGAAGACCTTCGGTGAGACATACTAGCTCAGTTGCTTGCTATACCAAAGTTATGACTGATTACCAAAAAAAAAAAAAAGAGAGAGAAAGAAATGTAGACATTTGTAAACAGAAATTGCTTGCATATTTGGAGAGAGGGAATCATTCTTGTGGAGGAATTTAGGCACTCATACCCTACTGTTCTACATGCTGCTTTCCCCATTCATTCTGGTAAAGGTTTTCTCCTCTAGTCATCAGCAACAGGTATTGTGCTTCATCCAGCAGGGCAATCCACTGAACAATTCATCAGACACTATAGTAAGAGCACACTCTTCACTTTGAATGCAATTATTGAATAAACCATTTTATCACATAAACAAAATGTTTTTGCCATGTACTCTAACCCCTGACAGACTCTACCCATGAGAAAGTAGCTTCAACCACACCACAAGGTTGCCACTGTGTACCATAAAGAACTAGAATTCAAGTGAAGTGAGAGTATTAGTCACTCAGTCGTGTCTGACTATCTGCAACCCCATGGACCACAGTCTCCCAGGCTCCTCTGTCCATGGGATCCTCCAGGCAAGAGTACTGGAATAGGCCGCCATTTCCTTATCCAGATGGTCTTCTCAACCCAAGGATCAAACCCAGGTCTCCTGCACTACAGACAGATTCTTTACTGTCTGAGCTACCAGGGAAGACACCATGGAAGAACTCAAGTGGTCATACCTAAAAAAGAGGAGGACACTGGTTTCCCTCTTCACTCAATAGACAATAAGGAGGGGGAGGTACATTCATTGATCAAGGCCATAGTTGGTTAATCAATTAGAAATTTCTATGGTACTGAATGGCCAACTGTATGGACGGTCAAGTGGATTCTACCAGATGGTTGACTGTGAAAACTCCAGAATGAGATAAACTCAATGAAACAAGCAGTCACAGGAAGTTGAAGGGAAAAAGTAGCAAGGAGTTATGAGGAAGGGAGAGACGGAAAGCAGGAAAGAGAAGAAGAAAGTGAGAAAGGAGAGGAAGTTGGGAAAGATAGAGGGGAAAAGCTGAGTTGACAAAATCCACTTTGAAATAAATAAGCACTACAGTACTTCTCTCATGTGACTAAAAAAATCTTCCTTTCTAAGAATACTTCTTTCTTTTAATTTTTTTCATAAAATAGAGGGAGGGGCATTTAGAAAATGGTCAGCTCTCAGAAACAATGAGCTAGATTTTTATCTTTTCTCCTAGATAGTACTGAAATATTAAAGAGAAAATGTGCATTCATCATTCTTGTGGAGGAATTTAGGCACTCATACCCTACTGTTCTACATGCTGCTTTCCCCATTCATTCTGGTAAAGGTTTTCTCCTCTAGTCATCAGCAACAGGTATTGTGCTTCATCCAGCAGGGCAATCCACTGAACAATTCATCAGACACTATAGTAAGAGCACACTCTTCACTTTGAATGCAATTATTGAATAAACCATTTTATCACATAAACAAAATGTTTTTGCCATGTACTCTAACCCCTGACAGACTCTACCCATGAGAAAGTAGCTTCAACCACACCACAAGGTTGCCACTGTGTACCATAAAGAACTAGAATTCAAGTGAAGTGAGAGTATTAGTCACTCAGTCGTGTCTGACTATCTGCAACCCCATGGACCACAGTCTCCCAGGCTCCTCTGTCCATGGGATCCTCCAGGCAAGAGTACTGGAATAGGCCGCCATTTCCTTATCCAGATGGTCTTCTCAACCCAAGGATCAAACCCAGGTCTCCTGCACTACAGACAGATTCTTTACTGTCTGAGCTACCAGGGAAGACACCATGGAAGAACTCAAGTGGTCATACCTAAAAAAGAGGAGGACACTGGTTTCCCTCTTCACTCAATAGACAATAAGGAGGGGGAGGTACATTCATTGATCAAGGCCATAGTTGGTTAATCAATTAGAAATTTCTATGGTACTGAATGGCCAACTGTATGGACGGTCAAGTGGATTCTACCAGATGGTTGACTGTGAAAACTCCAGAATGAGATAAACTCAATGAAACAAGCAGTCACAGGAAGTTGAAGGGAAAAAGTAGCAAGGAGTTATGAGGAAGGGAGAGACGGAAAGCAGGAAAGAGAAGAAGAAAGTGAGAAAGGAGAGGAAGTTGGGAAAGATAGAGGGGAAAAGCTGAGTTGACAAAATCCACTTTGAAATAAATAAGCACTACAGTACTTCTCTCATGTGACTAAAAAAATCTTCCTTTCTAAGAATACTTCTTTCTTTTAATTTTTTTCATAAAATAGAGGGAGGGGCTGTATTTCCTCCAGAGAAGAAATAGGTCAGCTCTCAGAAACAATGAGCTAGATTTTTATCTTAAGTGATAGTGTGATCAAGATCCCCTAGATAGTACTGAAATATTAGTAACAACAATAATTTTCCTATATCTTTTCTTTTCTTTTTTTTTTTTCAGCCTGGAAGACAGCACTTCAGATAGCTCTGAGACACTGCTCCCTGCTATATCCTTTCATGTCAAATACTATATGTCCTCCATTCACACACTCTCTAGTCCTGGATTTATCTCCCCATGCAGTCAGGAAATTACCTTTGGCATCCTCCAAACCAGACTTCCTGCTGAATTGTTCTTTAGCCTCAAATCCTGTAGCATCCACAGAAAGAGAACCCTAACACAAACACATACACATATAACCTAAGAGGCAAAGTAACACCATAAATGAAAAGAAATTTAGAGCAAGATTTTCTCATTCTCTAAATTAATCCCAGGTTTTTCAGATAAGCCTTTCAAATATCTGCTAATATTCTATTTTATATTTGGGGGAAAGGAACAAATGTGAAGACAAATTTGGTCTACCTCCCTTAGTTATCTTTTCTTTTTCTTCAATAACTACAAACTTAAGTAGTACTGAAATTCTATTTCAGCACCTCCAGGATGACAAAAATCAGTCCAAATGTACAATTAAAATATATATCCATTAATAAGCTGGAGGGATCAGCCTCCCTAACTTCAGACTCTACTACAAAGCAGCAGTCATCAAGTTAGTATGGTACTGGCACAAAAACAGAACTATAGACCAATGGAACAAGATAGAGAACCCAAAGATAAACCCACACACCTATGCGTTCCTTATTTTTGACAAAGGAGGAGAAAATATAAAATGGGACAAAGACAGTCTCTTCAACAAATGGGCTGGGAAAACTGGAGAGCTATATGCCAAAAAAATGAAGCTGAAACATTCCCTACCACCATACACAAAGATAAACTCAAAATGGATTAAAGATCTAAATGTAAGACTGGAAACCATAAAATTTTTAGAGGAGAATATAGGTAAAACACTCAATGGCATAAATCAGAGCAAGATATTCTATGACCGCCCACTAGAAAAACGGAAATAAAAATAAAAATAAAAATGGGACCTAATGAAACTTAAAAGCTGTTGCACAGCCAAAGAAACTACAAACAAGGTGAACAGACAACCCACAGAATGGAAGAAAATAATAGCAAATAAAACAACAAAGAATTAATCTCCAAAATCTACAAGCAACTCAGATAATTCAACTCTGGAAAAATGAACAACCCAATTAAAAAATGGAAAATAGAACTAAAGAGACATCTCTCTAAAGAAGGCATACAGGTGGCCAAAAAACACATTAAAAGATGCTCAAATCGCTTATTATTAGAAAAATGCAAATCAAAACTACAATGAGATATTACCTCACACCAGTCAGAATGGCCATCAACAAAAAATTTACAGACAACAAATGCTGGAGATGATGTGCAGAAAAGGTAACGTGCATGCATTGTTGGTGGGAATGTAAACTGATACAGCTGCTATGGAAGATGGTATGGAGATTCCTTAAAAAACTAAAACTAGAAGCACCCTACAACCCAGCAATTCCACGATTAGGCTTATACCCAGATGAAATCATAATTGAAAGAAACACCTGTAACCCAATGTTCATTGCCACACTCTATACAATAGCTAGAACATGGAAACAACCTAGATGCACATCGACAAATGAATGGGTAAAATAGCTTTGGTACTTATATACAATGAAAGACTTCTCAGCTGTAAAAGGAAATGCAGAAGAATCAGTCCTAATGAGGTGGATGAATCTAGAACCTATTATACAAAGTGAAGTAAGTCAAAAAGAGAAAGACAGGTACAGTATATGAACATATATATATATATATGGAATCTAGCAAGATAGTGATAACACATGCAGAGAAGCAATGGAGAAACAGACAGAGAACAGACTTATGGACATTGTAGGGAATGAACAGTGGGTGGGAGGCATAGAGGGAGTAACATGGAAACCTATACTGCCATATGTGAAAGACACAGCTATTGTCATTGCACTGTGGTAATAGGGGATCCTGCAGGGGTGCTGTGCAATGGCCTGGAGGGGTAGGATGGGGGAACTGGGAAGAGGATGAAGAAGGGAGGGATCAGGGATATACATATGACTACTGTAAACAATAAAACTCTGTAAAAGCGAAAAGTAAAATAAAAATCATTAATTAAAAAGAAAACTCCATTAACAGTTAGGTCATTGGCAGATGACAGAGTTACTGGTCTCTAATTTACTCATCCAGAGAGGGTATGGTTTCTACTTTGGGCACAGCTCTGAATAGGACCATTAATAATAAACATTAAATTAACAATTTAATGAAATTAAAAGATGCTTGCCTCTTGGAAAAAAAGCTATGAGAAATTTAGACAGCATATTAAAAAGCAGAGACATCACTACCAAAAAGGTCCATATAGTCAAAGCTACAGTTTTCCCAGTAGTTATGTATGGATGTGAGAGTTGGACCATAAAGAAAGTTGAGCACTGAAGAGTTGATGCCTTTGAACTGTGGTGATGGAGAAGACTCTTGAGAATCTGCAGTCCACGGGGTGTCCAAGAGCGACTGAACTGAACTGAATCCAAAGGAGGTTGCATTAAAAAGGAGTCAGTTCATACCTCTGGGCTTCAAGGATTATTTTTTGAACCTTTATAAATTCAACTGTTTTTCTAAATAGATCATTTATACTGTTCAAGACTGATTCATTAAGATCTCTGATTTTTTAATTAATTGATTAAAAAGGTTTTCAGAAGCAGTATTAATAGAATTTATAGAATCTCAGGACTGCCTACTGGTTGTCTCTTTTTATTAATTCTGAGATTCCATAAATTGCTTTAATATGGCTTCTGTAATGAATTTATAGAACTCAGCAATATGAAAGATATTAGGTGAGTATAAAGTCTAAATAAATAAACTATAGTATAAAACAATAAAGACTAGTCCAGTCATGTTTGCTATAGAATGAGATCACCACAGTATTTCATACCTTCTTAGAGGAGCTGTTACTTTTTATGTTTGCTTTACCAAGATTTTATTTGTACTTTGAAGGACTTAAAGCCAAAAGAATCATTAAATTAAGACCATTAGTTAATTTTAGTCTCTCACAAACAGCATCAATTCACTGAATCTGACTGTGGGATAGAAGATTCTAAATCTCTCATTTTCAAACAGCAAGAAGGTATGACACTGTGGTAATAGGATCCTGCAGGGTGCTGTGCAATGGCCTGGAGGGTAGGATGGGGAACTGGGAAGAGGATGAAGAAGGGAGGGATCAGGGATATACATATGACTACTGTAAACAATAAAACTCTGTAAAAGCGAAAAGTAAAATAAAAATCATTAATTAAAAAGAAAACTCCATTAACAGTTAGGTCATTGGCAGATGACAGAGTTACTGGTCTCTAATTTACTCATCCAGAGAGGGTATGGTTTCTACTTTGGGCACAGCTCTGAATAGGACCATTAATAATAAACATTAAATTAACAATTTAATGAAATTAAAAGATGCTTGCCTCTTGGAAAAAAAGCTATGAGAAATTTAGACAGCATATTAAAAAGCAGAGACATCACTACCAAAAAGGTCCATATAGTCAAAGCTACAGTTTTCCCAGTAGTTATGTATGGATGTGAGAGTTGGACCATAAAGAAAGTTGAGCACTGAAGAGTTGATGCCTTTGAACTGTGGTGATGGAGAAGACTCTTGAGAATCTGCAGTCCACGGGGTGTCCAAGAGCGACTGAACTGAACTGAATCCAAAGGAGGTTGCATTAAAAAGGAGTCAGTTCATACCTCTGGGCTTCAAGGATTATTTTTTGAACCTTTATAAATTCAACTGTTTTTCTAAATAGATCATTTATACTGTTCAAGACTGATTCATTAAGATCTCTGATTTTTTAATTAATTGATTAAAAAGGTTTTCAGAAGCAGTATTAATAGAATTTATAGAATCTCAGGACTGCCTACTGGTTGTCTCTTTTTATTAATTCTGAGATTCCATAAATTGCTTTAATATGGCTTCTGTAATGAATTTATAGAACTCAGCAATATGAAAGATATTAGGTGAGTATAAAGTCTAAATAAATAAACTATAGTATAAAACAATAAAGACTAGTCCAGTCATGTTTGCTATAGAATGAGATCACCACAGTATTTCATACCTTCTTAGAGGAGCTGTTACTTTTTATGTTTGCTTTACCAAGATTTTATTTGTACTTTGAAGGACTTAAAGCCAAAAAGAATCATTAAATTAAGACCATTAGTTAATTTTAGTCTCTCATACAAACAGCATCAATTCACTGAATCTGACTGTGGGATAGAAGATTCTAACCAGTCTCACTCACATCAATTTCCTTAATCAGATTCACAGTACAGTTGCTGTCTCTACATTTCTCCCATCAACTGCTCCCCAATCACCACTTACTCCACAATGAGATTGCCCATGCACTCAGCAGCTCAGCTGACTTGTTACAAAACAAACATAAGAAAATACAGTTCTGCTCTGTGATTTCAGCAGTTGGAAGCAAAGCCTTGAGATGAGTTTTGTTTTGTTGTTTACTTTTTAAATAAATTTTATTGCAATATAGTTGATTTACAATGTTGCATCAATTTTGGGTATACAGTAAAGTAATTCAGTCATACATACATACATTCTTTTTTAATATCCTTTCATTGTAGGTTATTACAAGATATTTAATAGAGTTCCTTATGCTAAATAGTAGGTGCTTGTTGTTATCTGTTTTATATACAGCAGTGTGTATATTTAAATCCCAAACTCCTAGTTACTCCTAGGTAAACATAGGTTTATTTCTATGTATGTGAGTCTATTTCTTCTTCTTCAGTTTTTTTTTTTTTAAAAAACACCAGAAACATTTTTATTGGGGTATAGTCAATTAACAACTTTGTGACAGTTTCAGGTAAACAGTGAAGGGATTCAGCCATACATATACATGTATACATTCTCCCCCCTCCACCAAACTCCCTCCCATCCAGGCTGGTGCATGACATTAAACAGAGTTGCATGTGTTATACAGTAGATTTTTGTTGGTTATCCATTTCAAACATGGGATTGTGTACATGACTTTCCCAGAGTCCCCAATCATCCCCTCCCACCTGCTACTGTAAGTTTGTTTTCTAAGTTTGCGAATCTTTTTCTGTTTTGTAAGTAAGTTCATTTGTATCATTTATTTTTAGAATCCACATAAAAGGGATATCATATGATATTTCTCTTTGTCTGTGTGAGTCTATTTCTGTTTTATAAATAAGCTAGCTAATCAGTATCCTTTTTTAGATTCCACATATAAATCATATGATATGATGTTTGTCTTTCTCTGTCTGGGTTATTTCCCCTAGTATTATAATCTCTAGGTCCATCAAGGTTGCTGCAAATGGCATTATTTCATTCTTTCTAAGGCTGAATAATACTTTCTTATATTTATATACCACATCTTTTCATTCATTCAGTGCTACAATGAACATCGAGGTGCATGTATATTTTTGAGTTAGAGTTTTCTCCAATTACATGCCCAAGAGTGGAACTGCAGGGTCAAGAAGGCAAGAAAATACAATGGAGAAATGACAGTCTTTTTAATGAGTGGGCTGCCCTAGTGGCTCAGATGATAAGATTCCGCCTGCATTGTGTGAGCCCCAGGTTTGATCTCTGGGTTAGGAAGATCCCTTGGAGGAGGGAACAGCTACCCACTCCAGTATTTTTGCCTGAAGATAAGTGGTGCTGGAAAAACTGAACAGTTACCTGCAGAAGAATTAAATGAAAACACTTTCTAACACCATGTTGTTTTTCAGTCACTATGTTGTGTCTGACTCTGCAACTCCGTGGACTGCAACACGCCAGGCTCCTTTGTCCTTCACTATCTCCCATTTAACGTCTTTTGCCCCAACTCCACTGTATTTCTATGTATGTGAGTCTATTTCTTCTTCTTCAGTTTTTTTTTTTTTAAAAAACACCAGAAACATTTTTATTGGGGTATAGTCAATTAACAACTTTGTGACAGTTTCAGGTAAACAGTGAAGGGATTCAGCCATACATATACATGTATACATTCTCCCCCCTCCACCAAACTCCCTCCCATCCAGGCTGGTGCATGACATTAAACAGAGTTGCATGTGTTATACAGTAGATTTTTGTTGGTTATCCATTTCAAACATGGGATTGTGTACATGACTTTCCCAGAGTCCCCAATCATCCCCTCCCACCTGCTACTGTAAGTTTGTTTTCTAAGTTTGCGAATCTTTTTCTGTTTTGTAAGTAAGTTCATTTGTATCATTTATTTTTAGAATCCACATAAAAGGGATATCATATGATATTTCTCTTTGTCTGTGTGAGTCTATTTCTGTTTTATAAATAAGCTAGCTAATCAGTATCCTTTTTTAGATTCCACATATAAATCATATGATATGATGTTTGTCTTTCTCTGTCTGGGTTATTTCCCCTAGTATTATAATCTCTAGGTCCATCAAGGTTGCTGCAAATGGCATTATTTCATTCTTTCTAAGGCTGAATAATACTTTCTTATATTTATATACCACATCTTTTCATTCATTCAGTGCTACAATGAACATCGAGGTGCATGTATATTTTTGAGTTAGAGTTTTCTCCAATTACATGCCCAAGAGTGGAACTGCAGGGTCAAGAAGGCAAGAAAATACAATGGAGAAATGACAGTCTTTTTAATGAGTGGGCTGCCCTAGTGGCTCAGATGATAAGATTCCGCCTGCATTGTGTGAGCCCCAGGTTTGATCTCTGGGTTAGGAAGATCCCTTGGAGGAGGGAACAGCTACCCACTCCAGTATTTTTGCCTGAAGATAAGTGGTGCTGGAAAAACTGAACAGTTACCTGCAGAAGAATTAAATGAAAACACTTTCTAACACCATGTTGTTTTTCAGTCACTATGTTGTGTCTGACTCTGCAACTCCGTGGACTGCAACACGCCAGGCTCCTTTGTCCTTCACTATCTCCCAGAGTTTGCTCAAACTCATGTCCATTGAGTTGGTGATGCCATCCAACCATCTCATTCTCTGTTGTTCCCTTCTTCTCCTGCCCTCAGTCTTTCAGAGTCTTTTCCAATGAGTCAGCTCTTCCCATCAGGTGGGGGCTAGATTTCCTTTAGAATTGAATGGTTTAATCTCCTTGCAGTTTAAGGAACACTCAAGAATCCTCCAGCACCACAACTTGACAGCATCAGTTCTTCAGAACTCAGTCTTCTTTACGGTCCAACTTTCATATTCATACATGACTCCTGGGAAAACTATAGGTTTGACTATACAGACCTTTGTCAGCAATGTAATATCTCTGCTTTTTATAAATAATTATTAATAAATTAATTAATAAACCTAGACAAACCATTTAGGTTTGTCATAGCTTTCCTTCCAAGGAGCAAGGAAGGAAATTAATTTCATGGCTGCACTCAGTGTGCACAGTGATTTATAAAATAAAATCTGGAGCCCACGAAAATAAAATGTGTCACTGCTTCTACTTCTTCCCCTTCTATTTGCCACGAAGTGATGGGACAAAATGCCATGATCTTAGTTTTTATGAGACTGACACACTACCTACTGTGCTAACGAGGCACCTGATCTTAGTTTTTATAACATTGGATTTCAAGCAGCTTTTTTGTTCTCCTCTTTCACTTTCATCAAGAGGCTCTTTAGTTCCTTTTTGTGCATGCATGTGTGGTCAGTATCTTGTTGTGTCTGACTCTCAGACCCCATTGACTGTAGCTCGCCTGGCTCCTCTGATCATGGGATTCTCCTGGCAAGAATACTGGAGAGGGTTGCCATGCATTCTTCCATGAGATCTTCCAAACCTAGGGGTTGAACTCAAGTCTCCTGTGTCTCCTGCACTGCAGGTAAATTCTTTACCACTGACCCACCAGAGAAGCCCAGTTCCTCTTCACTTTATTCCATTAGAATGGTATCATCTGCATATCTGAGGTTGTTTATATTTCTCCTGGCAATGTTAATTCCAGATTGTGGTTCATCCAGCCTTTCGTTTCACATGATGTATCCTGCATATGTTAAATAAGCAGAGTGACAATATGCAGCCTGTTGCACTCCTTTCCGAATTTTGAATCAATCTGTGTCCTGTTCTAACTGTGGCTTCTTGACCCTTATACAGGTTTCTCAAGAGACAGATAAGGTGCTTTGGTATTCCCATTTCTTTTTTTTTTTTTTAAGATTTATTTATTTATTTATTTTGGGGGGTGGGGTGGGGAGGGAGGAAGCAGGCGGGCTAATTCTATTGGTCTTTCATTTGTCCATTTTCATCCATCTTTGTTCTTTGGCCCGTGTGGGCCTCCCATTGTGGTGGCCTCTGTTGTCGCAGAGCACCAACTCTGGGCGCATGTGCTCCAGAGCTCCGGCTCGGTAATTGGACACATCAGTCCAGCTGCTCCGTGGCACGTGGGATCTTCCCAGGCCAGGGATCGAACTGGCGCCCCTTGCACTGCAAGGCGGTGTCCTTATCCACTGGACCACCAGGGAAGCCCTCCCATTTCTTTTTGAAGTCTTCAGTTTGTTTTGATCCACACAGTCAAAAGCTTTAGTATAGACAATGAAGCAGAAATAGATGTTTTCCTGGAACTCCTTTACTTTGTATATGATCAAATGAATGTTGGCAATTTTATCTCTGGTTCCTCTGCTTTTTCTAAATGAAGTTCTCATTTCACATACTGTTGAAGCCTAGTTTGAAGTATTTTGAGCATTACCTGCTAGCATGTGAAATGACCACAACTGTATGGTAGTTTGAACATTGTGATTGGAATGAAAACTGATCTTTTCTGGTCCTCTGGCAACTGCTGAGTTTTTCAAATTACTGACACATTGACTACAGCATTTTAGCAGCAGCATCTTTTAAGACTTGAAATAGTTCAGCTGGAATCCCATCACCTCCCCTAGCTTTGTTCATAATAATGCTTTCAAAGGTCCACTCCAGGGTGTCTGGCTCTAGGCGAGTGACTACACCATCATGGCTATCCAAGTGATTAAGACTTCTTGTACAGTTCTGTGTATTTTTGTCATCTCTTCTTAATCTCTTCCACTTCTGTTAGGTCCTTACTATTTCTGTCTTTTATTGTGGCCATACTTGTATGAAATGTTCCCTTGATATCTCCCATTTTCTTGAAGAAATCTCTTGTCTTTCCCATTCTATTGTTTTCCTCTATTTCTTTGCCTTCTTCACTTAGGAAGATTTTCTTATCTCCTCTGCCACTCTCTCAAACTCTGCATTCAGGCAGATATATCTTTCCCTTTCTCTCTTGCCTTTCTTTTACTTCTCTTCTTTCTCAGCTCTATTAAAGTCTCCTCAGACAACCACTCTGCTGTCTTGAATTACTTTTTCTTTGGGACGGTTGTGGTCACTGCCTCCTGTACAACATTACAAGCCTCCATTCACACTCTGCCTACCAGATCTAATCTCTTGAATCTATCTATTCATCACTTCTACTGTGTAATCACTAGGGATTTGATTTAGGCATAACTGAATGGACTAATGACTTTCTCTATTTCCTTCCATTTAAGCCTGAATTTTCCAATAACAAGCGCACTCATTGAGCATTAGAATAATTTTAGTGGATAGCAATAACTCAACATAAGGCCTTGTCCATTGAATGCCCATCCAGCACATCTACTCTCATCTTTAATATTCTCACTATTTCAATGAAGCAAAGATGAAGAGCATGAACAGGAGTTGCTTCTCATGGTGAAATGGAAGCCAATTTGGGTGGCATTCTCTAGGAAGGCTGATATAATTGCTATCCTCTCCTGCCAATAATGTGACCAGGTGAGGGTCATAGTGAGGAATCTGGTCACTAATGCATCCTAACAGGTTCCTGCAAAAAAAAAAAAAATGAGTAAGCCTTCCTCCCTTTCTACAAATGGCTGTATGAAAGAGGTACTAAATATTATACAGTTAGCACCTGGGAAAAGTAATTCCACAGCAGTGAGAGGTGAAATTCTCAGTTTATTCAGGTCATTTTGTGAATAGCATGTGTCACTTCCTGGAAATATATTGGTTGGCCTGAAAGATCACTTGGGTTTTCTGTAAAATGTTATGAAAAATCCAAACAAACTATGGGGCTAAAGCTATGGTAAATAAACCCTGGAGTAGGAAATGACAACCCACTGCAGTATTCTTGCCTGGTAAATCCCATAGACAGAGGAGCCTCATGGACTACAGTTCATAGGGTTGCAAGGAATTGGACATGACTGAAGCAACAGCACACATGCACACTTCCTCAGTAGCACATTGTACACCTTCTGACCTGGGCAGGGCTCATCATCTGGTGTTGTATCTTTCTGCCTTCTCATACTATATGTGGGATTGTATAGGAAAGAATACTGGAGTAGTTTGCCATTTCCATGTCCAGTGGACCATATTTTGTCACAGCTCTTCATTATGACCTATTCATATTGGGTGGCACTGTATATGCCACTTACTGTGTGGGGAGCTGACCTGTTTCAAGGGGTTTCTTTTAAGGAAACATAGCTCTGGGAGTTGCCCTGGAAACAGGGACTGATAACAGCATAGTTCTCTGTCCCACCACCTCAGGTATTGTGAAGACATTCCTGAGCTATCCTAAAGGACACCTGGAGCCTCGGTCAACAGATGAAAAGGGTTTGAGGGGCTTTATGCCCCGGAACCATTGTAATCTAAAGAGTTTTGAATATGTTAATGACTTACCAGGTGGTATTACCTAGTTAATGGCTTGCCTGAGGGAGAGGGTGCTAGGTCTGAGAAACCTGGCCTAAAGCATGTATACACTACTGTTTGCTGTGTGTTATCTGATTTTTGAGAAGTATAAAATGTATGAGCGAATTCAATAAACTTGTCAACAACTTGTCAGCAACGTGTAGAGTTGTCTGCCTCCTTGCTGTCCCTCTCAACCCCATCTTTTCTGTCCTTCTTTCTTTTCTTAGCCGATCTGCCACTCTCTTCAGGATCTGTTCAACTGCCGGCTGGACCGGCACTACTGCATAATGGGCTCATAGCTTCATTTAGTTATGCAAGCCCCTTTGCCATAACAAGACTGTGATCCATAAATGGGGGGAAAAAGACAAACAAATGGCAAAAAGGCACATGAAAAGATGGTTAACATAACTAGTTATTAGAGAATTGCAAATCAGATAACAAGGAAATACCACTTCACACCTACTAGAATGGCTATATCAAAACAGGCAAATCAAAACCTTCATATATTTATAGGAGGAATGTAAAATGGTGCAGCCACTTTAGAAAACAGTCAGGCATTTCCTAAACATGCTAAACTAAGAGTTACAATATGACCCAGTTTCAGTAGATAGAAGCAGTGCAAGCCATACTGCTATGCATTCAGAAGGAAAGTGCAATGAAGAGGTAGAGAGACTAGTCCTTTGAGAACTTTGGTTTGATTGATGGGTAACAAAAAGGTTAGTGTTGCAGGGGAACATTTCCACTTCTTCCACTTCCTCATTCTTCCTGTATGGCTCCCTTCTCTCAACTCTACTGAAACTACTTCCCCAAATGGCACCAGTGATTTCCAACCAGCACAGGCAGTGAATAAGCTTTCCTGAGTCCTCTTCTTCATCTGCTTCCATAGCATCTGCATTGTCCTATGCCACTAGCCCTCAAAACTCTCTCATCCCATGATTTCCAGGCGCTGAATTTTATCAGTTGTCTCTATTTCTCTGTTCTTAGCTACCTCTTCTAACCTTAAAAACATCAGTATATCCTAAGTTGCTTCCCTGAGATCCTCTCTCCTTTCTTTGCACTTCCTTGTGATTTCATCCACTCTCACCACTTTCACATTCACCAGTCATACAAACGAGTCTGAAATCTTTTCCTCCATCCTCAAAACTCTCTCCTGAAATGAAGATCCTCAACATACTAAACCTGTCAAAAATACACATTGTAAATCAGCCTGAAGATATGAACATGTATTTGCTTGCCCATACCCTGATTATGAATCATCAACAGAATTTACAATCTAATCATCCCAAATGGCAAAAAAAAAAAAAAAAAAAAAAAAAAACCACACACACATACAAAAATCAACCATATTTTAAATATATTCTTAAATTCTTGCAATAATGAATTCCACTACTTCCTGAACAATAATTTAAGGACACACTTTAGTATAGTTCCTATACATATTTATTCCTTTACTATAGGTTATTTGTTAGGTATGCAGTATAACATCAGTAATTCTTGTACCATTGTAATGTTTTATAAAAAGATTCATTAATACGGAAATAAAGTTATTTTAATTGGAGTATAATTGCTTTACAGTGTGTTAGTTTCTGCTGTATCACAATGTGAATCAGCTATATGTACACATTTATTCCCTCCCTCTTAATCCTCCCTCCCATACATCCCCATCCAACCTATCTAGGTCATCACAGAGCACTGAGCTGAATTCCCTGTGCTATACAGCAGCTTCCCAATAGCTATCTATTCCTGGAAAGTGTGTGGAGAAAAGAAAACCCTCTTCTACTGTTGATGGGAATGTAAATTGATGCAACCAATATGGATAACATTATGGATCTTCCTTAGAGAACTTAAAAGTAAAACTATCGTATGACCCAGCAGTCCCAATACTGTGCACATAGTCTGAGAAAACCATAATTCAAAACATATATACCCAGATGTCCATTGCAGCACTATTTACAACAGCCAAGAGGAAGAAGCAACCTAAATGCCCATCAACAGATGAATGAGTAAAGATGTACAAATATAATCAGCAATAAAAGGAACAAAAGTGGGTCATTTGTAGCAATGTAGATGAACCTAGAGTCTGTCATACAGAGTGAAGTAAGTCAGAAAGAGAAAAATAAAATCATATATTAATGCATATATGTGGAATATAGAAAAATTGTACTGGAGATGTAGACATAGAGTACAGATTTATGGACAGAGTGGGGGGAAAGGGGAAGGTAGGACCAATTGAGGCAATGGAAATAAAGTTCTTTAACAAACTGTATGCTTATAGTTTAGAAAAATTCTCAACAAATACATAATCCTCTTTAGCACAAATAACTTTAAGATGTAAAATGTAACGTAGACACTTGAACAAGTCAACACAAGTACTATTTTTTTGAAAGGAAACCTCACCTAATTCCAGTTAAATTCCATCCCCTTAATCTCCACCAATGCAACATATGATTCATTCTGCTTGGTGCACAAATCTCAAATTGGCTTACAAATCATAACCCACTGGCTTAATATTGACCCAGGATTAATATCCTCTAGGGATCAGAATTCTAATTGGGAACACATAACTCAGGAATCTGGGATGACATGTAAATGATCAGTAAAATGGGGGACATCGGACTGACATTCCAAAAAAAGGCCTTTATGGCTTCTAGGAAGCATTGAGCTATAGTATCTCTCTGATCTTTGCTACTAAGGTTAAGTTGACTCAGCTATCTGTCCACATTTATTCCCTCCCTCTTAATCCTCCCTCCCATACATCCCCATCCAACCTATCTAGGTCATCACAGAGCACTGAGCTGAATTCCCTGTGCTATACAGCAGCTTCCCAATAGCTATCTATTCCTGGAAAGTGTGTGGAGAAAAGAAAACCCTCTTCTACTGTTGATGGGAATGTAAATTGATGCAACCAATATGGATAACATTATGGATCTTCCTTAGAGAACTTAAAAGTAAAACTATCGTATGACCCAGCAGTCCCAATACTGTGCACATAGTCTGAGAAAACCATAATTCAAAACATATATACCCAGATGTCCATTGCAGCACTATTTACAACAGCCAAGAGGAAGAAGCAACCTAAATGCCCATCAACAGATGAATGAGTAAAGATGTACAAATATAATCAGCAATAAAAGGAACAAAAGTGGGTCATTTGTAGCAATGTAGATGAACCTAGAGTCTGTCATACAGAGTGAAGTAAGTCAGAAAGAGAAAAATAAAATCATATATTAATGCATATATGTGGAATATAGAAAAATTGTACTGGAGATGTAGACATAGAGTACAGATTTATGGACAGAGTGGGGGAAGGAGAAGGTAGGACCAATTGAGGCAATGGAAATAAAGTTCTTTAACAAACTGTATGCTTATAGTTTAGAAAAATTCTCAACAAATACATAATCCTCTTTAGCACAAATAACTTTAAGATGTAAAATGTAACGTAGACACTTGAACAAGTCAACACAAGTACTATTTTTTTGAAAGGAAACCTCACCTAATTCCAGTTAAATTCCATCCCCTTAATCTCCACCAATGCAACATATGATTCATTCTGCTTGGTGCACAAATCTCAAATTGGCTTACAAATCATAACCCACTGGCTTAATATTGACCCAGGATTAATATCCTCTAGGGATCAGAATTCTAATTGGGAACACATAACTCAGGAATCTGGGATGACATGTAAATGATCAGTAAAATGGGGGACATCGGACTGACATTCCAAAAAAAGGCCTTTATGGCTTCTAGGAAGCATTGAGCTATAGTATCTCTCTGATCTTTGCTACTAAGGTTAATAACTTTAGTTAATTACTTCTTGTTTCATAACTTCTGTGTAATTGTCTTCCTTGGACAATCTCTGGTTTTGGTGATCTTGAAACAAGAGTAAGTACTTCATCCCATCTCTCAAGGGAATCTACCACACAAAGCATCACAGAGCATAGAAGATTATATGATGGTTCCATCCACCATGTCTGTCATCCCCAAAGTTCTCTTGTCTTTCTGTTTCTCTCTGACTCTTCACTCAGCTTCTGGAAATATGCTTCTTGTTTTTATTCAATTTAGCCCATTCCTGAGCCCCAAAGACCCAGACCTCAAAAGAGTTCATTAAAACACCCTTTCAGAATAGGAGTGCCTATAATCACTTGGGGCGATGGTCCGGAGGGGTGGGAAGGGGGGGAACTGGGTGGTGGTGGGGGGACCAGGGATGTGCATATGAATGATCTAGGAACATACATGTAGGTGAACAACAAAACTCTGTAAAATCTTTAAAATAAAGAATTAAAAATTAAAAAAAAAAAAAGAAAAAGAACTTAAAAGTCGATATAAATGGAAGCCTGAACTTAGAAATTTGAGAATTAGGAAGACAGAGTTAATGGTTATTGAGTTCCCAGAATTAATAATTTCTGTATCTCACAACAAAAACTGTTTAATAATACAAATATTGTCAAAATAACAGCTATTCATTTTTTAAAAATTTGGTTGGAGCATTGTTCAGTATATCTACATTAATATATGCCAAAACTCTCTCCAAATAAACATAAAACTCATTAAAAAAAAAAAAAAAACACCCTTTCAACAAAAGCTTGTTTCTTCCTTGAGAGAGGATTCTACCACAAGAAAAATAATGTTTTCTGTATATATTTACAGTATGCTAAAATGATTTATTTCAATCCTTTCTAAACTTTTTACCCCTCAACATACTCTTCCACCATCCAGGCCCTGTTATTCCACCTGGAGATACTCAGACCCATTTACAGAGTATAGGTCATGAAACTCTGCTCTAAAGAATTGAAAATATACTGTTACATTCCTGTATACACCTTCACAGACTTCAGTCCACATAAATAATTCATGACCCCTATTGGCTACAGAATAGTTATGTTTATCTCCCATCTGTATACACTGCTGTGGAGAATATTTTGAAAAGAATGCCCATCTTCCTATATCAGGAAATGAGTTCTAGCCTTCAAGGCTACATAAGCTCAAGCAGGTTGTTTAAAATCTCTCTGAAACAATTTATTCATCTATAAAATAAAATTATTCCTTTCAGTTAGGGGAAAAAACCCCTATAATTCAGTGTTTCACAATTCTATATAACATTAAGGAAGACTGAGTTTAACATAAGGAAAATTCAAGATAAATTTACCTTAATCAAAAGTGTATAATTGGAAATTTTAAACAATAAATCTTCATAGTGATTTTTTTCTCCCCAAAGCATCCAACAAACCACATGATCATATTTAAGTGTTAGGCAAGAACTAGATGAATATCCTCGAGTGGCTGCAGTTCATGGAGAAAAACTATGAGCTGCATCCTCCTTCACTATAGCACTTTTCCTGTTGTGGTTCTTTTTGGGTAGGGGTGGGGGGGGGTGGGCAGGGCACTTCTATTGGTCTTTCATTTATTTCCACCTTTTTTCTTTGGCCTGTGTAAGCCTCCCATTACAGTGCTCTCTCTTGCTGGAGAGCACCAGCTCTGGGCGCATGTGCTCCAGAGCTCCAGCTCTGTAGTTAGACACATTGGTCCAGCTGCTCCTTGGCATGTGGGATCTTCCCAGGCCAGGGATCGAACTGGCGCCCCTTGCACTGCAAGGCAGTGTCCTTACCCAGCATTTCAAACACTTTCAACTCTCAAATAAACATAAAACTCATTAAAAAAAACACCCTTTCAACAAAAGCTTGTTTCTTCCTTGAGAGAGGATTCTACCACAAGAAAAATAATGTTTTCTGTATATATTTACAGTATGCTAAAATGATTTATTTCAATCCTTTCTAAACTTTTTACCCCTCAACATACTCTTCCACCATCCAGGCCCTGTTATTCCACCTGGAGATACTCAGACCCATTTACAGAGTATAGGTCATGAAACTCTGCTCTAAAGAATTGAAAATATACTGTTACATTCCTGTATACACCTTCACAGACTTCAGTCCACATAAATAATTCATGACCCCTATTGGCTACAGAATAGTTATGTTTATCTCCCATCTGTATACACTGCTGTGGAGAATATTTTGAAAAGAATGCCCATCTTCCTATATCAGGAAATGAGTTCTAGCCTTCAAGGCTACATAAGCTCAAGCAGGTTGTTTAAAATCTCTCTGAAACAATTTATTCATCTATAAAATAAAATTATTCCTTTCAGTTAGGAAAAACCCTATAATTCAGTGTTTCACAATTCTATATAACATTAAGGAAGACTGAGTTTAACATAAGGAAAATTCAAGATAAATTTACCTTAATCAAAAGTGTATAATTGGAAATTTTAAACAATAAATCTTCATAGTGATTTTTTTCTCCCCAAAGCATCCAACAAACCACATGATCATATTTAAGTGTTAGGCAAGAACTAGATGAATATCCTCGAGTGGCTGCAGTTCATGGAGAAAAACTATGAGCTGCATCCTCCTTCACTATAGCACTTTTCCTGTTGTGGTTCTTTTTGGGTAGGGGTGGGGGGGGGGGGGCAGGGGCACTTCTATTGGTCTTTCATTTATTTCCACCTTTTTTCTTTGGCCTGTGTAAGCCTCCCATTACAGTGCTCTCTCTTGCTGGAGAGCACCAGCTCTGGGCGCATGTGCTCCAGAGCTCCAGCTCTGTAGTTAGACACATTGGTCCAGCTGCTCCTTGGCATGTGGGATCTTCCCAGGCCAGGGATCGAACTGGCGCCCCTTGCACTGCAAGGCAGTGTCCTTACCCACTGGACTACCAGGGAAGACCCTTGTTGTGGTTCTTAAATACAGTTTTTGAAATGCATAAATGAGCTGTATATAAGTGCTGGAAACTAACCTAATAAGATTAAAATTACTTGACATCTTTTTACTCCATGCCTTTGAGAGAGTGTTCAACATACATATCTGTAAACAACAAAACTCTGTAAAAGTTAAAAGCAAAATAAAGGTTTAAAAAAAAATAAAAATAATAGCTACCTTTAGGGGAAAGGAATTGTTACCCTACCTTGAGGAGAAAAGCAATTATTGCCTATTATAATATAATACATATTATATGCCTAATATCATTATACTGATATATAATATAACCATATCATTATATATATATATATATATATATATATATATATATATAGATATATATATATACACACACACACATATGTATTGTTGTTCAGTTGCCAAGTCATGTCCAATTCTTTGTGGCCCCTTGGACTGCAGCATGCCAGACTTCCCCTGTCCCTCACCATCTCCTGGAGTTTGCTCAAGTTCATATCCATTGAATCAGTGATGTCATGTCATCCTCTCTCTCTCTTCTTCTGCCTTCAATCTTTCCCAGTATCAGGGGCTTTTTCCAATGAGTTGGCTCTTCACATCAGGTGGCCAAAGTATCAGCATGAGACTTTCCAATGAGTATTCAGCATTGATTTAAAATTGACTGGTTTGATCTCCATGCAGTCCAAGGGACTCTCAAGAGTCTTCTCTAGTACCACAGTTCAAAAGCATCAATTCTTCAGCAGTATAGCTTCTCTATGGTCCAACTCTCACATCTGTATATGACTACTGGAAAGATTATAGCCTTGACTATATGGACCTTTGTCAGCAAATTGATGTCTTTGCTTTCATCTTTTTTCTTTTTTTTAAAGCAGACTGATGAATATGCTCAGGGCCTTGATCCAAGAAGTCTTGACACCCATCCGCGCCACACTCCCCAACCCAATTCCCATCCTTTCTCTGTCTCTATGTGTGTACTTTTTTTTTTTTTTTTTGTAATGTTGGCCTCTTTTATTGGTCTTTCATTTAATTTATTTTCATCCATCTTTGTTCTTTGGCCTGTGTGGGTCTCCCATTACAGTGGCCTCTCTCATTGCAGAGCACCAGCTCTGAGCACATGAGTTCCAGAGTGCTGGCTCATAATTGGACACACAGGTCCAGTCACTCCGCGGCATGTGGGATCTTCCCAGGCCAGGGATCAAACGGGCACCCCTTGCACTGCAAGGCGGACTCTTTATCCACTGGACCACCAGGGAAGCCTGATGTTTTTGCTTTTTAATACACTATCTGGGTTTGTCAAAGCTTATCTTCCAGTGAGAAATACTCTTCTAATTTCAAAGCTGCACTCCTCTTCTTAGAGCCCAAGAAGAGGAAATCCGTCACTGCTTCTACCTTTTTCCTATCTATTGGTCATAAAATGATGGGACCAGGTGCCATGATCTTAGCTTTTCTACTACTGAGTTTTGTTTTTTTTTTTAATTAATTAATTTATTTATTTTTGTACATATATGTTCCCAGATCATTCATATGCATATCCCTTGACCCTCCCCCCACCCAGGTCCCCCCCTTCCATCCCTCCAGACCATCGCTCCAAGTGGTTGTAGGTACTCCTATTCCCCTAGCACAATGACAATAGCTATCTTTTCTACACATGACAGTATAGGTTTCCATGTTACTCCCTCCTACTGTTCGGTCTCCACAATGTCTTTATGTCTATTCTCTGTTTTTTCATGAGTTCACTGCGTGTGTTATCATGACCATCTTACTAGATCCCATATATATGAGTTAGTATACTATACTTGTCTTTCTCTTTTTGACTTACTTCACTTTTTATGATAGGTTCTAAAGCCAGCCACCTCATTAGGACTGAGTCTTCTGCATTTCTTTTAACAGCTGAGTAGTATTCCATTGTATATATGTACCAGAGCTTCTGGATCCATTCATTTGTCGATGGACATCTAGGTTGCTTCCATGTTCTGGCTATTGTATAGAGAGCTGCACAATGAACATTGGGGTACAGGTGCTTCTTTCAGTTTTGATTTCATCAGGATATAGGCCTAATAGTGGGATTGCTGGGTCATAGGGTGCTTCTATTTTTAGTTTTTTAAGGAATCTCCATATTGTCTTCCATAGAGGTTGTATTAATTTACATTCCCACCAGCAATGCAAGAGGGTTCCCTTTTCTCCACACCCTCTCCAGCATTTGTTGTCTGTCGATTTGTTGATGATGGCCATTCTGACAGGTGTGAGGTGGTATTTCATTGTGGTTTTAATTTGCATTTCTCTGATAATAAGTGAGGTTGAGCATCGTTTCATGTATTTTGGGGCCATCTGTATGTCCTCTTTGGAGAGGCGTCTCTTTAGATCTTTTTCCCATTTTTTGATTGGGCTGCTCATTTTCCCTGTGCTGAGTTGTCTGAGTTGCTTGTAGATTTTGGAGATTAATTCTTTGTCTGTTGTTTCATTTGCTATGATTTTCTCCCACTCTGTGGGGTGTCTGTTGAACTTTTTTGTAATTTCTTTTGCTGTACAAAAGCTTTTAAGTTTCATAAGGTTCCATATGTTCATTTTTCTTTTCAGTTCTGCTATTTTCGTTGGTGGGTCAGAGAAGATCTTGCTTTGATTGAGTTCCTTGAGGGTTTTGCTTATATTCTCCTCTAAGAGTTTGATGGTTTCTGGTCTTACATTGAGGTCTTTAATCCATTTTGAGTTGATCTTTGTGTATGGGGTCAGGAAATGTTCCAATTTCATTTTTTTTGCATGTAGCTGTCCAATTTTCCCAGCACCACTTGTTAAAGAGGCTGTCTTTGTCCCATTTTATAGTTTCTCCTCCTTTATCAAAAATAAGGTACCCATAGGTGCGTGGGTTGATCTCTGGGTTCTCAATCTTATTCCATTGATCTATAGTTCTGTTTTTGTGCCAGTACCATACTGTCTTGATAACTGTTGCTTTGTAGTAGAGTCTGAAGTTAAGGAGGCTGATCCCTCCAACTCCATTTTTCTTCCTCAGGATTGCTTTGGCTATTCGAGGTCTTCTGTGTTTCCAAATGAACTGTGTTATTATTTGGTCTAGTTCTGTGAAAAATGTCAGTGGTAGTTGAATACGTATTGCATTGAATCTGTAGATGATATTTGGAAGTATGGTCATTTTCACAATATTGATTCTTCCAATTCAGGAACATGGAATATCTCTCCATCTGTTTAAGTCTTCTTTAATGTCTCTCATGAGTGTCTTGTAATTTTCTGTGTACAATTCTTTTGTTTCTTTGGGTAGGTTTATTCCTAGATATTTGATTCTTTTGGTTTCAATGGTGAAGGGGATTGCCTCTTTGATTTCATTTTCTGATTTTTCATTGTTTGTGTATAGGAATGCCAGTGACTTCTGTGTGTTGACTTTATATCCTGCAACTTTGCTGAATTCATTGATTAGCTCTAGTAGCTTTGTAACCGTGTCTTTGGGATTTTCAATGTATAATATCATGTCATCTGCAAAAAGAGAGAGCTTGACTTCTTCCTTTCCAATCTGGATTCCTTTGATTTCTTTCTCTTCTCTTATTGCTGTTGCTAGCACTTCCAGGACTATGTTGAATAGCAGTGGTGAAAGTGGGCACCCCTGTCTTGTTCCTGATCTTAGAGGGAATGCTTTCAGTTTTTCACCATTAACAATAATGTTCGCTGTAGGCTTCTCATAGATGGCTTTTATTATGTTGAGATAGGTTCCTTCTATGCCCATTTTCTGAAGAGTTTTGATCATAAATGGATGTTGTACTTTGTCGAAGGCTTTTTTGCATCTATTGCGATTATCATGTGATCTTTATCTCTCAATTTGTTGATATGGTGTATCACGTTGATTGATTTGCAAAAAACTTGTACGTCAGAAAATTTTTAAGTTTCTCCTCCTTTATCAAAAATAAGGTACCCATAGGTGCGTGGGTTGATCTCTGGGTTCTCAATCTTATTCCATTGATCTATAGTTCTGTTTTTGTGCCAGTACCATACTGTCTTGATAACTGTTGCTTTGTAGTAGAGTCTGAAGTTAAGGAGGCTGATCCCTCCAACTCCATTTTTCTTCCTCAGGATTGCTTTGGCTATTCGAGGTCTTCTGTGTTTCCAAATGAACTGTGTTATTATTTGGTCTAGTTCTGTGAAAAATGTCAGTGGTAGTTGAATACGTATTGCATTGAATCTGTAGATGATATTTGGAAGTATGGTCATTTTCACAATATTGATTCTTCCAATTCAGGAACATGGAATATCTCTCCATCTGTTTAAGTCTTCTTTAATGTCTCTCATGAGTGTCTTGTAATTTTCTGTGTACAATTCTTTTGTTTCTTTGGGTAGGTTTATTCCTAGATATTTGATTCTTTTGGTTTCAATGGTGAAGGGGATTGCCTCTTTGATTTCATTTTCTGATTTTTCATTGTTTGTGTATAGGAATGCCAGTGACTTCTGTGTGTTGACTTTATATCCTGCAACTTTGCTGAATTCATTGATTAGCTCTAGTAGCTTTGTAACCGTGTCTTTGGGATTTTCAATGTATAATATCATGTCATCTGCAAAAAGAGAGAGCTTGACTTCTTCCTTTCCAATCTGGATTCCTTTGATTTCTTTCTCTTCTCTTATTGCTGTTGCTAGCACTTCCAGGACTATGTTGAATAGCAGTGGTGAAAGTGGGCACCCCTGTCTTGTTCCTGATCTTAGAGGGAATGCTTTCAGTTTTTCACCATTAACAATAATGTTCGCTGTAGGCTTCTCATAGATGGCTTTTATTATGTTGAGATAGGTTCCTTCTATGCCCATTTTCTGAAGAGTTTTGATCATAAATGGATGTTGTACTTTGTCGAAGGCTTTTTTTGCATCTATTGAAATGATCATGTGATTTTTGTCTTTCAACTTGTTGATATGGTGTATCACGTTGATTGATTTGCAGATGTTGAAGAAGCCTTGCATGCCTGGGATGAACCCAACTTGATCATGATGCATGAGTTTTTTGACATGTCGTTGAATTCTGTTTGCTAGGATTTTGTTGAGGATCTTGGCATCTAAGTTCATCAGTGAAATTGGCCTATAGTTTTCCTTTTTTGTGTTGTCTTTGCCTGGTTTGGGTATCAGGGTGATGGCCTCGTAGAATGTGTTTGGGAGTTTTCCTTCCTGTGCAATTTTTTGGAAGAGTTTTAGAAGGACAGGCATTAGCTCTTCTTTAAATGTTTGGTAGAATTCGGCTGTGAAGCCATCTGGTCCTGGGCTTTTATTTTTGGGTAGATTTTTAATCACAAATTCGATTTCTGAGCTTGTGATTGGGTTGTTCAAAGTTTCTGTTTCTCCCTGGCTCAGTCTTGGGAGATTAATCCTGTCCAAGAAACTGTCCATTTCTTCCAAGTTGTCCAGTTTGTTGCCATAGAGTTGCTCATAATAGTCTCTTAGAATCCTTTGGATTTCTGCATTATCTGTTGTAATCTCTCCTTTTTCGTTTTTGATTTTGGTGATCTGGTTCTTCTCTCTCTTTTTCTTAATGAGTCTGGCCAGTGGCTTGTCAATTTTGTTTACCTTTTCAAAGAACCAGCTTTTTGTTTTATTTATCTTTACTATTGTTTCTTTTGTTTCTTTCTCATTTATTTCTGCTCTGATCTTTATGATTTCCCTTCTTCTGCTGGCTTTGGGATGTTTTTGTTCTTCTTTCTCCAACTGTTTTAAGCGGAGGGTTAGGTCATCTGCTTCATGTTTTCCTAGTTTCTTGAGATGGGATTGTATTGCTATAAATTTCCCTCTTAGAACTGCTTTTGCAGTATCCCATAGGTTTTGCACGGTCGTGTGTTCATTGTCATTTTCTTCTAGGAATTGTTTAATTTCTCCTTTGATTTCCTCAATGATCTGTTGGTTTTTTAGGTATGTATTGTTTAATCTCCATGTGTTTCTGTTTTTAGGGGTTTTTTTCTGGTAGTTGATCTCCAGTCTCATTGCATTGTGGTCCGAGAAGATGGTTGATATAATTTCGGTTTTCTTGAACTGACTGAGGTTAGATTTGTGGCCCAAGATGTGGTCTATCCTGGAGAATGTTCCGTGAGCACTTGAGAAAAAGTGTATTCTTCTGCTTTTGGATGGAAAGTCCTAAAGATATCAATGAGGTCCATTTCTTCTAGTGTGGCATTTAAGGCTTGTGTTTCTTTATTAATTTTCTGTTTTGTTGATCTGTCCATTGGTGTGAGAGGAGTGTTAAAGTCTCCTACTATTATTGTGTTATTGTTGATTTCTTCTTTTATGTCTGAAAGTACCTGTCTTATGTATTGAGGTGTCCCTTTGTTGGGTGCGTAGATATGCATGACTGTTATGTCTTCCTCTTGGATAGATCCCTTAATCATGATGTAGTGACCTGCTTTGTCTCTTAGAATCTTCTTTACTTTAAAGTCTATTTTGTCTGATATAAGGATTGCTACTCCAGCTTTCTTTTGATTTCCGTTTGCATGGAATATCTTTTTCCAGCCTTTCACTTTCAGTCTATGAGTGTCTCTAGGTCTGAAGTGGGTCTCTTGTAAACAACATATATATGGGTCTTGCTTCTGGATCCATTCAGCCAGCCTGTGTCATTTGGTTGGAGCATTTAGTCCATTTACGTTCAAAGTAATTATTGATACGAATGTTCCTATTGTCATCTTCTTAGAAATTTGGGATTTGATTTGTAAGGCTTCTCCTACTCTTGTATTTATTGGCTATATCAGGCCCTTTAACACTTGTTGTAGGGCTGGTTTTGTGGTACAGAATTCTTTTAGTTTTTGCTTGTCTGTGAAGCTTTTGACTTCACCATCGATTTTGAATGAGATTCTTGCTGGGTAGAGAATTCGTGGTTGCAAGTTATTCTCTTTTAGCCGTTTAAATGTATCTTGCCATTCTCTTCTGGCCTGTAGGGTTTCTGTTGAGAGATCCGCAGTTAAACGTATGGGGTTTCCTTTATATGTTATTTGTTGTTTGCTCCTAGCTGCTTTTAGTAATCTGTCTTTATATTTGGTCTGTGTTAGTTTGATTAGTATGTGCCTTGGTGTGTTTCTTCTGGGGTTTCTCCTGTATGGACCTCTTTGTGCTTCCTGGACTTGGTTGACTATCTCCTTTCCCATGCTGGGGAAGTTTTCAACTATAACCTCTTCAAGAATTTTTTCATAGTCTTTCTTCTCTTCTTCTTCTTCTGGAACTCCTATAATTCTAATGTTGGTGCGTTTAATATTGTCCCATAGGTCTCTGAGGCTATCCTCAGTTCTTTTAATTCTTTGGGCTTTGTTCTGTTCTTCAGCACTTATTTCCACCATTCTGTCTTCCAGCTCACTTATCCATTCTTCAGCCTCTGATACTCTTCTGTTGAGACCTTCTATAGTATTTTTGAGTTCAGCAACTGAGTTGGTGGTCTCCATTTGCTTATTTTTCATTTCCTGCATGTCTTTTCTCAATGCACTAATTTCCTCTAATATTCTGTTTTCGGTGTTTTGCATCCTCATTAGTATAGTTTTTCTGAGTTTTCGGTCCCTTTGTCTAGATATGCATGACTGTTATGTCTTCCTCTTGGATAGATCCCTTAATCATGATGTAGTGACCTGCTTTGTCTCTTAGAATCTTCTTTACTTTAAAGTCTATTTTGTCTGATATAAGGATTGCTACTCCAGCTTTCTTTTGATTTCCGTTTGCATGGAATATCTTTTTCCAGCCTTTCACTTTCAGTCTATGAGTGTCTCTAGGTCTGAAGTGGGTCTCTTGTAAACAACATATATATGGGTCTTGCTTCTGGATCCATTCAGCCAGCCTGTGTCATTTGGTTGGAGCATTTAGTCCATTTACGTTCAAAGTAATTATTGATACGAATGTTCCTATTGTCATCTTCTTAGAAATTTGGGATTTGATTTGTAAGGCTTCTCCTACTCTTGTATTTATTGGCTATATCAGGCCCTTTAACACTTGTTGTAGGGCTGGTTTTGTGGTACAGAATTCTTTTAGTTTTTGCTTGTCTGTGAAGCTTTTGACTTCACCATCGATTTTGAATGAGATTCTTGCTGGGTAGAGAATTCGTGGTTGCAAGTTATTCTCTTTTAGCCGTTTAAATGTATCTTGCCATTCTCTTCTGGCCTGTAGGGTTTCTGTTGAGAGATCCGCAGTTAGACGTATGGGGTTTCCTTTATATGTTATTTGTTGTTTGCTCCTAGCTGCTTTTAGTAATCTGTCTTTATATTTGGTCTGTGTTAGTTTGATTAGTATGTGCCTTGGTGTGTTTCTTCTGGGGTTTCTCCTGTATGGACCTCTTTGTGCTTCCTGGACTTGGTTGACTATCTCCTTTCCCATGCTGGGGAAGTTTTCAACTATAACCTCTTCAAGAATTTTTTCATAGTCTTTCTTCTCTTCTTCTTCTTCTGGAACTCCTATAATTCTAATGTTGGTGCGTTTAATATTGTCCCATAGGTCTCTGAGGCTATCCTCAGTTCTTTTAATTCTTTGGGCTTTGTTCTGTTCTTCAGCACTTATTTCCACCATTCTGTCTTCCAGCTCACTTATCCATTCTTCAGCCTCTGATACTCTTCTGTTGAGACCTTCTATAGTATTTTTGAGTTCAGCAACTGAGTTGGTGGTCTCCATTTGCTTATTTTTCATTTCCTGCATGTCTTTTCTCAATGCACTAATTTCCTCTAATATTCTGTTTTCGGTGTTTTGCATCCTCATTAGTATAGTTTTTCTGAGTTCTCTTTCAGATAGCTTGTCTATCTCCTCCTCTGTCATTTGAAGTGGTGTTTCTCTAGCTTGGTCCTTCATTTGTACAGTGTTTCTCTGACGTTTCATTATTAGGTTAATTTTTGTTTCTTTGTGTGTGTCTGTGTGTATGGAGTTCTTATTCCCACCAGGCTTCTTGGTTGAATTCTCCCTTCCTTTGGGTTTCTGTCCTTGTAGAAGGGTTCAGTGGTTTGTGTCTTGGGTGGTGATAGACCTTGTTTACAGGTGAATAATCTGTAGTGTTGTATGTTCTTTGATAATCAGTGTGGGGTCTTGGAATCCGGGCTTCCGCTTCGAGGATCCTTGGTTTGATGATTGGTCAGGGGGTGTAGGCTCTATGTCTGGTTTGCTATGGTGTTCTGTGATACTAGTTCACACACTAGCATCTGAGGAACAAGAGGTGCATCCCTGATGGGTGACAGTCATAAAAGCATGCAGATGTTTTCTAACATAATCGTAAGATATACATACATATACAGCAATCCCCACAACTGACCAGTTTTACAGAGATAAGGCGCAGGAAATCTTTCTAGCAACTCATGCAATCACAGATGATACTTGCCCGTTAAGCTCTGAATTAATTAAAATAGTGCCTGAATAATAGATCTAGCACAAGGTCCTGGCTTGGATAATTACAATGAGAGCAATTTTAAATTAGGACATGTGCTCGAGGTGACTAGGAGGAGAGTCTATAAGTAATAAAAAGGAAAAGATTTGTCTTGGAAGTATTTTATAGGATTAGGTAGCAAAGATTTTTTTTTAAAATGAATAGTGGAGACAGAAAGATAGGAAATAATTTATCTGGTTTAAATGTTATTTGAAGTGAAGTGGAGAGAGTTTTTTCTGGAACTCCTATAATTCTAATGTTGGTGCGTTTAATATTGTCCCATAGGTCTCTGAGGCTATCCTCAGTTCTTTTAATTCTTTGGGCTTTGTTCTGTTCTTCAGCACTTATTTCCACCATTCTGTCTTCCAGCTCACTTATCCATTCTTCAGCCTCTGATACTCTTCTGTTGAGACCTTCTATAGTATTTTTGAGTTCAGCAACTGAGTTGGTGGTCTCCATTTGCTTATTTTTCATTTCCTGCATGTCTTTTCTCAATGCACTAATTTCCTCTAATATTCTGTTTTCGGTGTTTTGCATCCTCATTAGTATAGTTTTTCTGAGTTCTCTTTCAGATAGCTTGTCTATCTCCTCCTCTGTCATTTGAAGTGGTGTTTCTCTAGCTTGGTCCTTCATTTGTACAGTGTTTCTCTGACGTTTCATTATTAGGTTAATTTTTGTTTCTTTGTGTGTGTCTGTGTGTATGGAGTTCTTATTCCCACCAGGCTTCTTGGTTGAATTCTCCCTTCCTTTGGGTTTCTGTCCTTGTAGAAGGGTTCAGTGGTTTGTGTCTTGGGTGGTGATAGACCTTGTTTACAGGTGAATAATCTGTAGTGTTGTATGTTCTTTGATAATCAGTGTGGGGTCTTGGAATCCGGGCTTCCGCTTCGAGGATCCTTGGTTTGATGATTGGTCAGGGGGTGTAGGCTCTATGTCTGGTTTGCTATGGTGTTCTGTGATACTAGTTCACACACTAGCATCTGAGGAACAAGAGGTGCATCCCTGATGGGTGACAGTCATAAAAGCATGCAGATGTTTTCTAACATAATCGTAAGATATACATACATATACAGCAATCCCCACAACTGACCAGTTTTACAGAGATAAGGCGCAGGAAATCTTTCTAGCAACTCATGCAATCACAGATGATACTTGCCCGTTAAGCTCTGAATTAATTAAAATAGTGCCTGAATAATAGATCTAGCACAAGGTCCTGGCTTGGATAATTACAATGAGAGCAATTTTAAATTAGGACATGTGCTCGAGGTGACTAGGAGGAGAGTCTATAAGTAATAAAAAGGAAAAGATTTGTCTTGGAAGTATTTTATAGGATTAGGTAGCAAAGATCAGTGTGTGTGCTGTTTAGTGTATTTGGAAGTGAATAGTGGAGACAGAAAGATAGGAAATAATTTATCTAGAGGATATTGGTAGCTAGGAAGATGTTTTACATTTAGAACATAGAGAAAGAAAGCAGTGGGAAAGAGGAAAGAGAAAAGAGAATTAGAGGTTTTCAAGAATTAAAATTAAAGTTAAAAAAGATATATAATAAAAGTCCAAAGAAAGTTAAAAATTAAAAAGAGCAGAAAAAATTAATAAGAGACCGAAAAACAAAGAAAAAACACATAGAATAAATCAAACAAATGAAAACTACAAAAAAAAAACCCCAAAAAACAAACAAACATAAAAAACCCCAATAAACAAAGAAACTAATAAACCCCAAACCAATCAATTGAATAAGCAAAATAGTCCACCACAAACAAGCAAAAAAAAATGAAAAAAGAAAAAAAAAAAAAAGTTAAATACTGTCCTTGGTTTTTATCTTCACATCTGCCTGTTGGAAACCACTCTGCTCTTGATGGTGGTGTCTTGATGGCGTAGTGTTTCCCTAATAGTGCCGGTTGCTGTGGTTTCTGTTTTTGTGTTCAGCAAAATGAGGGCTTTGCTGCCATACTGGGTGCTGGCCGGGACGGTGGGCTGATCCCAGTCAGTCGGGCGGAGGCCGCGGTGCGCGCAGTCCCGTGTAGGAGGGGGGCGCCCCGGCTCTACCGCGCTCCCGCCTGTAGTCTCCAATTCCTGCTCTTTCCCCGGCTTCCTCCGCTGCTGCTGCAGTTGTAGGGGAGCGCGGGCTCCTCCACCACTGGCACACGCGCACTGCCGGTTATGTGTCTAAGTACCAAAGGCGGACGCGAGCTATCCCGTCCAACTCGTGCCCGGTCCCTGGTCAGCAACCCGTGGACGACTTCCTCTCTCCGTTCAGCAAGCCCTCCAGTTGGAGTGGCTGAACTTACCCGCCTCACGGCTCCTCGCGGCGTCCGCGGCTCCTCGTGGCGTCCGCGGCTCCTCTGGGCGTCTGCGCCTCCTCGCGGCGGGCGGGTTCCGGCGGCTCCTCGCAGCGGGCGGGTTTACTACTGAGTTTTAAGTCAGCTTTTTTACTCTCTTCTCTCACCCTGATCCCCTTCATGGTTATCTCAATGAAGCTATGAGCCATGCCATGCAGGGTCATCCAAAACAGACAAGTCATAATGGAGAGTTCTGACAAAACATGATCCACTGGAGGAGGGAATGACAAACCACTCCAGAGAAATTCATGAACTGTACAAAAAGGCAAAATGATACATACATATATGTCCACACACAGTAATGAAAGATGCACTTCATTCTGCCCTGAACTATTCAAGAGTTTGAATTTTAAGCATTAACTGGTTTTAAATCATTTTTATCTGATATTTCTAAATGTCTAGTGAATGGAAGCTTTTAGTCTGCTTGGTAATTTGTATAATTAGTGTGATTTATACCTATAAGTTGTTAATAGGATATGAAAATACTAAAATATTACTACCTTCATCTAGAAACAGGATATCATGAAAAGTGTGGTAATGGGCTACAAAGGAGAGCCTTCTTTTGGTCTCTTAAAAATGTTGGCAAGGGTATGAATGTTTTGCTTATGCTACTGTCTTTACAGAGGCTATAAACATATTACCTTTATTCTATAAGCTTTGGGAAAAATACCAGCCAGTCTCACTCTCTGTACATTCATTTCAGAAACACATTCTCATTCACTCCCTCTCCTTGTACACATAGGGCATAGAATAACTGCAGCCAACAATTCAGCTTCAATGCTAAAATAATAGCAACAAATATAAGTTTTAAAACTACTCATGAAAAAATGCTTGATGTTCCTCAAAGTTATGTGTCATTTTTTAAAATACACTTTGTGCAAACTGAAATAGAGTCCAAAGAGAAGGGTAAACAATACAAGGTGCCATCTATCTACCCAGAAATTTGAATCAACTATGAAAAGCACACTGAAAGGTCTAGAAATAATGTAAAAGATGTCTCAAAAATATTAAAGACATTTATGACACAATTTATGGCTTTTACCATGAATTAGTAGTGCAAGGCATAGAGACATCCTCAACATACAGCACCCCAAGTGGACGCTGGAGTAGAATTAACATACTCAGTCAATGAGGTATATCAAGGCCACCCACAGTACCAGTGAAGAAGAAATACGCACTAAGGTGGGTTTGAGAAGAACAGTAAGACTGTGTAAAATACACATATGAACCAATTCCACGTGGAACTGAAGGACAACTGCACATGCTTAACCAAAATACGCATTAAGAATCAAATTGTTCCTTCTACAGCCATTAAAAATAACTCCCTTAAAAAAATCAATACCTGGGCTTCCCTGGTGGTCTAGTGGGTAAGGACACTGCCTTGCAGTGCAAAGGGTGCCGATTCGATCCCTGGCCTGGGAAGATCCCACGTGCCACGGAGCGGTTGGACCGATGTGTCCAATTACCGAGCCGGAGCTCTGGAGCGCATGCACCCAGAGTTGGTGCTCTGTGACAACAGAGGCCACCACGATGGGAGGCCCACATGGGCCAAAGAACAAAGATGGATGAAAATGGATAAATGAAAAGACCAATAGAAGTGTCCCACCCGCCCCCTCCCTTTCCAACCCAACACCCCCCCTCCCCAAAAAAAAAAAAAAATATATATATATATATATATAAAATCAACACCTGAAGTTACCCATCTTTTTTTTTTTAAGTTAAAATTAGCATCTTTATTTTTTTTTAACTGATAAAGTGTTTTGTTGGTCTCCTTTTTAAAAGTATATTTATTTATTTATTTATTTTATTTTTGGTTATTCTGGTTTTTCACTGCTCCCACAGGCTCCTCTCCAGTTGCAGGAAGTGGGGGCTACTCTCTAATAGAGGTGAGCAGGCTTCTCATTGTGGAACTCGAGCTCTAGGCTCACAGGTTTCAGTAGCTGTGGCACATAGGCTCAACAGTTGTGGCTCCAAGGCTTTAGAGCACAGGCTCAATAATTGTGGCTCATGGGCTTAGTTGCTCCTCAGCATGTGGGATCTTCCCGGCTCAGGGATCGAACCCATATCTCCTGCATTGGCAGGTGAATTCTTCGCCACTGAGCTACCAGGGGAACCACTAAAATTAGCATCTTTATAAACACTAGCGGAGTCACTAAGTGAAATATTAATACCAATACAAAAAACATGATTAAGAAGTTGGATATTTTATAATTAAACTGTTTCTTATTTTCCTGCAAGGCTGTTGTTTCAGTGTATAAAAATAGCACCAGCAAACACAGTATATTGCAAAATTAAGATAGTAATATTCTTCATTGGACACTATACAACTAACAAACTTTTCTCCATGCCAGTTATTTCTAGTAAGATCATTTTGACCCAAATCCAGGGATGGCTGTAAGCAAGTTATAATATTATATAAGGCTTAAGATAACCATGTTATCCATGAATTATATAACTTTTATAACTATCTTTACCAAAGGTAACTTCATAATTATATTATATAATATATAACATTATATATAATTATACCAGAATATTATAACTGATCCCTAGCCTAAAAATCATGGGGTGCTGTGAAAAAGATGCACAGTTGTTACGTGAGGTCATTAGGAAGTTAGGGGTATTTTCTTCAGGAAGCATTGTTACAAGTAGTTTCTTTTGCTAAAAGTTGGTTTTAAATATCTATCCATCACTAATTTAAGACAGCTATGCTAGATTAAGTTGTTTCAAACTAATTTATTTAGGGGTTCCATTTTCATTCCTCAATAGATTTTATGTATTTCTCATATTCTTCTTCACTGATGAGTTCATCTAGTTCTGAAAGGTTACTTAATGTAATCTTGATCAGTGAAACATCTTCATAACAAGATTTGTTGACAAGTCCTGGATTTTCTGCTAGACCTTTATTAATTTCAGTTACATCTGATAGAGGGGAAGAGATTTCACTGGCAGCTTTCACACTTTCCAAAGCACCAAACTCCTCATTTGTTCAATTTTGTCCCAACTTCAGGCAGACTACCGTAAACAACATCTCCCAAAACTTCCTGTGCAAAACTGCTGATTCCCACTGTTCCAATGTAGTTTTCTGTTGTCATCCATTCATGTTTTTCTGTGACTTTTTGCACTGACAGCAGAACTGGACCTGTGCGCAGCTCCTAGATGGTACTGGCCTGCAGCCTCCAGGGCCGCGGCAGGCAGGGCACCCTGGGTGCCAAGATGGCACACAGGCTGCAGACTGTGGCCCACACGCTCTGCGCGGCTCACAGCATCATGCTCGCAGGGCAAGTTACCTGTCTTTTTTTTTAAAGTGTAACTGTTCTTAATATATTCACTAAAATTTTCCAAAACATAAATAACAGTAACTCATGTTCCTTTCATTGGGAATTAAGATCACTGTGACAAGATCTCTTCAAAATAAGTTTTTTTTTTCCAGCCAGTTATTCCCTAGTAAGATATTCTTCACTGGACACGACACACCTACCAAACTTTCCTCCATCCCAGTTATTTCTAGTAAGATCATTTTGACCCAAATCCAGGGATGGCTGTAAGCAAGTTATAATATTATATAAGGCTTAAGATAACCATGTTATCCATGAATTATATAACTTTTATAACTATCTTTACCAAAGGTAACTTCATAATTATATTATATAATATATAACATTATATATAATTATACCAGAATATTATAACTGATCCCTAGCCTAAAAATCATGGGGTGCTGTGAAAAAGATGCACAGTTGTTACGTGAGGTCATTAGGAAGTTAGGGGTATTTTCTTCAGGAAGCATTGTTACAAGTAGTTTCTTTTGCTAAAAGTTGGTTTTAAATATCTATCCATCACTAATTTAAGACAGCTATGCTAGATTAAGTTGTTTCAAACTAATTTATTTAGGGGTTCCATTTTCATTCCTCAATAGATTTTATGTATTTCTCATATTCTTCTTCACTGATGAGTTCATCTAGTTCTGAAAGGTTACTTAATGTAATCTTGATCAGTGAAACATCTTCATAACAAGATTTGTTGACAAGTCCTGGATTTTCTGCTAGACCTTTATTAATTTCAGTTACATCTGATAGAGGGGAAGAGATTTCACTGGCAGCTTTCACACTTTCCAAAGCACCAAACTCCTCATTTGTTCAATTTTGTCCCAACTTCAGGCAGACTACCGTAAACAACATCTCCCAAAACTTCCTGTGCAAAACTGCTGATTCCCACTGTTCCAATGTAGTTTTCTGTTGTCATCCATTCATGTTTTTCTGTGACTTTTTGCACTGACAGCAGAACTGGACCTGTGCGCAGCTCCTAGATGGTACTGGCCTGCAGCCTCCAGGGCCGCGGCAGGCAGGGCACCCTGGGTGCCAAGATGGCACACAGGCTGCAGACTGTGGCCCACACGCTCTGCGCGGCTCACAGCATCATGCTCGCAGGGCAAGTTACCTGTCTTTTTTTTTAAAGTGTAACTGTTCTTAATATATTCACTAAAATTTTCCAAAACATAAATAACAGTAACTCATGTTCCCTTTCATTGGGAATTAAGATCACTGTGACAAGATCTCTTCAAAATAAGAAAATCCATATTCCTAATTTTTCTTTTAAATACCTCTTTTCAACAACAGGCAGACAGCAACTTTAAGTTCTCATAAAGATAAATATTATCTAATTCCTCACTTGTGATATGTATGAAAAAGCTGTTCATTTAGGACCAAACTGGAGATTGTTTTCAGGGATCATGGAGTAAATGAGTCAGGACAATGTGGGCTTATGACCTGTATTTATCAGAGGAAAGCATCCCAGCTGGCATCCAGATGAGGACCCTTTCTTACTCGAATATCCACAGACGAGGGGGAAGGAGAACATGCAAGGCCACACCCACCTGTTAGGGTCTCCAAACTCATCTCAGAGGTACCTAGGCAGAATTCTTATGAAAATAAAGGCAAATTTGACCAAATATTTTAAATCCTGGTGGAATATTCGATCATATTTAAAGAGAGCAACAATAGCCCAAGAAAACTTCCTGAAAAAAAATTTTGAGCAATGATTTTTTTTTATACATAAGTTGCTTAGATAAAAGAAAAAATTCTTTAGTTTCTGATAAATGCTATAAATGAAAGTAAAAACAATCTAAATTAAAATGAAGGGTATTCTATAGATGCAAGTGAAATTGAAAATAATATAAAATGACTGCTCCATTCATGAGTATCCTGTCATCAGCAAGAGTTAGAAAAAACCTACATGTCTATTTGGTATTGTAGTCTATGTCTCAATATAGCATTAGTCACTATACATCTATAAAATATTCACATAAGGACTATCTATATTTTGTATTGCTTTAGCAACTTTCAAACAGTGAATTTAATTCTTGAGAGACTATTTAATGAGCAGGTTTCTCTATGTATATTTCATTACGTATGTCCTGCTGATTTTGTACTAGTTGTTAAAAAGTTTTATTGCTTTCAGGAATCTGCCAATCCCCCACACGCCTGCGCGCTCACAGCATCATGCTCGCAGGGCAAGTTACCTGTCTTTTTTTTTAAAGTGTAACTGTTCTTAATATATTCACTAAAATTTTCCAAAACATAAATAACAGTAACTCATGTTCCCTTTCATTGGGAATTAAGATCACTGTGACAAGATCTCTTCAAAATAAGAAAATCCATATTCCTAATTTTTCTTTTAAATACCTCTTTTCAACAACAGGCAGACAGCAACTTTAAGTTCTCATAAAGATAAATATTATCTAATTCCTCACTTGTGATATGTATGAAAAAGCTGTTCATTTAGGACCAAACTGGAGATTGTTTTCAGGGATCATGGAGTAAATGAGTCAGGACAATGTGGGCTTATGACCTGTATTTATCAGAGGAAAGCATCCCAGCTGGCATCCAGATGAGGACCCTTTCTTACTCGAATATCCACAGACGAGGGGGAAGGAGAACATGCAAGGCCACACCCACCTGTTAGGGTCTCCAAACTCATCTCAGAGGTACCTAGGCAGAATTCTTATGAAAATAAAGGCAAATTTGACCAAATATTTTAAATCCTGGTGGAATATTCGATCATATTTAAAGAGAGCAACAATAGCCCAAGAAAACTTCCTGAAAAAAAATTTTGAGCAATGATTTTTTTTTATACATAAGTTGCTTAGATAAAAAAAAAAATTCTTTAGTTTCTGATAAATGCTATAAATGAAAGTAAAAACAATCTAAATTAAAATGAAGGGTATTCTATAGATGCAAGTGAAATTGAAAATAATATAAAATGACTGCTCCATTCATGAGTATCCTGTCATCAGCAAGAGTTAGAAAAAACCTACATGTCTATTTGGTATTGTAGTCTATGTCTCAATATAGCATTAGTCACTATACATCTATAAAATATTCACATAAGGACTATCTATATTTTGTATTGCTTTAGCAACTTTCAAACAGTGAATTTAATTCTTGAGAGACTATTTAATGAGCAGGTTTCTCTATGTATATTTCATTACGTATGTCCTGCTGATTTTGTACAGTTAGTATTGTTTCAACAAAAGCATGTTACCTTAATTCCCATCATGCTAATTATGTGCAAAGTCTGGCCTAACATTTACTGAGTTACCACACTGAATAAGATTGGTTTTATCCAAGAAAATTTTAAAAATTGTGCTGAACAACATTACAACTTGAGACAAATGAAGCTATTTCAATAGAATTATTGTACTTTAAAATCAGATGTCCAACACCACATCTAAAACACCAAATCATTTTATTTTGAAAATGTCTAAGATTTCCAGTAGTTCTACCTGCACATACTGCCTTTATATCCACTATATCAAGAAGAGCATGAGGAAATACTTGACCCTTGCATCTATATGCAGCATATCTTTTGCAGAATCAAAGGATGTGTCCACTAGTTACGTGTGGGAGCGCTAAGTCACTTTAGTTGTGTCCAACTCTTTGTGACCCTAAGGACTATAGCCTTCCAGGCTCCTGGATGCATGAGATTCTCCAGGCAAGAATACTGAAGTGGGTTGCTATCCCCTCCTCCAGGGGATACCCATGTCTCATGCTTCCTGCATTGCCAGGCAGGTTCTTTATCACCAGAGTCACCTGGGCAGTCCATCTGCTGATTATACATTAAGCTCTACATGCATGAAAGAGTGGATCCAAGACCTATACCCACAAATAACATATTTCAGTATACAAAGGAACTACCTGAAAGGGTGACTGGCAGATGAAGTAAAATTGAACATATCATAACCATTCCTTAAATTAAATTGACAGTACTAGCTATACTGGGAAAAGTTTACAGTTTCTTTTCATCTTGGAAAGTCAATTCCACCTTAGAATGCTACACAGCAATTTTTATAATGGTAATAAGAAAAGATTGTTTTAAAAATTATCCCTCAGCAAGGAAAAAAATAAAGAGTATTTAGGACATTGATCAGGGAAGTGATGGTCCAACGTGTATATTCAAGTTATCCTACCCTGAACTCATGATCAGAACTTACAGTTTCTACAATTTGCTGAACTGAGCTCTAGAAACAAAATGGAAAAATTACAGCATGGCAGTGAAGGGAGACTTTCTGGTTTTGAACACTTTAGGCTATGCAGGAAGGGGGTCATGTAGGTTTACTCTCATGGCATCAAAATTGTGCTCTATTACAACTTGGGAGTACAAATTGTTTCAACAAAAGCATGCTTCCTTAATTCCCATCGTGCTAATTATGTGCAAAGTCTGGCCTAACATTTACTGGGTTACCACACTGTATAAGATTGGTTTTATCCAAGAAGAGTTGTAAAATTGTGCTGACCAACATTACAACTTGAGACAAATGAAGCTATTTCAATAGAATTATTGTACTTTAAAATCAGATGTCCAACACCACATCTAAAACACCAAATCATTTTATTTTGAAAATGTCTAAGATTTCCAGTAGTTCTACCTGCACATACTGCCTTTATATCCACTATATCAAGAAGAGCATGAGGAAATACTTGACCCTTGCATCTATATGCAGCATATCTTTTGCAGAATCAAAGGATGTGTCCACTAGTTACGTGTGGGAGCGCTAAGTCACTTTAGTTGTGTCCAACTCTTTGTGACCCTAAGGACTATAGCCTTCCAGGCTCCTGGATGCATGAGATTCTCCAGGCAAGAATACTGAAGTGGGTTGCTATCCCCTCCTCCAGGGGATACCCATGTCTCATGCTTCCTGCATTGCCAGGCAGGTTCTTTATCACCAGAGTCACCTGGGCAGTCCATCTGCTGATTATACATTAAGCTCTACATGCATGAAAGAGTGGATCCAAGACCTATACCCACAAATAACATATTTCAGTATACAAAGGAACTACCTGAAAGGGTGACTGGCAGATGAAGTAAAATTGAACATATCATAACCATTCCTTAAATTAAATTGACAGTACTAGCTATACTGGGAAAAGTTTACAGTTTCTTTTCATCTTGGAAAGTCAATTCCACCTTAGAATGCTACACAGCAATTTTTATAATGGTAATAAGAAAAGATTGTTTTAAAAATTATCCCTCAGCAAGGAAAAAAATAAAGAGTATTTAGGACATTGATCAGGGAAGTGATGGTCCAACGTGTATATTCAAGTTATCCTACCCTGAACTCATGATCAGAACTTACAGTTTCTACAATTTGCTGAACTGAGCTCTAGAAACAAAATGGAAAAATTACAGCATGGCAGTGAAGGGAGACTTTCTGGTTTTGAACACTTTAGGCTATGCAGGAAGGGGGTCATGTAGGTTTACTCTCATGGCATCACTTTAGAATCTGCACAGTTGAGTAGTTGCTTGCATGTGCAAATACATGAAATAATTGTTGGTTTTCCTAATTACCCTGACATGAATCACCACAGCAAGGGATTTTTTTAGAATCTGTCTAAGTCCCATATAAAAACTAAGTAATCTCTATCCACTTTTTAAATAAACAGCTTCTGAACAGATCTCTACTTAAAAAGACATAAAATATTTACTGGTAGTAGAAAGTTGCTTCAGGGTTTACAACCATAATTAACTTGTTTATTTTTGTTTTGTTTAAGAATCAACTCTGTAACTCTCTACATAAGCCATGCTTAAAGTTACTAATGTGAACAAAACTGGAGATAAATCCCTTGAACATATTAATGGTAAGAGATATGGCAACAGAAACAGTCTCATCTTTGAGGCCACTATGTATTAGAAAGAGCTGGCTGCCGGAAACACTTTCAAAACTGTTTCAAAACACTTTATCCTAATTTCAAATGGAAGAGAAACAATCACAGAGCAATGGATCTGGCAGTAATTCCAGTAATTAACATGATGGAAAGGAAAGAGCACACTTAAACTTGTCTCAAATTTGAACTCATTTAACCCATCAGCTAACTTTCAGATGAATCTATTCCTCTATGGCATTTTCAAGTGCATGATTTGAGTAGCATTTTCATGAGGAAAGGAAAGTTAAAACCTAGAGATGAGTGACTTCTATGTGTAAAACAGCCACATTAAGCACTCAGGTAGATTTTTTAAAAGCCAACAATTTTACAATGTAAATTTTTACTAATTCTCTTTAGAACTTTTTCTTAACACATAAAAAGCAGTTGTTTTGTGATGCCCATTTTTGCCTGTTTGAGAATTTCATTTATTCCACAAACATTCACTAAGTGGCCACTATGTTCTAAGCATAAAACCAGACATTTTGTATAAAAAAATTAGCAAACTACAGCTTCTGACCACAAGGAACTCAGAGCTAACTGGAGGAACACATATACCAACAACAGAAAATCCCACAATGTAGAAAATAATAATCATTGACATACTGAATTAAGAACTTTATATGTACTACTCCATTCAATCATCATATCATTGTCACTTTGTAGGTGATGAAGCTGTGGCTTTTAGAGAAGGTAAGTCATTTGCCTAGGAACATTAGTTTAAGTAGGAAGCCAGGATCTTAACTCAGGTCCCCTGACATAGAAACATATACCGTAAATCTTTATGCTACCACTCTTCAAAGAACTGTGGAAATACAAAGAAAAGATCCCAGTGCAAATAAAAAAATTAGGGATGGGTGAGAAAGGATTCAAAGATCTTTTACTTATACTGAATCAGTAAAAGAATAAAGGAATCAAGACCTGAGCACTTTCATTGTAAATTTTTCAGAAAATTAAGTTAGTTTGCCAAAGTAAGTGCCAGAATTGCCCTAGGATTATGTAACTGCCTGAAGATACAGTCATAAAAAGACATTCTCAAATAAAGATTAACATTTTCACTGCTTCTACTGAATGAAGCAAAATAAGATATCAAACTGAAGCAAAGCAGCAACAACCAACATTTTAAAAACTGATAGACAAAAGTTTGTGAACAAGGAAACACATGGAAAGAAGTCCCTCAGAGCTGCCCATTGAGCTTATGCAGATGGACTTCCATTGTAACAGGTGCAACAGGTAAGCATCCAAGGTTTCCTGTGATGAAACAGCCACAGAGGCAAACTTTGCAATGGGAAAGTCAATGGAGTACACTCTGGACCATCTTCCAATCATGGAGAAACATTTTCACAAACTAGCCCATGTTCTTAATAACCACATGAAAGTAACTTCATTAAATTCTTTTCTATACTACTTTGGTCTCACAGAAGTACTGTGAGGTTTCAGTTCTTAAACTATTCCTATGATGACTCATGAAAAAACTCAGTAGTTGTCTCAGGAGTGGAAAAAGGTCAGTTTTCATTCCAATCCCAAAGAAGGGCAATGCTAAAGAATGTTCAAACTACCATATCATTGCACTCATTTCACATGCTAGCAAAGTAATGCTGAAAATACTCCAAGCTAGGTTGCAACAGTACCTGGACCAAGAACTTCCAGATGTAAAAGCTGGATTTAGAAAAGGCAAAGGAACCAGAGATCAAATTGCCAACATCTGCTGTATCATAGAAAGAGCAAGGGGATTCCAGAAAAACATCTACTTTTAGCGTTTGACTGTGTGGATCACAACGAACTGTGGAAAATTCACAACAAACTGTGGAAAGAGATGGGACTACCAGACCACGTTACCTGCCTCCTGAGAAACCTATATGCAGATCAAGAAGCAACAGTTAGAACTGGACACAGAACAATAGACTGGTTTCTAATTGGGAAAGGAGCATGGTAAGGCTGTATATTGTCACCCTGCTTATTTAACTTATATGCAGAGTACATCAGGCAAAATGCCAATCATTTGGATGAAGCACCGGCTGGCGTCAGACAGTAAAGATTGCTGGGAAAAATATTAACAATCTCAGGTATGCAGATGACATCATCTATGGCAGAAAGTGAAAAGAACTAATGAGCCCCTTGATGAAGGTGAAAGAGAAGAGTGAAAAGCTGGCCTAAAACTCAACATTCAAAAGCCTAAGATTAAAATAAATAAAATAAAATAAATAAAATCCTAAGATCATGGCATCTGGTCCCATCACTTCATGGCAAATAAATGGGCAAACAATGGAAACAATGACAGATTTTATTTCTTGGGTTCCAAGTCACTGCAGCTGGTGACTGCAGCCGTGAAATTAAAAGACATTTGCCACCTCTCCAAAGAGAACATACAGATAGTCAAACACATGAAACAATGCTCAATCTCACTTATTATTAGAGAAATGCAAATCAAAACTACAATGAGATATCACCTCACACCCATCAGAATGACCATCATCCACAAATTGACAGACAATAAATGTTGGAGAGGGTGCAGAGAAAAGGGGAAAACTCTTGCATTGCTGGCGGAATGTAGATTGATACAGCCTCTATGGAATATACGGAGATTTCTTTAAAAACTAAAAATAAAAAGCCCACAACCCAGCAATCCACTATTAGGCTATATGGATATCAAAGAATGTTCAAACTACCATATCATTGCACTCAAGCTACAAGTAATGCTGAAAATACTCCAAGCTAGGTTGCAACAGTACCTGGACCAAGAACTTCCAGATGTAAAAGCTGGATTTAGAAAAGGCAAAGGAACCAGAGATCAAATTGCCAACATCTGCTGTATCATAGAAAGAGCAAGGGGATTCCAGAAAAACATCTACTTTTAGCGTTTGACTGTGTGGATCACAACGAACTGTGGAAAATTCACAACAAACTGTGGAAAGAGATGGGACTACCAGACCACGTTACCTGCCTCCTGAGAAACCTATATGCAGATCAAGAAGCAACAGTTAGAACTGGACACAGAACAATAGACTGGTTTCTAATTGGGAAAGGAGCATGGTAAGGCTGTATATTGTCACCCTGCTTATTTAACTTATATGCAGAGTACATCAGGCAAAATGCCAATCATTTGGATGAAGCACCGGCTGGAGTCAGACAGTAAAGATTGCTGGGAAAAATATTAACAATCTCAGGTATGCAGATGACATCATCTATGGCAGAAAGTGAAAAGAACTAATGAGCCCCTTGATGAAGGTGAAAGAGAAGAGTGAAAAGCTGGCCTAAAACTCAACATTCAAAAGCCTAAGATTAAAATAAATAAAATAAAATAAATAAAATCCTAAGATCATGGCATCTGGTCCCATCACTTCATGGCAAATAAATGGGCAAACAATGGAAACAATGACAGATTTTATTTCTTGGGTTCCAAGTCACTGCAGCTGGTGACTGCAGCCGTGAAATTAAAAGACATTTGCCACCTCTCCAAAGAGAACATACAGATAGTCAAACACATGAAACAATGCTCAATCTCACTTATTATTAGAGAAATGCAAATCAAAACTACAATGAGATATCACCTCACACCCATCAGAATGACCATCATCCACAAATTGACAGACAATAAATGTTGGAGAGGGTGCAGAGAAAAGGGAACACTCTTGCATTGCTGGCGGGAATGTAGATTGATACAGCCTCTATGGAATATACGGAGATTTCTTTAAAAACTAAAAATAGAAGCACAACCCAGCAATCCCACTATTAGGCTTATACCCTGATGAAATCAAAATTGAAAGAGGCACCTGTACTCCAATGTTCATTGCAGCTCTCTATACAATAGCTAGAACATAGAAGTAACTAGATGCCCATCGACGAATGAATGGATCCAAAAGCTCTGGTACATATATACAATGGAATACTACACAGCTATAAAAAGAAATGAAGAAGAATCAGTCCTAATGAGGTGGCTGGATCTAGAACCTATCATAAAAAATGAAGTAAGTCAAAAAAAGAAGGACAATTACAAAATACTAACACATATATATGGAATCTAGTAGGATGGCAATGATAACACAAGCAGTGAAACAATGGAAAAACAGATATGGACAATAGACATATGGACATTGTGGGATATGAACAGTGGGTGGGAGGCGTAAAGGAAATAGCATAAAACACTTTGGGTTAGCAGAACAATGGGAGAAAAAAGAACATGAAATCAATACTGAATACTCACTGTGTATCAGACTAATTAAGTCATATAAATATTATACTTTATTTCATTTAATTCATAAATTGATTCTCTAAGGTAGATATTTTCATCATTAAACTAAAAATAAAAGGCATCAAGAAACACTTCAAGATATACAGACATGTGCACAGGTTGTACACTAGTTATTGATGGAGTCAAAGTATGAATAACCTCTGGGTCCCAGCCTGTTTATAATTTTTAAGCTGCATAAACCCTAAAAAAGTAAAAATAAATAAATAAACAAAAGACACTTGTTCCCTGAAAGAAAAGCTACGACAAACCTAGATGGCATATTCAAAAGCAGAGACATCACTTTGTTAACAAAAGTCTGTATAGTCTTTTATCTAAAAACCACAAAAACTATGATTTTTTTTTTCCCAGTAGTCATGTATGGATGTGAGAGTTGAGGAATAAAGAAGGCTGAGTGCCAAAGAATGGATGCCTTTGAACTGTGGTGTTTGGAGAAGACTCTTGAGAGCTCCTTGGACTGTAAGGAGATCAAACCAACCAATCTTAAAGAAAATCAACCTTGAATATTCATTGGAAGGACTGATGTTGAAGCTGAAGCCCCAATACCTTGGCCACTTGATGCAAAGAGCCAACCTAGGAAAAGACCCTGTTGCTGGGAAAAATGGAAGGCAGAAGAAGAAGGGGACAACAGAGCATGACATGGTTGGATGGCATCACCGACTCAACAGACATGAGTTTAAGTAGGCTCTGGGGGATGGTGAAGGATGGGGAAGACTGGCGTGCTGCAGTCCATGGGGTCGCAAAGAGTCAGATAGGACTGAGTGAATGAACCAAACTGAACTGACCTGACCTGACCTGACCTGATAACTACCTACTCCAGTATTCTTGCCTTGGAAATCCCACAGACTTAGCAACTAAACAGGAACAATTTTATAGACAAGAAAAGGAGGCAAACAGAAATTAAAAGCAGGAAGCTCCTTAATAATAAAAGAATTGGAATGCATTTCTCACTTTAATCTTCCCAATCAAAACTATCTCATCTATGTCTCACTGCCTCAAAATCATATTCAAAAAGCATATTGTAAAAGATTATACAAATCAGGCTTTCCTGGTAGCTCAGTGGTAAAGTGTTCGCCTGTCAATGCAGGAGACAAGGGTTCGATCCCTGATCCAAGAAGATCCCACATGCTGCAGAGCAACTAAGCCTGTGAGCCACAATTATGAAGCCTGTTCTCTAAAGCCTTGGAGCCACAACTATTGAGCCCATGTGCCACAACTACTAAAGCCTGTGAGCCCTAGAGCCCAAATTCCGCAACAAAAGAAGTCACAGCCACGCTAAGCCTGCTCACCTCAACTAGAGAGTAACCCCCACTCCCTGCAACTAGAGAAAAGCCTAGAGAAGCAGTGAAAACCCTGAATAGCCAAAAATAAATAAATAAATACTTAAAAAAAAAAAAAAGAATTATACAGATCACTAAGTTAGCTATTTATGGGCAAAAAAAAAAAAAGAAGAGGAAGGAAAATATATACTCCCCATCCCTGAAGAACTCCTTATATGAGTGTCTCTGCAAAGCTCCAGTTGCTCAATGGGTTATCATGCAGTACTTGTGTCTCTGATACAAAACTACCAAATAAATCCTTCAAAACAAAAAGAAAATCAACCTTGAATATTCATTGGAAGGAAAATGGAAGGCCACTTGATGCAAAGAGCCAACCTAGGAAAAGACCCTGTTGCTGGGAAAAATGGAAGGCAGAAGAAGAAGGGGACAACAGAGCATGACATGGTTGGATGGCATCACCGACTCAACAGACATGAGTTTAAGTAGGCTCTGGGGGATGGTGAAGGATGGGGAAGACTGGCGTGCTGCAGTCCATGGGGTCGCAAAGAGTCAGATAGGACTGAGTGAATGAACCAAACTGAACTGACCTGACCTGACCTGACCTGATAACTACCTACTCCAGTATTCTTGCCTTGGAAATCCCACAGACTTAGCAACTAAACAGGAACAATTTTATAGACAAGAAAAGGAGGCAAACAGAAATTAAAAGCAGGAAGCTCCTTAATAATAAAAGAATTGGAATGCATTTCTCACTTTAATCTTCCCAATCAAAACTATCTCATCTATGTCTCACTGCCTCAAAATCATATTCAAAAAGCATATTGTAAAAGATTATACAAATCAGGCTTTCCTGGTAGCTCAGTGGTAAAGTGTTCGCCTGTCAATGCAGGAGACAAGGGTTCGATCCCTGATCCAAGAAGATCCCACATGCTGCAGAGCAACTAAGCCTGTGAGCCACAATTATGAAGCCTGTTCTCTAAAGCCTTGGAGCCACAACTATTGAGCCCATGTGCCACAACTACTAAAGCCTGTGAGCCCTAGAGCCCAAATTCCGCAACAAAAGAAGTCACAGCCACGCTAAGCCTGCTCACCTCAACTAGAGAGTAACCCCCACTCCCTGCAACTAGAGAAAAGCCTAGAGAAGCAGTGAAAACCCTGAATAGCCAAAAATAAATAAATAAATACTTAAAAAAAAAAAAAAGAATTATACAGATCACTAAGTTAGCTATTTATGGGCAAAAAAAAAAAAAGAAGAGGAAGGAAAATATATACTCCCCATCCCTGAAGAACTCCTTATATGAGTGTCTCTGCAAAGCTCCAGTTGCTCAATGGGTTATCATGCAGTACTTGTGTCTCTGATACAAAACTACCAAATAAATCCTTCAAAACATGAAAATGAATAATAAAAAGCTAGTACTCTGCTTTTCAAACTAGTGTAATACTGGGTACAAGATAAGCTCCTTGGGGGGAAAAAGGAGCTACACAGTGAAAAAGATGGGAAGATACTGTATAGTATATAGTTGAGGGTCTGAAACACACATTAGCATATTAAGGGCTATGATAAGTATTGCCATATACAAATCTTTTTATCTTTGTTTACCCAATCCATCTCAAACCAAGCTGAACCACTGAATCCACTGTGGGAAAAGCTGGTTACGTGTTACTCCTTCTACTGTAGCTGTTTTGTATTAGTCAAACACGGCTTTCCCAAAGAAGGTAAAGGTGGGTGTTGGAATACCTTCTGTGCCTACCCAATGAGGGAGATTATGGCAGATGATTCCGTTGCTGCCTCTCAAATCAGTTTCCAAAGAAAGACACTTAGTTTGTCTGAGTACAAGTTACAAGGCTAGGGGCCAGCTCAGTTTCCTCTCTTCCTTTGGCCAATCACAAGTGAATCAAGTACATCATTTCTGGCAAGAGCTATATTGACTCACTTGAGTCTAAAAATAACTCTTGACCACATGCAGTGCATCTAGATCCTTTTCCAGAATCTAACATGAATATTCCCCAGCTGTAAGATGTTATTCAACTATAATCATTTCCCACTAATTCACACTAATCTAGTACTAAAAGTAGCCATACAAAATAACCACTCCCCACTTCTTTTTTTTTTTTTAAGTTGTATAGAAATGTTGCCAGCATTTAATGTTCCATCACAATATCTGGCAAATGCACACTGGCATTCATACACTTTAAATCTGAACTGATTTGAGGAGGAACAAGTCCAAAATAATCATTCCAGCCTTTGAGAGAGGGAAGTCTATGCCCTAAAGCACATTTCTAAGATAACATTTTAGTTACAAATCAGATTTACTCCCAAAGAGCAAGTTTAAACTACATGTAAAAAAAGTAGTGTTTTAAACAAACTAAACTCATGTTTAACCCTGAGAGAAGCAATCTGGGAAAAGAGATTCCATTGCTTAGACACAAATCGATAAAGGTTTCTTTTATGAGCATTGCAATGATGAATATGCATGCGTAGAATAGCATATTTTGGGTTTGAGCATATAAGCCCCCTGTGTAAAAATATTTTACATGTATAAAATGTAAGAAAACAGAAAGAAAAATGGGAAACATGATCAGTCTTGGCAGGTATCATATCTCATGGGAACACATCTGAGTGCAGAGACTCGATCTTAGCCAAGCCTCAATCCCAGTCCCATGTCTGGAGTCCAGATTCATGATGTGTGAGAAGATGAGACTGGGGCCAACACCATGCATGGGTCTCTTGAGAATGGCTGGGGCCCACCACTCTCCTCCAGCAGATTTGTGCAGCCCTCCAAAGTGATGAAAATGATAACTGAGATCCAACGTCTAACTGGTCAGAAATCAAGTGGACAGAATACATGTTGCTATTCCTCCCTGACCAGTTCCAAATAGAATTTTCTTTCCCTTTTGATGAATTCAAATGTATAATAGTTGAGAGAATTGGTCATTTTCAGGAGATAAGATCAGATTCAACCCATGGCCTGGTACCAAACAAGTCTGATGATCACTTTTTTCCACTCAAAAGGGAGTTGATGGGATCAAGGAACATCCTCTGCCCATAACCTGAAATCTAATTATATCAACTTGTACTACAGAGAGAGGCTTAATGCTGTTTTTGTTTTGGGAGAGTTTTTCTATTATACCTAAATGCTTAGACATGAGGAACAATTTGTTAAAGTTCAAGAAAACAATTTAGATCAAGATGACTAACAAATTTGACACCTCTCTCCTGTTGGAAGATAAAATGAATATGGGCAACTTCATCAACGTTTTAGTCAAGTAAACAAATTGGTTAAGCAAAACATTATTTCTGAGTAGCTTCTTCAGAAACATTATTCCAACCCTCCCCAAAATGTTTATATATGAAAACAGTGAAGACAGTTGAGCTACACTGGAATTGGTACATTTCAGTAATCTGTATATTCCTGACTTCTCATCATCCATTCTACAATAACCAAATGTCCCTGACCTAATGTTTACAGTCTCCTTTCTCTGGGCTGCCATCCTTCTCACCAATAAAAAATAATCATGTTTAACCCTGAGCATGGAAAAATTCCATTGCTTAGACACAAATCGATAAAGGTTTCTTTTATGAGCATTGCAATGATGAATATGCATGTAGAATAGCATATTTTGGGTTTGAGCATATAAGCCCCTGTGTAAAATATTTTACATGTATAAAATGTAAGAAAACAGAAAGAAAAATGGGAAACATGATCAGTCTTGGCAGGTATCATATCTCATGGGAACACATCTGAGTGCAGAGACTCGATCTTAGCCAAGCCTCAATCCCAGTCCCATGTCTGGAGTCCAGATTCATGATGTGTGAGAAGATGAGACTGGGGCCAACACCATGCATGGGTCTCTTGAGAATGGCTGGGGCCCACCACTCTCCTCCAGCAGATTTGTGCAGCCCTCCAAAGTGATGAAAATGATAACTGAGATCCAACGTCTAACTGGTCAGAAATCAAGTGGACAGAATACATGTTGCTATTCCTCCTGACCAGTTCCAAATAGAATTTTCTTTCCCTTTTGATGAATTCAAATGTATAATAGTTGAGAGAATTGGTCATTTTCAGGAGATAAGATCAGATTCAACCCATGGCCTGGTACCAAACAAGTCTGATGATCACTTTTTTCCACTCAAAAGGGAGTTGATGGGATCAAGGAACATCCTCTGCCCATAACCTGAAATCTAATTATATCAACTTGTACTACAGAGAGAGGCTTAATGCTGTTTTTGTTTTGGGAGAGTTTTTCTATTATACCTAAATGCTTAGACATGAGGAACAATTTGTTAAAGTTCAAGAAAACAATTTAGATCAAGATGACTAACAAATTTGACACCTCTCTCCTGTTGGAAGATAAAATGAATATGGGCAACTTCATCAACGTTTTAGTCAAGTAAACAAATTGGTTAAGCAAAACATTATTTCTGAGTAGCTTCTTCAGAAACATTATTCCAACCCTCCCCAAAATGTTTATATATGAAAACAGTGAAGACAGTTGAGCTACACTGGAATTGGTACATTTCAGTAATCTGTATATTCCTGACTTCTCATCATCCATTCTACAATAACCAAATGTCCCTGACCTAATGTTTACAGTCTCCTTTCTCTGGGCTGCCCACTCCCTTCTTGCGACCACCCTTAAGTGTCCTCCAACCTTCCAGCTCTCAATCTCCCACAGGGCAAGGACCCTCCAGTGTATCACTGTACAGCCCATATGAGTTTGCTCACCTAATGTGTGGGTGTTCAAAACACACTGAATCTATCTATTTCTACCTCATTCCTTAAAATGTTTTAACCTAAAGGATGAAAAGTCCTTTCTCATCCCTTAAAATATTTTAATCTAAAGGAATATGAGGGCTTCCCCTGGTGGTCCAGTGGGTAAGGACACCGCCTTGCAGTGCAAGGGACGCCGGTTCAATCCCTGGCCTGGGAAGATCTCACGTGCCGCAGCGCAGCTGAACTGATGTGTCCAATCACCGAGCCGGAGCTCTGGAGCGCATGCACCCAGAGCCGGCGCTCAGCAATGACAGACGCCACTGCGATGGGAGGCCCACAGGAGCCAAGGAACAAAGACGGATGAAAACAGAGAAATGAAAGACCAATAGAAGTGGCCTGCCCGTCCCCCTCGCTCCCCACCTCACTCCTCCCAAAAAGTAAATAAATAAATAAATAAAAGGAATATGAAAACCATTTAAGAATGATGACTACATCCCTTTATTCAAAACTTCCGAAAAGTTAATGCCCACAGCTGCTATCAAACTCATATACTGATTAGATTTCGGCACCCAAAGCTGATTCTCTGGGACAACTCAAAGGGATAGGGTGGGGAAGGAGGTGGGAGGGGTTCAGGATGAGGGGAACACATGTATACCTGTAGCCGATCTATGGCAAAAAACATCATAATATTGTAAAGTAATTATCCTCCAATTAAAATAAATAATTAAAAAAAAAAAAAGACAGTAACTTCCCTGGTGGTCCAGTGGTTAAGAATCTGTCTTGACTCTACTACAAAGCAACAGTCATCAAGACAGTATGGCACTGGCACAAAAACAGAAATATCGACCAATGGAACAAGATAGAGAACCCAGAGATCAACCCACGCACCTATGGGTACCTTATTTTTGACAAAGGAGGCGGACATATAAAATGGGACAAAGACAGCCTCTTCAACAAATGGTGCTGGGAAAATTGGACAGCTACATGCAAGAAAATGAAGTTGGAACAGTTGAGCTACTCAATGTTCCTTTTTTTTGGACCTAATGTTTACAGTCTCCTTTCTCTGGGCTGCCCACTCCCTTCTTGCGACCACCCTTAAGTGTCCTCCAACCTTCCAGCTCTCAATCTCCCACAGGGCAAGGACCCTCCAGTGTATCACTGTACAGCCCATATGAGTTTGCTCACCTAATGTGTGGGTGTTCAAAACACACTGAATCTATCTATTTCTACCTCATTCCTTAAAATGTTTTAACCTAAAGGATGAAAAGTCCTTTCTCATCCCTTAAAATATTTTAATCTAAAGGAATATGAGGGCTTCCCCTGGTGGTCCAGTGGGTAAGGACACCGCCTTGCAGTGCAAGGGACGCCGGTTCAATCCCTGGCCTGGGAAGATCTCACGTGCCGCAGCGCAGCTGAACTGATGTGTCCAATCACCGAGCCGGAGCTCTGGAGCGCATGCACCCAGAGCCGGCGCTCAGCAATGACAGACGCCACTGCGATGGGAGGCCCACAGGAGCCAAGGAACAAAGACGGATGAAAACAGAGAAATGAAAGACCAATAGAAGTGGCCTGCCCGTCCCCCTCGCTCCCCACCTCACTCCTCCCAAAAAGTAAATAAATAAATAAATAAAAGGAATATGAAAACCATTTAAGAATGATGACTACATCCCTTTATTCAAAACTTCCGAAAAGTTAATGCCCACAGCTGCTATCAAACTCATATACTGATTAGATTTCGGCACCCAAAGCTGATTCTCTGGGACAACTCAAAGGGATAGGGTGGGGAAGGAGGTGGGAGGGGTTCAGGATGAGGGGAACACATGTATACCTGTAGCCGATCTATGGCAAAAAACATCATAATATTGTAAAGTAATTATCCTCCAATTAAAATAAATAATTAAAAAAAAAAAAAGACAGTAACTTCCCTGGTGGTCCAGTGGTTAAGAATCTGTCTTGACTCTACTACAAAGCAACAGTCATCAAGACAGTATGGCACTGGCACAAAAACAGAAATATCGACCAATGGAACAAGATAGAGAACCCAGAGATCAACCCACGCACCTATGGGTACCTTATTTTTGACAAAGGAGGCGGACATATAAAATGGGACAAAGACAGCCTCTTCAACAAATGGTGCTGGGAAAATTGGACAGCTACATGCAAGAAAATGAAGTTGGAACATTCCCTGACACCATACACAAAGATCAACTCAAAATGGATTAAAGACCTAAATTTAAGATCAGAAACCATCAAACTCTTAGAGGAGAATATAGGCAAAACCCTCAAGGACATCAATCAAAGCAAGATCTTCTCTGACCCACCTACTAGAATAGCGGAACTAAAAAGACAAATGAACATGTGGAACCTAATGAAACTTAAAAGCTTTTGTACAGCTAAAGAAATCACAAAAAAGCTGAACAGACAGCCCACAGAGTGGGAGAAAATCATAGCATATGAAACAACAGACAAAGAATTAATCTCCAAAATCTACAAGCAACTCAGACAACTCACCACTGGAAAAACAAACAACCCAATCAAAAAATGGGAAAAGGACCTAAACAGACACCTCTCCAACGATGACATACAGATGGTCCAAAAACACATGAAACGATGCTGAACTTCACTAATAATTAGAGAAATGCAAATCAAAACTACAATGAGATATCACCTCACACCCGTCAGAATGGCCATCATCCACAAATCGACAGACAATAAATGCTGGAGAGGCTGCGGAGAAAAGGGAACCCTCCTGCATTGCTGGTGGGAGTGTAAATTGATACAGCCTCTATGGAAGACAGTATGGAGATTTCTTAAAAAACGAAAAATAGAAGCACCATATGACCCAGCAATCCCACTCTTAGGCTAATACCCTGACGAAATCAAAACTGAAAGAAGCCTGTACCCCAATGTTCATTGCAGCTCTCTATACAATAGCTAGAACATGCAAGGAACCTAGATGCCCATCGACGAACGAATGGATCCAAAAGCTCTGGTACATATATACAATGGAATACTACACAGCTGTAAAGAGAAATGCAGAAGAATTAACCCTAATGAGGTGGCTGGATCTAGAACGTATCCTAAAAAGTGAAGTCAGTCAGAAAGAGAAGGACAAATACAGTATATTAACACATATATATGGAATCTAGTAGGATGGTGATGATGGCACATGCAGTGAAGCGACAGAAAGACAGACATGGACAGTGGACATATGGACATTGTGGGGAAGGAACAGTGGGTGAGAGGCGTAAAGGAAGTAGCATGAAGGCCTGTACTATCATAAGTGAAGAAAATAGCTCTAGTCATTGCTCTGTGAGAAAAGGGGATCCTTCAGGGGTGCTGTGTGATGGTCGGGAGGGGAGGGAAGGGGGGGATATACATATGACTAATCTGAGAACATACATATCTGTAAACAACAAAACTCTGTAAAAGTTAAAAGTAAAATAAAGGTTTAAAAAAAAAAAAAAAAGAATCTGTCTTGAAATGCAGGGAATATGGATGTAATCCCTCATTATTGGGGCAACTAAGCTCACATACCTCAGCCAAAGAGCCTGCATAATACAACTACTGGAGCCCAGACATGACAAATGGAGAATCCATGTGTCAAAATAATAAGCCCGGCCTGAGTAAGACCAAATGCAGCCAAATATATAAATCACTTTTTAAGAAAAGACAATAGGCCCCAAGTGGAGTTGCTTATGCTAAAGCGTCCCAACACCAAAGCAAGACTAAATTGGGTTCTCAGAAATATCTTAACCCAGTCCATTAGGAATCATGTAATCAGTACAACGTCCTGCAAAAGAAAGTAACTTTGCAATGCTGTGCTGTGCTTAGTGGCTCAGTCATGTTCGACTCTGTGCAACCTCATGGACTGTAGCCTGCCAGGCTCCTCTGTCCATGGGATTCTCCAGGCATAAATAACCTATTTTTTTGCCTAGTATCCACCTCCTATAAAAGTCTTTCATTTTGTATAGATCTTAGGAACATCTTTCTTTTTTTTTTTTTTTTTTTAAAGCCTTTATTTTACTTTTAACTTTTACAGAGCTTTATTGTTTACAGATATGCATAGGAACATCTTTCTGTCTGCTAGATTGAATGACGTTCACTTCATGAATCACCAAATAAAGCCAATAAGATTTTTTAAATTAACTCAGTTGAATTTTGATTTCTAACCTGTATTCCTTGTAGCTCAGTTGGTAAAAGAATCCTCCTGCAACATGGGAGACCTGGGTTTGAACCCTGGGTTGGGAAAATCCCCTGGAGAAGGGAAAGGCTACCCACTCCAGCATTCTTGCCTAGAGAATTCTATGGCTCATCCATGCATGGGTCGCAAAGAATTGGGTATGACTGAGGGACTTCACTTCATCTTCTCTTAAAAGATGGTGGTGGGGGGCTTCCCTGGTGGACCAGTGGGTAAGGACACCACCTTGCAGTGCAAGGGGCGCTGGTTCGATCCCTGGCCTGGGAAGATCCCACGTGCTGTGGAGCGGCTGGACCAACGCACCCAGAGCTTGCCCTCTGTGACAACAGAGGCCACTGCGATGGGAGGCCCGCACGGGCCAAAGAACAAAGATGGATGAAAATGGATAAATGAAAGACCAATAGAAGTGGCCCGCCCCCTCCTCAACTAGCCCCTCCCCCACAAAAAAATTAAAAATAAAAAAAAGACGGTGGTGGGAGAAATCACCCTGTATTTTCCGTGTTGGCTCATAACAGTTTATTGCAGCCTTTAAAAATACAATTGGTAGTCATTTTACATTCTATTTATTAAGTAATACCATAAACTTAGTTTCCTTCACTTAATTAGCAGTAAAGCAGGTATCTGTCTTCACCTTCTTAAAATGAGTTAAGTTGGTGTCAAAAAGCCTAAATTTTCTAGTATCAACCATCCTAGGTCATAATCAGTTCCAAAAGAAAGTAACTTTGCAATGCTGTGCTGTGCTTAGTGGCTCAGTCATGTTCGACTCTGTGCAACCTCATGGACTGTAGCCTGCCAGGCTCCTCTGTCCATGGGATTCTCCAGGCATAAATAACCTATTTTTTTGCCTAGTATCCACCTCCTATAAAAGTCTTTCATTTTGTATAGATCTTAGGAACATCTTTCTTTTTTTTTTTTTTTTAAAGCCTTTATTTTACTTTTAACTTTTACAGAGCTTTATTGTTTACAGATATGCATAGGAACATCTTTCTGTCTGCTAGATTGAATGACGTTCACTTCATGAATCACCAAATAAAGCCAATAAGATTTTTTAAATTAACTCAGTTGAATTTTGATTTCTAACCTGTATTCCTTGTAGCTCAGTTGGTAAAAGAATCCTCCTGCAACATGGGAGACCTGGGTTTGAACCCTGGGTTGGGAAAATCCCCTGGAGAAGGGAAAGGCTACCCACTCCAGCATTCTTGCCTAGAGAATTCTATGGCTCATCCATGCATGGGTCGCAAAGAATTGGGTATGACTGAGGGACTTCACTTCATCTTCTCTTAAAAGATGGTGGTGGGGGGCTTCCCTGGTGGACCAGTGGGTAAGGACACCACCTTGCAGTGCAAGGGGCGCTGGTTCGATCCCTGGCCTGGGAAGATCCCACGTGCTGTGGAGCGGCTGGACCAACGCACCCAGAGCTTGCCCTCTGTGACAACAGAGGCCACTGCGATGGGAGGCCCGCACGGGCCAAAGAACAAAGATGGATGAAAATGGATAAATGAAAGACCAATAGAAGTGGCCCGCCCCCTCCTCAACTAGCCCCTCCCCCACAAAAAAATTAAAAATAAAAAAAAGACGGTGGTGGGAGAAATCACCCTGTATTTTCCGTGTTGGCTCATAACAGTTTATTGCAGCCTTTAAAAATACAATTGGTAGTCATTTTACATTCTATTTATTAAGTAATACCATAAACTTAGTTTCCTTCACTTAATTAGCAGTAAAGCAGGTATCTGTCTTCACCTTCTTAAAATGAGTTAAGTTGGTGTATTTTGTGTTTAAAATACCCCCATGGAGCCTACCGTCAGAGAAAGGAACCTCTCAACCTTGACAGGCTATATACATTCTTGATATTTAAGCAAAAATTTACGGTTTTCATTTTCAAAAGTATATCACATTCTACTGATAATATCACTTTACAATTTTGTTTTGAAACTTGAAGACCAAAAAGTTAACATTTGCTAAAAAAAAGTTAACATCATAATCTCTTTGAAGAAACAAAATCTGAGGAGCAATCTATGATAGAATAACCAAAGGTTCCAACTAAGTAGGTAGGAGAATCACAAATATTTAGATTCTCTTTACCTAAACCTAGGATGTCTTGATTTTATTTGAAATATCTGAAAATGAATTGTCACATTTAAAATTTGTTATTTATCTTCAGATCCAAGTATGAAACCAATTTTCCAAAATTCTAATTCCACATGCTGAATCCTTCTAAAAAGCATTACTGAAAATGTTTTCCAGGATGTGGTTTTAGGGTGTTGACAGCAAATTTATACAAACCTTTCCATTTACATTATTTGAAAGTAAGAAATGTTTCCCATTTGAAGATTTACTATTCATCAACCTATACTCCTTCCACTTGAATCACACGGATCACATACTTTAATCCCATCTTAGTTCGGTTCTTAAATATCATAATAAGACGACTTGCTCATACACTGAGAGTCTTTACCTGTTTCCTTTGTCTTAAAAAAAAAAGAAAGAAAGAAAGAAAAAGAGCATTCCATGATGATATAATTAGCCCAGGTTACTCCAACCTTTATGGTCTAACACCAGGCCTTAAGAGTTACATTATTTCCAAAGAGTAAAGAAAAAAAAAGACCAAGAACATTTTTAAAAAATATCTCTTTATTATACTAACTGCATAACATTTAACATAAATTAAAACATGCCTAACACACTCTAAAGGAAGATGCATAAAATGGCCATATGGAAACATCCGTTGGAATAAAATCCTGATTGCAAACTACTCATCTCCATGGGTTAGAGCAGAAAAAAATGGAGTATTAGTTTTTCCTTAGAAAGACTGCGTTTAGTTCTGAGATCAGAATGCCTCACCCTCTACCCGCCAATGTTGCCAAGATCCTTAAGATTCCCTGAGCATCCCAGCAATGCGTGTATTTACTGTGCACATACAGGTAGAGATGGCTAAGGACAGAAACCAATAAACTGATCTGGAAATTAGGAACAAATAATACATGACTTTTGCTCAATTCCTCTAAGTCCCTGCATTCTGCACCTTATCATTCTACTCCTGCCTGCAAGGAAGGGCGGCCTCCTTCGAGGCCTCGCAGTCATTCCCTAGGGTCTTCCATAAGGCAGTGCCAGCGGGTTTGCGGGCGAGCAGACGTTGCAATCAGCGGCAGTGCCTCCCCAGGCTCGAAGGTAGGAGAATCCAATTTTCTTTACCTAAACCTAGGATGTCTTGATTTTATTTGAAATATCTGAAAATGAATTGTCACATTTAAAATTTGTTATTTATCTTCAGATCCAAGTATGAAACCAATTTTCCAAAATTCTAATTCCACATGCTGAATCCTTCTAAAAAGCATTACTGAAAATGTTTTCCAGGATGTGGTTTTAGGGTGTTGACAGCAAATTTATACAAACCTTTCCATTTACATTATTTGAAAGTAAGAAATGTTTCCCATTTGAAGATTTACTATTCATCAACCTATACTCCTTCCACTTGAATCACACGGATCACATACTTTAATCCCATCTTAGTTCGGTTCTTAAATATCATAATAAGACGACTTGCTCATACACTGAGAGTCTTTACCTGTTTCCTTTGTCTTAAAAAAAAAAGAAAGAAAGAAAGAAAAAGAGCATTCCATGATGATATAATTAGCCCAGGTTACTCCAACCTTTATGGTCTAACACCAGGCCTTAAGAGTTACATTATTTCCAAAGAGTAAAGAAAAAGAAAGACCAAGAACATTTTTAAAAAATATCTCTTTATTATACTAACTGCATAACATTTAACATAAATTAAAACATGCCTAACACACTCTAAAGGAAGATGCATAAAATGGCCATATGGAAACATCCGTTGGAATAAAATCCTGATTGCAAACTACTCATCTCCATGGGTTAGAGCAGAAAAAAATGGAGTATTAGTTTTTCCTTAGAAAGACTGCGTTTAGTTCTGAGATCAGAATGCCTCACCCTCTACCCGCCAATGTTGCCAAGATCCTTAAGATTCCCTGAGCATCCCAGCAATGCGTGTATTTACTGTGCACATACAGGTAGAGATGGCTAAGGACAGAAACCAATAAACTGATCTGGAAATTAGGAACAAATAATACATGACTTTTGCTCAATTCCTCTAAGTCCCTGCATTCTGCACCTTATCATTCTACTCCTGCCTGCAAGGAAGGGCGGCCTCCTTCCCGAGGCCTCGCAGTCATTCCCTAGGGTCTTCCATACAGTCAAAGGGGGCAGTGCCAGCGGGTTTGCGGGCGAGCAGACGTTTGCTGCTCTCCTACCTCCATCAGCGGCAGTGCCTCCCGCCTAGGCTCACAGAAGGGGGAGGGGTGTTCAAGGATAGGGAGGACAGGCAGCCGAGACTAGGACTCGGTAATTCCCATCCCCACCCCTTCCCTCCACGTCCACTTTCTACCCCGGTTGCCTCTCACCCTCCTCTCCCACCATCAGGCCACCCCACGCGGCCCGCTTACCGGGCTCGTGGACGCCAGGGCTGTCGGACAGCTCGAGCACCAGCAGCTCACGGCCCTCAAAGCTGCGCCCCACCGTGTAGATCCTGCTGACCGCGGCACACTGCAGCCACACTGAAACTAGCGCCTCACGAAGCTCTGGGTAGCGGTGGTACTCAAAAGGGATGCCGTCCTCCTGCGGTCGCCGGCGCCGCCTCGCGCCCTCCGCAGGGCCCCCGGTCTCCCGGGCCTCGGCGTCCAGCAGCCACGCACAGGCGGCCAGCGCCCCGCACAGCGCCAGCAGCGCGAAGCCCCCTCGCCCGGCCATCGCACCCGCGTCTCCCGTGCGGCCTCCTCTGTGCCCGGACCCTCGGGGCGCACGGCCTGCGGTTCCCCTCGCCTGGTCTTCCGGCAGCCTGGGGCTGGGAGCGGAGCGAAGACCTAAGCAGGGACCGCAGAGCAGGAGCGAAGCGAAGGACGCACTGCCGCCGAGCGCCGGACGCCAAGAGAGGCGGCGCGGAAACCCGCGAGGCGCACGGGCGGGGCAGGGAGGGCGGCGCCGCCGGCCGGATTCGCGGCTAACCGGGGACCGCTGTGCGATTTGCGGGCTTGGAGCCACGTCAGAGTCAAATGGCGCCGCGACGAGCCAGGTGAGATGACAGCTAATGTCGGGTGTGCGCACGTTGCCGTCATCATTGAGAGACCCGTGACATTGCCTGTGGGAAAAAGAAAAACGCTTCAATCGATTATTAGTGAGCGTTTTAGTGTGCCATCAGTTCCAAGCCAACCAGGTTTCCATCTTGATGCTCTCAAACCCCCGGCCTGCGAGGGCGCTCAGACCCCGGGTCTTCCATACAGTCAAAGGGGGCAGTGCCAGCGGGTTTGCGGGCGAGCAGACGTTTGCTGCTCTCCTACCTCCATCAGCGGCAGTGCCTCCCGCCTAGGCTCACAGAAGGGGGAGGGGTGTTCAAGGATAGGGAGGACAGGCAGCCGAGACTAGGACTCGGTAATTCCCATCCCCACCCCTTCCCTCCACGTCCACTTTCTACCCCGGTTGCCTCTCACCCTCCTCTCCCACCATCAGGCCACCCCCGCGGCCCGCTTACCGGGCTCGTGGACGCCAGGGCTGTCGGACAGCTCGAGCACCAGCAGCTCACGGCCCTCAAAGCTGCGCCCCACCGTGTAGATCCTGCTGACCGCGGCACACTGCAGCCACACTGAAACTAGCGCCTCACGAAGCTCTGGGTAGCGGTGGTACTCAAAAGGGATGCCGTCCTCCTGCGGTCGCCGGCGCCGCCTCGCGCCCTCCGCAGGGCCCCCGGTCTCCCGGGCCTCGGCGTCCAGCAGCCACGCACAGGCGGCCAGCGCCCCGCACAGCGCCAGCAGCGCGAAGCCCCCTCGCCCGGCCATCGCACCCGCGTCTCCCGTGCGGCCTCCTCTGTGCCCGGACCCTCGGGGCGCACGGCCTGCGGTTCCCCTCGCCTGGTCTTCCGGCAGCCTGGGGCTGGGAGCGGAGCGAAGACCTAAGCAGGGACCGCAGAGCAGGAGCGAAGCGAAGGACGCACTGCCGCCGAGCGCCGGACGCCAAGAGAGGCGGCGCGGAAACCCGCGAGGCGCACGGGCGGGGCAGGGAGGGCGGCGCCGCCGGCCGGATTCGCGGCTAACCGGGGACCGCTGTGCGATTTGCGGGCTTGGAGCCACGTCAGAGTCAAATGGCGCCGCGACGAGCCAGGTGAGATGACAGCTAATGTCGGGTGTGCGCACGTTGCCGTCATCATTGAGAGACCCGTGACATTGCCTGTGGGAAAAAGAAAAACGCTTCAATCGATTATTAGTGAGCGTTTTAATGTGCCATCAGTTCCAAGCCAACCAGGTTTCCATCTTGATGCTCCCAAAACGAGAGAACATTCCAGAAAATAAGAAACACAAATGGAGCCACTTGCCTTCTGCCCGTGATTTTTTTTTTTTTTTTTAATAATTGTATTGATAGTTCAAACACAAACCCACCAGTTGGATGTTCATTGACTGCAAGATCTGGCTGGAAAACTGAACGCTTTGTATTGCGACTTAGAGGTTTAAAAGACTGAAAAATGCATTTTATCTATTTGCAGATAGTTTCTTTAATTGTCTTTTATGCACATACCTGGCTTCTTCCAGGGGCGGGGGGGAAACAATGTCATCTGCCAAGACCTGTGCCAACCTCCTGTAATTCCTGTGAGGAAGAACAGAGTACAGCTGGGGGAGAGCTGGCTAAGGGATTTAGTTGGGTATTAAGGTTAAATCTTCCAGATCAGCTTATCTGCGTGGTTCAGGCTCAGAGTCTCCTACCCGGTTGTAACTAAGATGTTGCCAGGACTGCGGTCATCTGAAGGCTTGATTGGGGCTGGAGAATCTTCTTCCAAGGAAAAAAAAAAAAAAAGTAACGACCAAAACTGTTATAGAAAGAAAACTCTGATCATGAAAGATATCTCCGGGCTTCCCCTGGTGGTCCAGTGGGTAAGGAAACTGCCTTGCAGGGCAAGGGGCGCCGGTTTGATCCCTGGCCTGGGAAGATCCCACGAGCCGTGGAGCAGCTGGACTGATGTGTCCAATTGCCGAGCCGGAGCTCTGGCGCGCATGCGCCCAGAGCCGGCGCTCAGCAACGAAAGACGCCACCGCGATGGGAGGCCCACAGGAGCCAAAGAACAAAGATGGATGAAAATAGAGAAATGAAAGACCAATAGAAGTGGCTCGCCTGCTCCCTTCCCTCCCCAAAGCAACCCCCGCCCAAAATAAATAAATAAATAAATCTTTAAAAAAAAAGAAAGAAAAAGAAAGATATCTCCATTTCCCTCCTGTAATTATTGCAACAATACAAAATCATTTACAACTTTAAACACCCAGCCTTTACACAGGGTTTGTAGTGGAACAGATGTTATTCTGAAGAGGTTACCTTTTGGATTCAAAAATAGCACAGATCTAAATAAATAATCCATTGGGTATTTCAACCAAGCAGGAAACTGGACATCACATGGGTACTTTTTCATGTGAGACATTTTTTTCTTAACTCTTTTTCCACCTAAGAGTGCAGTGCACTGGATAAAAACTCTCTCTTGAGGAAGGATCGGAAAAAAAAAAAATGGTGCTGGTGAAGTTGGTTTCAAAACTCTCTTACCATCTTGTTTCCCACAGCAGCGTGGATCTTCTTTTTTGAATTGTTTGAGAAGAACCGCTGCTGTAAAAACATCCCACTCTGTTGAATTCGGACCTTGCCATGTTGGTTGTCAATGTAGGCAGAGCTAAGAACCGTATATTTTTCTCTATGACCAGTATCAGTTTGATTACATGGTCCAGAAGTTTGAAACCAGAGTTATAATTAGATTTCTTAAGTCATTCCACAAAGAGCAACCTTGTAAACTATAAAAAGTAAACAGCATAGCCAAAACCAGTAACTTCAGCAATGGAAGGTTAAGATTTTCACGTTAGTAATTTAAGGTAACTGCACTAATTTGTGGCAGTGTGGGTCATATAGTGCTAACGACACACATAAACAACGTATGGTTCAGTGAAGTCCTATGTTGTCCTTAAACTTCTATTCAAAGGGTGTGTTTTCTGTTTTTCTTTACGGACTTTTTTTTTATAAACTGGTGAAATCCTACCAACCCTATGGATTCACTTGAGAGGGATCTTTCACAACCTTAGAAGTTTGTTTTCTTTACCAATAAAATGAAAGATTTGGATTAATTCAAGTGCAGCAGAGTCATCTAAAGAAATCTGTAAAAGGGGCCAGTTTCTAAACACTCACCAAAACATCCACCAATGCTGAAACCTGAGATGGATTTCAGGTATTAACAAGGTTCCAGGTTTTAATAAGAACCCAGGTATTTTGGGATTCTGATGTTTGACTGATGAACATGCTTCAGAAATGCTGTTTAATGTATTCTGAAGTCTTTTCAAATCTCAAATGCTGCAACTCTGGAAATTTTCTTTTTGAGAAAAGTTCCTGTTCACCAAAACTCTGAGGCACATTACATAAACCAGGGAATTAATTAACAGGAATTAAAAGTTTGTCTGAATTTTGGGGGAATTTTAGGTGTAGGTCAGCTTCACTGGAGTGTAATTCATTTTTCTGGGTTCAGAGGCAATTATGTAAAAAGTTATATGCCCATCCTGATTGCTAGATAGAAAATGTTGCATACTGAGTGTCTAATATATTTGACCCTGTGCATTCATAGTTAAATCTAGTGTGCACCCACATTTTTTTTTTATTTTATTTATTTATTTTTTGGCTATTCTGTATTTTCACTACTATTACAGACTCTTCTCTAGTTAAAGGGAGTGGGGGCTACTCTCTAGTTGAGGTGAGCAGGATTCTTGTTGTGGTAACTTCTCTTGTTGTGGAACTCGGGCTCTAGGGCACACAGGCTTCAATACTTGTGGCACATGGGCTCCATAGTTGCAACTCCAAGGCTCTAGAGCACCGGCTCAATATTTGTGGCTCATGGGCTTAGTTGCTGCACAGCATGTGGGATCTTCCCAGATCAGGGATCGAACTCATGTCTTCCTGCATTGGCAGGCAAACTCTTTACCATTGAGCTACCAGGGAAGCCCTGCACCCACATTTTAAATCATGAATATACATGCACACACACACAAAGAAGAAAAAAAATCTGTTTCTTGTGTCACTTCTGAACATCTATATGAGCATATTTAAGCTCCCTGAAGCTTCACTGCCTGTATCACCTCTATTATTTTCAAATTCAGAAACTGTCTCTTCCCAAACTTTGCATTACTTTGGGGATCTAAACTAACTTTACCAATAAAATGAAAGATTTGGATTAATTCAAGTGCAGCAGAGTCATCTAAAGAAATCTGTAAAAGGGGCCAGTTTCTAAACACTCACCAAAACATCCACCAATGCTGAAACCTGAGATGGATTTCAGGTATTAACAAGGTTCCAGGTTTTAATAAGAACCCAGGTATTTTGGGATTCTGATGTTTGACTGATGAACATGCTTCAGAAATGCTGTTTAATGTATTCTGAAGTCTTTTCAAATCTCAAATGCTGCAACTCTGGAAATTTTCTTTTTGAGAAAAGTTCCTGTTCACCAAAACTCTGAGGCACATTACATAAACCAGGGAATTAATTAACAGGAATTAAAAGTTTGTCTGAATTTTGGGGGAATTTTAGGTGTAGGTCAGCTTCACTGGAGTGTAATTCATTTTTCTGGGTTCAGAGGCAATTATGTAAAAAGTTATATGCCCATCCTGATTGCTAGATAGAAAATGTTGCATACTGAGTGTCTAATATATTTGACCCTGTGCATTCATAGTTAAATCTAGTGTGCACCCACATTTTTTTTTTATTTTATTTATTTATTTTTTGGCTATTCTGTATTTTCACTACTATTACAGACTCTTCTCTAGTTAAAGGGAGTGGGGGCTACTCTCTAGTTGAGGTGAGCAGGATTCTTGTTGTGGTAACTTCTCTTGTTGTGGAACTCGGGCTCTAGGGCACACAGGCTTCAATACTTGTGGCACATGGGCTCCATAGTTGCAACTCCAAGGCTCTAGAGCACCGGCTCAATATTTGTGGCTCATGGGCTTAGTTGCTGCACAGCATGTGGGATCTTCCCAGATCAGGGATCGAACTCATGTCTTCCTGCATTGGCAGGCAAACTCTTTACCATTGAGCTACCAGGGAAGCCCTGCACCCACATTTTAAATCATGAATATACATGCACACACACACAAAGAAGAAAAAAAATCTGTTTCTTGTGTCACTTCTGAACATCTATATGAGCATATTTAAGCTCCCTGAAGCTTCACTGCCTGTATCACCTCTATTATTTTCAAATTCAGAAACTGTCTCTTCCCAAACTTTGCATTACTTTCTTTCAAAGTCCTGTCTGGTCATCTACTCCAGAAAGGTTCTGTAAATACGTGGCTTTATTTCCATCTGGTGGTTAATGTTGACATATTGTTGACTAGAGTGCTTGCTGATTTCCATTATATAAATATTTCCACAGTGACTGATTTCAAATTGCCAATGTGACATCACTGAACACAGCCTTCAGAAGAGGTATGCAGTAGCACACTTTCATATGAATTCTCTACTTCCTCCCTTTCAAGAGGGAGGGCTTAATTCCTTTCTACTTGAGTGTAGCAGGACTTAGTGACTCACTTCTAATGAATGCAATATAAAGGAAGTGATAAGATCTGTTTACCAAAATTAGGTTATAGGAAGACTGTCTCTTCCCCTCTTTCTCATACATATCACTTGTCTGGGCAAGCTGTCTGCTGTGTTGTAAAGATGCTCACACAGCAAGGACTATGGGGGCCTCTGTAGAAGCCTGAGATAGACCTGAGAGGTTTGGAGCCCAGCAGTCATGAGTCCTGCCAACAACCACAGGAACAGATCTGTCAGCCCCAGGTTAGCCTGGGAAATGGGAAGGCTGCTTGACTGCAGCTTGACTCCAACCTCCTTAGAGACTCTGAGCCAGAACCACACAGTAAGGCAGCAGCAGGTTCCCAACCTAAGGGAACTGTTAGGAGAGTAAATGTGTGTTGTTTCAAGCTGCAGAGGTTGGGGATAACTATTATGTACAATGGGCTTCACAGGTTATACAGTGGTAAAGCATCTGCCTGTCAATCCAGGACATGTGAGTCTGATTCCTGGATTGAGAGGATCTCCTAGAGAAGAAAATGGCAACCTGCTCCAGTATTCTTGCCGGAAAAATCCTGTGGACTGAGGAACCTGGTGGGCTACAGTCCAGAGGGTCACAAAGAGAGGGACATGACTGAGCAACCAGCATCTCTGATACAGATAAAACAGATAGAAACAACTTTGAGCACACAGAGGATAATAAAATATGGCACAATAATGAAGAAGTGACAGATTTTGAGTGTTTATTCTCTTTTTCCTTTGTATAATTTATTTAATTGCAAGTTTATAATTTATTTTTTAATAATGACCGTATTTAACAAGTGACTCATAAGATTCCTTCACTTTTAACAGTTGGCTCTTGTAAGTGTCAACTAAGAAACGCAGACACTGCAAATAAGAAAAGAAATGTATCCAGGGATCCTAGAAACTACAATACTGGAGACACGGATTCAGGTAAAACCAAGAATTCCAAGGAAGAGCCTCAAGGTTGTTAAAAAGTTCCCCAAAACAAATAAGCGGATCAGTGGGGCACACTTTCATATGAATTCTCTACTTCCTCCATTTCAAGAGGGAGGGCTTAATTCCTTTCTACTTGAGTGTAGCAGGACTTAGTGACTCACTTCTAATGAATGCAATATAAAGGAAGTGATAAGATCTGTTTACCAAAATTAGGTTATAGGAAGACTGTCTCTTCCCCTCTTTCTCATACATATCACTTGTCTGGGCAAGCTGTCTGCTGTGTTGTAAAGATGCTCACACAGCAAGGACTATGGGGGCCTCTGTAGAAGCCTGAGATAGACCTGAGAGGTTTGGAGCCCAGCAGTCATGAGTCCTGCCAACAACCACAGGAACAGATCTGTCAGCCCCAGGTTAGCCTGGGAAATGGGAAGGCTGCTTGACTGCAGCTTGACTCCAACCTCCTTAGAGACTCTGAGCCAGAACCACACAGTAAGGCAGCAGCAGGTTCCCAACCTAAGGGAACTGTTAGGAGAGTAAATGTGTGTTGTTTCAAGCTGCAGAGGTTGGGGATAACTATTATGTACAATGGGCTTCACAGGTTATACAGTGGTAAAGCATCTGCCTGTCAATCCAGGACATGTGAGTCTGATTCCTGGATTGAGAGGATCTCCTAGAGAAGAAAATGGCAACCTGCTCCAGTATTCTTGCCGGAAAAATCCTGTGGACTGAGGAACCTGGTGGGCTACAGTCCAGAGGGTCACAAAGAGAGGGACATGACTGAGCAACCAGCATCTCTGATACAGATAAAACAGATAGAAACAACTTTGAGCACACAGAGGATAATAAAATATGGCACAATAATGAAGAAGTGACAGATTTTGAGTGTTTATTCTCTTTTTCCTTTGTATAATTTATTTAATTGCAAGTTTATAATTTATTTTTTAATAATGACCGTATTTAACAAGTGACTCATAAGATTCCTTCACTTTTAACAGTTGGCTCTTGTAAGTGTCAACTAAGAAACGCAGACACTGCAAATAAGAAAAGAAATGTATCCAGGGATCCTAGAAACTACAATACTGGAGACACGGATTCAGGTAAAACCAAGAATTCCAAGGAAGAGCCTCAAGGTTGTTAAAGTTCCCCAGCAAAAATCATGATTGACCCTGGTGCAAGAAGGAGATATTTGTCTTTAAGGGATAGGATGTCAGAGTTGTTTAGGATAAGGGTCTAGTAAGCATCTTGAGTTTCTGAAACATTGGGCAGATGTTCTGGATGCTCAAATTAAGACAGTAAGTGGTCAAAACAGCAGATTCCATTGAGAATCACTTCTGTGGTGGCCTTGAGGCTTTGTTTTAGAGCTCTATTTGCAGTGCCTTCCACATGAATTGGTACAAGCTGGCTCTAGTAAACCACTCTTCCTTCTCCATGCCCCACTCCTCACTCAGTAGTACCTTTTTCAGACTGGCCCTCTGTGGTTCCCCTTAAAGACAAGACTGCATTGGACTTCAGGGTTCATGGGCCTTCTACATCAGAATCATCTGGTGAGCATGGCCACATTTTAGACCAGTTGAATACAATTTTTTGGAACTAGGGCTTAGAAATCTGCATTTGAACACATTCACCCCACTCGCATCCTCTCAGGGTGATTCACAATAGAATTTGAGGAACACTGGTTAAGAAGACTACTGTTGAGGTTTGACAGACAGCATTCTAATTCCGGGTCTGCTTAAGATGCTCAATGACTTCACCCTCAAATGAAGGACACAGTGAGCATTCCCTGACCTCATAATAATGAAAGCAGATGGAAGCCGAGTCAGAAAAAGAAGATGCTGTGCTGCTGACTTGGAAGATGAAGGAAAGAGCCACCAAGCCAAGGACTGCTGGAAGCCACTAGAAGATGGAAAAGGAACTAAGTTCTATTTTTTCCAGCTTCTGTGCATAGTACATGAGAATTTATCTCCATACAAACCCACTTTGTTTTCTGTAAAAGAGCTCAACAACCACACTATTCTCTTTCAGACATGAGGTGGAAGCCTCATGGGTGGGCATGAATCAGGAGGGCCGCAGGCCTCAGGTCCCCGCCTGCATACTCATGCAGGACAGCCAAGGCCAGACAGCACCTCAAGGAAGAGCTTCTGGGCCAGCAGAGACTGCAGTGAACTCAGCTTCTGATCCACAGGGTTGAACTCAACCTTATAGCCATCCTCCTACACTTTTAATCAGGTGGGCACAGGAGGAGTGCTCACTACAGGAAGCCTTCTGAGCACCTTACTCCTTACTGGACAGATGTTAGTCATGGTCAGTGGCCAGTTCTCTCAGTGGCATGGCCGATCCATTCAGACATCCTGCTACAGAATCCTTCCTCCTTCCTTTTCTGACAAGCCCTAGAGATATTCTCTAATAAAACTCTGCTTGACATTTCCATCCATACCATGAAGCCTGTGTCTCTGACCTGACTAGGGCTGCAGCTGTCTTTTCTCATTTCTGTCATCACTGGGTTGTGTGCAAACCAAGCATCAGACAAGTGTTACCAAAATCTTCACACCACTTTTACTTATCATTGTGTAATTAATAAAACAAAACAATGTTGGGCAAACTGGTAAATACAACATTAGAAAACAGTTGAATGCCTTGGCAACACTTGAGTTTTAAAAATGAAATTAGGTATGAATAAGAAAACAGGCTGATGAAAGGATTAAAAGAAAATCTCAAATGATTTGGTTCATAGATTGAAACTGTAATGGTAGAAAATCTGACACTAAAACTGTAATAGTAGAAAACACATTGTGGGGAGGTCTCATCCCAACAACTACTTACCAACCAACCAATGGATGAGTGGACACATGTTTTAAGTTTAACAAATTATTTAAAGTGTGCCTTGTTTTTTGTATGATTCTCTTCTTTAACTGATTTTTTCCATTAACTACCCTCTTCATATTCCAATTATGTCAGCTTAGAGGGTAGATGTACCACAGCAGACAGATTAACAGCCAAGGCACTCTTTTCTTTTTATTATTATTATTATAATTATTTTTTTGCTTTTAGAGACTTTTTAAAGAGACTTTTTATTTACTTATTTAGTTGTGGCAGGCGGGATCTTTGTTATGGCACACAAGCTCTAGTTGTGTGGTTCAGTAGTTGGTGGTGCACAGGCTTCGTTGCTCTATGGTATGTGGGACTTTGTTCCCTGACCAGGGATCAAACCTGTGTCCCCTGCATTGCAAGACAGATTCTTAACCATTGGACCATCAAGGAAGTCCTTGGAACTGAGATTAAGGAAGAGTTGCCATTATTGATAATGCCAAGATCTAGATATTATGATATGAGTGAGTGGCAGGGTAGGCTGAAAACAAAAGCAAAGAAGGTAGAGAGGTCAAGTGACTAAGAGGCCAGATTAGCTGGGCTCAACATCTATTACCAGATCATCATTTAGTGTTATCACACATGGCCCTCCGGTTTTAGGTCCTCCTTCCTTTTCTGACAAGCCCTAGAGATATTCTCTAATAAAACTCTGCTTGACATTTCCATCCATACCATGAAGCCTGTGTCTCTGACCTGACTAGGGCTGCAGCTGTCTTTTCTCATTTCTGTCATCACTGGGTTGTGTGCAAACCAAGCATCAGACAAGTGTTACCAAAATCTTCACACCACTTTTACTTATCATTGTGTAATTAATAAAACAAAACAATGTTGGGCAAACTGGTAAATACAACATTAGAAAACAGTTGAATGCCTTGGCAACACTTGAGTTTTAAAAATGAAATTAGGTATGAATAAGAAAACAGGCTGATGAAAGGATTAAAAGAAAATCTCAAATGATTTGGTTCATAGATTGAAACTGTAATGGTAGAAAATCTGACACTAAAACTGTAATAGTAGAAAACACATTGTGGGGAGGTCTCATCCCAACAACTACTTACCAACCAACCAATGGATGAGTGGACACATGTTTTAAGTTTAACAAATTATTTAAAGTGTGCCTTGTTTTTTGTATGATTCTCTTCTTTAACTGATTTTTTCCATTAACTACCCTCTTCATATTCCAATTATGTCAGCTTAGAGGGTAGATGTACCACAGCAGACAGATTAACAGCCAAGGCACTCTTTTCTTTTTATTATTATTATTATAATTATTTTTTTGCTTTTAGAGACTTTTTAAAGAGACTTTTTATTTACTTATTTAGTTGTGGCAGGCGGGATCTTTGTTATGGCACACAAGCTCTAGTTGTGTGGTTCAGTAGTTGGTGGTGCACAGGCTTCGTTGCTCTATGGTATGTGGGACTTTGTTCCCTGACCAGGGATCAAACCTGTGTCCCCTGCATTGCAAGACAGATTCTTAACCATTGGACCATCAAGGAAGTCCTTGGAACTGAGATTAAGGAAGAGTTGCCATTATTGATAATGCCAAGATCTAGATATTATGATATGAGTGAGTGGCAGGGGTAGGCTGAAAAACAAAAGCAAAGAAGGTAGAGAGGTCAAGTGACTAAGAGGCCAGATTAGCTGGGCTCAACATCTATTACCAGATCATCATTTAGTGTTATCACACATGGCCCTCCTGTTGCTCTATCCCACTTGCAGCCTCAATTGATGGCACTGGCTTTTGCCTCATCCTGCTTCCTAAGTTCCAATCAGTACCATGTTTAGTAATCCGGTCGCCTCTAGAAATTGGAGATTTGCCTCGCAACTAAGACACTCTTAACCCACCACATGAATCAGCAGGATAGCACAGCCTGAAACCTAATTACCAGCTCAAATTAAACATGGTCCAAAGGTTTTATCACTGTTATTCTACAGCTCTGAGCATGCATGCTAAGTTCCTTCAGTTGTGTCCGACTCTTGGAGATGTTATGGACTGTAGCGTGCTAGTCTCCTCTGTCCATGGGATTCTCCAGGTACAAGGATACTGGAGTGACAGAAAATTATAAAACACTGATGAGAGAAATCAAAGACACATAAACAGATAGAGAGACATTCCATGTTACTGGGATGGAAGAATCAATATCATGAAAATGACTATACTACCAAATGTAATCTACAGATTCAATGTGATCCCCATTAAATTACCAATGGCACTTTTCACAAAACTAGACCAAAAAAATATCACAATTCGTATGGAAACACAAAAGACCCTGGATAGCTAAAGCAGTCATAAGAAAGAAGAATGGAGCTGAAGGAATCAACCATCCTGATTTTAGACTATACTACAAAGCAACAGTTGTCAAGACAGTATGGTACTGGCACAAAACCAGAAATATCGACCAATGGAGCAAGATAGAGAGCCCAGAGATAAACCCAGTCACTTATGGGCACCTTATTTTTGACAAAGGAACGAAAAAGGGGGCAGCAATAAGAAATATCGACCAATGGATCAAACCTGTGTCCCCTGCATTGCAAGACAGATTCTTAACCATTGGACCATCAAGGAAGTCCTTGGAACTGAGATTAAGGAAGAGTTGCCATTATTGATAATGCCAAGATCTAGATATTATGATATGAGTGAGTGGCAGGGGTAGGCTGAAAAACAAAAGCAAAGAAGGTAGAGAGGTCAAGTGACTAAGAGGCCAGATTAGCTGGGCTCAACATCTATTACCAGATCATCATTTAGTGTTATCACACATGGCCCTCCTGTTGCTCTATCCCACTTGCAGCCTCAATTGATGGCACTGGCTTTTGCCTCATCCTGCTTCCTAAGTTCCAATCAGTACCATGTTTAGTAATCCGGTCGCCTCTAGAAATTGGAGATTTGCCTCGCAACTAAGACACTCTTAACCCACCACATGAATCAGCAGGATAGCACAGCCTGAAACCTAATTACCAGCTCAAATTAAACATGGTCCAAAGGTTTTATCACTGTTATTCTACAGCTCTGAGCATGCATGCTAAGTTCCTTCAGTTGTGTCCGACTCTTGGAGATGTTATGGACTGTAGCGTGCTAGTCTCCTCTGTCCATGGGATTCTCCAGGTACAAGGATACTGGAGTGACAGAAAATTATAAAACACTGATGAGAGAAATCAAAGACACATAAACAGATAGAGAGACATTCCATGTTACTGGGATGGAAGAATCAATATCATGAAAATGACTATACTACCAAATGTAATCTACAGATTCAATGTGATCCCCATTAAATTACCAATGGCACTTTTCACAAAACTAGACCAAAAAAATATCACAATTCGTATGGAAACACAAAAGACCCTGGATAGCTAAAGCAGTCATAAGAAAGAAGAATGGAGCTGAAGGAATCAACCATCCTGATTTTAGACTATACTACAAAGCAACAGTTGTCAAGACAGTATGGTACTGGCACAAAACCAGAAATATCGACCAATGGAGCAAGATAGAGAGCCCAGAGATAAACCCAGTCACTTATGGGCACCTTATTTTTGACAAAGGAGGCACGAATATACAATGGGGGCAAAGACAGTCCCTTCAATAAGTAAAATCAAACTTTGGGATCACAAAGTATTAGCACAAAGACTTCAACTGATCCAAGCATCTCCACACCTCACTCTGGCTTTGTTGTGCACTTCAAACATCCCTCTTTCCTCCACTATTTGCTCTTATTACTTAAAAGCTTTCTGAATTGTTTAAATAGCACTATAATTAGCAAATCCTACATTAAGTTCCTATTATAGTCTCTCCTTTTTTAAATCAAAAAGACATTTCTTAGCTCCTACCATGTAGAAGACATCACACCAGGTGTACAGAGGATATGGGAGGAAAGATGGAAAATAGAAAAGTCCCAACTCTACAATCAGTGCAGCCACTCATGACCTGCATGGCTTTGACCTTATTAATAACCCTTGCTGAGCCTGTTTAAGGCTCAGAGAGAGATTAGCATGAAAATTTACTGGACAACTAACATACATAGAAATCTTTGGATTAAAAAGAGGTGGCAATACAAGGCAACATGTGTTGAGGCGTGATAGATGGGAGTGATACAGAACGGGGAGTGAGGATGAACGGTGGGAGGTTGCTGTTACCTGAAAAAGGGACAAGACCTCAGTAAGGAAGTATGTGCTTGTGGGCAGAGGTTAAACCTGGTTCAATGAGAAAAAAGGAGGGGATTTACAACACAATAGTTAATGTTTATTGCACACAGCAACACATACTTCACCTGTAGTATTTTACTCCATCCTCATAAACTCCCAATGAAATGTTATCATCCTCATTTCATGGATAAGGAAATTGGTATAGAGTAGCAGGAGAGAGAAAAGTTCTCTAGGAAGTGGACCAGTCACCTGGAGCAAAGGGGCAAAGCCTTCTGTCCCAACAGCCTGGTGCTGGGTTCAGTCTCCTGTGAGCAAGTCTCCTGGAAAGTCACCCTGAGCTCCGATTGTGCAGTGAGCCTCCACCCTTTCCGAGTTTTGCTTATTTTTCCAATACTTTGAAAGTAACATTTTGTATAATGGGTTCTACCTTCTTATATCCTCTTCCTCTCAACATTTCAAGCACAACAGTACTCAGTATGTGGTAAGACATTTTACCACCGTCCTCTGGTGATTTGGGGATTCCCTTGTAGCTCACCTGGTAAAGAATCCACCTACCATGCAAGGGATCCTAGTTCGAGCCCTAGGTTAGGCCTCTGGAAAACAAAAAGGCTACCCTCTCCAGTATTCTTGCCTGGAGAATTCCATGGCTTGTCCATTGGTCACAAAGAGTCAGACACAACTGAGTGACTTCATTTTTTTTTTTTTTCCCATTTTTTGGTGATTTTATGGAATTATGTCAGCATTGACAGTCACCTACCTGCCAGAGTGTCCATTTCACTAAAGGTGCCTCACTCTTCTGAGCATTAACTGGAAGATTTTGATCTTTCCAAAGAATAGATTGGGAGTTAAATCCTCACAGACAAACACACAGCTTTCTGTGCACTCATGCATGAAGACCTTGAACAGCATATTTCTCCAGCTTAGGAAATTTAATAATCTTAAGCTTTATGTGAGAGTTTAGGAGTTGGAAGTTGAGATGAGAATTTCTTTAAGTATTTCAGACCCAAGCTTTTCCAAAGGTCTAAATTTCTTTAGTCAGATTATATAGAAAAGAGTAAAACGCTAATTGTGAGCATTCCCAGTCACTTCAGTCACTCTGCAACCCTATGGACTGAAACCTGCCAGGCTCCTCTGTCCATGGGATTCTCCAGCCAAGAATACTGGACTGGGTTGTCATGTCCTTTTTCCAGGGGATCTTCCCAACCCAGGGATCAAATCTGGGTCTCCTGCATTGCAGGCAGATTTTTTACCACTGAGCCACCAGGGAAGCTCATAATACTAATTAATCATGATATTATAGATATTAACTCTAAACATATCCTACACCCTCATTTTAAGTACAATATTAACTTTCATCTTTTAAATTACCACTTCAGAAAAACTCAAAATAGATAATCTAAGAAACAAAGAATCCCTTGTTTTCTAGAGTAGGTTCAGATCTACACATTGTTTTTGTATTATAATCTTCATATTTATTTTTGTTTGTGCCACTGTCAAGTGTTAAAAAATATATAGCTTAATTCAGGTATTTTAAAAAGAAGTATGGCCAATAAACCATATCAAAATTTATTCATACTGAAGTGCCTGTTAATGAATCTTACTTTCTGGTGGCTACTGGTTTAGAACATTTTCTTTCAAGTGTTTTCTCAAAACTGTGCATAAGGCTCGGGGGGCGGAATCTGGGGAAGTATCTCCTGAGATTTTCTTAGAAGATGCAAGTCTGCAGTATGTTCATGAAGTGGCTTCTAAAGTGGCTTCAAAAGTCTTGTCCATGGGTCTGGATTAACTTCACCTCTCAGACAATTTCCTTACATATGAATGGGGAAAAAATGGCATTGAAATTTCAGAGCGATAAGTGAGATCAAGCACAATCCACAGTAAACGGTAACTAGTATGAAAAGAGAATTAGAACATACCAAGTTGTTTTAAAATGTTTAGCACCATTTTCAACAGTAGGTGTCACTCTCTACTGTTAATTCAGACTGCTATGTTCCAGGGATGATAAAAGAATTTCCTTAGATATCTTACAACTTAACAGTATAGTTTTAGGTACAGCTCCAAAAATTGTTTAAGGTTTAAGTACAGATTTATTAGACACACACACACATACACACACACACACGTTGGGGAAAGACTGGAAAGGAGGAATGAAAAAGGCCATAGAACCAGGCATGAGTTAGAAAACATGGTCGTCAGGGTCAACACAGACTTTTAGATGACACACAAAAAGGCCATGTGTGCACCAGACCCCAGGGGAAAGAAGCAGTGACTCTACAAGAGACTGAGTCAGACTTGCCTGTGAATGTTTGGGAGTCTCCTGCACATGTGTGGGTGAGCAGTGGCCTGCCATAGGGTTAGGGGCACTGGCAGCAGCAGTTCTGGGAGGCATGGTGTGTTGGCCTAAGTCCTCTTGGAGGAGGTTGCCATTAGCCCCTATAGAGCAAACCCTACCACAGAGACTGGGCTGTTTCAGACCACACTACCAGGAGCATAGCCCTACCCATCAGCAGAAAATTGTATTAAAGGTTTACTTAACATGGCTCTGCCACCAGAGCAAAACCCAGTATTCCCCACAGCCAGTCCCTCCCATCAGGAAGCTTCTGCAATATTCTTATCCTCCATCAGAGGGCAGACAGAAGAAGGAATAACTGCAATATTCTGGCCTCCAGAACAAAAGCTACAATCACAGAAAACTAACCAAAATGATCACATGGACCACAGCCTTGGTATAACTCAATGAAAGTATGAGCCATGCTGTGCAGGGCCACCCAACAGACAGGTCATGGTGATTTCTGAAAAACCATGAAGAAGGAAATAGGGAAACCACTTCAGTATTCTTGCCTTGAGAACTCCATGAACAGTATGAAAAGGCAAAAAGATACAACACTGGAAGACAAGCATCCTTGGTCTGTAGGCATCCAAATATGTTACTTGGGAGGAGCAGAGAAATAGCTAAAGAAAGAAGAGGCTGAGCCAAAGTGCAAATGATGCCCAGTTGTGGATGCGTCTGGTGGTGAAAGTAAAGTCCAATGGGGAAAAAATAAAAGTAAAGTCTGATGCTGTAAAGAACAATATTGCATAGGAACCTGGAATGTTAGGTCTATCTATGAGTCAAGGTCAATTGGATGCGACCAAACAGGAGACAGTAAGAGTGAAGATCGGCATTTTAGGAAGCAGTGAACTAAAATGGATGGGAATGGGCAAATTTAATTCAGATGATGCCACTGTAACTACTAGTGTGGCAAGAATCCCTTAGAAGGAACAGAGTAGCCCTCAGAGTCAACAAAACAGTCTGAAATGCAGTACTTGGGTGCAATCTCAAAAATGACAGAATTATCTTGTTTCCAAGGCAAACCATTCAACATCACAGTAATCCAAGTCTATGTCTGAACCACTAATGCTGAAGAAGCAGAAGGCAAACAGTTTTATGAAAACCAACAAGACCTTCTAGAACTAACACTAAAAGATGACGTCTTTTTCATCAGAGGGTATTGTAAAGCAAAAGTAGATAGTCAAGAGATACCTGGTGTAACTGGCAAGTTTCAACTCAGTGTACAAAATGAAGCAGGGCAAAGGTTAACACAATGCCAAGAGGACCCACTGGTCATAGCAAACACACTCTTCCAACAAACGAAGACCGTAGGCATGGATATCACCAGATGGTCAATACTGAAGTCACATTGATTATAGTCTTTGCAAAGATGGAGAAACTCTATACAGTCAGCAAAAACAAGACCTGGTGCTGACTGTGACTCAGATCACGAGCTACTATTGCAAAATTCAGATTTAAACAGAAGAAAGTAGGGAGAACTACTGGGCCTTTCAGGTATGACTTAAAACAAGTCCCTTATGATTATACAGTGGAAGTGACAAAAAGATTCAAGGGATTAGATCTGATAGACTACCTGAAGAACTATGAATGGAGGTCTGTAGCATTGTACAGGAGGTGGTGACTAAAATCATCCCAAAGAAAAGGAAATGCAAGGAGACAAAATGGTTATCTGAGGAGGCCTTACAAAGAGTTGAAAAAGGAAGAGAAGTGAAACAAAAAAGAGAAAGAGAAAGATTTATTCAACTGAATGCAAAGTTCCAAAGAAGAGCAAGAAGAGGCAAGGAAGTCTTTTTTTTTTTTTTTTTTTTTTCTGGTAATGACTTTATTTTTTCTGTTAAGATAACCAGCCCACGATATAGCATACTAAGTGATGAAGTACAAATCCAAGGAAGGTAAGACCTTTACAAGTTAACAAAACTTTGGCAAATCAGTGAACTAAAATGGATGGGAATGGGCAAATTTAATTCAGATGATGCCACTGTAACTACTAGTGTGGCAAGAATCCCTTAGAAGGAACAGAGTAGCCCTCAGAGTCAACAAAACAGTCTGAAATGCAGTACTTGGGTGCAATCTCAAAAATGACAGAATTATCTTGTTTCCAAGGCAAACCATTCAACATCACAGTAATCCAAGTCTATGTCTGAACCACTAATGCTGAAGAAGCAGAAGGCAAACAGTTTTATGAAAACCAACAAGACCTTCTAGAACTAACACTAAAAGATGACGTCTTTTTCATCAGAGGGTATTGTAAAGCAAAAGTAGATAGTCAAGAGATACCTGGTGTAACTGGCAAGTTTCAACTCAGTGTACAAAATGAAGCAGGGCAAAGGTTAACACAATGCCAAGAGGACCCACTGGTCATAGCAAACACACTCTTCCAACAAACGAAGACCGTAGGCATGGATATCACCAGATGGTCAATACTGAAGTCACATTGATTATAGTCTTTGCAAAGATGGAGAAACTCTATACAGTCAGCAAAAACAAGACCTGGTGCTGACTGTGACTCAGATCACGAGCTACTATTGCAAAATTCAGATTTAAACAGAAGAAAGTAGGGAGAACTACTGGGCCTTTCAGGTATGACTTAAAACAAGTCCCTTATGATTATACAGTGGAAGTGACAAAAAGATTCAAGGGATTAGATCTGATAGACTACCTGAAGAACTATGAATGGAGGTCTGTAGCATTGTACAGGAGGTGGTGACTAAAATCATCCCAAAGAAAAGGAAATGCAAGGAGACAAAATGGTTATCTGAGGAGGCCTTACAAAGAGTTGAAAAAGGAAGAGAAGTGAAACAAAAAAGAGAAAGAGAAAGATTTATTCAACTGAATGCAAAGTTCCAAAGAAGAGCAAGAAGAGGCAAGGAAGTCTTTTTTTTTTTTTTTTTTTTTCTGGTAATGACTTTATTTTTTCTGTTAAGATAACCAGCCCACGATATAGCATACTAAGTGATGAAGTACAAATCCAAGGAAGGTAAGACCTTTACAAGTTAACAAAACTTTGGCAAATCAGTACAGTACTCTTGAACACAATAAAATGTACTTTTGTTGGAGTCATTTATTACTTTTGTGATAATTTTCTACTCCAAAAATGTTATTTGAGTATGAAATTAAAACACTGATTTTTGGTGGTGATTTATAGCAGAACAATTTGTTTTATACAATTAATGTCTTTAAAATGATAGAGTTTCTCCTTTCAGAGAGTTCCCTTAGGTAAGCTCTCCCCAGGTCACCACAGCAGGGCAGCGGTGTGTCTGTGGAGGGGCCTCTGCGTGGTTCTGGGGTTGGTCCAAAGCCAGGTAGAGTTCCAGCGCGTGAAAAGCTTTAAAATTCTACCTTAAGGAGGTTTCATCGGCCAATACCAATTTCAAAGTATACTTTTCAAAAATGGTTAAATTTTCACATAAATCCTGGAATCTTCAAAGCCTGTCATTTCAGGCAATATTAATTTCAGCCGATTCCTTTTATTTAGAAACCCTGCACCTCTTTGATCAACTTAGACAGCTTTTCTTCATCTTCTTCTTCAAAAAAAAATCTACCTAAAATAGAGTCATATATTTTTAAATAACAAATAAATATTCTGCCACGTGCAGAGACCTAGGGCACCGGGGACCGTGGACCAACGTCCCTCATCATTTCTCCACAAACGCAGCTGCCGCCATGGGCGTCCGTATACTTCCTCTGGCTGAAGCTGCCAACTCCTCAATTTCAGCATTCAATTTGTGTATTACCCATTCCATGGCTTCTCGGCCTTTACTAGCGTTTGATGATATTGTACTCGCCATCAGCCCTTCAAGGTAACTGCCGAGACTGACCCCCTTCACCGTAATTATGGCTTCTTGAGTCAAAATAGTTTTTTCTGGGTCTTGAGGATGTGGTTTGTATACAAGTCTCTCATCTACTGAAACCATATTTGTAAAGGAAATATTCGTAGACTTGAGTTCCATTGTCTTCTCTACAGGATCCACTACAGAATGCTCTTGCACGTAGGTTTTGGTTCTTGCTGCTCCAATAATAGATTTCACAATGGCAGGCAGTCCCCACTCTGTGCTGAGAAGCCTGTGGCTGTGCAGCTTCCCGGAGGGATCCACGTGCCGGGCCAGCACGTCAACGCCCACCACACTCGGGTTCATGGGGTTCGGGTACTTCTGCATCGCAGCTGTTGTAACAGTTTCCCATGGGTGGTCAAAGACGTGCTCCGAAGTCCAGATCTTCATGGTGCCGGCGGCCAGCACGATGTCCGGGCGGCGCTAGGGCCCGAGGAGGCGAAGAGCAAGGAAGTCTTTTTAAGTTAACAATGCAAAGAAATAGAGGAAAACAACAGAATGGGAAAGACTAGAGATCTCTACAAGAAAACTGGAGATACCACGGGAATATTTCATGCAAAGACAGGCACAATAAAGGACAGAAATGGTAAGGACCTAACAGAAACAGAAAAAATTAAAAGGTAGCAAGAACACGGAACTGTACAAAAAAGGCCTTAATGACCCAGATAACCACAATGGTGTGGTCGCAAACCTAGAGCTAGACATCTTGGAGTGTAAAATCAAGTGGACCTTAGGAAGTATCACTACGAACAAAGCTAGTGAAGGTGATGGAATTCCAGGTGAGCTTTTTAAGATGCTGAAAGATGATGGTGTCAAAACGCTGTGCTCAATATACCAGCAATTTTGGAAAACTCATCAGTGAAGACAGGACTGGAAAAGGTCAGTTTTCATTCCAATCCCAAAGAAGGGCAAAGCCAAAGAATGTTCAAAATATTGCACAATCATACTCATTTCACATGCTAGCAAAAGTAATGGTCAATTACTTCAAACTAGGCTTCAACAGTACATGAGCAGATGTACAAGCTGGACGTAGAAAAGGCAGAGGAACTAGAGATCAAACTGCCAACATCCACTGGATCATAGAAGAAGCAAGAGAATTCCAGAAAAGCATCTACTTTTACTTCATTGATAACATTAAAGCCCTTGACTATGTGGATCACAACAAACTGTGGAAAATTCTTAAAAAGATGGGAATACCAGACCACCTTACATCCTTCCTCAGAAACCTGTATGCAGGCCAAGAAGCAACAGTTACAACTGGACATGGAACAGACTGGTCCAGAACTGGAAAAGGAGTACATCAAAGTCGTATATTGTCACCCTGCTTGCAGACTGTATCATCTGAAATGCCAGCCTAGATGAATAACAAGCTAGAGTCAAGATTGTTGGGAGAAATATCAATAATCTCAGATATGCAGATGATATCACCCTAATGGCAGAAAGTGAAGAGGAACTAAAAGAGCCTCTTGAAGATGAGAGAGTAAAAAAGCTGGCCTAAAACTTAATGTTCAAAAAAAAATGATCATGGTATATGGTCCCATTATGGATGGAGAAGAAAATGGAAAGTGATAGACTTATTTTCTTGGGCTTTAAAGTCACTGTGGACAGTAACTGCGGACATGAAATTTAAAGATGCTTGCTCCCTGGAAGAAGCCATGACAAACCTAGACAGCAGAGATGTCACTTTGCCAACAAAGATTCATATAGTCAAACGTATGGTTTTTCTAATAATCATGTACAGGTGTGAGAGTTGGACTATAAAGAATGCTGCGTGCTGAAGAATTTATGCTTTCAAATTGGACAGTAAGGAGGTCAAACTAGTCAATCTTAAAAACATGTTTAAAAGGTGCTGAGAAAGCCCTTTCAGAGGACTAAACTATAATGAAGGCGGAAGAGTCAAAACGCTGTGCTCAATATACCAGCAATTTTGGAAAACTCATCAGTGAAGACAGGACTGGAAAAGGTCAGTTTTCATTCCAATCCCAAAGAAGGGCAAAGCCAAAGAATGTTCAAAATATTGCACAATCATACTCATTTCACATGCTAGCAAAAGTAATGGTCAATTACTTCAAACTAGGCTTCAACAGTACATGAGCAGATGTACAAGCTGGACGTAGAAAAGGCAGAGGAACTAGAGATCAAACTGCCAACATCCACTGGATCATAGAAGAAGCAAGAGAATTCCAGAAAAGCATCTACTTTTACTTCATTGATAACATTAAAGCCCTTGACTATGTGGATCACAACAAACTGTGGAAAATTCTTAAAAAGATGGGAATACCAGACCACCTTACATCCTTCCTCAGAAACCTGTATGCAGGCCAAGAAGCAACAGTTACAACTGGACATGGAACAGACTGGTCCAGAACTGGAAAAGGAGTACATCAAAGTCGTATATTGTCACCCTGCTTGCAGACTGTATCATCTGAAATGCCAGCCTAGATGAATAACAAGCTAGAGTCAAGATTGTTGGGAGAAATATCAATAATCTCAGATATGCAGATGATATCACCCTAATGGCAGAAAGTGAAGAGGAACTAAAAGAGCCTCTTGAAGATGAGAGAGTAAAAAAGCTGGCCTAAAACTTAATGTTCAAAAAAAAATGATCATGGTATATGGTCCCATTATGGATGGAGAAGAAAATGGAAAGTGATAGACTTATTTTCTTGGGCTTTAAAGTCACTGTGGACAGTAACTGCGGACATGAAATTTAAAGATGCTTGCTCCCTGGAAGAAGCCATGACAAACCTAGACAGCAGAGATGTCACTTTGCCAACAAAGATTCATATAGTCAAACGTATGGTTTTTCTAATAATCATGTACAGGTGTGAGAGTTGGACTATAAAGAATGCTGCGTGCTGAAGAATTTATGCTTTCAAATTGGACAGTAAGGAGGTCAAACTAGTCAATCTTAAAGGAAATCAACCCTGAATATTCATTGGAAGGACAGATGCTGAAGCTGAAGCTCCAATACTTTGCACCTGATGCAGAGCTGACTCATTGGAAAAGACCTTGATGCTTGAAAAGACTGAAGGCGGAAAGAGAAGGGGACGACACAGGATGAGATGGTTGGATGGAATCAGTGACTCAATGGACATGAGTCTGAGCAATCTCCGTGAGGTAGTGAAGGACAGGGTAGCTTGGTGTTCCGCTTGGTGTTCTATGGTGTCACAAAGAGTTGGACACACATTAGTGACTGAACAACAACCAGAGTTTCAGCTGTAACTTTTTCAATCCTTATTTAAACCTCTTTAGTGTATAAGTTTAAGAAAAAGAAACTTACAAGAAGGTGGCCCCATATTTCTTAGAAGTTACAATTTGGTACTACTATATACTAAGATAGAATTATCAACTCTCAATTTAAGACTCTGGATGTGTGTGTGATAAATACATGTTGAACCTGTCAAAAAAAAAAAAAGTTTAGCAAATGAAGCATTTAAAAAGATAAAACTATTTCTTTTGTTACAAAATCTAGGTGACGATGTTTAAAACTGGAAACCAAATAATCAATAAAATCACATTTATTTCAATAGCTCCAAGTGCAAACACAGCAAGTCAGTACACAAAGTTTCAAGATACTGCTTTAAGTATAATGAAAACCTGATATACAAAAATGAAAGGGTAAATAGTAGAAATAAAGCTCAAATCTTAAAAAAGTTCAAGTAACCTGAAAACCTTTCGACTAAAGCAGTCTTACATCAATTCAGAAATCCCTTAATTTATAAGTAACACTGGTATATTGCAATCAAAAAGGATTTCCCAAAGAAAGAGAGTCAAACTGGTCAGCCCTAGGTAAGAAGAAACTTACAGTGCTTGCTATTTTGGATTCAGCACTCACTGCTACTGCACAGACTGGTATAGGTCAATCCATGGCCTTTGATTATTAAGCAAATTCCAAAAAAGTGTTTAAAAGTTCAATATGAGACTGACACTACTACTAAGAGTTCTTGAAAGGGCTACTATATATTTTAAAGGTTCGAAGGCCAAGTTCAGCTTCAGGCTTACGGTACAACATGGAGGGGGAGGACATTAATTAATGCTCCTTCCATTACTTAAATCCTTTTTGTAAGATAAGCAAAATGGCCTTTAAAACTTCCTCTGGGAAACGGTACTTAATTATATGAAAGCTCCCACTATGAAGATAATTAAAAGTTGTTAATGTTCTTTTTAATTACTTAGTGGCCAAGTCACAGTATATTTCTGCTCCCCAAAAGCAATGTTAGCTACTAGCTTCAGTTCAGGAAATGCATATTTTTCAGGTTTAGATGAGACGTTTATTCAGTCTTTTTCTCAACTTTCTTCATCTTTTCATTGTAGGCATTATATTGAGAGTCTGTTCCAAAAATTCTGTCCCACCATGTAAATGTTGAAGCATAGTTTCCAATGAAGTTCATGTGGTGGAAATCATGATGCCGAGAACCAGCATAGAAAGGAATGAGATTTAAAGGGTTGAGAGGAATGTCATAACCGCTGAAATGAAAACGATAATGATTATTAAGGAAGTAATATAATCGACCTTTTCACTGACAGTAATATGCTTGTTAACCATTCAAATAACATGCCACTTTACCTAAGTCACTTACTTCTGTCATGTTTGCAAAAGACAAACAGAGCAAATTGTGCATATTCTAGAAGTCCCTTTAAGAAACTAAGAAAAACTTGAACAATTTATAGAATTTTAATATTATACATCAGATGAAAGAAGGATTATAGCAATGAATTTTTAGACAAAAGACTTTCATGATTTTTTTTTTTTTTTCTTGTTTTAGAGGAACTTGCTCACCTAAGTTTGTAACACCTGTAATACTACATGTGTCTTTTTAGGAAAACTTAAATGTAACTAGTAACAAGCATTACAAAAGCTAAACCTGAGGATTATTTTTCGCAACTTTTTAGAGTACCAGTCTTTATTTCTAACTATAAGTCTAAAATCTGATATCTATAATGGCTCCAGTGCGAATCACCCCAAGCCTTTCCTCTTCTTCAGGAGGCTGAGAAGGAAGGAGAAATGAGCAGTGGAAGGAAAAAGATAATGAAGAACACATCATCTAGCACTCCTTTGCCTAAGACTAGAAGCATTAATTTTGCTACTATAGTGATTCAGAAATAATTTCTAGAATTTCATACTCTGTCTTTACAGATGAAGTAAAAGGATCCCCCCAAATCCAATATATAATTATTTTTAAATAACAAAAAATTAGGATATTATGTATTTGAAAAGGAATTAGATAGAAATAATTTACCAAAAATTGTCTTCTAATGGGGCGATGGTCCGGAGGGGTGGGATGGGGGGAACTGGGGGGGTGAGGACCAGGGATATGCATATGACTGATCTGGGAACATACATGTCTGTGAACAACAAAACTGCAAAACCTTTAAAATAAAGAATAATTTTAAAAAATTGCCCTCTAATCAACAGAAAGGTAGTATGTGAAATATGCACATAATATTCATAAGTGGTGGGCAGTGGGTTACAGAAATGTTTTATTTGTTGAAGGCTGGATGTTTCAATATTTTTCTCAAGAGTCAGGTTTAGGGTCATTAATAAGAATAAAGTAACTGCTGTCCTGAGTTATTGTATTTAACCAAATTTTTAATAAAACCACAAAAATATTTTTATTTAAGCAGTGTTTCAGAAAGACTAAGCAAGGCATGAAACCCAAAAACCATTACAGAAAATGGTAAGATTTAGCTACTTGAATACTGAAAACTTCAGTACTGTAAAAGAACCATCAAGAGTTTAAACTGAAAGGGCAGACTGTAGAGAAAATATTTACAACGTATGTAACAAAGCTTACACATGAACCAATAGGTTATAAGTTTGCCTGGTGGCTCAGATGGTAAAGAATGCAATGAGAGACCTGGGTTCAATATCTAGGTCAGGAAGATTCCTTGGAGAAAGGAATGACTTTCTTCCTTGGTATTCTTGTGTGGAGAATTCCATGGACAGAGGAGCCTGTCGGGCTACAGTCCATGGGGTCACAGAGTTGGACATGACTGAGCAACTAACACTTTCACTTTTTCACAACAGGTTATAAGACATAAAACAGAAAAATTGGGAAATGATATAAAAGGGAAATTCAAAGAAAAAAGTTACTATTGGTCCACAAGTACACAGCTGTGCAGCCTCACACAGATCACAACCCTGAAGGCTTTCTGCCCTCCTACTGACCAAGATTAAAATGTCCAGGCTGGAAAAGGTATTAGAAGTAGGGAAAGCATTCTTATAGGCTCCTGCTGGACATGTAAAGAGGGCCCTTTGGGAAGGCAGTTTTGCAGCACTTATCAAAATTTTAATTCATTTTCTCAAATGATACATGAATATCATCTCGCTATAAAATGAAAACAGCTATGGACAGGAATGTAAAAAATCTATTATTCGAATTTTTCCCAATGATTATGCTCCTGTTTTCCTAAAAGCAGTAACATGGCCTCCTAGTTTTCCTAAAACCTTTAAAATAAAGAATAATTTTAAAAAATTGCCCTCTAATCAACAGAAAGGTAGTATGTGAAATATGCACATAATATTCATAAGTGGTGGGCAGTGGGTTACAGAAATGTTTTATTTGTTGAAGGCTGGATGTTTCAATATTTTTCTCAAGAGTCAGGTTTAGGGTCATTAATAAGAATAAAGTAACTGCTGTCCTGAGTTATTGTATTTAACCAAATTTTTAATAAAACCACAAAAATATTTTTATTTAAGCAGTGTTTCAGAAAGACTAAGCAAGGCATGAAACCCAAAAACCATTACAGAAAATGGTAAGATTTAGCTACTTGAATACTGAAAACTTCAGTACTGTAAAAGAACCATCAAGAGTTTAAACTGAAAGGGCAGACTGTAGAGAAAATATTTACAACGTATGTAACAAAGCTTACACATGAACCAATAGGTTATAAGTTTGCCTGGTGGCTCAGATGGTAAAGAATGCAATGAGAGACCTGGGTTCAATATCTAGGTCAGGAAGATTCCTTGGAGAAAGGAATGACTTTCTTCCTTGGTATTCTTGTGTGGAGAATTCCATGGACAGAGGAGCCTGTCGGGCTACAGTCCATGGGGTCACAGAGTTGGACATGACTGAGCAACTAACACTTTCACTTTTTCACAACAGGTTATAAGACATAAAACAGAAAAATTGGGAAATGATATAAAAGGGAAATTCAAAGAAAAAAGTTACTATTGGTCCACAAGTACACAGCTGTGCAGCCTCACACAGATCACAACCCTGAAGGCTTTCTGCCCTCCTACTGACCAAGATTAAAATGTCCAGGCTGGAAAAGGTATTAGAAGTAGGGAAAGCATTCTTATAGGCTCCTGCTGGACATGTAAAGAGGGGCCCTTTGGGAAGGCAGTTTTGCAGCACTTATCAAAATTTTAATTCATTTTCTCAAATGATACATGAATATCATCTCGCTATAAAATGAAAACAGCTATGGACAGGAATGTAAAAAAAAATCTATTATTCGAATTTTTCCCAATGATTATGCTCCTGTTTTCCTAAAAGCAGTAACACTAGCAAGGTTAACTTCTCCTATTAATCTACTTGGAAAAAAAGATAATCTATGACAAAGACTACGAATGGGTAAAATGGGTGAAAGCAATCAAGAGGTATGAATTCCTAGATGTAAGATGAGTAAGTCTTGGGCATATAACGTAGAACACAGAGGCTGAAGTCAACAATCCTGTGAATCTGAAAGTTGCAAAGAGAGTATATCTTAAAAGTTCTCATCACAAGCAAAAAATTGTAACTATGTACAGTGATGATCAGTATGGTGATCATGTCACAATATATCTATCAAACCATTACTTTGTATACCTAAAACACAATGTATCAATTACATCTCAAAAAACAGAAATAAAGGTAATCTATGAACATGAAAAAAAAGGGTATTTTATTATACCTTCTATCTGAATAGAAACCATAGCTTACCTATGGACATCAATAGTTTCTATCAAACGAACAGCCACCCAGGCCCAAAGAAGAATAACATGATCACATAAAAGCATGATTCCAATGAAAAATCCAGTTCCAAGTATTAGGGTTTCCAGAGGATGTGCATATTCAGCTTCCATTCCAAATGGAGCCTGAAATATGTAAGAATTGCTTAATATATTGTGATGATTAATTTTATGTGACAATTTATTTAGACCATGGTACCCAGCTGTTTGATCAACCAGTCTAGATGTTGGTGTGATGGTCTGTTTTAGATGTGATTAATATTTAATGTTTAAATCAGAAGACCTCCATTAGGCAGGTGGGCTTCATACAATCAGGTGAAGGCCTGAAAAGCCTAAGAAAAGAAGCAATGCTCAAGACTACAATATAGAAACCATGCCTGCTTTCCAGCTTGATGCCCTAAGGAAAGCAGATCCAGGCCTGCAACATCAACTCTCACCTGCATATCCAAGCTGTTTGCTGCCCTACAGATTTCAGATTTGCCAGCCCCTACATGCATGAGCCAGTTCCTGAAAATAAATCTGTGTGTCTGTATCTCCTATTGATTCTTCTCCTATTAATTTAGTATATATCATTTTATAAAACTATATCCCTTCTATATGTCATGATAATACAGTCATCCCTCAATATTCTAAAGGGATTGGTTCCAGAACCCCTGTGTATACCAAACTTTGATAAAAAGGTACAGTATTTGTATATATCCTATGCACATCCTCCCATATATTTTAAATCATCTACAGATTACTTATTGATCTTAAATACAATATTAATGCTATGTAATTGTAGTAAATACAATTTAAATGTTCTGTAATGTATGTTATAGCTGCCCACTCAAGGCAAATTCCATGTTTTTGCCTTCTGGAACTTTCTGAAATTTTTTTCCCAAATATTTTCAATCCACAGTTGGTTGAATTCAAGGATTCAGAACCCAAAGATACTGAGAGTCAGCTGTATATCTAGACATACATATATAAACATTAACAGTAATTTTCAATAAGACATCTCTTTGTTTTTACCAAACATTCAAAGTCCTAGGGATCTCCTTAATATGATCTATTTTAATAGTTATCTTTGATAGTTTGGGATAAAGGCACTAAACAATTGACTTGAATTCTAGTTTTGGTTTAAGCACTTGAATTTGTTCTGCCAACAAAGGAGTATTTGGTTTATCGTATCATGTAATCAAGATCAATGTAGAACATACCAAAATAACAAATCTAACAAAGCTAACAACAAATCAGTTCCAATAAAATCAGTTATATGGGAAGGAGTTAGCAATGAGGTGCAAATATGTTCAAATTAAATTGAAAATTGTTTTAGAAATTTAATGATTCAAGGTTTGTTGTTTTGGGATTCCACTTAAATGATCATAACAGCATTAGGGGCTCCATCAAACTGCCATGTACCCAAACGTGTGAGGACAGTCCTCTGAACCAAAAGATAAAATGAACATTTTTCTTTCAAGTCTCAATTTATCACAGAATTGTCCCAGCTTATGCTTACATGTATGTATTATATTCTAAAAAATCATGACAAAGGAAAATGAAATAAAAACCTCACTGACAATGTTTTTAAAAATTCAGACTTTTCCAAAATGACATTTTTGCCTCTAATAGTAAAATACGTATTAAATATAATTCTAACATACCTGAAACTCATGATGAACTTTATGAATATATTTATATATGTCATGATAATACAGTCATCCCTCAATATTCTAAAGGGATTGGTTCCAGAACCCCTGTGTATACCAAACTTTGATAAAAAGGTACAGTATTTGTATATATCCTATGCACATCCTCCCATATATTTTAAATCATCTACAGATTACTTATTGATCTTAAATACAATATTAATGCTATGTAATTGTAGTAAATACAATTTAAATGTTCTGTAATGTATGTTATAGCTGCCCACTCAAGGCAAATTCCATGTTTTTGCCTTCTGGAACTTTCTGAAATTTTTTTCCCAAATATTTTCAATCCACAGTTGGTTGAATTCAAGGATTCAGAACCCAAAGATACTGAGAGTCAGCTGTATATCTAGACATACATATATAAACATTAACAGTAATTTTCAATAAGACATCTCTTTGTTTTTACCAAACATTCAAAGTCCTAGGGATCTCCTTAATATGATCTATTTTAATAGTTATCTTTGATAGTTTGGGATAAAGGCACTAAACAATTGACTTGAATTCTAGTTTTGGTTTAAGCACTTGAATTTGTTCTGCCAACAAAGGAGTATTTGGTTTATCGTATCATGTAATCAAGATCAATGTAGAACATACCAAAATAACAAATCTAACAAAGCTAACAACAAATCAGTTCCAATAAAATCAGTTATATGGGAAGGAGTTAGCAATGAGGTGCAAATATGTTCAAATTAAATTGAAAATTGTTTTAGAAATTTAATGATTCAAGGTTTGTTGTTTTGGGATTCCACTTAAATGATCATAACAGCATTAGGGGCTCCATCAAACTGCCATGTACCCAAACGTGTGAGGACAGTCCTCTGAACCAAAAGATAAAAATGAACATTTTTCTTTCAAGTCTCAATTTATCACAGAATTGTCCCAGCTTATGCTTACATGTATGTATTATATTCTAAAAAATCATGACAAAGGAAAATGAAATAAAAACCTCACTGACAATGTTTTTAAAAATTCAGACTTTTCCAAAATGACATTTTTGCCTCTAATAGTAAAATACGTATTAAATATAATTCTAACATACCTGAAACTCATGATGAACTTTATGAATATATTTATATATTCTTTTGTGGTGCAAGAGCCTATGCAAGAAATAGTGCCAGGTATCCTCAATCACTGCACAGCCAAAGCATCTTGCCAAAAGCATGTACCTTTAAGATGAAAATACTGTAATGAGGATAAAATATCTTTTACTTAAATAATTCTAGACATTTACCTAGGAACACTGCTGAGGACAATGTATAAAACCAAATACGAGCTTGACCTAACTGGTTATAATGATCAACAAAATTTCAAAACTACATATAGATACAAGCTAGATAGAAAATACCACCTGAAGAAGGGTTAAAGAGGCTGACCACCATACCAAATCTAATTCATCAAAAAAAAAAGGTCACAGTTATAAAATCAGAGCTAAGAAACAAAAGTCAAAATTCTAGGAAAAGAGTAACATTGATAAAAGACTTGAATTAAGATTATTAACAGTAAAATGATTTTTTCTGCCAAATAAAAAGCACAGTAAATGCAATGGGCAAAAGATATTTTATATATATAAGAACAAATACACAGAAATTCTTTTGTATGTTGAATATGCAGTAATAGGAAAAGCACATATCTATATTTTTTACATCTGTATTCAGGTTTAGTCAAAACAGACAGGTGGAATACAGAAACTATTTGGATACAAATATTTATGCTCAGATAACATACATTTGTGTCCGGACATAATTTTTATAAACTTCACACTCATGTTCTTCATTCACTTTAGACTTAAAATGCAACGTTATTTTTTTCTTGGTATAAGAACATGTACTTGTACACAGTCATAAAGGACACCACGGAGACCTCCCACGTGAGAAACTCACTTTCCAATAAAAATATTAAACATAGAAGCACACAAAAATGGAGACATTTTAAGTTTCTGCTCTATTTTCTATATTTTATTTACTTCCAAAGTTTAGAACAAATATTAACCAAATTGCATATCTTATCAGAATTGTCCCAGCTTATGCTTACATGTATGTATTATATTCTAAAAATCATGACAAAGGAAAATGAAATAAAAACCTCACTGACAATGTTTTTAAAAATTCAGACTTTTCCAAAATGACATTTTTGCCTCTAATAGTAAAATACGTATTAAATATAATTCTAACATACCTGAAACTCATGATGAACTTTATGAATATATTTATATATTCTTTTGTGGTGCAAGAGCCTATGCAAGAAATAGTGCCAGGTATCCTCAATCACTGCACAGCCAAAGCATCTTGCCAAAAGCATGTACCTTTAAGATGAAAATACTGTAATGAGGATAAAATATCTTTTACTTAAATAATTCTAGACATTTACCTAGGAACACTGCTGAGGACAATGTATAAAACCAAATACGAGCTTGACCTAACTGGTTATAATGATCAACAAAATTTCAAAACTACATATAGATACAAGCTAGATAGAAAATACCACCTGAAGAAGGGTTAAAGAGGCTGACCACCATACCAAATCTAATTCATCAAAAAAAAAAGGTCACAGTTATAAAATCAGAGCTAAGAAACAAAAGTCAAAATTCTAGGAAAAGAGTAACATTGATAAAAGACTTGAATTAAGATTATTAACAGTAAAATGATTTTTTCTGCCAAATAAAAAGCACAGTAAATGCAATGGGCAAAAGATATTTTATATATATAAGAACAAATACACAGAAATTCTTTTGTATGTTGAATATGCAGTAATAGGAAAAGCACATATCTATATTTTTTACATCTGTATTCAGGTTTAGTCAAAACAGACAGGTGGAATACAGAAACTATTTGGATACAAATATTTATGCTCAGATAACATACATTTGTGTCCGGACATAATTTTTATAAACTTCACACTCATGTTCTTCATTCACTTTAGACTTAAAATGCAACGTTATTTTTTTCTTGGTATAAGAACATGTACTTGTACACAGTCATAAAGGACACCACGGAGACCTCCCACGTGAGAAACTCACTTTCCAATAAAAATATTAAACATAGAAGCACACAAAAATGGAGACATTTTAAGTTTCTGCTCTATTTTCTATATTTTATTTACTTCCAAAGTTTAGAACAAATATTAACCAAATTAAGAAAGAAGGTAACACTAAGTATATTTTAATTGGATGAAACCATGACTGAGTATAAAAATCAAATCTTTATCTACATACCATCTTGGCATTGTTTCCCAATCATAGGGAATACTGAAATACTCTGTAAAATAGTAAGTTCCACAAATCAAAGGAAGCTGGATACAAAAGTGATTAAAAAGAAGTACTTTAAAACATTTCCATTGGTTTTCCCATGTTTCTGGTCTATCCTATGGAGAAAAAAAAAAACACCATTTAGTATTAGCCTCTGCAATCAAAGTTTCACCTGAAAACTAAAAGTAAATTCCTAGCTTTATCTCTAATGTTTATATGGGGCCTAAATTCTATGCTATTTAATTAATCATGTTATGTGAATTCTGTAAGTTGCTATGTTATAGTACCTAAGGCTGAGAACTACAATATTCCCCATTCCCCACTTCTGAATTCTTGACAACTATTATCACAACTATAAACAGGTGAAGAAATTGTCAAAAGACAAACTCAGGCATAATGATCCCAATGATCTCTAGAAACCAAAGCAGCACTACAGAACAAGTAACTCTTGCTGACCATGGATCACTTACTTTTTTAACCAGGAACTCCAGAGAAGAATACATGTGCTATGCTAAGGTCACAGCTGAGTTCTCCCAATGCCCACATAGCACTGAAAGCCTTACTACACAGGTAAATTAACACCATTCAGTGGTTTTCATTCCCAGGATAAGTGCATTTTTCTTCATATACACTGACAGAATTAGAAACTCTCTAAAATATTTTTGAAAAAATTCTTTTGTATGTTGAATATGCAGTAAAAAACATTTTTTTTTGCGTTAAAAGATAACAGTAAAAATTTGTGTCCGGGACATAATTTTTATAAACTTCACACTCATGTTCTTCATTCACTTTAGACTTAAAATGCAACGTTATTTTTTTCTTGGTATAAGAACATGTACTTGTACACAGTCATAAAGGACACCACGGAGACCTCCCACGTGAGAAACTCACTTTCCAATAAAAATATTAAACATAGAAGCACACAAAAATGGAGACATTTTAAGTTTCTGCTCTATTTTCTATATTTTATTTACTTCCAAAGTTTAGAACAAATATTAACCAAATTAAGAAAGAAGGTAACACTAAGTATATTTTAATTGGATGAAACCATGACTGAGTATAAAAATCAAATCTTTATCTACATACCATCTTGGCATTGTTTCCCAATCATAGGGAATACTGAAATACTCTGTAAAATAGTAAGTTCCACAAATCAAAGGAAGCTGGATACAAAAGTGATTAAAAAGAAGTACTTTAAAACATTTCCATTGGTTTTCCCATGTTTCTGGTCTATCCTATGGAGAAAAAAAAAAACACCATTTAGTATTAGCCTCTGCAATCAAAGTTTCACCTGAAAACTAAAAGTAAATTCCTAGCTTTATCTCTAATGTTTATATGGGGCCTAAATTCTATGCTATTTAATTAATCATGTTATGTGAATTCTGTAAGTTGCTATGTTATAGTACCTAAGGCTGAGAACTACAATATTCCCCATTCCCCACTTCTGAATTCTTGACAACTATTATCACAACTATAAACAGGTGAAGAAATTGTCAAAAGACAAACTCAGGCATAATGATCCCAATGATCTCTAGAAACCAAAGCAGCACTACAGAACAAGTAACTCTTGCTGACCATGGATCACTTACTTTTTTAACCAGGAACTCCAGAGAAGAATACATGTGCTATGCTAAGGTCACAGCTGAGTTCTCCCAATGCCCACATAGCACTGAAAGCCTTACTACACAGGTAAATTAACACCATTCAGTGGTTTTCATTCCCAGGATAAGTGCATTTTTCTTCATATACACTGACAGAATTAGAAACTCTCTGAGCCAGAACAACTTTAGAAACAAATGTGTCCAGTGGTTCCCCAAGAATGGAGGGCTACTGCACACTGATGAAGTTCACAGATTAAACTCAAAATGAGGAAGAGAGATCAATATAAAGAAATGTTCATAAAATATGATCAGGATTAGCAAGCCATATAGAAAAGTTGAAAATTTATTCAATTCAAAGGGCTGTACTTAGTTAAGAAGTGCTTTTGGTTCTACAAAAAGATAGCAATAATAAATAGTTACTGCTCTTCTTAAATGTCCTTATCCCTAAATTTAGAAACTGGCTGATGAAAGGTTTGTTTAAATACACTATAATATCTCAAGGATGGAAACCACTGACCTCAGCAGAGGCCCAGAGGCCAACCACTTCGCCCAGGATCACACAGGCAGTTATTAACAGAACTTGGAACTAAAAGCTAGAGTTCCAGTGCTATTCTTGAAATTCTTTAGGAGAGTTACCTTACCCGACAAAAAAGGAAGAGTTCAATTGGTAATCAATCAGACAGCTGGTTCTAACCTCAGGGCCTACGAAGTTCATGTTTCCTCAACAATTATGAGGAAATTAGGTAAGAGCATTTATACCTGTCTATTTCTCATCTGAGCATGATCTGACTTCGCTTTTCTCAACTTCCAGTCTGTGACTAGGGACAACATAAATGAAGATTCTGGCGTGGGTGAGTAAAGGCACTCTTTTTACCACAGAACCCTATTTAACTAACTTGTGAGAACTTGGCTAGAATCTAATACTAATGTAGTTGAAGAAATTCACACAAAAATAAGTCAATTATAACTGAAAAAAGATAACATGCTTTACTATTTACCAGGGCTTCAGACTTCAGGCTTTTTAATATATAAATTCTTGATGAAAATTCCTGGAGAATTATTAAGACATATGATGTAAAAAAAAAAATACTGCAAGGTTTATTTCCTTACTCATTTCTGTGACTACCACCTCCCCTTCCCCCATCCTACTAGCAAGCATGTATATTAACACCATTCAGTGGTTTTCATTCCCAGGATAAGTGCATTTTTCTTCATATACACTGACAGAATTAGAAACTCTCTGAGCCAGAACAACTTTAGAAACAAATGTGTCCAGTGGTTCCCCAAGAATGGAGGGCTACTGCACACTGATGAAGTTCACAGATTAAACTCAAAATGAGGAAGAGAGATCAATATAAAGAAATGTTCATAAAATATGATCAGGATTAGCAAGCCATATAGAAAAGTTGAAAATTTATTCAATTCAAAGGGCTGTACTTAGTTAAGAAGTGCTTTTGGTTCTACAAAAAGATAGCAATAATAAATAGTTACTGCTCTTCTTAAATGTCCTTATCCCTAAATTTAGAAACTGGCTGATGAAAGGTTTGTTTAAATACACTATAATATCTCAAGGATGGAAACCACTGACCTCAGCAGAGGCCCAGAGGCCAACCACTTCGCCCAGGATCACACAGGCAGTTATTAACAGAACTTGGAACTAAAAGCTAGAGTTCCAGTGCTATTCTTGAAATTCTTTAGGAGAGTTACCTTACCCGACAAAAAAGGAAGAGTTCAATTGGTAATCAATCAGACAGCTGGTTCTAACCTCAGGGCCTACGAAGTTCATGTTTCCTCAACAATTATGAGGAAATTAGGTAAGAGCATTTATACCTGTCTATTTCTCATCTGAGCATGATCTGACTTCGCTTTTCTCAACTTCCAGTCTGTGACTAGGGACAACATAAATGAAGATTCTGGCGTGGGTGAGTAAAGGCACTCTTTTTACCACAGAACCCTATTTAACTAACTTGTGAGAACTTGGCTAGAATCTAATACTAATGTAGTTGAAGAAATTCACACAAAAATAAGTCAATTATAACTGAAAAAAGATAACATGCTTTACTATTTACCAGGGCTTCAGACTTCAGGCTTTTTAATATATAAATTCTTGATGAAAATTCCTGGAGAATTATTAAGACATATGATGTAAAAAAAAAAATACTGCAAGGTTTATTTCCTTACTCATTTCTGTGACTACCACCTCCCCTTCCCCCATCCTACTAGCAAGCATGTATATTAACTGTCTATTCTGTTTCAAAGCAGAATTTTCAGTGTTGTTCCATCAGCAACTTTTTTGGAACCATCAATGCTTCAGGGTATCTGCCTTCAAAATGCATACACATGTAATTTAACTTATACTGACTTTATGGCCTGTTTTCAAATCCCCTTATCTTGTGAAAACTTGTATTGATCTATTTTCGTAATTAGTTTTAGTATCCAAAAATCTTAAAGCAGGGGCTTTAATGGTTGTAAAACTCAAGGAACACATGCTAAGTACAGACCTGAAGGCTTTTGATATCTGTTTATAAGTAACTAGTTATAAACTAGATTATTGCTGGTTCATCACATTTTATTCTAAAGTCTTCATAAAATCTTGACTACAACAGGTCTTTCTCACTCTGAAGACAGAGTTGAGTTGACCACTGCTGACCAGTGAGTCAGCTGTAGACGGCAGAAAGCAGACAGCGATACTCTGGTCTGGCCAGTCATACAACCAATCAGGCCCATGAACAAAGGGGTGACCATGGCAGTCAGAATTCCAAACATACATGAGAACTTAGACATCCAAACCCAATTCTGCCTTTCAAAGCAAGCTTTTTTATAAAAAGCATTTTGGAAATGTTTTGTCCTTTATTTGCAGTAACAGGATACTCTCCTTTAGGCCACAACCCTTTTAATTCCTTCTCCCTTTACCCTTTGTTCTTTCCTCCTTTGACCTGGAGTCCACAAGCAACTGGTCCCCTACAGTATCCCTAGAGAGGATCAATGTTAAAACTGGCTTAAAGTGAGTGAGACTCACTGGGAGAGGCTACAAAGTGGGAAGAGACAGAAAGAATGAAGATTCTGGCGTGGGTGAGTAAAGGCACTTTTTACCACAGAACCCTATTTAACGTAGAACTTGGCTAATTATACTAATGTAGTTGAAGAAATTCACACAAAAATAAGTCAATTATAACTGAAAAAAGATAACATGCTTTACTATTTACCAGGGCTTCAGACTTCAGGCTTTTTAATATATAAATTCTTGATGAAAATTCCTGGAGAATTATTAAGACATATGATGTAAAAAAAATACTGCAAGGTTTATTTCCTTACTCATTTCTGTGACTACCACCTCCCCTTCCCCCATCCTACTAGCAAGCATGTATATTAACTGTCTATTCTGTTTCAAAGCAGAATTTTCAGTGTTGTTCCATCAGCAACTTTTTTGGAACCATCAATGCTTCAGGGTATCTGCCTTCAAAATGCATACACATGTAATTTAACTTATACTGACTTTATGGCCTGTTTTCAAATCCCCTTATCTTGTGAAAACTTGTATTGATCTATTTTCGTAATTAGTTTTAGTATCCAAAAATCTTAAAGCAGGGGCTTTAATGGTTGTAAAACTCAAGGAACACATGCTAAGTACAGACCTGAAGGCTTTTGATATCTGTTTATAAGTAACTAGTTATAAACTAGATTATTGCTGGTTCATCACATTTTATTCTAAAGTCTTCATAAAATCTTGACTACAACAGGTCTTTCTCACTCTGAAGACAGAGTTGAGTTGACCACTGCTGACCAGTGAGTCAGCTGTAGACGGCAGAAAGCAGACAGCGATACTCTGGTCTGGCCAGTCATACAACCAATCAGGCCCATGAACAAAGGGGTGACCATGGCAGTCAGAATTCCAAACATACATGAGAACTTAGACATCCAAACCCAATTCTGCCTTTCAAAGCAAGCTTTTTTATAAAAAGCATTTTGGAAATGTTTTGTCCTTTATTTGCAGTAACAGGATACTCTCCTTTAGGCCACAACCCTTTTAATTCCTTCTCCCTTTACCCTTTGTTCTTTCCTCCTTTGACCTGGAGTCCACAAGCAACTGGTCCCCTACAGTATCCCTAGAGAGGATCAATGTTAAAACTGGCTTAAAGTGAGTGAGACTCACTGGGAGAGGCTACAAAGTGAAGAGACAGATCACAGTGGATGTGTGTACTGACTCACCAGACATGAATGCAGTGAGTTGTAACTGGTCTCGGTTAGGTGAACATCCCAAGATGCCTACTTCCCACCAAGACTGCATGCCCCTGAATCTGAGTTTGGCATAACTTTTTGAAATAATTAACAGTAAGGATTAGAAACTATTATTGGTTTACCAAGTGTTGAGAAATCATTTCTTTCTCTAACAAGCTGGCGCAGATTCCTTCCTGAGAACTGTGTCAAACTCATTAGTTACTTCAGTTCAGTCGCTCAGGTGTGTCTGACTATGCGACCCCATGGACTGCGGTATGCCAGGCTTTCCTGTCCTTCACCATCTCCTGGAGCCTGTTCAAACTCATGTTTAACCTGAGAAGAGGTACTGTGTAATTGTCTGTATCTAACATTTTTTCATTCACAGCAAGCTCTCAAGAAATACTTAGTTCACTGAAGCAAACAATGAGAAGCTCGGAGCATCACTACTTTTGGGAAGATGATATTAATGCTGCAGAAATACCATGATATATTTAGAATCAAAACAAAATCTTAATAGTCCTGATCAAAGTCTTAGCATATTAATACATATTCAAGAGTTCACTCATAAAGGGCTATAATGAACTATAAAATAATACTCATGAATCCACATAACCTTCCCTTCTAGTTAATTTAAAAATTACAATTTGTATATGATAAAACCTCTCAATAAAGTGCATATAAAGAGAAAATATTTCAACATAATAAAGGCCACAGATGATAAGCCCATTAATACAGTCAATGGTGAAAACCTGAAAACATTTCATCTAAGGTCAGGAACAAGATAATGGTGCCCACATTTTGTTTGTTTGTTTGTTTGTTTGCCTCTAAGTCATCATTTATTTTTCATCCATCTTTATTCTTTGCATTGTGTGGGTCTCCCATCGCAGTGGCCTCTCTTACTGCAGAGCACTGCTCTGGGCACATGCACCTTAGAGCACTGGCTCATAATTGGACACACCGGCCCAGCCGTTTCACAGCATGTGGGATCTTCCCTTTGCACTGCAAGGCAGACTCTTTACCCACTGGACCACCAGGGAAGCCCAGGATGCCCACTTTTATTCAACATAATACTGGAAGTCTTAGCCATAGCAATCAGACAAGGAAAAGAAATAAAAGGAATCCAAATTGGAAAGAGAGAAGTAAAACTCACTGCAAAAAACATGATGCTGTACATGGAAAATCCTAAAACCACCACCAGAAAACTACTAAAAATCATCAAATTGAAATAATTAACAGTAAGGATTAGAAACTATTATTGGTTTACCAAGTGTTGAGAAATCATTTCTTTCTCTAACAAGCTGGCGCAGATTCCTTCCTGAGAACTGTGTCAAACTCATTAGTTACTTCAGTTCAGTCGCTCAGGTGTGTCTGACTATGCGACCCCATGGACTGCGGTATGCCAGGCTTTCCTGTCCTTCACCATCTCCTGGAGCCTGTTCAAACTCATGTTTAACCTGAGAAGAGGTACTGTGTAATTGTCTGTATCTAACATTTTTTCATTCACAGCAAGCTCTCAAGAAATACTTAGTTCACTGAAGCAAACAATGAGAAGCTCGGAGCATCACTACTTTTGGGAAGATGATATTAATGCTGCAGAAATACCATGATATATTTAGAATCAAAACAAAATCTTAATAGTCCTGATCAAAGTCTTAGCATATTAATACATATTCAAGAGTTCACTCATAAAGGGCTATAATGAACTATAAAATAATACTCATGAATCCACATAACCTTCCCTTCTAGTTAATTTAAAAATTACAATTTGTATATGATAAAACCTCTCAATAAAGTGCATATAAAGAGAAAATATTTCAACATAATAAAGGCCACAGATGATAAGCCCATTAATACAGTCAATGGTGAAAACCTGAAAACATTTCATCTAAGGTCAGGAACAAGATAATGGTGCCCACATTTTGTTTGTTTGTTTGTTTGTTTGCCTCTAAGTCATCATTTATTTTTCATCCATCTTTATTCTTTGCATTGTGTGGGTCTCCCATCGCAGTGGCCTCTCTTACTGCAGAGCACTGCTCTGGGCACATGCACCTTAGAGCACTGGCTCATAATTGGACACACCGGCCCAGCCGTTTCACAGCATGTGGGATCTTCCCTTTGCACTGCAAGGCAGACTCTTTACCCACTGGACCACCAGGGAAGCCCAGGATGCCCACTTTTATTCAACATAATACTGGAAGTCTTAGCCATAGCAATCAGACAAGGAAAAGAAATAAAAGGAATCCAAATTGGAAAGAGAGAAGTAAAACTCACTGCAAAAAACATGATGCTGTACATGGAAAATCCTAAAACCACCACCAGAAAACTACTAAAAATCATCAATGAATTTGGTAAAATGGTTGGATACAAACTTAATTTACAGAAATCTATCACATTTTGATACACTAACAATAAACCATCAGAAAGACAAAGTAAGGAAACAATCCCATTTACCAGTTCAGTAAAGAGAATACAATCCCTAGGAATAAACCTACCTAGAGACGGAAAAGATCTGTACTCAGAAAAGTCTAAGACATGGATGAAAGAATCTGAAGATGACACAAATGGAAAGACACATCATGTTCTTAGATTGGAAGAATTATTAATTTGAGCTGAATTATTATTAAAATGATCACACTTCCCAAGAAAATCTGTAAGTCAATGCAATCTCTATCGAAACACCAATGGCATTTTTTGTAGAACTAGAAAAAATGATTTTAATATTTGTACGGAAACACCATACACAGACGACAGCATAGGCAGATTACTCTGAGGTATCATATTTTTTTTGTATCTGTCTCCTAAAGCAAACAAAAGCAAAAACAAATAAATGGGACCTAGGTAAATGTAAAAGTTTTTTTCACAGCAAAGGAAACTCCTGACAACACAGGTAACCTACTGAATGGGAGAAAAATATCTGTAAATGATATGACTGATTAGGGGTTAATATCTAAAAATATAAAAACAGCTCATATAATTTGATATAAAAATGATTTAAAAGTGCACATAAGACTTGATTATTTTTCCAAAGACATACAGATGGCCAACATGCACATGAAAAGATACTCAACATCACAAATCATAAGGAAATGCAAATCAAAATCCCAGTGAGATATCACCTCACACCTCTCAGAATGGTTATTATCAAAAAGACTACAAATAACAAATGTTGGTAAGCATGTGAAGGAAAGGGAACCTTAGTACACAGTTGGTGTGAATGTAAACTGGTGCTGACAGACACTGTGGAAAACAATATCGAAGTTCCTCAGAAAAGTAAAAATAGAATTATCATATGACCCAGAAATTCCACTCCTGGGTATCTATCTGGAAAAAAAAAACCTAATCGGAAAAGATACATGCACTCCCAATGTTCATAGCAGCATTCCATACAATGGCCAAGATATGGAAGCAACCTAAGCGTCCATCAACAGATGAGTGGAGGAAGACTATATAAAGAAAGAAATCCTGCCATTTGCAAAAGGTATTGTGCTGGAAGGTATTATGCTAAGTGAAATAAGTCAGAGAAAGACTTATGTATGTTATCACTTATATGTGAGAAAAAAACCCCAAATGAATGAACGTTAACAAAACTCAGACTCAGATATACAGAACAAACTAGTGGTTACCAGTCAGGTAGAGGGAAAGGGGAAGGACTGCAATAGAGGTAGGGGATTAAGAGGTATAAACTGCTATATAGAAAATACATAAGCAATAAGAATATGTTGTACAGCATAGGGAATATAGCTCATATTTTGCAATAACTTTAAATGAAGTATAATGTACAAAAGTTTTGAATCACAATGTTGCTCATCTGAAACTAATATATTGTATATCAACTATAACGCCACAAACAAAAATTTAATTACAATAACTCAACTTAGATAAACATCACATCTATTTAAGGCACAATTCAACAAATAGTTCCTAAAACCTTATCAGTAATGATCTAGGGTTGGGTTAATGTTTTAGCAACGAGAAATGTGGCTAGTGAACATTTTAAATACAGCCAGTCTTAATTGAGATGGGCTGAAATTAGTGTAAAATATAAACTGAATTTTGAAGATATATTGTAAGAGTAAGAACATAACATATCCCATTAAATACTTTTTATTTTTGATTACTTATTGAAATACAACAATTGAGATTTATTGGAGTAAATGCATTGCTAACATTATTCCCCCTTCATTTTTTAATATATTCTACTAGGAAATTATGTATGTGGCTTCATTGCACGTCTATTGCAACAGCCTTGACCTAAGGTCTATTTTCTATTATAAAGTTATATTTACCTTAAAAATACTCAACAAGACTAATGATAATACTCCAATGCAAGTGCATTATACTCACCTTTTGAATTTTGTACTTTTTCATGTAAGGTATAAATTGGAACAAAAATCCAGGCAAACAGAACAAGAAATAAAGGACCTCATGAACTATGAGCGATCCCCATGTTGCAATCTGGAACTTTGTATAATTATTCAACATATATTTCCAAGCATTTTTAAATGATTCCTGCAGAGGATTCTCAGGCAAAAGTGAATCTACATATTCTACAGCCAAGGATGCTGAACCAAAGATGCTGATGCTTTCATTTGTTGCCATTTTTCAAATCTTTGCAGACAGCCTTATAATTCTGTAGGCAATACTAGTGGTTACCAGAGAAAGACTTATGTATGTTATCACTTATATGTGAGAAAAAAACCCCAAATGAATGAACGTTAACAAAACTCAGACTCAGATATACAGAACAAACTAGTGGTTACCAGTCAGGTAGAGGGAAAGGGGAAGGACTGCAATAGAGGTAGGGGATTAAGAGGTATAAACTGCTATATAGAAAATACATAAGCAATAAGAATATGTTGTACAGCATAGGGAATATAGCTCATATTTTGCAATAACTTTAAATGAAGTATAATGTACAAAAGTTTTGAATCACAATGTTGCTCATCTGAAACTAATATATTGTATATCAACTATAACGCCACAAACAAAAATTTAATTACAATAACTCAACTTAGATAAACATCACATCTATTTAAGGCACAATTCAACAAATAGTTCCTAAAACCTTATCAGTAATGATCTAGGGTTGGGTTAATGTTTTAGCAACGAGAAATGTGGCTAGTGAACATTTTAAATACAGCCAGTCTTAATTGAGATGGGCTGAAATTAGTGTAAAATATAAACTGAATTTTGAAGATATATTGTAAGAGTAAGAACATAACATATCCCATTAAATACTTTTTATTTTTGATTACTTATTGAAATACAACAATTGAGATTTATTGGAGTAAATGCATTGCTAACATTATTCCCCCTTCATTTTTTAATATATTCTACTAGGAAATTATGTATGTGGCTTCATTGCACGTCTATTGCAACAGCCTTGACCTAAGGTCTATTTTCTATTATAAAGTTATATTTACCTTAAAAATACTCAACAAGACTAATGATAATACTCCAATGCAAGTGCATTATACTCACCTTTTGAATTTTGTACTTTTTCATGTAAGGTATAAATTGGAACAAAAATCCAGGCAAACAGAACAAGAAATAAAGGACCTCATGAACTATGAGCGATCCCCATGTTGCAATCTGGAACTTTGTATAATTATTCAACATATATTTCCAAGCATTTTTAAATGATTCCTGCAGAGGATTCTCAGGCAAAAGTGAATCTACATATTCTACAGCCAAGGATGCTGAACCAAAGATGCTGATGCTTTCATTTGTTGCCATTTTTCAAATCTTTGCAGACAGCCTTATAATTCTGTAAATATAAATAAATAAGTAAATAAATAGAAAAGCTAAACAATGAAATTCTAAGAAAACAGTTTTTAAAATACTTCTGATTAATGTTTAAATTACTAAAGGAGTGTCAATCTCTCAGGTCCTAAACTTGTGATTAAAAACACCAGTCTTGCTTTCGGCACTACCCATATGGCGTTGTTCTTGATTCCCATGGTAACTTAAAACGGAAACTTTCACAATGTCTGCAGCCCTTGATGTCCTGCAAATGAAGGAGGAGGATGTCCTCAAATTCATTGCAGCAGGAACCCATTTAGGTGGCACCAACCTGACTTCCAGATGGAACAGTACATCTATAAAAGGAAAAGTGATGGCATCTATGTCACAAATCTGAAAAGAACCTGGGAGAAGCTTCTGTTGGCAGCTTGGGCCACTGTTGCCATTGAAAATCCAGCTGATGTCAGTGTGGTATCCTCCGGGAATACTGGCCAGCGAGCTGTGCTGAAGTTTGTTGCTGCCACGGGAGCCACTCCTACTGCTCGCCGTTTCACTCCAGGAACGTTCACTAACCAGATCCAGTCAGCCTTCAGGGAGCCAAGACTTCTGGTGGTTACTGACCCCAGAGCTGACCACCAGCCTCTCACAGAAGCTTCCTTTGTTAACCTGCCAACCACAGCTCTGTGTAACACAGACTCTCCTCTGTGCTATGTGGACATTGCCATCCTGTCAAACAACAAGGGAGCTCACTCGGTGGGTCTGATGTGGTGAATGCTGGCCCGGAAAGTCCTGTGCATGCATGGCACCATCTCCCAAGAACACCCATGGAGGTCACACCTAATCTCTACTTCTAAGAGATCCTGAAAAGATTAAAAAGGAAGAGCAGGCAGCAGCTGAGAAGGCTGTGACCAAGGAGGAATCTCAGGGCGAATGGACCGCTCCAGCTCCAGAGTTCACTGCTACTCAGCCTGAGGTGGCAGATTGGTCTGAAGTGTGCAGGTGCCTTCTGTGCCTATTCAGCAGTTCCCTACTGAGGACTGGAGTGCTCAGCCTGCCACTGAAGACTGGGCTGCTGCTCCCACCACTCAGGCCACTGAGTGGGTAGGAATAACCACTGAGTGGTCTTAAGCTGTTCTTCCACAAACTCTAAAAGTGGAAATTTGGTGGATGGAAAATAAACCATTTCTAAACAACAACAACAACAAAACGCCAGTCTTCCTGATGTCAGCACTGCCTCCATTTGTAGATAGACTTAAAAGCCACATGTTAATATTCAAGAGCAGCATCTAAAGAATAGTGGATAAGAAGTTTCAAGCCATTTTTAAGGACACTTATCACTGTGGTTCCCAGAAAAACAACTGGAATTTCAAAGAGCAATAGTTTGGTTTAAAGGTGTCACGTAACAATCTATTTAGAAAAAATGTGCCAAATATGACTACATAAAAATTAAGTACTTATAATGGGGAATTTAAAAAAACCATAAATAAAATCAAAGATCAAACAACAAATTGAAAAAAATATTCCACGAATTATGTCAAAGAGTTACAATGAGTGCTTTAGAAAAAGCCTAAAAACCAAATAGAAGAATGACAAAGATCAGTCACAGAACGTTCACAGAGAAATAAATACTACACAAATAAGCAGTTTAATTTGACTCAAATGGAAAATGCATCCTAAAACAAAAAATTGTAAGTTTCAAACTGCACCGAGTACCCAGTAACAATTTGGAGAAACAAGCACCACTGTACATTGTTGATGGGATTAGTGTATGGTCTTTGAAGAAAAATTCACAGTATTTATTATAATTTAAAATGAATACACCTTTGGATCCAAACAACAAGGGAGCTCACTCGGTGGGTCTGATGTGGTGAATGCTGGCCCGGAAAGTCCTGTGCATGCATGGCACCATCTCCCAAGAACACCCATGGAGGTCACACCTAATCTCTACTTCTAAGAGATCCTGAAAAGATTAAAAAGGAAGAGCAGGCAGCAGCTGAGAAGGCTGTGACCAAGGAGGAATCTCAGGGCGAATGGACCGCTCCAGCTCCAGAGTTCACTGCTACTCAGCCTGAGGTGGCAGATTGGTCTGAAGTGTGCAGGTGCCTTCTGTGCCTATTCAGCAGTTCCCTACTGAGGACTGGAGTGCTCAGCCTGCCACTGAAGACTGGGCTGCTGCTCCCACCACTCAGGCCACTGAGTGGGTAGGAATAACCACTGAGTGGTCTTAAGCTGTTCTTCCACAAACTCTAAAAGTGGAAATTTGGTGGATGGAAAATAAACCATTTCTAAACAACAACAACAACAAAACGCCAGTCTTCCTGATGTCAGCACTGCCTCCATTTGTAGATAGACTTAAAAGCCACATGTTAATATTCAAGAGCAGCATCTAAAGAATAGTGGATAAGAAGTTTCAAGCCATTTTTAAGGACACTTATCACTGTGGTTCCCAGAAAAACAACTGGAATTTCAAAGAGCAATAGTTTGGTTTAAAGGTGTCACGTAACAATCTATTTAGAAAAAATGTGCCAAATATGACTACATAAAAATTAAGTACTTATAATGGGGAATTTAAAAAAACCATAAATAAAATCAAAGATCAAACAACAAATTGAAAAAAATATTCCACGAATTATGTCAAAGAGTTACAATGAGTGCTTTAGAAAAAGCCTAAAAACCAAATAGAAGAATGACAAAGATCAGTCACAGAACGTTCACAGAGAAATAAATACTACACAAATAAGCAGTTTAATTTGACTCAAATGGAAAATGCATCCTAAAACAAAAAATTGTAAGTTTCAAACTGCACCGAGTACCCAGTAACAATTTGGAGAAACAAGCACCACTGTACATTGTTGATGGGATTAGTGTATGGTCTTTGAAGAAAAATTCACAGTATTTATTATAATTTAAAATGAATACACCTTTGGATCCAGCAATTTTCTCACTGAAGTGTACTAAGATGAGCACACTAAGACTGAAAGAAGCATTGCTCACAACAGCAAAAACAAAGAGGAAAAAAGTAAAGCAAAATGTTAGGTCCATCAACAAGAAATAAAGTAAATAATTTCTATCAGGTCGTTCCAAAGACACACTGCTGCCAAGAAGGAGGAAGATCTACATGTTCTATAAAGAAAGACAGTCTAAGTGAAACAGCAAATTGCAGAACGTGTAACAAGAGCCCCATTTATCTTTTTGTGAAAAAGTTTTATATTTCATCTATGCACTTTATGTGTATGTACATAGGAGACACAAACATAGAAAATGTACAGAAAATGCATATGCACACATGGTGAGAGGGTTATGAAGAAGAGAAGAATATTTACTTTCCATTTTATACCTCATAATATTTTTTGCATGAGCATATTTTATTTATATAGTAAAAAAAGCTTAATAGGTGCCCAAATTAAAAAAAATAAGAGAAACTTATGAAGAATGTCACTTTCCTAAAAATGTTTACTGATGTCCCTAATTTATGAATTAGGACGGGCTACTCTAAAAAACAAATATATTATGTCTCAAAAGCACTCTTAGTATCATTTAAAATGCTCCCATGCCCTCGAGCTGGGAAGCAGTGCCGCGTAGCCCACTCAACTTTGGCCAACCTTTCCATAACACAGATTTGAACTGTGCAGGCAGGTCCACTTAGACTTGGATTTTTTTCAGTAAACAAACTTGAAAAACTGGGGGAGATTTGTGACAATTTGTAAAAAAAAAGAAAGAAAAAAAAAACCTCACAGATGAACTGCATAGTCTACAAATATAAAAAAAATTAAGAAAAAGGTATGTCATGAATGCATAAAATATTAAAGTGTGGAAGTATTCGTTTCTCAATTCTGTCTTTTGCAATTTCGCGAGAAATACAGAGATGTAGGCAGTCTGTCACAACATCTGTGATAAGAACAATAAATGATTGGAAATATAAAACAGAGAGGCCAAGCTCCTCTGTCTATGGAATTCTCCAGGCAAGAATAGTGGAATGGGCAATCACTCCCTTCTCCAGGAGATCTTCCCAACCCAGGGATCGAACCCAGGTCTCCTGCACTGCAGGCAGATTCTAAATCTAATAATGTTGAACCAACACCATTTATTATCAGTGTGACCTTGAGCAAGTTAAGCAATTTCTCAGAGTCCCAGTTTTATTATCTGAAGAATGTAAAGAATAACAATAACAACTAAATAATGGGAATCTTTTCATGATGTACATGCATATCAAATCATCACAATGTATACTTGAAATATCTTACAATTTTATCAACTGTACCTCAGTAAAGCAGAAAAAAATAAGGACAACATAGTTCTTCTAATGAGTCCAAGAAATATTACATGTGAAGTACTCAACACAGGTGACACATAAGCTAAAAGAAGCTAACAATTGTTAAGTTTTTTAAGCATGCTAAAAGACTTTATACCACACGACTGAGTGACTGAACTGGACATAGGAGAAACAAACATAGAAAATGTACAGAAAATGCATATGCACACATGGTGAGAGGGTTATGAAGAAGAGAAGAATATTTACTTTCCATTTTATACCTCATAATATTTTTTGCATGAGCATATTTTATTTATATAGTAAAAAAAGCTTAATAGGTGCCCAAATTAAAAAAAATAAGAGAAACTTATGAAGAATGTCACTTTCCTAAAAATGTTTACTGATGTCCCTAATTTATGAATTAGGACGGGCTACTCTAAAAAACAAATATATTATGTCTCAAAAGCACTCTTAGTATCATTTAAAATGCTCCCATGCCCTCGAGCTGGGAAGCAGTGCCGCGTAGCCCACTCAACTTTGGCCAACCTTTCCATAACACAGATTTGAACTGTGCAGGCAGGTCCACTTAGACTTGGATTTTTTTCAGTAAACAAACTTGAAAAACTGGGGGAGATTTGTGACAATTTGTAAAAAAAAAGAAAGAAAAAAAAAACCTCACAGATGAACTGCATAGTCTACAAATATAAAAAAAATTAAGAAAAAGGTATGTCATGAATGCATAAAATATTAAAGTGTGGAAGTATTCGTTTCTCAATTCTGTCTTTTGCAATTTCGCGAGAAATACAGAGATGTAGGCAGTCTGTCACAACATCTGTGATAAGAACAATAAATGATTGGAAATATAAAACAGAGAGGCCAAGCTCCTCTGTCTATGGAATTCTCCAGGCAAGAATAGTGGAATGGGCAATCACTCCCTTCTCCAGGAGATCTTCCCAACCCAGGGATCGAACCCAGGTCTCCTGCACTGCAGGCAGATTCTAAATCTAATAATGTTGAACCAACACCATTTATTATCAGTGTGACCTTGAGCAAGTTAAGCAATTTCTCAGAGTCCCAGTTTTATTATCTGAAGAATGTAAAGAATAACAATAACAACTAAATAATGGGAATCTTTTCATGATGTACATGCATATCAAATCATCACAATGTATACTTGAAATATCTTACAATTTTATCAACTGTACCTCAGTAAAGCAGAAAAAAATAAGGACAACATAGTTCTTCTAATGAGTCCAAGAAATATTACATGTGAAGTACTCAACACAGGTGACACATAAGCTAAAAGAAGCTAACAATTGTTAAGTACTCTATATAACACTAACTTCTAAGAGTGTTACATGCTGTCTCTAATTAAAGACTTTATTCCTTACCACACGACTGAGTGACTGAACTGGACAGTTTTAAGATAGGCACTTTTATTACCTCCATTTTACAAATGAAAAACTGAGGTTTAGAAAGATTAAGTAACTTTTCCAAATTACTAACAAAACAAGTGGGGAGCTTGTGCTCTGATCTGTGGTCTAAATAATTAATCACACAATAAATATTATAATAAGAGGGGAATAATTCCCAGTTTACCCAAGTCTCCTGAAAGAGTATTTCATATAGGCTGTCTTCATTTTCACATTTCCAATCAATTCTTTAGCAATTACAATCAGTTTCATATTCTAATGACTGCACTGAATTTACTTTTACTGAATAAAATCAGAAGTTTCCCAGCTGCCATATCCAACAAACATTTTTTTGGAGTTTATTTTATCTGGCTATTCTGGAAAACTTGATACTTCTGACCTTGATATACTCGCCTTTCTTGGTTCTTAGGTATTCACTGATTTACCGTGCAGCTACTATAGCCACTGCTGCTCTCACTTCTGACTTCAAGTCGTAAAATATCGCAAGAAATACAGAGAAGTAAGCAGTCTGTCACAACATCTGTGATAAGAACAATAAATGACTGGAAATATAAAACAGAGAGGCCCGAGAAAGAAGTCCAAGAGAAAGAGGCACCTAAACTCAAACCTGAAGTGTAGGGGGGAGGCAGTTAAATCTAATTTAACTAGATTAAAAGAAAGTAAAGTAGGCGGAATGTAGTTGAGGTGGGAGGTTCTGAGTACAGGAAACGTCAGTTCTAAAGACTCAACCAGAAAATGAGGATACAATACCCTTTTTCTCACTTTAGTAAATGTGCTCTAAGTACAGCTGTTAAGCAATTTCTCAGAGTCCCAGTTTTATTATCTGAAGAATGTAAAGAATAACAATAACAACTAAATAATGGGAATCTTTTCATGATGTACATGCATATCAAATCATCACAATGTATACTTGAAATATCTTACAATTTTATCAACTGTACCTCAGTAAAGCAGAAAAAAATAAGGACAACATAGTTCTTCTAATGAGTCCAAGAAATATTACATGTGAAGTACTCAACACAGGTGACACATAAGCTAAAAGAAGCTAACAATTGTTAAGTACTCTATATAACACTAACTTCTAAGAGTGTTACATGCTGTCTCTAATTAAAGACTTTATTCCTTACCACACGACTGAGTGACTGAACTGGACAGTTTTAAGATAGGCACTTTTATTACCTCCATTTTACAAATGAAAAACTGAGGTTTAGAAAGATTAAGTAACTTTTCCAAATTACTAACAAAACAAGTGGGGAGCTTGTGCTCTGATCTGTGGTCTAAATAATTAATCACACAATAAATATTATAATAAGAGGGGAATAATTCCCAGTTTACCCAAGTCTCCTGAAAGAGTATTTCATATAGGCTGTCTTCATTTTCACATTTCCAATCAATTCTTTAGCAATTACAATCAGTTTCATATTCTAATGACTGCACTGAATTTACTTTTACTGAATAAAATCAGAAGTTTCCCAGCTGCCATATCCAACAAACATTTTTTTGGAGTTTATTTTATCTGGCTATTCTGGAAAACTTGATACTTCTGACCTTGATATACTCGCCTTTCTTGGTTCTTAGGTATTCACTGATTTACCGTGCAGCTACTATAGCCACTGCTGCTCTCACTTCTGACTTCAAGTCGTAAAATATCGCAAGAAATACAGAGAAGTAAGCAGTCTGTCACAACATCTGTGATAAGAACAATAAATGACTGGAAATATAAAACAGAGAGGCCCGAGAAAGAAGTCCAAGAGAAAGAGGCACCTAAACTCAAACCTGAAGTGTAGGGGGGAGGCAGTTAAATCTAATTTAACTAGATTAAAAGAAAGTAAAGTAGGCGGAATGTAGTTGAGGTGGGAGGTTCTGAGTACAGGAAACGTCAGTTCTAAAGACTCAACCAGAAAATGAGGATACAATACTTTCTCCTTTAGTATGTCTCTAGTACAGCTTTAGAGAAAGAAAGGCTCAAGAACTGATGCTGAAGTTTCTCAGAGACTTTAATCCTTTCAACTAGTCTAGATTGCCAGCAGCGATTTTATCTGTTCCCTGTTGTGAGAATATGCTGATATCCTCTCTCTGTCTCTTTAGGCCTCTCTTCTAAACCCAGGTTCTGATTATCCAAGAGTCTATCCGCCATCTCCAATTTAGGGGGTTGGGAAGCATGGTCAACATGTCCAAAAATTCAACCACTGGTCCTTGTATCCTGCCCACATACCTTTAAGCTGGCAAACTGATGCCACTACCTATTTAGTCATCTTGGACAGGATGTTCCAGATCTCTGTCTCTGCTGCCTGGATTAATTCTTCACTTAACGCAATTTAGAGGCTATTAGTTTAATTACCATTCGGTAGTTCACTCTTTAGACTCAAGGGAGGGAAATGGATACACTAATGTCGACTGAACAAAAGCAAAACACAGGAATTAAGAGAGGAGAGGGGAAATAACGAGTGAATTTTCATTTTCTCATCCTTGCACAACTGGGTTGACTGGAGTTCTGCTGCAGTCTCAGACAAAAGAAATCTAGTCGTTTGTGGATCCCCCTAGAAGCTTGCTAGTTTAGCTGACGGAGTCCTGCCAGCTGTGCCCGGCACCTCCAAGTGTGCCTTTCTTAAACCCTCCCTCTAGAACACGAGGCCAGCATTCAAGTAAACAGCAGACAGGGTTCACCCTTTCTGCAGACCCTAACAGTTTCAGGGAGCGCTTCTCCACAGATAAAACATCCATGCTCCTGCTCTCCTCCACTCTCACCTGTTCGCCCCCATCCTCCGTACTAATACATGAAGGCCCGACTGTCCTCCGCTTTGGTTCTCTCTGCCCACGAAATAGCATCTCTTGCCGGCACTGCCCTCTAACCCAACTCCTGTTCACCCTTTCGTACCCTCCTCTGATGCTCTTCCCAATTAAATCTAATTTAACTAGATTAAAAGAAAGTAAAGTAGGCGGAATGTAGTTGAGGTGGGAGGTTCTGAGTACAGGAAACGTCAGTTCTAAAGACTCAACCAGAAAATGAGGATACAATACTTTCTCCTTTAGTATGTCTCTAGTACAGCTTTAGAGAAAGAAAGGCTCAAGAACTGATGCTGAAGTTTCTCAGAGACTTTAATCCTTTCAACTAGTCTAGATTGCCAGCAGCGATTTTATCTGTTCCCTGTTGTGAGAATATGCTGATATCCTCTCTCTGTCTCTTTAGGCCTCTCTTCTAAACCCAGGTTCTGATTATCCAAGAGTCTATCCGCCATCTCCAATTTAGGGGGTTGGGAAGCATGGTCAACATGTCCAAAAATTCAACCACTGGTCCTTGTATCCTGCCCACATACCTTTAAGCTGGCAAACTGATGCCACTACCTATTTAGTCATCTTGGACAGGATGTTCCAGATCTCTGTCTCTGCTGCCTGGATTAATTCTTCACTTAACGCAATTTAGAGGCTATTAGTTTAATTACCATTCGGTAGTTCACTCTTTAGACTCAAGGGAGGGAAATGGATACACTAATGTCGACTGAACAAAAGCAAAACACAGGAATTAAGAGGAGAGGGGAAATAACGAGTGAATTTTCATTTTCTCATCCTTGCACAACTGGGTTGACTGGAGTTCTGCTGCAGTCTCAGACAAAAGAAATCTAGTCGTTTGTGGATCCCCCTAGAAGCTTGCTAGTTTAGCTGACGGAGTCCTGCCAGCTGTGCCCGGCACCTCCAAGTGTGCCTTTCTTAAACCCTCCCTCTAGAACACGAGGCCAGCATTCAAGTAAACAGCAGACAGGGTTCACCCTTTCTGCAGACCCTAACAGTTTCAGGGAGCGCTTCTCCACAGATAAAACATCCATGCTCCTGCTCTCCTCCACTCTCACCTGTTCGCCCCCATCCTCCGTACTAATACATGAAGGCCCGACTGTCCTCCGCTTTGGTTCTCTCTGCCCACGAAATAGCATCTCTTGCCGGCACTGCCCTCTAACCCAACTCCTGTTCACCCTTTCGTACCCTCCTCTGATGCTCTTCCCAATCGCACGCCCCGCCGAGCATACGAACAAATCATGTTTCTTCCTTTTGTAGAGCTCTACTCACTCTGTGTTGTGACCACTGTCTGGTACCGACATTAAGGGATTTCACTCGTTTCCACCCATACCCACCGCCAGGCCCTCCATTCCAACCTCTTTCGGTGGGAGCCGACCAAGGTCTCTCCAACCCGGACCCTCACCTTGCACCGCGCTTAGTCAGCCACCGTCGCCTCCAGTTTCGCTAGGCGCTGCGTCTCGGAAGTCAACGGGTTCCTCCGTCGTTATTGGCTTGCGTGGGCCAGCCCCACCCTCTGAGCACTCTGATTGGCCTACGTAGCTGCCGACATCGTGCGACTCACGCGAACGGAGCACTGTAAGTGAGGCCATTGGCTGCGCAGATGGAGTGAGGCTCGTGAGAGCTAGGCGTCCGGCCAGTAGCCGCGCAGCCAGCCAGGCTAGGCTGACGTAAGGAATCGCCTAGCAACCCGGCTCCGCCCAGCAATCTCGGCCAGCTCCAGGCTCTGAGGCAGTCGGGGAGGGTGTGGGCATTGGGACTATTATGAGACCTATTTTCTCCGGCGCTGGTTTAGCGCAGGTGCGCCCAGAGTTTAGACTTCTTTCTCGCTCCTAGCCTCAGTGTTCTTTGATAACCTCTATATGTACGTAGGAGATGGGGTAACTCTAAACGCAGCGCTAATCCTGCATGGAGGATGGTTAGCCAAGGATTCCGCGGATTTTAGGAGAGACTGAACGCACGGCAGGTGGTACGGACCCTCACAGGGCTTACACTTGCTGCAAGGCTCAGCCTCCTCCCACCCCTACGGGGATGCAGAGGTGTTCATGGATGGGGGTCATCTACGAAATTAAGATTTCGCTTAAGAGAGTCTTTTAAAAGTTGCACAAGGGTACCACTTGGTCTGGTTGAAGGCACTTTCTGTGCAGGAGTTTGTGCAAACATTGTTGCTTCTCATAGCTGTGGTAGGACTGGCTCTCCTGCCTGAAATAACAGGCCAGAGACCATCTGCTTTAGAAAATCCCTTCTTTAGGGATGGCAGTGACCTCGACCCGTTCATCTGTCCTATATCCTGACAGAAAAATCACATTAAATGAATAGAAATGCGATCTGTCCCTTGGGTGCTCAAAGCCCTGTCTTCAAGAGGCCTGTGGTGCCTGGGGTTGATGCTGTGCTGCAGCACCTACGTCTCTTCAGGACTGAAGCAGACTTTCAGCAGCTGGGCATGGGCAAAGAGCCACTTTCCCATGAGGCATTTCTCTTTCCAAGGGGCTGCCTGAGTCCAGTGGCTGGTTGATGCAGGATTGTAAACGTCTAGCCCCTCAACCCAATTTAGAGCTCCTTTAGTTGGCAAGCCTAGCTCCAGAACACTAGCACCCCCTGCCCTATTGGCTGAGGTCGTGGGTGTGACTGCACTGCTGCCTACTCTTCCCTCTGCCCAGTATGCTGCCCTCTGTTAAGGATTGTTAAGAGCGTATGTCATGGGGTCAGGCCTACCAAGCTTTGCCACTCATTAGCAGTGTGCTGTTAGGTAATTTACATCTCGAAAATTTGTCTGTACTTATTAAAATGGATATTATAAAAATGTTATGACAATGTGACTATATATGTAAGTGCTTTTCACACTACCTGGAATACAGTAAGTACTCAGTAATAGTATGTTGGTTATTATCTCTGACTTACAATTATCCTACATTAGAGATACATATATTTTTAATATTAGAGAAGATACACATATGTGAAGGGGTAGAATGATTATTTTAAATCTTGGAGATTTTAAAAACATAGCTATGGCGCCAAAAGAAAACAAAACACAGAAATATGCTCAATTCACTTATTTCTTTTTAGTGAAGAAATGGGAGGTTCAGCGAACTGCAACAATAGTGGTAATTTATTACTTTGCTGACAAGGGTGCACATAGTCAAAGCTATGCTTTTTCCAGTAGTCATGTATGGAGAGAGCTGAACCATAAAAAAAGCTGATCACTGAAAAACTGATGCTTTCAAACTGTGGTGCTGAGATTCTTGAGAGTCCCCTGGACAGCAAAGAGATCAAATCAGTCAATCCTAAAAATCACCCTTTCCTTTAGGAAAAGAACATTGAATAAAATGCGACCCTTCAGGTGCCCTCGACCCGTTCAGCTGTCCTATATCTTGACAGAAAAATCACATTAAATGCATAGAAATGCGATCTGTCCCTTGGGTGCTCAAAGCCCTGTCTTCAAGAGGCCTGTGGTGCCTGGGGTTGATGCTGTGCTGCAGCACCTACGTCTCTTCAGGACTGAAGCAGACTTTCAGCAGCTGGGCATGGGCAAAGAGCCACTTTCCCATGAGGCATTTCTCTTTCCAAGGGGCTGCCTGAGTCCAGTGGCTGGTTGATGCAGGATTGTAAACGTCTAGCCCCTCAACCCAATTTAGAGCTCCTTTAGTTGGCAAGCCTAGCTCCAGAACACTAGCACCCCCTGCCCTATTGGCTGAGGTCGTGGGTGTGACTGCACTGCTGCCTACTCTTCCCTCTGCCCAGTATGCTGCCCTCTGTTAAGGATTGTTAAGAGCGTATGTCATGGGGTCAGGCCTACCAAGCTTTGCCACTCATTAGCAGTGTGCTGTTAGGTAATTTACATCTCGAAAATTTGTCTGTACTTATTAAAATGGATATTATAAAAATGTTATGACAATGTGACTATATATGTAAGTGCTTTTCACACTACCTGGAATACAGTAAGTACTCAGTAATAGTATGTTGGTTATTATCTCTGACTTACAATTATCCTACATTAGAGATACATATATTTTTAATATTAGAGAAGATACACATATGTGAAGGGGTAGAATGATTATTTTAAATCTTGGAGATTTTAAAAACATAGCTATGGCGCCAAAAGAAAACAAAACACAGAAATATGCTCAATTCACTTATTTCTTTTTAGTGAAGAAATGGGAGGTTCAGCGAACTGCAACAATAGTGGTAATTTATTACTTTGCTGACAAGGGTGCACATAGTCAAAGCTATGCTTTTTCCAGTAGTCATGTATGGAGAGAGCTGAACCATAAAAAAAGCTGATCACTGAAAAACTGATGCTTTCAAACTGTGGTGCTGAGATTCTTGAGAGTCCCCTGGACAGCAAAGAGATCAAATCAGTCAATCCTAAAGGAAATCACCCTTTCCTTTAGGAAATCCTAAAGGAAAGCATTCATTGGAAGGATAGATGCTGAAGATGAAGTTCCAGTACTTTGGCCACCTGATGAGCTGACTCATTGGAAAAGACACTGATGCTAGGTAAGATCAAAGGCAAATGGAGAAGGGGGTGGCAGAGGATGAGATGGCTAGATAGCATCACTGATTCAATGGATATGATTCGGGCAAATTTTGGGAGATAGTGGAGGAGAGAGGAGAGCTGGCATGCTGCAGTCCATGTAGTAGAAAAAAGATAAGATTTAACTACCGAACAACAACAACATGGAAAGTCTTCTGTAGTTCAAGCACACTAATATACATCATGTCTTTCAAATTCCACAATAAACTTGGAAATGATAGACATGTTTTTTGTTGTTGTTGCTCAGTTGTGTCTGATTCTTTGAATTATGGAGAAACGGAATTTCAGAAAAACATTTAATTCTGTATCACTGTCTACACTAAAGCTTTTGACTGTGTGGATCACAGAGATGGGAGTACCAGTCCACCTTACCTTGCCTCCTGAGAAATCTGTATGCCGGTCAAGAGGCAACAGAACCAGACATGGAACAACTGACTGGTTCCAAATTGGGAAGAGTACAACATGTCTGTATACGGTCACGCTGCTATTTAACTTATATGCAGAGTACATCATATGAACTTCCGGGTTGGATGAATCACAAGCTGGAATCAGGACTGCTGGGAGAAATATCAACAACCTCAGATATGCAGACGATACCAGTCTAATCGCAGCAAGTGGAGAGGAACTAAAGAGCCTCTTGATGAGGGTGAAAGAGGAGAGTGAAAAAGCTAGCTTGAAACACAATATTAAAAAAGTTAAGGTATAGATACTTCTGTTGCCATTTTAGAGAAGACAAAAGGTCAGAGGTTAAGAAATCTGTTTAAAGTCGCAGCTAGCCACTGACAGAAGGGGATGCAAACTTAGGGCCATCCAACTCCTATACCCATGGGCTCTGCAATGTATTGACACTTCTCTTTGCCTTAGGACTGTGAAGGCAGGGATAGAATGCCAGAAACTTGATTCAAAGTGTGATTTCACTTTCCCATCTAGCCGTCTCTCCAAAATCAGACACAGGCAGCCATATAAGCCAGTAGGAGACAATTCTTTCATGAACAAACTGAAACAGGAGGCAGGCTAATTCATTACATCACTACGTAATATTATGCCACCTCGTCAACAGCTGAGATTATAAATACATGGGTCCTCATGCTATCTACAGGGATGATAATACAAACCAGAGTCCATGGGACAGGAACTGAAAGTATACACAACATTCACCTAAACCCAAATCATCAGTTAAGAAGGTGTACCGCCAAGTGGAGCTTGTAGCAGAGCAGCTTTACAATGAATGCCTTTCATGGATCGAACCTTGAACGCTGCTCATTCCTGGGTGGTTTCCCTGGCAGGATTTCTAAGACTTCTGACCTCTTTTCTGGACAATAACAAACAAGCCAGAAACACTTCTATACACCTGAACAGAACAAAAGACGTTTCAAACTGGAGAGATGAAGACTGGAATGGGAGGAAGGGAAATAAAATCAAAACCTCTAAAATAGTTATGAATCTAGCTCGTGAACCTTGGCAAACTGTTTCATGGTGTAAAAATCTTCTAAGAAAGAAAAGACATTTACGGTATGTAAATTATGTCTCAATAAACCTCTTTTAAAAAGAAAAGACAAAGAGGCATTTAAAGACTGTCACCCTAGACTATATTTTAAGAAAAGCTTTACAAATTTCTAGATCAATCTTTAATTGATGAATTCACAGAGAATTTCACGGAACATTAGTGTTTGGAAGTGATCGGGAATGAGGATACCCTGGTTTTAGTGCCCTTGTCAGAAGCAGCAGTGCTCCAAGTTCATTAGATCCTCAACATGTTTGTTGACTATGGGTGTGCTTGGAGCCACACTAACGCAAAAATCTGTTCCAATGGTGAGCATGGTGAGCACAGGCTTTTTCTTTTCCTGATTAAATTCCTCATAATTTCACTTAAAATGGAAAATTCAACTAAGTTGGTAATAAATGTGATTCTTTGTTTAAATGTGAATACTCTGTTAAAATTTTACAAACACTTCTCTTTGCCTTAGGACTGTGAAGGCAGGGATAGAATGCCAGAAACTTGATTCAAAGTGTGATTTCACTTTCCCATCTAGCCGTCTCTCCAAAATCAGACACAGGCAGCCATATAAGCCAGTAGGAGACAATTCTTTCATGAACAAACTGAAACAGGAGGCAGGCTAATTCATTACATCACTACGTAATATTATGCCACCTCGTCAACAGCTGAGATTATAAATACATGGGTCCTCATGCTATCTACAGGGATGATAATACAAACCAGAGTCCATGGGACAGGAACTGAAAGTATACACAACATTCACCTAAACCCAAATCATCAGTTAAGAAGGTGTACCGCCAAGTGGAGCTTGTAGCAGAGCAGCTTTACAATGAATGCCTTTCATGGATCGAACCTTGAACGCTGCTCATTCCTGGGTGGTTTCCCTGGCAGGATTTCTAAGACTTCTGACCTCTTTTCTGGACAATAACAAACAAGCCAGAAACACTTCTATACACCTGAACAGAACAAAAGACGTTTCAAACTGGAGAGATGAAGACTGGAATGGGAGGAAGGGAAATAAAATCAAAACCTCTAAAATAGTTATGAATCTAGCTCGTGAACCTTGGCAAACTGTTTCATGGTGTAAAAATCTTCTAAGAAAGAAAAGACATTTACGGTATGTAAATTATGTCTCAATAAACCTCTTTTAAAAAAAGAAAAGACAAAGAGGCATTTAAAGACTGTCACCCTAGACTATATTTTAAGAAAAGCTTTACAAATTTCTAGATCAATCTTTAATTGATGAATTCACAGAGAATTTCACGGAACATTAGTGTTTGGAAGTGATCGGGAATGAGGATACCCTGGTTTTAGTGCCCTTGTCAGAAGCAGCAGTGCTCCAAGTTCATTAGATCCTCAACATGTTTGTTGACTATGGGTGTGCTTGGAGCCACACTAACGCAAAAATCTGTTCCAATGGTGAGCATGGTGAGCACAGGCTTTTTCTTTTCCTGATTAAATTCCTCATAATTTCACTTAAAATGGAAAATTCAACTAAGTTGGTAATAAATGTGATTCTTTGTTTAAATGTGAATACTCTGTATTAAACAGAAATTTTATCACAGGTATAATTCTCTTCTCTTACTGGCTGTTCTGGCAAGAGCTCAGGTATACTAACTTTTAAATCCTGAGGAACAGCTATCACATCCCATCACCCCACCCCTCCTGTGTCCAGCACCTCAGTCATCCACCCTACTTATCCAAGTCCGCTTCCTCAATTCCTTCTGTTCAGTATCAAAACCACAATTTCTCCATTGTTTTAGAGTAGATAGTTTTTCTTTGGCTTCCTTTCAGTCCAGTTCTATTTCTTTTATCTTATCTTGTGTCCTGCCCATACTTGGGACAGAAAAATAAAAAACTTTAAATTTTACCAATCCTTGGGAGATGTTTTCCTTTATAGCTAATGCACCTTTTTCTTGCAGAACAGTTTTCAGTGACTTTAGTTCAGTAACTTAACAGACATGCCTTGTAGGTTACTTTGGCAACAAATTTTAAATATGATTTATGAAGCAGAAAATGCAAATTTTTTATAAAAGAATACAAAAAGTGAATAGGCAACTTCCTTAACAGCAAACTAAACAGATAAAAATCAAGGACAACGTGAAACAAATAGTATACAAACTTTTATTCAAAGTTAATTCAAGAAAGACATATTTTCGTCATTTTTTAAAGTAAGATCCATTGAAGATCTCAGAAAAAATTGTATCTGATCAACGCACATGGCTACTCACAGAAAGTTCTCTCTTCTGTTAATAGCAGCTACATTTATACACACAGAAAAAATTCTTAAGACCATGCAAATTCAGCTGAGTTCCAAACATTCATTATATTCATCAAAAACCTGCAGTAATGTTCATGCTGAAATGTTAAGAAAAAAATTTGAAATACACACCAAAACATGACCAAGATTAATCGAAAGAAAATAATAAATAAGCATAATTTATATTTTATTTAAAAAGTTTGGCATCACACATGTATTCAAGTGTGTTACACCATGTTCATTCCTTGAAGTGGCATTTTTAAAGTGTTAAGCATTGGTAAATATCAAAAAATACAACTCTGTTTTACAATGTAGTACTGGCATAATTCAAAGTACTGTGCCAATTATAAATAGTATAATCACGTTTCAAATATCTTTTCAAACATATTTAAAGGAAAGCATATAGACACATATTTATATGCACACTAATATACTCATGTAATCAAACATATTTTATAAAAGCAAACAGTTTTGTCCCTCAACTAGTTTGTATACTTACAGAGTCTAATACCTGTTCAAAGATTTTCAGTTCCTGTGTATACAGATTTTCAAGAGAAGGAATAAAGATGAAATTTAATTTTACAAGAACACATATTACTTTATTCCCCTTCACAAAATAATCCATAGTTATTCAAGGATGACAACTAGTCTGTGTGAAAGCATCTGTTGTCCAAAGACCACAGAATAATATTGCAGTCCAAGTTTCTTATTAAAATTCAGTCAGCTGCTGCTCACTGCAGAAAAAGCCTACACAGTGCATCTACCAAAAATAATCTTCAGTATCTGAGGCCTATAGAGGCTGATGATCTTATCCTCTGCAGAGACTTAAAGTGCAGCCACAAGTGGAGAAGTGCTAGACTCTCAAGTCACTTCAGAAGTAGTTGTTGAAGTCTGCTTCTCATGTGTAAATGCGCTGAAAATGTCCTTTAGGCTCATAATGGTTTATCAATAACTGTGACCCCTGAACAAAGAAATGAAGAAATAAAACTGCAGTCACAGGAAGCCTTTTGTATGTCTAAGAAAATCCTGAACATTTTTTTAATATTATTACTTAAGCAACAGAGACTGAACAGATCATGATGTTTCAAAATCTCTAAGATACTTTAGTATTACTATTATTATTATTATTATTTTTGCCACTTCTATTGGTCTTTCATTCATATAGTTTCATCCATCTTTGTTCTTTGGCCTGTGTGGGCCTCCCATTGCAATGCCACTGGCCGGCATGTGCTCCAAAGCTCCGGCTCGGTAGTTCGACACATCAGTCCAGCTGCTCTGCGGCACGTGGATCTTCCCAGGCCAGGGATCGAATCGGCGCCACCAGCACTGCAAGTCAATGTCCTTACCCACTGGACCACCAGGGAAGCCCTAGTATTACTATTATTTTAATCTAAATGACAATGAAATTCTTTTTAAAAATTATGTACCAAAATCATGTTTGAATATTTAATCCAGAACTCATCTGTTGCTCTTCACAGTTATTATATAACTAAGGGAAAACAATTTTACTCAATAAATAGTAAGACCCACCTAATACTAAAAGGGGCACAAAGAAACTTGTGAGACTGATGAATACTTTTATTATCTTGATTGTGGTGGTGGTTTCATATTTTTATATATAAGTCAAAACTAACAAAATCATTCACTTTATTTATTCTCTGTCAGTTATGTCTCAATAAAGCTGTTTTATAATATTTTATATGATTTTGAGGAATGCTATCCTGGAAGCCTACTACAGTAGGCTTCTATTTCATGTTGTTGTGGATGACACATAAAGTAACAGTGATGGCTAATTAGCATAAATTTCTTTTTTTCTCCACTAGTAAATAAATATTTGAATGCTAATGAAATATTCTAATATTTAAAGCAATATAAATATCTATCACCTTAATAATTAACATGCAACATACAGCTTTAAAGACTCATTATATTTATTAAAGAATATTAACCATTCTTCTTATGAAGAGAATGGACCAAAATGGCATATTATAATTCAATCAGTGCTACGTTTAAAATAATTAGTCTGGAGCCCCATCATCATAATACCATCACATGGAGCCTTGCCAGGGAGATTTTGTACGGCTCAGAACTTCTAGCATGTGTGCTGAGTCAATCATGTTTGACTCTTTGTAACCCCATGGACTATGGCCTGTCAGGCTCCTCTGTTCATGGAATTTCTTCAGGCAATACTGGAATGGGTTGCCATTTCCTCCTCAGGGGATCTTCCTGACTAAGGGATTCACCTTGTGTTTCCTACATTGCAGGCAGATTCTTCACCCACTGAGTCATCAGGGAAGACCCCATATGTTTTACATATTTGAGTAACTGCAGGCTTATTACACAGTGAAATCCATGCTACTGCATATAGATGTAGCTGTATTAAATTATACTATATGATTCAAAGAAAAAATTTCTATGCAAAACTCCAGCTGCTCTGCGGCACGTGGATCTTCCCAGGCCAGGGATCGAATCGGCGCCACCAGCACTGCAAGTCAATGTCCTTACCCACTGGACCACCAGGGAAGCCCTAGTATTACTATTATTTTAATCTAAATGACAATGAAATTCTTTTTAAAAATTATGTACCAAAATCATGTTTGAATATTTAATCCAGAACTCATCTGTTGCTCTTCACAGTTATTATATAACTAAGGGAAAACAATTTTACTCAATAAATAGTAAGACCCACCTAATACTAAAAGGGGCACAAAGAAACTTGTGAGACTGATGAATACTTTTATTATCTTGATTGTGGTGGTGGTTTCATATTTTTATATATAAGTCAAAACTAACAAAATCATTCACTTTATTTATTCTCTGTCAGTTATGTCTCAATAAAGCTGTTTTATAATATTTTATATGATTTTGAGGAATGCTATCCTGGAAGCCTACTACAGTAGGCTTCTATTTCATGTTGTTGTGGATGACACATAAAGTAACAGTGATGGCTAATTAGCATAAATTTCTTTTTTTCTCCACTAGTAAATAAATATTTGAATGCTAATGAAATATTCTAATATTTAAAGCAATATAAATATCTATCACCTTAATAATTAACATGCAACATACAGCTTTAAAGACTCATTATATTTATTAAAGAATATTAACCATTCTTCTTATGAAGAGAATGGACCAAAATGGCATATTATAATTCAATCAGTGCTACGTTTAAAATAATTAGTCTGGAGCCCCATCATCATAATACCATCACATGGAGCCTTGCCAGGGAGATTTTGTACGGCTCAGAACTTCTAGCATGTGTGCTGAGTCAATCATGTTTGACTCTTTGTAACCCCATGGACTATGGCCTGTCAGGCTCCTCTGTTCATGGAATTTCTTCAGGCAATACTGGAATGGGTTGCCATTTCCTCCTCCAGGGGGATCTTCCTGACTAAGGGATTGAACTTGTGTTTCCTACATTGCAGGCAGATTCTTCACCCACTGAGTCATCAGGGAAGACCCCATATCTTTTACATATTTGAGTAACTGAAGGCTTATTACACAGTGAAATCCATGCTACTGCATATAGATGTAGCTGTATTAAATTATACTATATGATTCTACAATGGAAAGATTTGTAATTATAAATACAAATGACAATAGAATGCCAAAAAATACTAATGTTTTATTTTAGAATACACATATCTGATGTTTACTATTTTGAGAATAAGAAATAAGATATACTTTGAGAAAAGACTTTCTTCTTATATGAGAAAAACATTCTTAATGTAAAAATCATAATGATGTAATTCTTTTTTACTACAATAGAAGACTGTAAGAAAACTGAACAATCATTACCTGCATAACTTCTCCCTGTGCTCATACAAGATGACACAAGTGTCCATTTATCAGTTGTTGGGTTATAATATTCTACTGATGCCAAGTTACAGGAACCATCATCCCCTCCAACTACGTATAACAGACCATTAACTGCACAGACTCCTTTAAAAAAATTACACACAGAGAAAACAATTATTTAAAAAATTTAAATGACTATAAATGTTCCTGAACTTGTCTGGTGAAGTGATTCAGGTACGTTTACTTCCTTGAAAAAGGCAAGAAGAGAAGATAGGGGAACAAGAGAATTCCTTTATATGTGAGGAATTTCTCTAATACCAACTGTAAGCTCCTAATCATGCTGCTATACAGCAGTTAGTCTCTATATGTGTTATTTCATTTAACCTTCACAATAACCTTATTTAATAGGTTAGCAACTCTCTTATTCCCCATTTTATTAAAAACAACAGAAAACTGAAAGTCAAGCAAGTTTAGTAATTCTCCCAAAGTCAGCTTCTAAGGCAACCTTAAAAAAAAAGAATATTTATAGAAGGTAAAAATGATTTAGAATCTTTATTATTATACTGACTGGCTAATCATTTTATCTCCTTTAAAGAGTAAACAGCATTCTCTTTGAACCCGTCATGGTAAGGACCCCAGGCTCCTCTGTTCATGGAATTTCTTCAGGCAATACTGGAATGGGTTGCCATTTCCTCCTCAGGGGATCTTCCTGACTAAGGGATTGAACTTGTGTTTCCTACATTGCAGGCAGATTCTTCACCCACTGAGTCATCAGGGAAGACCCCATATCTTTTACATATTTGAGTAACTGAAGGCTTATTACACAGTGAAATCCATGCTACTGCATATAGATGTAGCTGTATTAAATTATACTATATGATTCTACAATGGAAAGATTTGTAATTATAAATACAAATGACAATAGAATGCCAAAAAATACTAATGTTTTATTTTAGAATACACATATCTGATGTTTACTATTTTGAGAATAAGAAATAAGATATACTTTGAGAAAAGACTTTCTTCTTATATGAGAAAAACATTCTTAATGTAAAAATCATAATGATGTAATTCTTTTTTACTACAATAGAAGACTGTAAGAAAACTGAACAATCATTACCTGCATAACTTCTCCCTGTGCTCATACAAGATGACACAAGTGTCCATTTATCAGTTGTTGGGTTATAATATTCTACTGATGCCAAGTTACAGGAACCATCATCCCCTCCAACTCATTATAACAGACCATTAACTGCACAGACTCCTTTAAAAAAATTACACACAGAGAAAACAATTATTTAAAAAATTTAAATGACTATAAATGTTCCTGAACTTGTCTGGTGAAGTGATTCAGGTACGTTTACTTCCTTGAAAAAGGCAAGAAGAGAAGATAGGGGAACAAGAGAATTCCTTTATATGTGAGGAATTTCTCTAATACCAACTGTAAGCTCCTAATCATGCTGCTATACAGCAGTTAGTCTCTATATGTGTTATTTCATTTAACCTTCACAATAACCTTATTTAATAGGTTAGCAACTCTCTTATTCCCCATTTTATTAAAAACAACAGAAAACTGAAAGTCAAGCAAGTTTAGTAATTCTCCCAAAGTCAGCTTCTAAGGCAACCTTAAAAAAAAAGAAAAAAAAAATATTTATAGAAGGTAAAAATGATTTAGAATCTTTATTATTATACTGACTGGCTAATCATTTTATCTCCTTTAAAGAGTAAACAGCATTATTTATTTCATTATTATGAGAATAATGGATTTTTTCTCTTTTGGAAAAATTCAAAACGTCTAGAGAATATAAAGAAGAAAAGACCATCACTAATACATACCACTTAGAATTCTGATCATTGAAATTCTGGTTCTTTTCTATGCATATATTCTCAGATACTCCTTTTTTAACCCCAAAGTAGCAAACACTATATATGGCTACTTTTTGCATACTCGCACCAAACAATATATACCAGGATATTTCCCCAAGTTAGTAAATAGAGATCTATATAATTTTAATAGGTGCATAGTATTCTATGTATAATACCATAATTCATTTGTCTTTTGCTGACGAATTTTAAGTTAGTTTCAGCTTTCTTTGCTCTTATGAATGATGTTACAATGAATAACTCCTCTTGAATATTTTACATACTTGTGCAACAAAAGAAAACTGCTGCATAAAAAAATAAACACCTTTTAAAAGTTCTTTATTTCAATTTATTTTTTAAAGCATATTTAATTTTAAACAAATTTCAGACTTTTTAACTAGTATTAGATGGCATCAAAACATTCAGAAGGATGCTGCCCACACACAAGCCTCTTTATAGAGTTTTGGTTTTTTTTTTTGACCTTTATTTTATTTTTAACTTTTACAGAGTTTTGTTGTTTACAGATATGTATGTTCTCAGACTAGTCATATGTATATCCCTCCCCCTCTTTATAGAGTTTTGCCAACACAATCAATAGTTGTTTCAATACAAGAAAATAATGAGCTCAAATCTCTATATAGCATTTAAAAGCAATAGTAGCTTCTGTGCAAATGCAGATCTTCTTTACTCAAACTCCATTGGGTCTATGGGAGTCTTCTGACAGGAAGCAAACACTTATCATTTTAAAGTAGTTCAAACACTTGAAAAGCAAGAGCAGGATGACAATAGCTCTATATACACAAATTACCTTATTCTTCTGGCTAGAAGAAATGAGCTAATCTTGATTTGAAAATAAAACAAAGGTAAAGAAAAGGTAAGACTAGAATAACCTTTAGGAAAATAACAGTGAAAGTTCAAACTGCAAATAAATTTCCTAACTCAGGAAACATATACACATATGGTTTCTAAGTTCACATGGATTTGTGGGGTTTACTATTAATAGTTTTGGACTATCCATAGCTGAGACAGTTGTAGTACTTCACCTAGTACAACTGACTGGATGAGGTACAAGGTCAAGTAAATTAATTATATATTTTGTTCTGACTAGTGAGTTCTTGCAGTCCCCTACAGATTCTCCCTTAGTGATCACACTTAAAGTAAAGAGAATTTTTTTTTTTTTTAATTTTTATTTATTTATTTATTTTTGGGAGGGGGTCGGGTTGGGGAGGGAGGGGAGCGGGCGGGCCACTTCTATTGGTCTTTCATTTCTTTATTTTCATCCGTCTTTGTTCTTTGGCTCCTGTGGGCCTCCCATCGCGGTGGCGTCTATCGTTGCAGAGCACCGGCTCTGGGCGCATGCGCTCCAGAGCTCTGGCTCGGTGATTGGACACATCAGTCCAGCCGCTCCGCGGCACGTGGGATCTTCCCAGGCCAGGGATCAAACTGGCGACCCTTGCACTGCAAGGCGGTGTCCTTACCCACTGGACCACCAGGGGAAGCCCAGTAAAGAGAAATTAAGAACAGCATTTCTCGGGGGATGGAGGGTGCATGGTGCAACATCATTATGGTACACAGTGAACTGAAGAATCACCAGGATTATTTTGGATTATGGGACCTGGCACAAAACAATGGCATTTTTAAGAATATGAGCATTTTCCAAAACAACTACCTTGCTATCCTGAATCTATTTTCCATTTCTATTTCTCTCCCATGGATCTTCTTTTTAAGGAAGTAATTCCCTGATCTTGAAGACCTGAGCTTTCTTAAAATTACTGTTGTTGTTGTTTTAGCTTTTCCATTCTCTAGAAACTCTGAACTGTATTAAACTGTGGTTGCCTTTTCTAGGTTTCCCCTCCAGATTCAGATAAACAACTATGTTTCTAATCTGGTATAAATATTTACTCTAGGCTAAGTTCCTGGAGACTGGGCTCCAAAATGTGATACAGGTAGACATGCAAAAATGTCTCTGGCATGAATGAATGAATTCAAGTATCAAAGAGAGTTCTTTTTCTAATTTAGAGTTTTTATTCATCTCCAAAATGTAAACTCTGACAGAAATTGTAAGTTAACAGAATGATCGTATCAAATGCTATGCTCCATACCATGCTTGACATTCACTACATAGGGTTACTGTCAAAGTTCCTGCCTTTAAAGAGCTAGTCTATTAGAAACTCAGATCAGTAAAAGAAAAATGGAAATACACAGTGATACTAGTAAAACTTTGAATAAAATTCAATGCAAATTTCATAGTCTTAAACTGGACAGATACCTGCATTTCTTCTGCACATATTCATATCTGCAACCTGTCTCCACGTGTTGGTGGCAGGATCATATACTTCAACACTTTTTCGTACTAAAGGGCCATCATGACCCCCTACAGCATACAATAAGTTGTTTAACACACCAACACCTATAAAACACAAAGAAACAAACTATAGTAGAGTAAAAGGGACAGGAAATTTATAACATTTTATGGTTTATTCAAATGACTTGTAAATAGAACTGAAATTATTCATACTAAAAATCAATATTAAAGCATTCAACCTAAGAAATGGAAATAAACAATTATAAATGAGAATCTTAGTAAGAACTATTGTTCTTATTGTCAAATACAATAAAAATAATATGTAAGTGAAAGCACAGAGAGGGAAGTCCTTTACAACATAATCTTTTTGAAAAAATTTTCATGATAAAATCAGTATTATAGCATAAAACCTCTAAGAAATGAATATGAAGGGAGTTTATTATTAAGCAATTTCTCTAACAAGATTTTAAAACAAAACCTAAAAGTAATGCCAAACATTATGAATGATTAAATGAAACAGAGAAGCCTTTAATATAGCACCTCAGAAATTTTCGAAGTGAATTTAAGTGCAGCTACCTACCACTCTACCTGTAAGAAAGACATTCTGTCACTAAAGCAAAAGAATTTAATCCTTTTAAACTGAACTGTATTAAACTGTGGTTGTTTTAGGTTTCCTCCAGATTCAGATAAACAACTATGTTTCTAATCTGGTATAAATATTTACTCTAGGCTAAGTTCCTGGAGACTGGGCTCCAAAATGTGATACAGGTAGACATGCAAAAATGTCTCTGGCATGAATGAATGAATTCAAGTATCAAAGAGAGTTCTTTTTCTAATTTAGAGTTTTTATTCATCTCCAAAATGTAAACTCTGACAGAAATTGTAAGTTAACAGAATGATCGTATCAAATGCTATGCTCCATACCATGCTTGACATTCACTACATAGGGTTACTGTCAAAGTTCCTGCCTTTAAAGAGCTAGTCTATTAGAAACTCAGATCAGTAAAAGAAAAATGGAAATACACAGTGATACTAGTAAAACTTTGAATAAAATTCAATGCAAATTTCATAGTCTTAAACTGGACAGATACCTGCATTTCTTCTGCACATATTCATATCTGCAACCTGTCTCCACGTGTTGGTGGCAGGATCATATACTTCAACACTTTTTCGTACTAAAGGGCCATCATGACCCCCTACAGCATACAATAAGTTGTTTAACACACCAACACCTATAAAACACAAAGAAACAAACTATAGTAGAGTAAAAGGGACAGGAAATTTATAACATTTTATGGTTTATTCAAATGACTTGTAAATAGAACTGAAATTATTCATACTAAAAATCAATATTAAAGCATTCAACCTAAGAAATGGAAATAAACAATTATAAATGAGAATCTTAGTAAGAACTATTGTTCTTATTGTCAAATACAATAAAAATAATATGTAAGTGAAAGCACAGAGAGGGAAGTCCTTTACAACATAATCTTTTTGAAAAAATTTTCATGATAAAATCAGTATTATAGCATAAAACCTCTAAGAAATGAATATGAAGGGAGTTTATTATTAAGCAATTTCTCTAACAAGATTTTAAAACAAAAACCTAAAAGTAATGCCAAACATTATGAATGATTAAATGAAACAGAGAAGCCTTTAATATAGCACCTCAGAAATTTTACGAAGTGAATTTAAGTGCAGCTACCTACCACTCTACCTGTAAAACGCAAAAGACATTTTAACAGTGTCACTAGAATCAGTATATACTTTCTGATAATACAGAGATGTCATCATTTCACTTGCTTAACTCTTTCCCATCGTTTCTGTGTCTCAATTGCAAACTGAGGTTCCTGTTTACCCGCTCCACTCCGTCGAGTGCTCATTTCTGCTATATAGGTCCACTCGTTTGTCGTGGCACTGTAGCATTCCACGGTGCTGAGACACTGGCGGGATGCTCCATCATAACCCCCGACAGCATAGAGCAGACCTAACCGTGGAATCACAAAGAAAGCCAAATTCATAAACAGCTAATTTTCCAAGTCAGGAAATACTACATTTTCCTCCATGATAGCAGAGTATACCTTTAAAGTAATTACTGATTTTTATGAACCATTTAAAATATTGCCTAATGGTGATAGGTGGCATTACCAAATCACATTATGAAGATCTGCAGATTGTATATGATATTAATTTAACACTTTCATCAATAATCTGACTGATAGAACAGAAAGTACACTCACTATACCTTTACATAACACCATTTGGTAAGTGAACAACATCCTAGAAAATCAAATTAAATATAAAAGTTATCTTGTGTGTATGTGCTCAGTTGTGTCTGACTCTTCAACCCCATGGACTATAGCCCACCACACTCCTCTGTTCATGAGATTTCCCAAGAATACTGGAGTGGGTTGCCACTTAAAAAAAAGTTAAACTAGGAATTAGTAAAGTATATATATATATATATATGTGTGTATATATATATATATACACACACAAAAAGAATTAGTAAAGTATACAATGAAATATTATCTGTCAATAAAAAGAAATTAAGCACTAGTAAATGCTACAGCATGAACGAATCTTGAACATTATGCCAAGTCAAAGAAGTCAGTCACAAAAGGAACACTTGCTGTATGATTTCATTATGAGATGTCCATAAGTGGAAAATTTATATGAGATAGAAAAACATAGAAGTGATTATCAAGGGCTGGAAGGATGGGGGTGATAGCCAAGGGCAACAGGGGTGCTTTTGGGGGTAATAAAAGTGTTCTAAAATGAATTATTATGACAGATGCACACCAACTTGTACCCTTTAACGAGTGAATTGTATTGCATGTGAATTCTATTTCAATAAAGTTGGTCCAAAAAAAGTCAGTGCAGAAGATTACACCCACCACAGGGAGGGATGTGGGAACCCATAAATTTGCCCAGCCAGCAGAAAAAACTCAGTGCTCATTTCTGCTATATAGGTCCACTCGTTTGTCGTGGCACTGTAGCATTCCACGGTGCTGAGACACTGGCGGGATGCTCCATCATAACCCCCGACAGCATAGAGCAGACCTAACCGTGGAATCACAAAGAAAGCCAAATTCATAAACAGCTAATTTTCCAAGTCAGGAAATACTACATTTTCCTCCATGATAGCAGAGTATACCTTTAAAGTAATTACTGATTTTTATGAACCATTTAAAATATTGCCTAATGGTGATAGGTGGCATTACCAAATCACATTATGAAGATCTGCAGATTGTATATGATATTAATTTAACACTTTCATCAATAATCTGACTGATAGAACAGAAAGTACACTCACTATACCTTTACATAACACCATTTGGTAAGTGAACAACATCCTAGAAAATCAAATTAAATATAAAAGTTATCTTGTGTGTATGTGCTCAGTTGTGTCTGACTCTTCAACCCCATGGACTATAGCCCACCACACTCCTCTGTTCATGAGATTTCCCAAGAATACTGGAGTGGGTTGCCACTTAAAAAAAAGTTAAACTAGGAATTAGTAAAGTATATATATATATATATATATATGTGTGTATATATATATATATACACACACAAAAAGAATTAGTAAAGTATACAATGAAATATTATCTGTCAATAAAAAGAAATTAAGCACTAGTAAATGCTACAGCATGAACGAATCTTGAACATTATGCCAAGTCAAAGAAGTCAGTCACAAAAGGAACACTTGCTGTATGATTTCATTATGAGATGTCCATAAGTGGAAAATTTATATGAGATAGAAAAACATAGAAGTGATTATCAAGGGCTGGAAGGATGGGGGTGATAGCCAAGGGCAACAGGGGTGCTTTTGGGGGTAATAAAAGTGTTCTAAAATGAATTATTATGACAGATGCACACCAACTTGTACCCTTTAACGAGTGAATTGTATTGCATGTGAATTCTATTTCAATAAAGTTGGTCCAAAAAAAGTCAGTGCAGAAGATTACACCCACCACAGGGAGGGATGTGGGAACCCATAAATTTGCCCAGCCAGCAGAAAAAACTCATATTTACAGCCTTTATTAAACTACCTTGGGGGACAAAATAGGATATAAATAAATAATTATGGCAACCAATCCATTAAATGTTCAACAGCCCTTTTCCAGATGTAAAATTTCATACTCATGCCATCTGGTTTGCTCTCCAAATGATTATATTAAGATTAGCTAAGAATTTTATATAGGGTACACTGAAAGAGTGAGAAGAAGAGAGAGAGAGGCAATGGAGAACAGAGGGCAGGGAAAAAAAGATAACTAATATTTTATAATAATCACTCTATCTTTTCCTTTTTAAATCATCATTTGCTTGCCCATTTAGAAAACTGAATCTGGGTTACTGGAAGAACCACTCTTAACCACTAGGAAGTTGCCCGCACCTCCAACAACACCGACACCCACACTGCTTCTCCTTGTGTTCATGGGAGCCACATGGAACCACTCATTAGACTTGATGTTGTATGCTTCCACGGAGGACAGCCCTGTAATGAACAAAGCACAGCCACTTCATCTCCTCCTCAGGTTCTTTACATATATTAGGGAAAACACTTCAGCTGCATTAAAATGGCCTAACATCCAATTATATGATGAAGAATAGTTTCTTTTCCAGAGAACACTTATACAAGCTACTGACATTCACTGGCTTTTTAAACCTGAGAAGATGACTGATACTGAAGCATAAGAAAGAAAATTGATATACTCAGCACTTCTAGCGTCATTTAAAGGAATTCTGGATGGCAATTCTAATCTTATCTTCATAATACCTGTTAAAACACTCAAATGTTTCCTAATTTTGCCAGGCCGTGTTCCATAAATGTGACTGGTATGCTAATTCTAACAGCAATTTAGAAAAGATGAAAGAAAATTGCCTGTACTCCCGTCAAAGCCTCCCACAGCATATAACAGTCCATTCAACACAGCAGCTCCCAGAGTGCTTCTCCGGTCTCGCATGTTAGCAACACTGGTCCACTGATCTTTCACGGGGTCATAAGAATCCACAGTGCGCACCCTCAAGGAACCATTAAAACCACCAACAGCAAAAACGAGGCCGGCCATGTAGACCATCCCTGCAAAAGAAACAGCAGTTCATGATGAGTGTACAATCCAACTGCTACCACCATGGAAAGACTGGATTCCAAACGGTCTACAGTTGTTGTCCTTAAGTTTCCCTAAGGAGAAGCCTGCCTTAATAGGTCCTAAGAAATACTATTCATTAGTGAGAATATAGAACAACTACACTGTGCTCTTTTCTGCTACTGAAAAATGCAATGGCATAGGCTGAGGTACTACTTTGACTCTTGGCTTTTTCAAAGTCATATACAGACTTAAACAATGAGCCAGTATTTTCCAACTAGTTGAACCTGAACATCTGTATACTAAATTTGCATAATGTGTTCCTAGTTTATCATGTCAGTGAGCTAAATCTGGTGTTGGTAAATTACAGCCAGTAGGCCATTTCAGCAGAAGCTCACTAAGCGGAGAATGATGTTTACACTTTTAAATGGCTGAAAGGCAATCAAGAAAGAAGAGTATTTTGTGACACGTAAAAAGTTACGTAAGATTAAGATTAAAATTTCAGTGCCCATAAATAAAGCTTTATTGGAACACAGCTCTAGCTGTTCATCATGCTGCTTTCAACTATGGTGGCACTTAAGTATCTGTAACAAAGATCATATAACCCATAAAGCCACAAATACTCTCTGGTCCTTTAAGAAAAAATTTGCTGGTCCCTGGGCTATTAAGATGTTGGGGGTGGGGGTGGGGGCTGTAGATGGAGAAACTAAATTGCAGACTCTGGACTTCTTCACTTTTTCACCTCCCCAAGATTTTGCATGCTACTGTCTACTCTTCTTTCTTTCTTTTTTTTTTTAAAGAGTCTACTCTTCTAAGAAGTTCCTCTTCAAGTTGCAAATCCCAGTGAAAATTCCATATTCTCATGAGGTCTTCCCCAAACCACTAATCCTTGAGGGATTACCATTAACTCCTGAACCTCTATAGCAAATAACATCTATTTTAAGGTTAATAAATTGTACATACTTTGCAATATTATTACAAAACATTCTTCAAAATACTTGACCAAGTGCTCTTCATAGGAATCAAGAGGGGGCCTTCCCTGGTAGCTCAGTGGTAAAGAGCTCACCTGACAACACAGGGGACAGGGGTTTGATCTCTGATCCGGGAAGATCCCACATGCTACAGAGCAATTAAGCCTGTGAGCCACAACTATTGAGCCTGAGCTCTAGAGCCTCAGAACTGCAACTATGGAGCCCATGGGCCACAACTATTGAAGCCCCTGTGCCCTAGAGCCTGAGTTCCACAACAAGAGAAGTCGCTGCAACAAGAAGCCTGCTCACCTCAACTAGAGAGTAACTCACTGCTTGCAACTAGAGAAGAGCCTACAACAGCAGTGAAAACCCAGAATGGCCAAAAATAAATAAATAAAATTTAAAAAAAAGAATCAAGGGTATGAAAATAAAGAAAGACTATGGAACTGTCACAGGTCAGAAGAGACTAAGAAGACATGACAACTAAATGCAATATAACGAGAATCAGGATGGCAGACTAGAAGGACATGGAGCCCCCCTCACCTGTAATTACATCAAACACATGTGGAACAATTCTCACAGAAAGCCAACTGGAAACTGGCAGGAGATCTCTCTTACAATCAAAGCTGTAAGAAATATCTTCATGTAATGAAGCAGGATGGGAGAAAAGGCATTCAGGACATGCCTGGCACTACTGGGAGGAAATGGTAAAGGAGGGACAGTCTACATGGGCAGGACCTCGCCCCCAGGAGCCCCCTTGCCTGCTCGGAGATCTGCCAGGACAGAGAGAGGGGCTGAAGTGTTACAGACATAGGTTCTTAGACTCTTAAAGCAATAAAAATTGATAAGAGGCCAGATCAGAAATTCAGGCAAGCCTTTACTGGGATTTGTGCTTAGCAAGAGAGAGCGAGAATAAGTAACAGGTTCCCTTGCTCACTCCCTGAGGAGAGCTGATTTCTTAAATGTGATGATGAGGGCGGATTGGTGTACTGGGGCAGGCAACATGGCTTAGATGGGCTGCCCACCCCTTGGAGGTCATGTGTGCAGGACCCAGCTTTTGCACCCAGCAGGTCAGAAGTGGCAATTATGTTTTGGCCTTGTTCGTAAGTGCCCTAACTACACATGTGTGAAGCGCAGGCCTTTAGAGTTTCCTTACATTCTCTTGCTAAAGGTGTTTGTCCAGGCATAACAACTGTAGTAAAGGACTCCATGTCCCAGGTCCCAGCCTGTCTCAGAGAGGCCTGGTCTCTGCTCTCGAGGAGCGTGTGGGTGCTGGTTTACTACCAATCAGAGCACAGAGACATGAGATGATCACTGCAAACTCACCATGATTTCCAGTCTGAAATGCATGATGGGTGGGGATACTACCATGCACAGTGGCTAGATGCTGAATCTTGAGTAGACAGGGCCAGGAAAAGGACTTGGTTTATCTGCATTGAGACAGTTTACAGGGCCTTGAATATGGCCTTATCAAACCTCAGAGCCTGCTGTCATTCACACCACAGGGCCAGGGCCAGCCAAAACAGACACTGTTGGTACACACACTGGGTAACACCACAGAAACAAGATTCCTTTTCTGGGTGGAATACTCTGGTTCTGCCCATCTGACATTAAAACTTAGAGCCAGATTCTGGGAGAGGACTGTCACATATAGCCATCTTGACTCCTGCAGCCACAGTACCTTGGTCCCTAACACCAACCCACTCCACACCACATCACAGCCTAATAATAGAGCTGGGATGAACACCATGGAGAAAGACACATGATCATGGGCTACTTGTGGGCAGAACCACAGATGACTGCACAGGGACGTACAGGTTCACTGTGACCATATGGTCCTCACTTGCTTCTAGAGCTCACCTTTGGGACAGAGCAAGGCCAATGGATACATCGAACTTGAGACTCAGACCTTCTACTCAAACAACTAGGGGTAGGTTCCATCCCTGACAAAGCACTGACAGCCACAAAGAAAAGAGGAGGCCCGATTCAACATCTAGAACAGGTTCTAGGCACAACAACTCCAATTACATCCTCTTACTAAGGGGTAATAGCCAGCACATCCTAAGGAAAGATGTAACTGGCATACAGACCAGAAACAGACTCCACACCAAAAATATTAGGCTTACATAGTCTACACAGGCATTTGAGAGATCTCTGTATGCATGCTTAGTCAAGTCTGACTCTTTGTGATCCCATGGACTATAACCCACCAGGCTCCTCTGTCCATGGCATTTCCCAGGCAAGAATACTGCAGTGGGTTGCCAGTTCCTTCTCCAGAGGATTTCCCAACACAGGGATGCATTTTTCAGATTCTTTACTCCATGTCCCAGGTCCCAGCCTGTCTCAGAGAGGCCTGGTCTCTGCTCTCGAGGAGCGTGTGGGTGCTGGTTTACTACCAATCAGAGCACAGAGACATGAGATGATCACTGCAAACTCACCATGATTTCCAGTCTGAAATGCATGATGGGTGGGGATACTACCATGCACAGTGGCTAGATGCTGAATCTTGAGTAGACAGGGCCAGGAAAAGGACTTGGTTTATCTGCATTGAGACAGTTTACAGGGCCTTGAATATGGCCTTATCAAACCTCAGAGCCTGCTGTCATTCACACCACAGGGCCAGGGCCAGCCAAAACAGACACTGTTGGTACACACACTGGGTAACACCACAGAAACAAGATTCCTTTTCTGGGTGGAATACTCTGGTTCTGCCCATCTGACATTAAAACTTAGAGCCAGATTCTGGGAGAGGACTGTCACATATAGCCATCTTGACTCCTGCAGCCACAGTACCTTGGTCCCTAACACCAACCCACTCCACACCACATCACAGCCTAATAATAGAGCTGGGATGAACACCATGGAGAAAGACACATGATCATGGGCTACTTGTGGGCAGAACCACAGATGACTGCACAGGGACGTACAGGTTCACTGTGACCATATGGTCCTCACTTGCTTCTAGAGCTCACCTTTGGGACAGAGCAAGGCCAATGGATACATCGAACTTGAGACTCAGACCTTCTACTCAAACAACTAGGGGTAGGTTCCATCCCTGACAAAGCACTGACAGCCACAAAGAAAAGAGGAGGCCCGATTCAACATCTAGAACAGGTTCTAGGCACAACAACTCCAATTACATCCTCTTACTAAGGGGTAATAGCCAGCACATCCTAAGGAAAGATGTAACTGGCATACAGACCAGAAACAGACTCCACACCAAAAATATTAGGCTTACATAGTCTACACAGGCATTTGAGAGATCTCTGTATGCATGCTTAGTCAAGTCTGACTCTTTGTGATCCCATGGACTATAACCCACCAGGCTCCTCTGTCCATGGCATTTCCCAGGCAAGAATACTGCAGTGGGTTGCCAGTTCCTTCTCCAGAGGATTTCCCAACACAGGGATCAAGCCAGCACCTCCTGTGTCTGCGGCATTTCAGCCAGATTCTTTACTCACTGAGCCATCACCCAGGGATGCTCCCACATAAAAATAGCCCTTCAAGGCCACAATAGATAACTGTTTCTCCTGCATTCATAGAGGCAAAGTTAAGTTAAATGAGAAAGGAGAGGAACTACTCCCAAATAAAAGAATATGAGAAATCCCTTGAAAGAACAAATAATGGAACAGATCTCTACAATCTACCAGAACTCTAATTCAAAAAGGATTTAATAAGATGCTGAAGGAATTAGCAAAAGAAATTCAGATCATCGTAACAAGAAACTATAAAATAAACCAGTCAAAACTAGGCAACACAAGTATAGAGATAAAAACAAATCCAGGGCTTCTCCTGGTGGTCCAGTGGGTAAGAACACCGCCTTGCAGTGCAAGGGGCGCCGGTTCGATCCCTGGCCTGGGAAGATCCCACGTGCCGCGGAGCAGCTGGACCGATGTCTCCAATTACCGAGCTGGAGCTCTGGAGCGCATGTGCCCAGAGCCGGTGCTCTGCAGCGACAGAGGCCACTGTGACGGGAGGCCCACAGGAGCCAACGAACAAAGACGGATGAAAATAGAGAAATGAAAGACCAATAGAAGTGTCCCACCCGCTCCCCTCCCTCCCCAACCTGACCCCTGCCCAAAATAAATAAATAAATAAATAAAAAACAAATCCAGACGCAATAAATAGCATAAGACCAAATAAATGATCTGGAAAACAGAATAATGGAAATCACCCAAACTGAACAGCGGGAAGACAAATAAAAAAGAAAAAAAAAAAACATACAAGATCTATGAGATAATATAAAGCATACATATGCAGAATAGGGGTTCCAGAAAGTGCAAGTAGATGTCACAGAATTTTCACCTACCAGACTGGAAAGCTCCAAAAAATATTAGGCACATAGTCTACACAGGCATTTGAGAGATCTCTGTATGCATGCTTAGTCAAGTCTGACTCTTTGTGATCCCATGGACTATAACCCACCAGGCTCCTCTGTCCATGGCATTTCCCAGGCAAGAATACTGCAGTGGGTTGCCAGTTCCTTCTCCAGAGGATTTCCCAACACAGGGATCAAGCCAGCACCTCCTGTGTCTGCGGCATTTCAGCCAGATTCTTTACTCACTGAGCCATCACCCAGGGATGCTCCCACATAAAAATAGCCCTTCAAGGCCACAATAGATAACTGTTTCTCCTGCATTCATAGAGGCAAAGTTAAGTTAAATGAGAAAGGAGAGGAACTACTCCCAAATAAAAGAATATGAGAAATCCCTTGAAAGAACAAATAATGGAACAGATCTCTACAATCTACCAGAACTCTAATTCAAAAAGGATTTAATAAGATGCTGAAGGAATTAGCAAAAGAAATTCAGATCATCGTAACAAGAAACTATAAAATAAACCAGTCAAAACTAGGCAACACAAGTATAGAGATAAAAACAAATCCAGGGCTTCTCCTGGTGGTCCAGTGGGTAAGAACACCGCCTTGCAGTGCAAGGGGCGCCGGTTCGATCCCTGGCCTGGGAAGATCCCACGTGCCGCGGAGCAGCTGGACCGATGTCTCCAATTACCGAGCTGGAGCTCTGGAGCGCATGTGCCCAGAGCCGGTGCTCTGCAGCGACAGAGGCCACTGTGACGGGAGGCCCACAGGAGCCAACGAACAAAGACGGATGAAAATAGAGAAATGAAAGACCAATAGAAGTGTCCCACCCGCTCCCCTCCCTCCCCAACCTGACCCCTGCCCAAAATAAATAAATAAATAAATAAAAAACAAATCCAGACGCAATAAATAGCATAAGACCAAATAAATGATCTGGAAAACAGAATAATGGAAATCACCCAAACTGAACAGCGGGAAGACAAATAAAAAAGAAAAAAAAAAAACATACAAGATCTATGAGATAATATAAAGCATACATATGCAGAATAGGGGTTCCAGAAAGTGCAAGTAGATGTCACAGAATTTTTCACCTACCAGACTGGAAAGCTCAAACATTTAATTATAAGGAGTTATAGGGTATGTAGGGAAATTAGTACCTTCATATTTTCCTGTTAGTGGAAGTAATAATTGGTATATCATCTTACAATACCCTTTCAATGGAATTAATAACATTTCTAGAGTTTTATGCCACTGTATTAGCATACATACATAATGATGTATGCATAAGGAATTAATTGCAGCACTGTTTATAAAGTACAATTAAAAATAATTTTAATGTTCAAATGAAAACTAGTAAAAATTATACTACATCCAGAATCACCCCCTAACATACTTGGAACAGCTGTAACAGAATGAGTTAAATCTATTGCTTTTATATAACAGTCCCCCGGATGTATTGTTAAAGGACTACCACAACAGAAAATATGTTTTGCTTAGAACTCATTTTGCTATGGGAGCTATGAATTTACAAAACCAGGTTTGAGTCTCAAAAGAACCCTTACAATTGTAAATGTCTTTTTCTGATTGTAGCTTTGGCTATATAAGGTCCATTTCAACAAGTGTTTGTAAAACAGATGCTTGGAAGAAACCAACTGTGGCTTGTAGCTAAGTCAGGAATCTCTTAGAAATAAGTACCCTAACCTAAAGAATTCCTTCTCAACACTTCAATAAAGGTAACTAGGAAAAAATCCAGCAAATTGCTTACTACTCCACTTTATATTGGAGAGTCAGAAAAATATGTACATTGAAGAAAGGGCTGCTAACCCCATCAAAGTCTTATGTGTCGTATGAGGTTCCTAAATCACTGTTTAATCACATAGCTATTTTAATCAAAAGCTTTTCCAATAAAGATTCTTCTGGTTAATAAAATAAGACCTAAGAGGAAACTCCCAATGACCCAGAAATACGGAAATGATCACAATGCATCACACTCACCTGCCCTACATCTCCTGGAAGGCAATTCTGCTACTTGGTGCCACCGCTCTTCTTTGAAGTCATAGCATTCCACACTTCGGATAGCCTTTGGTGCTTGGCCTCCAACTACCACCATTAACTGGAAGGGCAGAAGTACCAGCACTTGAACAAACAATTATTCCTTAGGGATTTAAAATGCCTTACTGACAAAGACAATGGCATGGAGAGCATTGGGATGAAGATGGCAGGGTGAGTTGGGGAAAAACAACCACCTAATTGACATTTAAAAAAACATCACCAAAGGGGGTACACATATGTTAGAACTACACTTCTATTTTCTAGCACATTTAGTCAAAAATAAGGATATCAGAAACTAAAATAAGTTTCTGATCCTTCAAGCAAAAGCAATTTAAGCCAAAATCAGCAGGCAGTCAGCACTGGCAAGGCTGCAGTATGTCATAAGGCTTGCTATAAACTAGATTCCAGCTTTGTTATGATCAGGGATTAGATCTCCACAACCTAGGAGAGCAGAGAGAAGTGAAATTTATGTTAGTGGGTAGATGAGGTGAAGAGGACGGTAAGGTATTAAAAGAAAGATAGAAGAAGGAAAGAAAAAAAAAATACTGAAAAAGGAAGACTGAATTGAAGTTCATAAGAGTGTACAGATTCCTAAATGTCAAGTAAAGAGATCTCCACAGATGTCCCACTAATAAAACAAGATGATGGCGATACTGTAAATCATAACGAATGAATAAGTGAGGTCAACTCAATCTGACTATTTATTGTCTATCATGTATATTTAATCAGAACTGTGCTGAGGTAGTCTACATAAGAAATGCAAGACATGGTATCTACCCCTAAGAGCTTATAGATTTCACTAGGGAGACAAGATTTTAAAGTAGTTCAAGACTAACATATACTTATATATGATTACTTACAGACATTAACTGCTATTCCTAATCAGAAAATGAAATGTAGCCATAAATTTAGAGAAAGCTTCCAAGAGGGGGTGGAACCTTTAGCGAGAGCAGAATTTAGCAATCAATGTGTTTGTTCTTTAATGAGCATAAGTGAGCACACTGAGCATCTCTGGAAACACTGAAAGCACAGCTGTCAATTCAGAAGAATATAAAAGTTAATGATGTCACATGTGGAACACTGTAAAGAACAGCAAGGACCTTTCAAGCGAAAAGTGAGATGTAGGAAAAATGATGCTCAAAAGAAATAAAAAAATCAAAACAAACATAAGATGGAATGACTCATATATACAAAAGGTGGGGGTGGTCTGCAACCTTGACTGAGCAATGGCCTACCTACACTAAGAACTATAGAAAGATGGCAGAGATCAAAGTAAATCCTGTTTCCAAAAACAAGCTAATTTAGCAATTTACAGGAAGGCAGAAAGAATTTTAAAGGTAATTGAATATAGCACAATTATATATATAGGTATATTATACACACACACACACCCACACACACTCTGAGACCTGTCATTCCTGTAGTGTTGATGGAAATAAATGAAAGGCAGAAATATCAAAGAAAATCTGCAATACCCCCTCCTTCCTATTCCTAAAGGAAAAAAAGGGAGGGGGCAAAGTTGTGAAATCATAGAAGTGCAACAGAAGACAAACCAATCCTGTATTTAGGGATCTATAGAAGATCTACTCATGTAAAGTTTTAAACTCAGCTCAACAGTTAGACAACAGTTAAAGAGGCTTGGTTAACATCTCTGAGGAAGATCAGCTTTTAAATAAAATCTCTGAAGGGGATACTTCTCAAAAAATCCTCGAGAAACAATACAATTTAACATATTTCATGATTCTCAACTATGAATCTTATGATTTCTATGAAATAGTTTCCTTCTTGTAAGTCAAAATGAGGATGGAAAGGAAAATGTGCTACTGAATACAGAGAAAGGTAACAGTATCTGTCCTTCACTCACACAAGAGAAGTAAAATGGGATGAGGATTCAGAACTCCAAAAATCTGAGATATCCAGGAAAGGAAGAATGCACAATGTGAAGACGAGAGTACAGATATTTGTGCGAGATCAAGAGATGGTGCTAAAACCACTGTGCTGCTATCATCAGAAAAGTGTCATGACTCTGACACCCAAATTATTTGTATATAGGACACCTGATTTCATTTGAGAAAATCATACATATTATGCTAATCTTAAGGTACAAAAAAAATCAAAAAAAGACATTTGTCAATTCAGAAGAATATAAAAGTTAATGATGTCACATGTGGAACACTGTAAAGAACAGCAAGGACCTTTCAAGCGAAAAGTGAGATGTAGGAAAAATGATGCTCAAAAGAAATAAAAAAATCAAAACAAACATAAGATGGAATGACTCATATATACAAAAGGTGGGGGTGGTCTGCAACCTTGACTGAGCAATGGCCTACCTACACTAAGAACTATAGAAAGATGGCAGAGATCAAAGTAAATCCTGTTTCCAAAAACAAGCTAATTTAGCAATTTACAGGAAGGCAGAAAGAATTTTAAAGGTAATTGAATATAGCACAATTATATATATAGGTATATTATACACACACACACACCCACACACACTCTGAGACCTGTCATTCCTGTAGTGTTGATGGAAATAAATGAAAGGCAGAAATATCAAAGAAAATCTGCAATACCCCCTCCTTCCTATTCCTAAAGGAAAAAAAGGGAGGGGGCAAAGTTGTGAAATCATAGAAGTGCAACAGAAGACAAACCAATCCTGTATTTAGGGATCTATAGAAGATCTACTCATGTAAAGTTTTAAACTCAGCTCAACAGTTAGACAACAGTTAAAGAGGCTTGGTTAACATCTCTGAGGAAGATCAGCTTTTAAATAAAATCTCTGAAGGGGATACTTCTCAAAAAATCCTCGAGAAACAATACAATTTAACATATTTCATGATTCTCAACTATGAATCTTATGATTTCTATGAAATAGTTTCCTTCTTGTAAGTCAAAATGAGGATGGAAAGGAAAATGTGCTACTGAATACAGAGAAAGGTAACAGTATCTGTCCTTCACTCACACAAGAGAAGTAAAATGGGATGAGGATTCAGAACTCCAAAAATCTGAGATATCCAGGAAAGGAAGAATGCACAATGTGAAGACGAGAGTACAGATATTTGTGCGAGATCAAGAGATGGTGCTAAAAACCACTGTGCTGCTATCATCAGAAAAGTGTCATGACTCTGACACCCAAATTATTTGTATATAGGACACCTGATTTCATTTGAGAAAATCATACATATTATGCTAATCTTAAGGTACAGAAAATCAGAAGACATTTGTATGAAAAGTTAAATATGACATATTTAAGGAAGAGTAAGAAATAGGGAGTTATACAAATTCAAATGACTTTCTTGAAGTGTAGATTAATTAAACTTTGTTCTTTCATTCTCTTCACCTATTAACTATTAGTTTAATTTTAATTGCTTCCTAAAATATCAAGATTAGATATCCTGGATAAAATAAAGAAAAATATATAGAAATAATATGATAGCATCTCAGCAGCTACAAAAATACAGATTCCAAGGAAAAAAGAAGCTAACAGTAACACACAGTAGCAAAACAGCTTTTCCTTATATTGTTCAAATGCAAGAGTGCCTTATATAATCCCAAGATGGTTTATTTATGATATTAAATTAATGTCTGAGATATAAAAAGATTTATCTCATGCAGATTAGTATGAGTCCACAGAATCAGAGCCTAATAAGTCACTGTCATGGTAGAAATATTACCTATTATTATTCCAGGACTGTTTTCACATTTTGTCTGATATGTCTTATCATGATTATGATTAAATGTGTCATTACTATGAAGTATACTGCCTCCTTACCTATCTATAATCTTGAATACAGCCATTCTAAAATGACAAACAATGCTATTGCTTAAGTGTTCAACAGAAGCACTTTTTTAAAAATATGTGCAGATAAATAAACTTTCAGGAGAGATTATGCACATACAAAACTAGCACAGTATAGCTCCCTGCTCAACCTGTCAGGTCTACAACCATCCTCCTCAGTCACCCTACTAGAGCAGAAGAGAACCTTCATGGATCAGTACACACACCATAAAATCAAAGCTAAAGACTGAGAAACCCCATCACTCAACTCAGTCAAAAACACAGAGTAACTCCAAAAATCTGAAAGATATTTCCCAGGAAAGGAAGAAATGCACAATGTGAAGACGAGAGTACAGATATTTGTGCGAGATCAAGAGATGGTGCTAAAACCACTGTGCTGCTATCATCAGAAAAGTGTCATGACTCTGACACCCAAATTATTTGTATATAGGACACCTGATTTCATTTGAGAAAATCATACATATTATGCTAATCTTAAGGTACAGAAAATCAGAAGACATTTGTATGAAAAGTTAAATATGACATATTTAAGGAAGAGTAAGAAATAGGGAGTTATACAAATTCAAATGACTTTCTTGAAGTGTAGATTAATTAAACTTTGTTCTTTCATTCTCTTCACCTATTAGCTATTAGTTTAATTTTAATTGCTTCCTAAAATATCAAGATTAGATATCCTGGATAAAATAAAGAAAAATATATAGAAATAATATGATAGCATCTCAGCAGCTACAAAAATACAGATTCCAAGGAAAAAAGAAGCTAACAGTAACACACAGTAGCAAAACAGCTTTTCCTTATATTGTTCAAATGCAAGAGTGCCTTATATAATCCCAAGATGGTTTATTTATGATATTAAATTAATGTCTGAGATATAAAAAGATTTATCTCATGCAGATTAGTATGAGTCCACAGAATCAGAGCCTAATAAGTCACTGTCATGGTAGAAATATTACCTATTATTATTCCAGGACTGTTTTCACATTTTGTCTGATATGTCTTATCATGATTATGATTAAATGTGTCATTACTATGAAGTATACTGCCTCCTTACCTATCTATAATCTTGAATACAGCCATTCTAAAATGACAAACAATGCTATTGCTTAAGTGTTCAACAGAAGCACTTTTTTAAAAATATGTGCAGATAAATAAACTTTCAGGAGAGATTATGCACATACAAAACTAGCACAGTATAGCTCCCTGCTCAACCTGTCAGGTCTACAACCATCCTCCTCAGTCACCCTACTAGAGCAGAAGAGAACCTTCATGGATCAGTACACACACCATAAAATCAAAGCTAAAGACTGAGAAACCCAAAGTTTAATACAGCTGGAGGGCCACTCCAAAGCATAACCAGAGAAACCCAGGGACAGTGTCAACTGAACAGATGATCACAAAAGAGAAAGTAACTGATAGGATTTTACCAAGAACTCTTTAGAATGTCTTCAAAAGTAACAGGCTTGTTACAGAAATTAGAAGAGAATTAGTTTTCACTGTAAAAGATTAAGGCACAGCTAAAGATAACAAAACTAAAGGTAAGGGAACATATAAGTTAAGAAAAGAGCTTTTATAAATATGAAATGTTTAAAAAGTATTAAAGATAAGACAAACCATTTAGAAGGAAGTTTCTGACCAGCATAAAAGAAATAATCATTCAAACAGGATAAGGCTATAAGCAGCTTTTATAAATCTCTATTTTTTTTAAGAACAAAAACTGATGCCAAATAATATGGACAAATATGAAGTAATGAAGACTTATAGAGATGGCTTCTTTTAAAAGGAGTAAAAGGGTATTTGGAAAACAAACACTTATAAAAAAGCAGACCCAGATGGCATGCATACTAAGGTATTAAGGGAACTAGCTAATGTACTTACTGAGCCACTTACAATTATTTTTGAAAAATCTTGGAGAACTGAGGAGAGATCAGAAAATTTAAAAACGGCAAATACCAATTTTCAAAATAGGGTAGGAAGTAAGTGCCTTGCAAATATCTTTTAAGCGATAATTCTCAGTAAAAATTTAGAGTATTTTGAGCAAAGCATCAAACTTCTAGGAGCCTATGAAATGATTACCTATTATTATTCCAGGACTGTTTTCACATTTTGTCTGCTATGTCTTATCATGATTATGATTAAATGTGTCATTACTATGAAGTATACTGCCTCCTTACCTATCTATAATCTTGAATACAGCCATTCTAAAATGACAAACAATGCTATTGCTTAAGTGTTCAACAGAAGCACTTTTTTAAAAATATGTGCAGATAAATAAACTTTCAGGAGAGATTATGCACATACAAAACTAGCACAGTATAGCTCCCTGCTCAACCTGTCAGGTCTACAACCATCCTCCTCAGTCACCCTACTAGAGCAGAAGAGAACCTTCATGGATCAGTACACACACCATAAAATCAAAGCTAAAGACTGAGAAACCCAAAGTTTAATACAGCTGGAGGGCCACTCCAAAGCATAACCAGAGAAACCCAGGGACAGTGTCAACTGAACAGATGATCACAAAAGAGAAAGTAACTGATAGGATTTTACCAAGAACTCTTTAGAATGTCTTCAAAAGTAACAGGCTTGTTACAGAAATTAGAAGAGAATTAGTTTTCACTGTAAAAGATTAAGGCACAGCTAAAGATAACAAAACTAAAGGTAAGGGAACATATAAGTTAAGAAAAGAGCTTTTATAAATATGAAATTTTTAAAAAAGTATTAAAGATAAGACAAACCATTTAGAAGGAAGTTTCTGACCAGCATAAAAGAAATAATCATTCAAACAGGATAAGGCTATAAGCAGCTTTTATAAATCTCTATTTTTTTTAAGAACAAAAACTGATGCCAAATAATATGGACAAATATGAAGTAATGAAGACTTATAGAGATGGCTTCTTTTAAAAGGAGTAAAAGGGTATTTGGAAAACAAACACTTATAAAAAAGCAGACCCAGATGGCATGCATACTAAGGTATTAAGGGAACTAGCTAATGTACTTACTGAGCCACTTACAATTATTTTTGAAAAATCTTGGAGAACTGAGGAGAGATCAGAAAATTTAAAAACGGCAAATACCAATTTTCAAAATAGGGTAGGAAGTAAGTGCCTTGCAAATATCTTTTAAGCGATAATTCTCAGTAAAAATTTAGAGTATTTTGAGCAAAGCATCAAACTTCTAGGAGCCTATGAAATGATGAGTAACACACAGAAGGATATTAAAAAAAAAAAAAAAAAATCACACTAAATTTGAATCTATGTGACCCTAAATCCAATCAGATGCTATTTGCCAAATTGCTTACTTTTGGTTTAGATAATAAACAATCATATGGACTGAAACTTCCTATAATTATACTATGTTGGTAAGTGGATATTTCTAATGAGAGACCAGGAAGAATACTTAAGTCCTAAATTAAAATGTTTACTGAAAATCTAGAAAAAAGGAGGGAGTAACACACTGCAAAAATATAGTCAGTTCTAAATTGAGAACTTTTGTTAACACTGGGCAAAACAGAAAAACACTACTAATATGGATTTGAAGCACTTGAAATGTAGACTCAAAACAAAAAACTTTGAAAAAACACTAACTGAAAGCATTGAAGTGAAAGAATGCAAAAGATATAATTTAACTGAAAGGTAAAGTAATAACTAAAGATGATAAAAGGAAACAGATAACAGATTGTTATTTCTTAATCCATCATTGCCCCCCACACATATGAGAGCTAGAAATCAATACATAAATAAAAGCATTATATTATGTATGGATCACTTTGATTATACCATACACAAAATGATGCTTAACATGCTGTTGTCCTAGTACTATAAAGACGCAAACAGAGCAGAAGAAATTGCAAACAGAGACAGCAATGAGGGGTTATTTGTAAAGAAAATTTAATCAATAAGACATGAATGGTTTCAAGTGAAAACATAAAGGTAGAATACGAATTTTCACACAGTAATTTTATGAACACTGGAGATCTGGGAAGGCATATGGGAAATCTATAAACTGAGAATGGCTATCTGTAACAGACAACTGGAAGGAGCGTAAAGAACAAGCTAGCATCCTTAGTTCTAAGCAATTCGTGGAACAGAAAAAAAAAGACCCAGATGGCATGCATACTAAGGTATTAAGGAACTAGCTAATGTACTTACTGAGCCACTTACAATTTTTTTTGAAAAATCTTGGAGAACTGAGGAGAGATCAGAAAATTTAAAAACGGCAAATACCAATTTTCAAAATAGGGTAGGAAGTAAGTGCCTTGCAAATATCTTTTAAGCGATAATTCTCAGTAAAAATTTAGAGTATTTTGAGCAAAGCATCAAACTTCTAGGAGCCTATGAAATGATGAGTAACACACAGAAGGATATTAAAAAAAAAAAAAAAAAATCACACTAAATTTGAATCTATGTGACCCTAAATCCAATCAGATGCTATTTGCCAAATTGCTTACTTTTGGTTTAGATAATAAACAATCATATGGACTGAAACTTCCTATAATTATACTATGTTGGTAAGTGGATATTTCTAATGAGAGACCAGGAAGAATACTTAAGTCCTAAATTAAAATGTTTACTGAAAATCTAGAAAAAAGGAGGGAGTAACACACTGCAAAAATATAGTCAGTTCTAAATTGAGAACTTTTGTTAACACTGGGCAAAACAGAAAAACACTACTAATATGGATTTGAAGCACTTGAAATGTAGACTCAAAACAAAAAACTTTGAAAAAACACTAACTGAAAGCATTGAAGTGAAAGAATGCAAAAGATATAATTTAACTGAAAGGTAAAGTAATAACTAAAGATGATAAAAGGAAACAGATAACAGATTGTTATTTCTTAATCCATCATTGCCCCCCACACATATGAGAGCTAGAAATCAATACATAAATAAAAGCATTATATTATGTATGGATCACTTTGATTATACCATACACAAAATGATGCTTAACATGCTGTTGTCCTAGTACTATAAAGACGCAAACAGAGCAGAAGAAATTGCAAACAGAGACAGCAATGAGGGGTTATTTGTAAAGAAAATTTAATCAATAAGACATGAATGGTTTCAAGTGAAAACATAAAGGTAGAATACGAATTTTCACACAGTAATTTTATGAACACTGGAGATCTGGGAAGGCATATGGGAAATCTATACTGAAATGGCTACGTATGATATGTGACTGAACCATCAAATAGTACATAACAGACAACTGGAAGGAGCGTAAAGAACAAGCTAGCATCCTTAGTTCTAAGCAATTCTGTGGAACTAGTCAGTTTTCATTTATCATCCAAACATGTAGTTTACAAAAAAATCTTTCTACATATTCTAATTTTCCTTTCTGCTATAACTAGAGCTGAAAAATATGAGAGGGGATAAATACCAGTTGCCTCTGTTCCAGAAGAGTGATACCATGTGGTTTATAAAGATTAAATGAGTCAAACAATGCCGACCCTCCACAGATGAACTCAAAAAAGAAGTGGAATTATATATACAATGAATTCCTGAGCACATGGAAATTCAGATGAGTAAAATAAAAGCCTCTTATGGGCCTTTCAGAAGAGGTAGTAACAAGTATGAACGTCAGATCCTACTTTGGGAAGGTTCATGGGTGTCCTCAGGCGGGGCCGGACACTCTTCATTAATACACGCTGCTCTGTGGGCAGCAGATGGTACTTCATAGCTTCAATGAGGTAATCTTTGCAAGCACTGCTGTTCTTCACCAGTGCTTCTTCCTCAACCCTCTGGAAGAATTCAGACACATCCTATGAGGGGACAGCTTCTTCATGATAAAATGTCAAAGAAACAAGTAAAGAACAGGAAAAAAGAATAGCTATCCTCTCTGGTTCAGTCTAAAAGTTACAGAGGAAAGTTTATAAATATCATTAAAAGAAAATGCTCAATTATCTGGTAGGCAGAGAAAAATATATATGTAAGCAATAAAGAAGAATTGCAAAGAAAATTATACACTTCAATATCAGCTACAGAATAATCTTTACATAATACTATGTTCACCTATTTGTTATCTTTAAGCCAAATAGTAAGAAAAACTAGAAAACTCAGATATTGAGTCCTTCAGGTACTATAAAGCAAACAGAGCAGAAGAAATTGCAAACAGAGACAGCAATGAGGGGTTATTTGTAAAGAAAATTTAATCAATAAGACATGAATGGTTTCAAGTGAAAACATAAAGGTAGAATACGAATTTTCACACAGTAATTTTATGAACACTGGAGATCTGGGAAGGCATATGGGAAATCTATACTGAAATGGCTACGTATGATATGTGACTGAACCATCAAATAGTACATAACAGACAACTGGAAGGAGCGTAAAGAACAAGCTAGCATCCTTAGTTCTAAGCAATTCTGTGGAACTAGTCAGTTTTCATTTATCATCCAAACATGTAGTTTACAAAAAAATCTTTCTACATATTCTAATTTTCCTTTCTGCTATAACTAGAGCTGAAAAATATGAGAGGGGATAAATACCAGTTGCCTCTGTTCCAGAAGAGTGATACCATGTGGTTTATAAAGATTAAATGAGTCAAACAATGCCGACCCTCCACAGATGAACTCAAAAAAGAAGTGGAATTATATATACAATGAATTCCTGAGCACATGGAAATTCAGATGAGTAAAATAAAAGCCTCTTATGGGCCTTTCAGAAGAGGTAGTAACAAGTATGAACGTCAGATCCTACTTTGGGAAGGTTCATGGGTGTCCTCAGGCGGGTCCGGACACTCTTCATTAATACACGCTGCTCTGTGGGCAGCAGATGGTACTTCATAGCTTCAATGAGGTAATCTTTGCAAGCACTGCTGTTCTTCACCAGTGCTTCTTCCTCAACCCTCTGGAAGAATTCAGACACATCCTATGAGGGGACAGCTTCTTCATGATAAAATGTCAAAGAAACAAGTAAAGAACAGGAAAAAAGAATAGCTATCCTCTCTGGTTCAGTCTAAAAGTTACAGAGGAAAGTTTATAAATACCATTAAAAGAAAATGCTCAATTATCTGGTAGGCAGAGAAAAATATATATGTAAGCAATAAAGAAGAATTGCAAAGAAAATTATACACTTCAATATCAGCTACAGAATAATCTTTACATAATACTATGTTCACCTATTTGTTATCTTTAAGCCAAATAGTAAGAAAAACTAGAAAACTCAGATATTGAGTCCTTCAGGTAGGGGAGGTAATATTTATAAAGACATCTTTACAAAACATAAATAAAATATCCAAAAAATGGATTCAAAATACTTTATAATAATGTACCCATACCACAAATAAATCTTGTCCCTGCTATCCCTAACCTCAAGTACAGGACAAGTTTTCTTCTGTTCATTTTCTTTCGTTGCTGTTGTTCATTTTCTTAAAGGGGGAGTACACATATTACAACAAATAATCAGGCTTCGAGTAATTCTACAATGCTCAGAATCTAGTCCTAATTAATAAATGTTTCTTTATACTGACACAAGGCAGAAACCAACACAATACTCTAAAGCAATTACCCTCCAGTTAAAAATTTTAAAAAAAGAAAAAGAAACCTTTCACTGGATGGTTCCAATTATAAACTAAAATGTTGAAATGTCCCTAGTATAATAGAATGCTAAAAATAAAACAGTAAATTTAAAATTGTTCAAACTACTGAAGATCCATTTATTGCTATTTGTTTCAAGTAACCTGGTTTTACTCCGCTTAGAAATAAAGATAGAAACCAAATGCATGCCATTGTGAAACTGTGCGGGAAAATTAAACAGTATCTGGGTCAAAAGTCAAAATTCCATTCTATTCCATTCCATTCCCTAATCAGAGAAGGCTATTAGAAGCAAAGCAATGGAGATGCAGAAGTGACATAGAACCATACGTGTGTTTTTTGCATGTACTTACACGACAACAGACAATGCTTCTGTAAGCTCCAGAAATGCTTATGCAAATCAGACATAGGGAAGAAGCAAACTCTAAGACTGGGAAGTAGCACAAGAAATGGGGGTTTTTTTTGCCCAAAAGTTAAAACAAAAAGAAAGAAGGAAAATAGCTATCCTCTCTGGTTCAGTCTAAAAGTTACAGAGGAAAGTTTATAAATATCATTAAAAGAAAATGCTCAATTATCTGGTAGGCAGAGAAAAATATATATGTAAGCAATAAAGAAGAATTGCAAAGAAAATTATACACTTCAATATCAGCTACAGAATAATCTTTACATAATACTATGTTCACCTATTTGTTATCTTTAAGCCAAATAGTAAGAAAAACTAGAAAACTCAGATATTGAGTCCTTCAGGTAGGGGAGGTAATATTTATAAAGACATCTTTACAAAACATAAATAAAATATCCAAAAAATGGATTCAAAATACTTTATAATAATGTACCCATACCACAAATAAATCTTGTCCCTGCTATCCCTAACCTCAAGTACAGGACAAGTTTTCTTCTGTTCATTTTCTTTCGTTGCTGTTGTTCATTTTCTTAAAGGGGGAGTACACATATTACAACAAATAATCAGGCTTCGAGTAATTCTACAATGCTCAGAATCTAGTCCTAATTAATAAATGTTTCTTTATACTGACACAAGGCAGAAACCAACACAATACTCTAAAGCAATTACCCTCCAGTTAAAAATTTTAAAAAAAGAAAAAGAAACCTTTCACTGGATGGTTCCAATTATAAACTAAAATGTTGAAATGTCCCTAGTATAATAGAATGCTAAAAATAAAACAGTAAATTTAAAATTGTTCAAACTACTGAAGATCCATTTATTGCTATTTGTTTCAAGTAACCTGGTTTTACTCCGCTTAGAAATAAAGATAGAAACCAAATGCATGCCATTGTGAAACTGTGCGGGAAAATTAAACAGTATCTGGGTCAAAAGTCAAAATTCCATTCTATTCCATTCCATTCCCTAATCAGAGAAGGCTATTAGAAGCAAAGCAATGGAGATGCAGAAGTGACATAGAACCATACGTGTGTTTTTTGCATGTACTTACACGACAACAGACAATGCTTCTGTAAGCTCCAGAAATGCTTATGCAAATCAGACATAGGGAAGAAGCAAACTCTAAGACTGGGAAGTAGCACAAGAGTTAGCAGCTGTCAAGGACAGCATGTGTGTTCACTGCCCTCTGCTTGGTTACCACTGTGTATTGGGAATCTAAGTGCTGTTGGCCTAGTGATATGGTTCTAGGTATACATACTCATCATGTATTTCATAAACACTTTTACCTGAACTAAATATTCCCGAGGAAGCAAAGGTAATCGTACATGTTCCATCAGCCGAGCCATAAATTCTTGCCTTACATCCTTGTCATGATTCACCCAAGCTATTACGGCTTCAAATACCTTGCAGAAAATATGGGAGGAAAAAAGCAAGTAATGAGTTATGTACCAAGGCATATGAATAAAATACAGTAAGATTACATGTTATATACAACTCTTGCTAAGACATCTAAGTTTGATCTATGGCTCAAGTTTTTTAAATCATGACTTATGATGTACTTAAAAAGTCACCCTCTCCATTTCTTTGTTTACTTTTTATTTTTCTTTTTCCATATGCTATTTAGTAATTGCTTAATTTTTCCCCAGCTTTCAGAGATAAAACTGACAGGCAACACTATTAGTTTAAGGTGGAAAACATGTTGACTTGATATACTTTTATGTTGCAAAATGATGACTGTCAAGGCTTTAGCTAACACCTCCATCATGTCACATAATTACCTTTTTTTTTGCTGTGAAAATATTTATGAGATACTCTCAGCAACTTTCAAGTATATAACATAGTACTGTTAATTGTTAGTCACAATGCATGTGTGTTAAGTCGCTTCAGTCATGTCCAACTCTTTGCAACCCAATGGACTGTAACATGCCAGGCTCCTCTGTCCATGGAATTCTTCAGGCAAGAATATAGGAGTGGGTTGCCATGCCTTCTTCCAGGGGATCTTCCTAACTTAGGGATCGGACCAGTGTCTCCTGAGGCTTCTGCACTGCAGGCAGATTCTTTACTGCTGAGCCACTAGGGAAGCTGGTTAGTCACATTCAGTCTCTAGAACTTACTTGTAATTAGAAGTTTATACCCTTCGACCAACACCAACCCCTTTATCTTACTCCCAGTCCCTGGTAACCACCACTAAACTCTGTTCCTATGACTGTGACTTTTGACTCTGTGTCTAAGTGTCATCGCAAAGAGTAGGATACAATTGGGCAACTAAAACATACAAATAAGTGGGACATAAAGTGTTTGCCTTTCTCTGACTAAATAAGTGAGATACACTTAGCATAACACCCTCAGTCTTGTCCAACTCTTTCCAACTCTGGGACTGTAGCATGCCAGGTTTCCCTGTCATTCACTATCTGTCACAGTTTGGCAATTTCATGTCCACTGAGTCACTGATGCTATCCAACCATTTCATCTTCTTCCATCCCCTTCCCCTTTTGCCTTCAATCTTTCCCAGCATCAGCATCTTTTCCAATGCGATGGCCCTTAGCATCAGGTGGCCAAAAGTAATAGAACTTCAGTTTCAGCATCAGTCTTTCCAATGAATATTCAGTTAATTTCCTTTAGAATAGACCGGTTTGATCTCTTTGCCTTCCAAAGGACTCTCAAGTGTCTTCTCTAGGACCACAACTCTTCAGCGCTCAGCCTTCTTTACGGTCTAACTCACATCTGTACATGACTACTGGAAAAATTACAGCTTTGAATATGCAGACCTTTGTCAATAAAGTGATATCTCTGCTTTGTAATACGCTATTTAAGCTTGTCATCTTTTCTCCATGGAGAAAGCTTTTTTTTTTTTAATTGGAGTACAGCTGATTTACAATGTTGCATTAGTTTCAGGTGTACAGTTTAGTTATTGGTATGTGTCTTTCAGAGTTTAGTTGTTTACAGTTATACACAATCCCAACTCAGTCATAGGCATATCCCTGACGCCTCCCACCTGAGTCCCCTTCCCTTTCCTCTCCGCGCCACGCCCCCAGGTTGTCACATAGGCTCTATGTACGTTCCCTTTGTCTTACAGCTTATTCAAAATGGTTATCTCCTTTACATATGATAGTGTAGGTTTCCATGTTACTCCTTCTATACCTCTTGTCCGATCTTCCCTCACCACACTGTCCATAGGTTTGTTCGTTATGTCTGTTTCTCCACTGCTGCTCAGCGTGTGTATGTATCATTACCATCTTTCCAGATTACATGTATAGGTGTTAGTATACTATACCAGTCCTTGCTTGATGACTTACTTCAGTTTGTATAATAGGTTCTAGATTCATTCACCTCATTAGAACTCAAAATGCATTAGGATTCAAATGCATTTCTTTTTATGGCTGAAAAATATTCCATCGTGTATATGTACCATAGCTTCTTTATCCATTCATTTGTTGAGAGACATCTAGGTTGTTTCTATGTTCTAGCCATTGTAAAAAGTGCTGCAATGAACACTGGGATACATGTGTCTCTATAACCTTTGATTTCATCAGGATACATGATTAATAGTGGGATTACTGGGTCATACTGTGCTTCTATTCCTAGTTCTTTAAGGAATCTCAATACTGTCTTCCATAGTGGCTGTATCAATTTACATTCCTACCAACAATGTAAGAGTATCCCCTTATCTCCACACCCTCTCCAGCATTTATTGTCTGTAGATTTTCTGATGATGCCCATTCTGACGGGCATGAGGTGATATCTCACAGCAGTTCTGATTTGCATTTCTCTAGTAATGAGCAATATTGAGCATCTTTTCATGTGCTTTTTGGCCATCTGTATGTCTTCTTTGGAGAAATATCTCATATTCAAAGAGACATGCTATTACCAGACACAGCAGATGCACATGGTTCTAGAAGGGGGTAAAGGATACACAAGGAGGATGGACGGGGTGCAAGCTGCAGGTGCCAGTCTAAAAGAAGAGGCTCAGTGTGGTACCAATTAAACTTTTCCACCTGGGTATCTTCCAAGTTACACGATGATGAAATTAGTTTGGTTTGAGAATATTGTTTTAGATCACAATTCTTCTAGTTATCTAAGCTATGGGAATAAATCTAGTTCCCAAAAGGTCCTTTGTTTCAGTTTCATGTGTGCAAGCTCCTCCTGTGAGATCAAGTACAAAACTTCAGTGTCTAAATAGATAGGGAAGCTCCTAGGGACTGAGAAGAGTCCTTTACACAAACAGCAAGTCAACTAGCTGAATTTCTCACTTCTGATCAAAGATCACTGGGTGTCACAAAACAAACAAAAAAAGAAAAATACTTATCACTGTACAGCAGAAAAGAAAAATACATTTACCTTCTCTTCTGAAGAAATGGTAAGTTTGTCACTTGAGATTAAGCTACACACTTGTTCAATGCCAAGGTTGAGAAATTCTTCACTGAGCACGACGTCTGCAAAATGTTGCTCTGTTTGGAGACAACAAAGAAAATCAATTCTATTGTCATAGTTTCAAACTACTTAAAAAAAAAGGTTTTTCTTAATCTAACCTATGAAGGAGAAAACCAAGTGTACTTGTAAATCATAAGCAAGAATTAACAAGGCAAACCCAAACTAAGCAGAAGACCATGCAGGAAGGCTGCCTTACTGTACGCTCAGTTGGATGACTTTTATTTGGGGGTGTTTTGGAGGTAAACATCTATCTATCCCTTATCTGTTAATAAGACTATCAATATTTAAATTGGTAAAACCTTTTCTAAAATGAGATAAAGTACATGGTATTATTCACAGACTTGAATGTATTATGTAAAACATTAGAGGGTTTTAGAATATAATGCGGTAGAGAGGGGAAGCTGCTTTATTTACAAACTGAAGAGTAAACTAAACAAACACATCTTAAATGCTGGTCAGTCTCAAGATATGATCGTAATTAAAAAAAACAGAATTGGTTTATGATATAGATAGCTATGGGCTATCCTGGTGGCTCAGATGGTAAAAGTCTGCCTGCAATGCAAGAGACCTGGGTTCAGTTCCTGGTTTGAGAAGATCCCTTGGAGGAGGGCATGGCAACCCATTCCAGTATTCTCACCTGGAGAATTTCATGGACAGAGGAGCCTGGCAGGCTATAGTCTATGGGGTCTCAAAGAGTCAGACCAGACTCAGTAACTAACACTTTCACTTTGATAGCTCTGAATTCATGCAAGCAACTTACTTGGGGATCGTTACCCAACTTTATACCCTCAACTCCTTTCCAGAGACCAGTGACATTAGTAATTCTTAAAAAACTAAAAATAAAACACCACCTTTCTTTGATTTCACAAATATACCCATTTCTCCAAAGGGAAGGGGTAGGACTATTAGCATAATCAATGACTTTAAAACTTATATAAAAAAAGAAAAACTAAATATTTACAAAGTGTCCTTTTCCTCCACATCAAGCTGTCATTTTAAAGTGTGAACTTAGGAAGAAATGTGGTTTCAAATCCCAACTCTGCCATGTGCCAGCTTAAAAAACCCTGGGCAAGTTTTATAATTTCTCTAAGCCTTGGCTTCCTCAACTATAAAATGGGGATAATAAAAATACCTTACATAACAAGACTGCTGTGAGAGTTAAATACCTTAATGGCTTGTGAGCATCTAGAACCGAAATGGCAACCCACTCCAGTATTCTTGCCTGGAAAATCCAATGGACAGAGGAGCCTGATGGGCTACAGACCATGGGGTTTCAAAGAGTCAGACACGACTGAGCATACAAACACGCACATGGTAAATGGTAAAGATTCAATAATTCAGCTCTTATTATATTGTGATCCCTATGTTCTACAGTAAAACTTTGCCAGGGACTGTAGGCATTTTCTAGGCCTTTACAATTAACTATATTCTTTTAAACAGATTCATTTCAAACACACGTTTTAACATACCATAAAAAAGATTACCTGGCTCCCCGTGCAGAAAACAAAGGGCAAACAAGTGTCCCCAAGACTGGAGATGTCAGAAGAATAATACAAGGAACTGCTGCTTACTGAAGCAGAGACTCCCAAGTGGAAACTGCATGGGAACCAGTGTAAGTGTAGGAAAATCTCAGCGTGGACAACTCTGAGAGTTAAAAACTCCAGTGGGACCCAGTTACAGGGGGATCCTCACAGTACTGGGAGATTTCCTCCAGCTCAACTAGGCTTCCACAGTAAATATGAGAGCTTCCCGTAGGAAGAGGAGAAATGAAATAATTCTGAAATACCCAAAGTGCCCTATTCTAATCCATGTGCCCAAGGCACAGTGAGGCCCATGAGTACTAAAACATTAGAGTCTGGAACAGAGAAATGTTTATTACAGATTCATAAAAGGAGATGGGTGGCTCACACCTTAAGAATCCCAAAGCTTCTGAAGGCTTTCAGCAAGCCCCTTTAAAAGCAAAAATTGAGGGATGGGTGTGGGATTTGTTGATGAGGGAGGGATTTGTTGTTGCAAATTTCCTGATGTCAAATCCTTTGTTCTTGAGGTCAGGTTACAGTAACAAGGTTCCTGTAAATCTCTACCAAATGAATGTTACTTTCTGTCCTAACAAGAAAGGGCAAAGTTCCAAGGCACAACTTTACGCTTCAAGGTCTCAGTCCTGGTCCCAGGCCCAGTCCTGGAGGAGGCATGTGCCAGCTTATAATTTTCTCTAAGCCTTGGCTTCCTCAACTATAAAATGGGGATAATAAAAATACCTTACATAACAAGACTGCTGTGAGAGTTAAATACCTTAATGGCTTGTGAGCATCTAGAACCGAAATGGCAACCCACTCCAGTATTCTTGCCTGGAAAATCCAATGGACAGAGGAGCCTGATGGGCTACAGACCATGGGGTTTCAAAGAGTCAGACACGACTGAGCATACAAACACGCACATGGTAAATGGTAAAGATTCAATAATTCAGCTCTTATTATATTGTGATCCCTATGTTCTACAGTAAAACTTTGCCAGGGACTGTAGGCATTTTCTAGGCCTTTACAATTAACTATATTCTTTTAAACAGATTCATTTCAAACACACGTTTTAACATACCATAAAAAAGATTACCTGGCTCCCCGTGCAGAAAACAAAGGGCAAACAAGTGTCCCCAAGACTGGAGATGTCAGAAGAATAATACAAGGAACTGCTGCTTACTGAAGCAGAGACTCCCAAGTGGAAACTGCATGGGAACCAGTGTAAGTGTAGGAAAATCTCAGCGTGGACAACTCTGAGAGTTAAAAACTCCAGTGGGACCCAGTTACAGGGGGATCCTCACAGTACTGGGAGATTTCCTCCAGCTCAACTAGGCTTCCACAGTAAATATGAGAGCTTCCCGTAGGAAGAGGAGAAATGAAATAATTCTGAAATACCCAAAGTGCCCTATTCTAATCCATGTGCCCAAGGCACAGTGAGGCCCATGAGTACTAAAACATTAGAGTCTGGAACAGAGAAATGTTTATTACAGATTCATAAAAGGAGATGGGTGGCTCACACCTTAAGAATCCCAAAGCTTCTGAAGGCTTTCAGCAAGCCCCTTTAAAAGCAAAAATTGAGGGATGGGTGTGGGATTTGTTGATGAGGGAGGGATTTGTTGTTGCAAATTTCCTGATGTCAAATCCTTTGTTCTTGAGGTCAGGTTACAGTAACAAGGTTCCTGTAAATCTCTACCAAATGAATGTTACTTTCTGTCCTAACAAGAAAGGGCAAAGTTCCAAGGCACAACTTTACGCTTCAAGGTCTCAGTCCTGGTCCCAGGCCCAGTCCTGGAGGAGGCATGTCCTGAGGAGGCAGAGCTCAGTCAGTAGCTCCTTCGGGACCAGGTTCCTCACATACTGCCCAGCTGTCAAACCTGAGAGAGCCAGGCACACAGCCCAAACGGCCCTCAGTCTCCTTAGACCACCCAAAGGGAGGAGACCAGGCCTCACAAGCTGACCCAGACAGACGGCCACTGCTATTAGGTCACAGAGATGAGGACGGGGGAGAAGTTCAGCTGCCTCAAGGTCTGGACCTAGTGGAGGGCCTTAGTGCGGCCTCTGGAGCCCTGCAGGACATAATGTCCATCCTGTTTCCTGGTCCTCTAGCTCACCCAAAGGTCCAAGGCTGGGGGAGCTGGAAGTCTCCAGGACAGGGCCTGAACCTGTCTCTTACCTCACTCTCCACCTGCTGATCACCATACCATGACCCTTGGCTGAATCACTTTCCTAATGGTCCCCCATAGACAGTTACTTGTGGACAGGGCCCATTAGCAACAGCTGAGCAGGACAAGTAACAGTTGCTCACTGACAGCTGGTTGCTTGTGGCGGGTGGGGCACTGAGGCTGAGCAAGACCTGTTGCCTAGTATCAGTGTGCAGAGTAATGAGGCACAATAATGGCTGCTTGCTGAGAACTGTGCTTATCCTACTCCATTACATTAACAAGGCCTGCCATCAGGAGAATCTAGTTAACCAGAGCCTAAATGACCCAAGTTAGAGAACCCCACAACTCCAGCCCACTGCAACCAACCAGTCACACCTAGAAATGGAGAAAAAAAAAAACAAGAGAAACTCTTGTGAAGTTCAGTCCAGAGTCACAGGCTAAGATGTACTCTAGATTGACAAAAATTTTCATAAAAGGAGATGGGTGGCTCACACCTTAAGAATCCCAAAGCTTCTGAAGGCTTTCAGCAAGCCCCTTTAAAAGCAAAAATTGAGGGATGGGTGTGGGATTTGTTGATGAGGGAGGATTTGTTGTTGCAAATTTCCTGATGTCAAATCCTTTGTTCTTGAGGTCAGGTTACAGTAACAAGGTTCCTGTAAATCTCTACCAAATGAATGTTACTTTCTGTCCTAACAAGAAAGGGCAAAGTTCCAAGGCACAACTTTACGCTTCAAGGTCTCAGTCCTGGTCCCAGGCCCAGTCCTGGAGGAGGCATGTCCTGAGGAGGCAGAGCTCAGTCAGTAGCTCCTTCGGGACCAGGTTCCTCACATACTGCCCAGCTGTCAAACCTGAGAGAGCCAGGCACACAGCCCAAACGGCCCTCAGTCTCCTTAGACCACCCAAAGGGAGGAGACCAGGCCTCACAAGCTGACCCAGACAGACGGCCACTGCTATTAGGTCACAGAGATGAGGACGGGGGAGAAGTTCAGCTGCCTCAAGGTCTGGACCTAGTGGAGGGCCTTAGTGCGGCCTCTGGAGCCCTGCAGGACATAATGTCCATCCTGTTTCCTGGTCCTCTAGCTCACCCAAAGGTCCAAGGCTGGGGGAGCTGGAAGTCTCCAGGACAGGGCCTGAACCTGTCTCTTACCTCACTCTCCACCTGCTGATCACCATACCATGACCCTTGGCTGAATCACTTTCCTAATGGTCCCCCATAGACAGTTACTTGTGGACAGGGCCCATTAGCAACAGCTGAGCAGGACAAGTAACAGTTGCTCACTGACAGCTGGTTGCTTGTGGCGGGTGGGGCACTGAGGCTGAGCAAGACCTGTTGCCTAGTATCAGTGTGCAGAGTAATGAGGCACAATAATGGCTGCTTGCTGAGAACTGTGCTTATCCTACTCCATTACATTAACAAGGCCTGCCATCAGGAGAATCTAGTTAACCAGAGCCTAAATGACCCAAGTTAGAGAACCCCACAACTCCAGCCCACTGCAACCAACCAGTCACACCTAGAAATGGAGAAAAAAAAAACAAGAGAAACTCTTGTGAAGTTCAGTCCAGAGTCACAGGCTCACTAATAAGTGGATACCTAGTCATAGGACTACAAAGGTGTCCTTCCCCACCTCTCACTGCCACATCTCTAAAGGGCTGTTTACAGCAGTTCCTTTCACTGGGTACATCACATATGGTTATCAAGAAGGGAATTACGAGGCATTCCAAAAGGCAAAAAACACAATTTGAAGAGACAGACCAAGCATCCGAACCAGACATGGCAGTGATGCTGCATTTATCACATTGGGAAATTAAAACACAATTTAAATATGGAAGAGTAATCTCTAAAATGTTCACATTCAATAGGTATCTGGCTACAGTTTGCAGACATCAGCAGAGAGTAAAGCAGCCACATCACCCTTGAGCACTTACTGCAAGTGTCTTTATGTTGCACTAAAATCTTTCTCCTTATTTTTTAACACTGATGCTACTTATACCCACGACAGAACAAGATTAAGCTCTTTCTCTTATGAAGTTCCCTCAAACGTTTACAAAGAACATTATTAGTTTTATTAATTTGGCTCTGCTGGGTCTTAGTTGCAGCATGTGGGATCTAGCTCCCTGACCAGGGATTGAACCCAGGCCCCCTGAATTGGGAGCCTGGAGTCTCAGCCACTGGACTACCAGAGAAGTCCTAAAGAACATTATATTATCCAGAATTTTATAAATTCTTTCGACTATTCCTTGTAAGAGATATTTTGGGATCTTCAACTTCATCCTGGCCCTGAATTCAATGCTTCAGTTTATCAGTCTGTCAAAACAGGTAATTGAAAATGAACTCAATTTCATAAATATGGGCTGAACTGTGTGGAAGCAAATGAGACAGTCACCTTACATCTTAACAGATACAATTACATTACTGATTGCTACTGAGTCCACTATCAACAAAAACCCTAGCATCTTTGGACTGGTTTTGCCAATATAAGCCTAATACTTGTCACAAAGCTGAGATAAGAAATTTTTCCTTTTCACTAAATGAATTGTAATTCAGATAACTGTATCTCAGTAAGGTACAGTAAATTTCAACAACTACTGTACATTGGCAATAAATATGCACACAGTGTAAAATACCTACAGAGTTTTACCTAAAATGTAATGCTGAAGGGCAGAACATTTCAGAGTCTAGTCTGTTTCCTATATTCATATCCAGAGTCAGTTCCCAGATCCACAACCTCCTCCCTGTCTTCACTACCCTAGTTGTCAACTAATGATTCTTTGCAGTCCTCTCATCCATATGTTAATAGATTATTCTGTTTATAGCACAGAGCTTGTATGGTGGTATTAGTGATTTGCCGCTACTAATTTCCTCTGCCATTGAGTAAAGTCAACCAGTAATTATACTGCCATTTGATAATCGGTTCCTCCCTCTCAATAAATAGAGCATGATTCCCAGCAGTATGAGCTGCTATGCTATGGATATGCAATATACATTAAACACATATAATATATAATATACATAAGCATTCTTCCTTATATATAAGGAATCTCTTCACTCTAAAGCAGCTGAACTTTCCTGTCTGCTTCCTTCCTAAAATAAGTTCATCAAGAAATTAAGAGAGAATCCCTAGGATCTGTCACACCAGGTCTAAAGGTCTCAGGTCTCTCATCCCAAATTGAGCCGATGAAGTCAACAAGTCCATAGTTCTATTTGCTTTGCATCCTATGATATGGCATAAAGTAGTCTTTATGTCTGATTTCTATACAACAAGCACCTTTCTGATCAAAATTAAATGTCACAAGGGGCTACTATAAATCCTCTATACTCCATCTAAGGCAGAATCCTATCTGAGAAATGAGGTTAAATGCATGGATAAGAAGAGTATTTTAAACACACAAACAGCTTACCTCTGAGAAAGTGTTCTGGGAAAAATAAAGACATCTCTAGTCTTCAATTTCTTAATTAATACAATGAAAGTGTTAGACTAGATAACTGCTATGGCTCCCAACCAGTGCTAAAACTCCATGAGTCTTTCATTCTGTATACTATTAGTCTCTAGGAGAAAAGACAAATCCATATATGCATCTCCAGCATTAACACAGAGAGTTTGGTGACACCTGAAAACAGCTAACTCATCTCAGTTAGAAAAACTGTCAACAAAGCAAAACAGAGAGACTGCATGTAGAAGGACGTAAACGAGGAATACAATGGGTTTAAGAATATACAATGATCCATTCTTTCAAGAAGTGTCATTTAAATCAGCAATCAATCAGGCTGTGGTGTACATCAAATGCTTTCATAATCTTTTAAAGGAAGAGTCTTCTGTATCAGTAAATTAACATCAGCATAAAGAATCAGTATCTATTCTTTACTATGCATATCACAAAGTCAAGGCTATTGAAACCATTATTAGAAGCACTCTCTCAACTTTCTTTCAAGAGGGCTGCTTTTAAAATCATTACTTTATTTTGAGAGACGTTTACCACAGTGATTCCTAGTCTAAATTATAGAAGTGGAAAATTCCTAGTCTAGATTATAGGAGTGGAAAAACGACTAAAGTAAACTGACTGCAGAATAAAATGTCATGACACCAACTCTCACAGGGCATAATCTGGATATACTAAATTTGGGTGTAGGCTATTACTTGCCAATAAACACCTTGGAATCAGGGGTTAAATGATATCAATCGGAGGTGGAGCTAAGATGGCGGTGTAGAAGGATGTGCACTCATCTCTCCCGAAAAATCGCCTGAATTGCAAAGTGTTCCTGAAATACCATCGAGAGGAGGAGGTTGGATCCAATCACAAAAAAGATACCCCACATCGAAGAACAAAGGAGAAACCGCATCAAGACGGTAGGAAGGGCGCAATCGCGCTTTTAAAAGTCAAAACTCATACTCGCCAGAGAGGCTGGGTGGGCCAAAGACACAAAACCTGTTGCAGATCAAGACCTGGGAAAGGAGCAGTGACGCCCACAACGGACTGAGTCAGACCTGCTTTGGAGGGTCCAAGTGCCCTCCTTGAACTAGAAGTGCCCTTGAACAGTCCTCGGAAGGATGGCACTCAGTTCCCTTTGGAGGAAGTTACCGATCACAGAGGCCCCAAGGAGGGCTGGACACACTGTGTGCACTGTGATCCAGGAGAGGGGAATAGCAATCCCGTATGAGACTGAGCCAGACTCACCTCTGAGTAATCTGACATCTCCTGCGGTGGTGGGGGTCGACGGTGGCCTGCAGCAGGATCGAGGTCACTGCGGAAGTGCTTCCCAGAAAGAGTATGGTAATAAATCCTTTGTGAGACAGATGCCATTTTCTCTACTGTAGTTTGGCTGCTGGTCAAGCTACAGGGAGGGAACATAGCTCCACCCAGCAAGAAAAGGGATTTGGATTAAGAAACTCCCAGGGCCAGCCTGGGCGGGCCTTTTAGTTCAGGAATAGGCTGAAATAAAAAAGCCATCAAAGAGGTCTTCAGATCCAGACACTGCCAGAGGCAAGAAAAAGACTGCTAATTCCTGAATAGTCAGCAAGAGACAGAAGAACATAAACACTATTTTCACGTTTTGTCTGAAGCTGGAGTTACTGCTGGATTTTTTAAATATCATGTTATTCCTTGTTCTTTTTTATTGCTTTTCTGTTTTGTTTTGTTTTGTTTCAATTGTTTATTTCCTTTTTTCCAAACCCCCTCAGTGCTCCTCTCGTTTTTTTTTTTGGTTTTTGTTTTTCTTTGGGGTGTGTGAGTGTGCGTGTGTTTATTTCCTCCATTGAATTATATTGAAGCTACTAATTTTATCAGTAAGACTGAATATATTCAAGTTTACATAATTTTTTTCTTCTTTTTCCTTTTAAACCACAGGTTTTATTTTGGTATAAACTTCTGGTTCCACATTGGCCTTTTAAGGTTCTGTGGGGGTTTTGTTTGTTTTTATTGTTTTTGCTTTGTTTTTCTGTTTTTTCATATACTTATCTCTGCTTTAATTTTTGAAATATTTTATTTGAACTACTACTTCTTCTATAATTCTTTGCTTTCTCTGATGCTCCTTTCCTATAGCACTAAACTCTAATACATACACATCTTTATCTCCCTATATATAATTTTGCAGTATCATTCTCTATTTCTCTTCTATCCTCCCATTCTCTTTTTCCCTTTCCCCACCATATTTCTTAGTCTGTTCTGTCCTCATTGCCTCATCCCCAACATGGACCCTGCTCTAGCATTATTCTCAACTTGGTGCTCTACTTAGTTCGGTTATTAACTGGTGGATATCATTCTTGACCAGAGTCACCCCCTGAGTAATCTGACATCTCCTGCGGTGGTGGGGGTCGACGGTGGCCTGCAGCAGGATCGAGGTCACTGCGGAAGTGCTTCCCAGAAAGAGTATGGTAATAAATCCTTTGTGAGACAGATGCCATTTTCTCTACTGTAGTTTGGCTGCTGGTCAAGCTACAGGGAGGGAACATAGCTCCACCCAGCAAGAAAAGGGATTTGGATTAAGAAACTCCCAGGGCCAGCCTGGGCGGGCCTTTTAGTTCAGGAATAGGCTGAAATAAAAAAGCCATCAAAGAGGTCTTCAGATCCAGACACTGCCAGAGGCAAGAAAAAGACTGCTAATTCCTGAATAGTCAGCAAGAGACAGAAGAACATAAACACTATTTTCACGTTTTGTCTGAAGCTGGAGTTACTGCTGGATTTTTTAAATATCATGTTATTCCTTGTTCTTTTTTATTGCTTTTCTGTTTTGTTTTGTTTTGTTTCAATTGTTTATTTCCTTTTTTCCAAACCCCCTCAGTGCTCCTCTCGTTTTTTTTTTTGGTTTTTGTTTTTCTTTGGGGTGTGTGAGTGTGCGTGTGTTTATTTCCTCCATTGAATTATATTGAAGCTACTAATTTTATCAGTAAGACTGAATATATTCAAGTTTACATAATTTTTTTCTTCTTTTTCCTTTTAAACCACAGATTTTATTTTGGTATAAACTTCTGGTTCCACATTGGCCTTTTAAGGTTCTGTGGGGGTTTTGTTTGTTTTTATTGTTTTTGCTTTGTTTTTCTGTTTTTTCATATACTTATCTCTGCTTTAATTTTTGAAATATTTTATTTGAACTACTACTTCTTCTATAATTCTTTGCTTTCTCTGATGCTCCTTTCCTATAGCACTAAACTCTAATACATACACATCTTTATCTCCCTATATATAATTTTGCAGTATCATTCTCTATTTCTCTTCTATCCTCCCATTCTCTTTTTCCCTTTCCCCACCATATTTCTTAGTCTGTTCTGTCCTCATTGCCTCATCCCCAACATGGACCCTGCTCTAGCATTATTCTCAACTTGGTGCTCTACTTAGTTCGGTTATTAACTGGTGGATATCATTCTTGGTTTTCTCTATTCGCCGTGCTAACGTATTGTACTGTATTTTTGGTTGGAATGCTGGGGTTATGTTACAGCTGTATATGTCTGTGTGTATAATTCAATATACTAGATAGTATTTGCATAATATTTTAATTGCCATTTGTCAAAGGTATACCTTCTGTTTCTCATTCACATATATATGTTTTGATATCGTTTAATGCCATAACAAACCAGACGTGAAATCTTCATTCCTTGGTCAGGCGAAAAGCCCGGGGCTTTAGGGAGGGAGCACTGACTCCACAACTCTACAATACTAGAGAACGCCTAACACTAGAGAGCACTATACAAGTGAGAACGCCAACAAAGGTAATCACTTGCATGCAAGTCCAGACATCACCCCACCACCAGCATCACCCAGAATAAGAAGCCCCATCCAAACAACCAACATCAACAGACGTAACTCAAAGTCTGGGAAAAGGAAATCCCAAACAGAGTCAGTTAAAAAATTAATAATAACAATGAAATGGCAGAGAAATACCACACAAGTGAAGGAACAATCTACAAACACACAAGATCAAATCAACAAAGAGGATTTGGACAAACTTTCTGAAAGTGATATCAGAAGAATGATAGTAAAGATGATCAAAGACACTGAAAACAGAATGTCAGAGAAATTGCAAGACACAAATAACACACTGAATAAAGAAATACAAGAATTTACCAAAAAAGTAACAGAGACAAACAACTCATTTTTGGCTTTGTTTTTATCTTTTTTTTTTTTTGGGCTTTGTTTTTCTGTTTTTTCATATACTTATCTCTGCTTTAATTTTTGAAATATTTTATTTGAACTACTACTTCTTCTATAATTCTTTGCTTTCTCTGATGCTCCTTTCCTATAGCACTAAACTCTAATACATACACATCTTTATCTCCCTATATATAATTTTGCAGTATCATTCTCTATTTCTCTTCTATCCTCCCATTCTCTTTTTCCCTTTCCCCACCATATTTCTTAGTCTGTTCTGTCCTCATTGCCTCATCCCCAACATGGACCCTGCTCTAGCATTATTCTCAACTTGGTGCTCTACTTAGTTCGGTTATTAACTGGTGGATATCATTCTTGGTTTTCTCTATTCGCCGTGCTAACGTATTGTACTGTATTTTTGGTTGGAATGCTGGGGTTATGTTACAGCTGTATATGTCTGTGTGTATAATTCAATATACTAGATAGTATTTGCATAATATTTTAATTGCCATTTGTCAAAGGTATACCTTCTGTTTCTCATTCACATATATATGTTTTGATATCGTTTAATGCCATAACAAACCAGACGTGAAATCTTCATTCCTTGGTCAGGCGAAAAGCCCCGGGGCTTTAGGGAGGGAGCACTGACTCCACAACTCTACAATACTAGAGAACGCCTAACACTAGAGAGCACTATACAAGTGAGAACGCCAACAAAGGTAATCACTTGCATGCAAGTCCAGACATCACCCCACCACCAGCATCACCCAGAATAAGAAGCCCCATCCAAACAACCAACATCAACAGACGTAACTCAAAGTCTGGGAAAAGGAAATCCCAAACAGAGTCAGTTAAAAAATTAATAATAACAATGAAATGGCAGAGAAATACCACACAAGTGAAGGAACAATCTACAAACACACAAGATCAAATCAACAAAGAGGATTTGGACAAACTTTCTGAAAGTGATATCAGAAGAATGATAGTAAAGATGATCAAAGACACTGAAAACAGAATGTCAGAGAAATTGCAAGACACAAATAACACACTGAATAAAGAAATACAAGAATTTACCAAAAAAGTAACAGAGACAAACAACTCAATTGCTGAACTTAAAAACACTGTAGAAGGAATCAAGAGCACAGTATCTGAGACAGAAGAGACAAGTGAGCTGGAAGATAGAATGGTAGAAGTAACGGCTGAAAAACAGAATCAAGCTCAAAGAATGAAAAGAGCAGAGGACAGCCTCAGAGACTAATATAAAATGTACCAATATTCGAATTATAGGGGTTCCAGAAGAAGAAGAAAAAAAGAAAGGCTATGAGAACATTTTTGAAAAGATTATAGTTGAAAATTTCCCCAACATGGGAAAAGAAATAGTCAATCAAGTCCAAGAAGCACAAAGAGTATTATGCAGAATCAATCCGAGAAGAAACACAAGAAGACACATATTAATGAAGTTAACACAAATGAAACACAAAGACAGAATTCTCAAAGCAGCAAGGGAAAAGCAACTAAAGCTGATCTCTAAACAAAAACTCTGCAGGCCAGAAGGGAATGGCAGGACACATTTAAATGGCTAAAAGAGAAGAGTCTGCAACCAAGAATCTTCTAACCTGCAAGGATCTCCTTCAAAAATGGATGGAGAAATCAAAAGTTTTACAGACAAGCAAAAATTAAAAGAACTTAGTCACACCAAACCAGTCTTACAACAAGTGTTAAAGGGACTTACATAGACAATAAGTATAAAAAAGGAGAACATCCACGAAACAAACCCATCACAACATCTAAAAAGATGACAATAGGATCATTTGTATCAACAATTACTTTGAATATAAATGGACTAAATGCCCCAACCAAAAGACACAGAGTGGCGGAATGGATTCAAAAACATGACCCATACATATGCTGCCTCCAGGAAACTCACTTCAGACCTAGAGACACTCATAGACTGAAAGTGAGAGGCTGGAAAACGATATTCCAAGCAAATAGAAATCAAAAGAAAGCTGGAGTAGCAATTCGCTTATCAGACAAAATAGACCTCAACATAAAGAAGATTTGAAGAGACAAGGGAGGACACTACATAATGATCAAGGGATCCAAGAAGAAGACATAACAATCATAAATATCTATGCACCCATCACAGGAGAACCCCAATACATAAGACAAATACTTTCAGACATAAAAGAAGACATTGACACTAACACAATCATAGTAGGAGACTTTAACACTCCTCTCACACCAATGGACAGATCATCGAAAAAGATAATTAATCAAGAAACACAAGCCTTAAATGCCACACTAGAAGAAATGGACCTCACTGATATCTTTAGGACTTTGCATCCAAAAGAAGAAGAATACACTTTGTTCTCAAGTGCTCTAGGAACATTCTCCAGAACAGACCACATCTTGGGCCACAAATCAAACCTCAGTCAATTCAAGAAAACTGAAATTATATCAGCCATCTTCTCGGACCACAATGCAGTGAGACTAGAGATCAACTACAGGAAAAAAACCGCTAAAAACACAAACACATGGAGATTAAACAACACATACCTAAAAAACCAACTGATTACCGAGCAAATCAAAGGAGAAATAAAACAATTCCTAGAAGAAAATGACAATGAACACACAACCATGCAAAATCTATGGGATACTGCAAAAGCAGTTCTAAGAGGGAAGTTTATAGCAATTCAATCCTACCTCAAGAAACTAGGATAATCTCAAACAGACGACCTAACATTACGCTTAAAACAACTGGAGAAAGAAGAACAAAAACACCCCAAAGTCAGCAGAAGAAGGGAAATCATGAAGACCCGACCAGAAATAAATGAAAAAGAAATGAAAGAAGCAATAGTAAAGATAAATAAAACAAAAAGATGGTTCTTTGAAAAGGTAAATTGACACACCAGTGGCCAGACTCATCAAGAAAAAAAGAGAGAAGAACCAGATCACCAAAATCAAAAATGAAAAAGGAGTGATGACAACAGAGAATGCAGAAATCCAACGGATTCTAAGAGACTATTATGAGCAACTCTATGGCAACAAACTGGACAACCTGGAAGAAATGGACAGTTTCTTAGAGAAGATTAATCTCCCAAGAGTCAACCAGGAAGAAATAGAAACTATGAACAAGCCAATCACAAGCTCAGAAATCATTGGAAACTAAAAAAAAAGCCCAAAGGGTAACTACATAATGATCAAGGGATCCAAGAAGAAGACATAACAATCATAAATATCTATGCACCCATCACAGGAGAACCCCAATACATAAGACAAATACTTTCAGACATAAAAGAAGACATTGACACTAACACAATCATAGTAGGAGACTTTAACACTCCTCTCACACCAATGGACAGATCATCGAAAAAGATAATTAATCAAGAAACACAAGCCTTAAATGCCACACTAGAAGAAATGGACCTCACTGATATCTTTAGGACTTTGCATCCAAAAGAAGAAGAATACACTTTGTTCTCAAGTGCTCTAGGAACATTCTCCAGAACAGACCACATCTTGGGCCACAAATCAAACCTCAGTCAATTCAAGAAAACTGAAATTATATCAGCCATCTTCTCGGACCACAATGCAGTGAGACTAGAGATCAACTACAGGAAAAAAACCGCTAAAAACACAAACACATGGAGATTAAACAACACATACCTAAAAAACCAACTGATTACCGAGCAAATCAAAGGAGAAATAAAACAATTCCTAGAAGAAAATGACAATGAACACACAACCATGCAAAATCTATGGGATACTGCAAAAGCAGTTCTAAGAGGGAAGTTTATAGCAATTCAATCCTACCTCAAGAAACTAGGATAATCTCAAACAGACGACCTAACATTACGCTTAAAACAACTGGAGAAAGAAGAACAAAAACACCCCAAAGTCAGCAGAAGAAGGGAAATCATGAAGACCCGACCAGAAATAAATGAAAAAGAAATGAAAGAAGCAATAGTAAAGATAAATAAAACAAAAAGATGGTTCTTTGAAAAGGTAAATTGACACACCAGTGGCCAGACTCATCAAGAAAAAAAGAGAGAAGAACCAGATCACCAAAATCAAAAATGAAAAAGGAGTGATGACAACAGAGAATGCAGAAATCCAACGGATTCTAAGAGACTATTATGAGCAACTCTATGGCAACAAACTGGACAACCTGGAAGAAATGGACAGTTTCTTAGAGAAGATTAATCTCCCAAGAGTCAACCAGGAAGAAATAGAAACTATGAACAAGCCAATCACAAGCTCAGAAATCGAATTTGTGATTAACAATCTACCCAAAAATAAAGCCCAGGGCAGGATGGCTTCACAAGTGAATTCTACCAAACATTTAAAGAAGAGGTAATGCTTGTCCTTCTAAAACTCTTCCAAAAAATTGCTCAGGAAGGAACACTTCGAAACACGATGAGGCTACCATCACCCTGATACCAAAGCCAGGCAAAGACAACACAGAAAAAAAAAATCATAGGTTAATTTCACTGACAAATCTAGATGCCAAAATCCTCAACAAAATCCTAGCAAACAGAATTCAACAACACATCAGAAAGCACATACATCATGATCAAGTTGGGTTCATCCCAGGCATGCAAGGATTCTTCAATATCCACAAATCAATCAATGTGATACACCATATCAACAAATTGAGAGAGAAAAATCACATGATCATCTCAATAGATGCAGAAAAAGCCTTCGACAAAGCACAGCATCCATTTATGATAAAGACTCTTCAGATAATGGGCATAGAAGGAACCTATCTCAACATAATGAAAGCCATATATGAGAAGCCCACAGCAAACATTATCCTCAATGGTCAAAAACTGAAAGCATTCCCTCTAAGATCAGGAACAAGACAACGGTGTCCACTTTCACCACTCTTATTCAACATAGTCCTGAAAGTTCTAGCAATAGCAATAAGAGAAGAGAAAGAAATAAAAGGAATCTAGATTGGAAAGGAAGAAGTCAAGCTCTCTCTTTCTGCAGACGACATGATATTATACACAGAAAATTCCAAAGACACTATTACAAAACTACTAGAGTTAATCAGCGAATTCAGCAAAGTAACAGGATATAAAATCAATACACAGAAATCAATGGCATTCCTATATACAAACAAAGAAAAATCAGGTAACGAAATCAAAGAGGCTATCCCCTTCACCACTGCAACCAAAAGAATCAAATCCCTTGGAATAAACCTACCCAAAGAAACAAAAGAACTGTACACTGAGAATTACAAGACACTCATGAGAGAAATCAAAGAAGACAAACAGATGAAGAGATATTCTGTGTTCCTGGGACGGAAGAATCAATATTGTGAAAATGACCATACTACCTAATATCATCTATAGATTCAATGTTATCCCTATCAAACTACCAATGACATTCTTCACAGAACTAGACCAAAGAATAACAGTTCATATGGAAACACAAAAGACCTCAAACAGCCAAAGCAATCCTGAGGAAGAAGAATGGAGCTGGAGGAATCAGCCTCCCCAACTTCAGACTCTACTACAAAGCAACAGTCATCAAGACAGTATGGTACTGGCACAAAAACAGAAATATCGACCAATGGAACAAGATAGAGAACCCAGAGATAAACCTACGCACCTATGGGTACCTTACTTTTGAGAAAGGAGGCGGAACTATAAAATGGGACAAAGACAGCCTCTTCAACAAATGGTGCTGGGAAAACTGGAGAGTCACATGCAGAAAAATGAAGTTGGAACATTCCCTGACACCCTACACAAAGATCAACTCAAAATGGATTAAAGACCTAAATGTAAGACCAGAAACCATCAAACTCTTAGAGGAGAATATAGGCAAAACCCTCAAGGACATCAATCAAAGCAAGATCTTCTCTGACCCACCTACTAGAATAGCGGAACTAAAAAGACAAATGAACACGTGGGAGCTAATGAAACTTAAAAGCTTTTGTACAGCTAAAGAAATTACAAAAAAGCTGAACAGACAGCCCACAGAGTGGGAAAAAATCATAGCAAATGAAACAACAGACAAAGAGTTAATCTCCAAAATCTACAAGCAACTCAACAACTCTGCAGCGGAAAAATGAACAACCCAATCAAAAAATGGGAAAAGGACCTAAACATACACCTCTCCAACGACGACATACAGATGGCCCAAAAGCACACAAAACGATGCTCAACGTCACTTATAATTAGAGAAATGCAAATCAAAATTACGGGAGGGGTGTGAACACCCGTCAGAATGGCCATCATCCACAAATCGACAGACAATAAATGCTGGAGAGGTTGCGGAGAAAAGGGAACACTCTTCCATTGCTGGTGGGAATGTAGATTGATACAGCCTCTATGGAAGACAGTATGGAGATTTCTTAAAAAACTAAATATAGAAGCACCATACGACCCAGCAAACCCACTCTTAGGCTTATACCCTGATGAAATCAAATCTGAAAGAAGCACCTGTACCCCAATGTTCATTGCAGCATTCTATACAATAGCTAGAACATGGAAGCAACCTAGATGCCCATCGACGAATGAATGGATAGAAAAGCTCTGGTACATATATACAATGGAATACTACTCAGATGTAAGGAGAAATGCAGAAGAATCAGCCCTAATGAGGTGGCTGGATCTAGAACGTATCATCAAAAGTGAAATCAGTCAGAAAGAGAAGGACAAATACAATATATTAACACATATATATGGAATCTAGTAGGATGGTGATGACGGCACACGCAGTGAAGCGACGGAAAGACAGACATGGACAGTGGACATATGGACATTGTGGGGAAGGAATAGAGGGTAGAATGCGTAAAGGAAGTAGCATGAAGGCCTGTACTATCATAAGTGAAGAAAATAGCTATAGTCATTGCTCTGTGAGAAAAGGAGATCCTTCAGGGGCGCTATGTGATGGTCGGGAGGGGTGGGAAGCGGGATATATACATATGACTAATCGGGGAACATACATATCTGTAGACAACAAAACTCTGTAAAAGTCAAAAGTAAAATAAAAGTTAAAAATAAAAATGATATCAATCATGTTATCCATAGCAGTTTGGGCAATAACAGGCACAGAGAGAGGGTAGCTTTGAAAGGACTGACTACTGGGTCTAAGCTCAGCAGTCAAGAGATGACTGTAAGAACTGGGACCAGAAACACAGATTTATTAAAGAAGTCAAGAGCATGAGGGCAGGAAACGGTCAGCATTGGTAGCTGACCAGATAGCCTACTGGATATATCCATAGAGTATACTGGAGCTCCAAACGGCAACAAGGAAAGAAATCTTTTCTAACTATGATTTTACTCATGCTATTTGTGAAAATGACCATTCCTATAAACATACTTTTTCCATTAAGAATATAGCCTAATTTCTCCCATTTAAAATCCCAAAATGCAGGGGGCCAAGATGGCGGAGGAATGAGGGGAGGATTTCACCAGCTCCCCAACAGAATCACCAGAACTAATCAAGAAATAAAACACTACCAACAAACCAGCCTCTAGACCACAAATGAACTCCTCAGGTCTACAAGGGTCGGAGAGCGAGCAGCCAGAGCTTTCCCGGAGCTCCTGTTCTGAGAGCCCTGAACCCCAACCCCCACACCTGACCCATCGACGAATGAATGGATAGAAAAGCTCTGGTACATATATACAATGGAATACTACTCAGATGTAAGGAGAAATGCAGAAGAATCAGCCCTAATGAGGTGGCTGGATCTAGAACGTATCATCAAAAGTGAAATCAGTCAGAAAGAGAAGGACAAATACAATATATTAACACATATATATGGAATCTAGTAGGATGGTGATGACGGCACACGCAGTGAAGCGACGGAAAGACAGACATGGACAGTGGACATATGGACATTGTGGGGAAGGAATAGAGGGTAGAATGCGTAAAGGAAGTAGCATGAAGGCCTGTACTATCATAAGTGAAGAAAATAGCTATAGTCATTGCTCTGTGAGAAAAGGAGATCCTTCAGGGGCGCTATGTGATGGTCGGGAGGGGTGGGAAGCGGGATATATACATATGACTAATCGGGGAACATACATATCTGTAGACAACAAAACTCTGTAAAAGTCAAAAGTAAAATAAAAGTTAAAAATAAAAATGATATCAATCATGTTATCCATAGCAGTTTGGGCAATAACAGGCACAGAGAGAGGGTAGCTTTGAAAGGACTGACTACTGGGTCTAAGCTCAGCAGTCAAGAGATGACTGTAAGAACTGGGACCAGAAACACAGATTTATTAAAGAAGTCAAGAGCATGAGGGCAGGAAACGGTCAGCATTGGTAGCTGACCAGATAGCCTACTGGATATATCCATAGAGTATACTGGAGCTCCAAACGGCAACAAGGAAAGAAATCTTTTCTAACTATGATTTTACTCATGCTATTTGTGAAAATGACCATTCCTATAAACATACTTTTTCCATTAAGAATATAGCCTAATTTCTCCCATTTAAAATCCCAAAATGCAGGGGGCCAAGATGGCGGAGGAATGAGGGGAGGATTTCACCAGCTCCCCAACAGAATCACCAGAACTAATCAAGAAATGAAACACCATCAACAAATCAGCCGCTAGACAACCAAAGAACTCCTCAGGTCTACAAGGGTAGGAGAGGGAACAGCCAGAACTTTTCCGGAGCTCCTGTTCTGAGAGTCCTGTACCCCAACCCCGACACCAGACCGAGAGGAGAGAGCGCTGGGAAGTGTGCCAGGAGAGAGTCTGGGAAGTCTGCCGGGAGGACAGAGGACCGCGCTCAGCGTGAAGGCAGCCCCGGTCACCGCGCCTTAGGCGAGTTGAGACACTGCTGGCGAGGGCGTGCAGAGCAGAATGGCGAAATCCTCCACGAGTTGCTCATTGGGCTTGAGTCGGACGGGGAGGTGCGCCGGGAGAGAGCACTGAGAAGTGCCCCAGGAGGACAGAAGACAGCACTCAGCACAAAAATCCCGCCAGGTCGCAGGGCGCCAGGTGAGTTGAGACACTGCTAGCGGGGGCGTGAGGAACAGAACTGGGAAATCCCCCACAGGTTGCTGCCCAGGGACCTGGCTCGAGCCAGAAGGGGAACCTTGAGCCCACGTTTGGGGCTTGGTCCCGTATCCAGAAGTGCACGTGAACCAGCAGCCTGAAGAGTCCATGCAGCTCAGAGCTGCAGCAGGGAAGCCGCTGTCCCGCAGGCAGGGGAGAGCTGCGGCAGAGGAAACCCGGAGAAGAGCAGGGACTGGAGGCTGCCAGCGGGTGTGCAGTGGAACCGGCGAGCCCCCTCCACCACGGGACTGCGCGCAGCCCCTGCCTGACCAACTGGAAACAGCCCGCCACCCCGGCCAGCACCTGAGCTTGTAGCAAAGCCTTTGTTTCACTGAAAACAAAAACAGAAACCATAGCAACTGGATCTGCAAGGGAAAGACTACATCATCAAGACAACATCATCAAGAGCAAACTGGTTTGGAAGGTCCACACGCAGATGAGAAGATAAAAACCAGAGACAGTATTTACCCTTGTTTGTTTGTTTGTTTTATTTATTCACTTGTTTGGTTTGGTTTGGTTTTTGTCTCCTCTTATTAATTTTTTGCTCTTTTTTAATTTTCAATTAAAAATTTTTTTGAATATTAACTTTTTCAAACTTTTAATTTTCTTTCCTTTTTGCCACTGCTTCCTCCTTCTATGTTCTAACTGTAAAATCTTTTCCTATCTACTACTATCCTCTATATAAATATTTCCTATCTTCCTGTCTCTACTATTCTCTTCCAGCTGCACCAAAATCTACAACACACTAATCTTTGTTATGTAATCCTACAAAATCCTTGCAAGACGAATCTATTCCTTCTCATTACCCACACACTCTCCTCCTCCTCACCCCCAACACATGTTTTAGTTAAAAACTGCTTTCATTGCAATATTCCAAGCCAGGACCTTGCCTGGATCTATTTTTCCAGGCAGTATTTTAATTAATGTAGAGCTTAATGGTCAGGTACCATTTTTGACTGCACCGTTTGCCAGAAAAATTTCCTATGCTTTATCCCTGTCCTGTAACATGTGGGACCTAATGAAACGTAAAAGCTTTTGTACAGCAAAAAAAATTACAATAAAGCTGAACAGACAGCCTACAGAATGGGAGAAAAATCATAGCAAATGAAATAACTGACAAAGAATTAATCTCCAAAATCTACAAGCAACTCAGATAAGTCAACACTGGAAAAATGAATAACCCAATCAAAAAATGGGAAAAAGATCTAAAGAGACATCTCACCAAAGAGGACATACAGATGGCCCCAAAGCACATGAAACGATGCTCAATCTTGCTTATTATTAGAGAAATGCAAATCAAAACTACAATGAGATATCATCTCACACCCGTCAGAATGGCCATCATCACCAAATCGACAGACAATAAATGCTGGAGAGGGTGTGGAGAAAAGGGAACACTCTTCCATTGCTGGTGGGAATGTCAATTGATACAACTGCTATGGAGGACAGTATGGAGATTCCTTAAAAAACTAAAAATAGAAGCACCATAGGACCTAGCAATCCCACTATTAGGCTTATACCCTGATGAAACCAAAATTGAAAGAAGCACCTGTACTCCAATGTTCATTGCAGCTGTCTATACAATAGCTAGAACATGGAAGCAACCTAGATGTCCATCAACGAATGAATGGATAAAGCAGCTCTGGTACATATAACAATGGAATACTACTCAGCTGTTAAAAGAAATGCAGAAGAATGAGCCCTAACGAGGTGGCTGGATCTAGAACCTATCATAAAAAGTAAAGTAAGTCAAAAACAGAAAGACAAGTACAGTGTACTAATACATATGCATGGAATCTAGTAAAAGGGTAAGGATAACACACACAGTAAACCCATGGAAAAACAGACAGAGAATAGACATATGGACATTGTGGGGAATGAACAGTGGGTGGGAGGCATAGAGGGAGTAACATGGAAACCTATACTGTTATGTGTGAAAAAGATAGCTATTGTCATTGCGCTAAGGGAATAGGAGTACTTAACAATGGCTTGGCTAGATGGCCTGGAGGGATGGGATGGAGGACCTGGGAGGGGGTAGGGGACTAGGGATATGCATATGACTGATCTGGGAACATGTATATCTGTGAGCAACAAAACTGTGTAAAAACTTTAAAATAAAGAAATAAATTTTTTTAAAAAGGGGGGGTGGAGGGCTTTGCTACCATCCAATAATGTAATACAAGAATTATATTATACTGCATTTAATAATAGATGGTTTCATGATCCTGAATAAACTTTTTCACACAAAGATGAAGATCATTCACCAAATTATTGTAAAGCAACTCAGATAAGTCAACACTGGAAAAATGAATAACCCAATCAAAAAATGGGAAAAAGATCTAAAGAGACATCTCACCAAAGAGGACATACAGATGGCCCCAAAGCACATGAAACGATGCTCAATCTTGCTTATTATTAGAGAAATGCAAATCAAAACTACAATGAGATATCATCTCACACCCGTCAGAATGGCCATCATCACCAAATCGACAGACAATAAATGCTGGAGAGGGTGTGGAGAAAAGGGAACACTCTTCCATTGCTGGTGGGAATGTCAATTGATACAACTGCTATGGAGGACAGTATGGAGATTCCTTAAAAAACTAAAAATAGAAGCACCATAGGACCTAGCAATCCCACTATTAGGCTTATACCCTGATGAAACCAAAATTGAAAGAAGCACCTGTACTCCAATGTTCATTGCAGCTGTCTATACAATAGCTAGAACATGGAAGCAACCTAGATGTCCATCAACGAATGAATGGATAAAGCAGCTCTGGTACATATAACAATGGAATACTACTCAGCTGTTAAAAGAAATGCAGAAGAATGAGCCCTAACGAGGTGGCTGGATCTAGAACCTATCATAAAAAGTAAAGTAAGTCAAAAACAGAAAGACAAGTACAGTGTACTAATACATATGCATGGAATCTAGTAAAAGGGTAAGGATAACACACACAGTAAACCCATGGAAAAACAGACAGAGAATAGACATATGGACATTGTGGGGAATGAACAGTGGGTGGGAGGCATAGAGGGAGTAACATGGAAACCTATACTGTTATGTGTGAAAAAGATAGCTATTGTCATTGCGCTAAGGGAATAGGAGTACTTAACAATGGCTTGGCTAGATGGCCTGGAGGGATGGGATGGAGGACCTGGGAGGGGGTAGGGGACTAGGGATATGCATATGACTGATCTGGGAACATGTATATCTGTGAGCAACAAAACTGTGTAAAAACTTTAAAATAAAGAAATAAATTTTTTTAAAAAGGGGGGGTGGAGGGCTTTGCTACCATCCAATAATGTAATACAAGAATTATATTATACTGCATTTAATAATAGATGGTTTCATGATCCTGAATAAACTTTTTCACACAAAGATGAAGATCATTCACCAAATTATTGTGACTACTCTACTATATTCTGAAAAATAATGATAAATCACACAAGCCTGAAAAAATAAAAAATAAAATAAAATCTCAAAATAGGGCTTCCCTGGTAGTTCAGTGGTGAAGAATTCACCTGCCAATGCAGGAGACAAGGGTTCGATCCCTGATCTGGGAAGATCCCACATGCTGCGGAGCAACTACGCCTGTGAGCCACAACTATTGAGCCTGTGCTCTAAAGCCTTGGAGCTGCAACTATTGAGGCCATGTGCCACAACTGCTGAAGCCCGTGAGTCCTAGAGCTCAAGTTCCACAACAAGAGAAGTCACTGCAACAAGAAGCCTGCTTGCCTCAACTAGAGAGTAGCCCCCACTCCCTGCAACTAGAGAAGAGCCTGTGGTGGCCATGAAAACCCAGAATAGCCAAAAATAAATTTAAAAAAAGAGAAAAATCAAATTTTAATTTTGTTCAAATTAACATTTTTTTCATAAAATATCTTGGCATAATAATGTAGAAAGACTCTAATACACTAAGATGCAGAGGTGGGCTCTAATACACTAAGATGCAGAGGTACTGCAATTCTGGTAGAAAATTGTACACATTCTGTCATATACTACAATAAATTTACGATTGTAAAGAGAAAAAAATAATAGAATCTAACTGTCTCCTAAAGCACAGTAAATGAGCTGGTTCTAATGTGAGTAAAACTAAGAGTTCTATTACATCTTAAGAACTATGTATGGACATTTTTTGCAGTAATCCTACTTTATTCATTCTCTTTCCAGCTCTTAAAATTCAGTAAATTAAAGTATACTGTTATGTGTGAAAAAGATAGCTATTGTCATTGCGCTAAGGGAATAGGAGTACTTAACAATGGCTTGGCTAGATGGCCTGGAGGGATGGGATGGAGGACCTGGGAGGGGGTAGGGGACTAGGGATATGCATATGACTGATCTGGGAACATGTATATCTGTGAGCAACAAAACTGTGTAAAAACTTTAAAATAAAGAAATAAATTTTTTTAAAAAGGGGGGGTGGAGGGCTTTGCTACCATCCAATAATGTAATACAAGAATTATATTATACTGCATTTAATAATAGATGGTTTCATGATCCTGAATAAACTTTTTCACACAAAGATGAAGATCATTCACCAAATTATTGTGACTACTCTACTATATTCTGAAAAATAATGATAAATCACACAAGCCTGAAAAAATAAAAAATAAAATAAAATCTCAAAATAGGGCTTCCCTGGTAGTTCAGTGGTGAAGAATTCACCTGCCAATGCAGGAGACAAGGGTTCGATCCCTGATCTGGGAAGATCCCACATGCTGCGGAGCAACTACGCCTGTGAGCCACAACTATTGAGCCTGTGCTCTAAAGCCTTGGAGCTGCAACTATTGAGGCCATGTGCCACAACTGCTGAAGCCCGTGAGTCCTAGAGCTCAAGTTCCACAACAAGAGAAGTCACTGCAACAAGAAGCCTGCTTGCCTCAACTAGAGAGTAGCCCCCACTCCCTGCAACTAGAGAAGAGCCTGTGGTGGCCATGAAAACCCAGAATAGCCAAAAATAAATTTAAAAAAAGAGAAATTCAAATTTTAATTTTGTTCAAATTAACATTTTTTTCATAAAATATCTTGGCATAATAATGTAGAAAGACTCTAATACACTAAGATGCAGAGGTGGGCTCTAATACACTAAGATGCAGAGGTACTGCAATTCTGGTAGAAAATTGTACACATTCTGTCATATACTACAATAAATTTACGATTGTAAAGAGAAAAAAATAATAGAATCTAACTGTCTCCTAAAGCACAGTAAATGAGCTGGTTCTAATGTGAGTAAAACTAAGAGTTCTATTACATCTTAAGAACTATGTATGGACATTTTTTGCAGTAATCCTACTTTATTCATTCTCTTTCTAGCTCTTAAAATTCAGTAACACTTATAAAGTACCAAGGACAACTAGCAGCCCAAGAAAGATATCTTAAGTAGAGACTGGTTTATAAAGAAAAAACTATCCAAAAAAATATACAAAGCCTCCTTGGCTTTCCTCATATAAATCACTTGTAACAGGCACATTGTATGTCTCGCAATAAATGCATTTTACGGATTTCTATTTAGCTGAGGATCAGAACTGTCTGCACTGGAACACATCAGTGAATCCAAATTTGTCTTTTGTTTTCTTAAAATAACTTATCCCTGTCAAACCGAGTATATGAATATCATTACATGTTACGTGTATTCATCAACTTACCAAAAGGTTATGTTCTAAAAGTTTATCTGTAAATAAGCCTTCTAGGACTCAGTTCACATTTTCCCACGGACACAATTTTACAAAGGGTAGTTAGGCCAATCAGGACACACCACAGAAAATCTATAAAGTTCAAAATTATTGGACCTATTATGTTTTACTACAGCACTCCCCACCCCACCAACTAACCACTGTGAATTACTATTTTGTTGATAAATGCAACAGAGATTCTAGGGAGAATACTCCTGTCAGATGCTCTGTATCTTACCTATGTTTATCTCTTCAGTTATCAGAGTAAGCAGAGTGGAGCAGAGTTTACAGAAGAGGCTCTTGCATTTGAAGCCTACAGGAAGTTATGGTCCCACAGCTTACTGATGGGCAGCAGTCTTGGAAGGTTCTTTAGTAACTGCTCCTGCTGTGTCTCATAGATATGGGGTGGAGATGTGGGGCTGTAACTTCCACCAGGTTTATTTTCTAGAAAATCTTTTCTTAAAAAACTAGAACCTTCCTAATAATCACTTTTAATATGAATTTTTTAAATGTTTATCCACTCAGAGCTAAATAAATTATAGGTTACTTTTGTGTACTTTAGCGACACCCTAAGCTGTAATAATAATCTCTTCTCCATGACTGGACAGCCATAGGCCTCCATCCACTACACGAAGATGCAATTAGGAGATCCTGAAAGCCACTGTTTAATCTAAAGAGAGGGATGCCTCTATCTGAAATCAACTTTTCTACTCCACTCATAGTCAACTAGATTTCATTGCTTTGAAGATTTTTAAGCCACAGACTGTTTACTTGGATACAAGAAAAGAGTGTAAAAAGTCAGTGGTAGAATGACTTAATTTCATATTTAAACACTTATATTCAAGGGAGGGAAGGGGGATATACATATGACTAATCTGGGATCATACATATCTGTAAACAACAAAACTGTGCAAAAGTCAAAAGTAAAATAAAAAGTAAAAGTAAAATAAAAAAAATACTTATATTCCTATTAATTTGACAGTTGGAAAGAAAAATATATAGGGATTCAATATTTGCATAAAATTATCTACTGTATCATTCAGTCTTAATACCATGTATAGTTATTTTTCTTTTAAATTCAGAACTCTATGAGCATGCTTCAATTATGCAGTGCCCTCATATCATTATAAGATTTTAAATAAATTTTTATAAAGTCTAGACCTGAAAACATAAGACAGATTTCCAGAAATCACTATATAATCATATTAGAAATCAAGAGTTCCAGATTCCTCCCTGTCTCAAATTCAGCCGAGGCTACTCCACTTGCCTGCATAGGTGTTGGCCTTGTTTAGGAGGTCTGTGCATGCATGCATATCAGCAAAAGCCCGGATTCCTAAGCAGTTGACAGGGTGAAGCTGAGATTCCAAAATTCACAGCAAGTTTTCTTTACATCCTGTAACTGTAATAAGGGGGGGTCTGTGCATGCATGCTAGCAAAGCCCGGATTCCTGGCAGCAGTCTTGGAAGGTTCTTTAGTAACTGCTCCTGCTGTGTCTCATAGATATGGGGTGGAGATGTGGGGCTGTAACTTCCACCAGGTTTATTTTCTAGAAAATCTTTTCTTAAAAAACTAGAACCTTCCTAATAATCACTTTTAATATGAATTTTTTAAATGTTTATCCACTCAGAGCTAAATAAATTATAGGTTACTTTTGTGTACTTTAGCGACACCCTAAGCTGTAATAATAATCTCTTCTCCATGACTGGACAGCCATAGGCCTCCATCCACTACACGAAGATGCAATTAGGAGATCCTGAAAGCCACTGTTTAATCTAAAGAGAGGGATGCCTCTATCTGAAATCAACTTTTCTACTCCACTCATAGTCAACTAGATTTCATTGCTTTGAAGATTTTTAAGCCACAGACTGTTTACTTGGATACAAGAAAAGAGTGTAAAAAGTCAGTGGTAGAATGACTTAATTTCATATTTAAACACTTATATTCAAGGGGAGGGAAGGGGGGGATATACATATGACTAATCTGGGATCATACATATCTGTAAACAACAAAACTGTGCAAAAGTCAAAAGTAAAATAAAAAGTAAAAAGTAAAATAAAAATTAAAAAAAATACTTATATTCCTATTAATTTGACAGTTGGAAAGAAAAATATATAGGGATTCAATATTTGCATAAAATTATCTACTGTATCATTCAGTCTTAATACCATGTATAGTTATTTTTCTTTTAAATTCAGAACTCTATGAGCATGCTTCAATTATGCAGTGCCCTCATATCATTATAAGATTTTAAATAAATTTTTATAAAGTCTAGACCTGAAAACATAAGACAGATTTCCAGAAATCACTATATAATCATATTAGAAATCAAGAGTTCCAGATTCCTCCCTGTCTCAAATTCAGCCGAGGCTACTCCACTTGCCTGCATAGGTGTTGGCCTTGTTTAGGAGGTCTGTGCATGCATGCATATCAGCAAAAGCCCGGATTCCTAAGCAGTTGACAGGGTGAAGCTGAGATTCCAAAAATTCACAGCAAGTTTTCTTTACATCCTGTAACTGTAATAGACCAGCTGCTGGGAGAAGTACCTGTAACACACAAGTAAGCAAGGTCAGGCGACTGGCTAGAAGTTTTACTCTTCACTGTGTCTACAGAGGGCGCAGGGATCCACTACAGCTCAAGATACGCAACCAAATCCCAGGATCCTACAGAAAAGCAAGGTAACCATTATTTGCAAAAAGGATGATGCCTCCTTCCATTCCCCATAATTTCCATGGAATCTGTCAAAGGGTTCTTCTTGATCACAAGAATATAAGAGATATCAGATTATATAAGATTAACAACTATTTTTATAAGTCTAAACAAATGTTCCTTTGAATTTTAAAAACATAAATTATCAGGCTGCTAGGGGGTGCTATGGTTACATGAAAATGGTTTTATTTCCTTAGAGTAGTCATGAGATTTAGTGATTTGTGGAAAAGGGGTCAGCACAGAGTAATATACGTCATACCAAAGTTTCATTTTGTTTTTCCACTAAGTAACATCACAAACTGTATTCCATAGTGGGTGGTAGAACAGTTTAAAACTCAATAGTGTAACTACAATCAGCTTCTGTGAAATATAACATATAAAATACAACAAAAGGGCTAATTATCTAATAATAACTTTTTTTTTACACCAAAAACACTTTTATTGGGGTAAAGCCAATTAACAATTTTGTGATAGTTTCAGGTGAACAGTGAAGGGGCTCGGCCATACATATACATGTATCCATTCTTCCCAACATCCCCCTCCCACCCAAAAAGGTACATAACATTAAGCAGAGTACCACGTGCTGTACAATAGACTTTTTGTTGGTTATCCATTTCAAACATGGTGGTGTGTATTTGACTTTCCCAAAGTCCCCAAATATCCCCTCACCCATGCAACCATAAGTTCGTTCTCTAAGTCTGTGAGTGTCTTTCGGTTTTGAAAGTTCATTTGTATTATTTCTTTTCAGAATCCACATAAAAGGGATGTCATATATCTCCTCTGTCTGACTTACTTCACTTAATATGACACTCTCTAGGTCCATCCATAGGCTGCAAATGAGCCTGTTTCATTCTTTTTATTGGCTGAGTAAAATCTATATATATATATATATATATATATATATATATATATATATAAATATAATATATATATACACACGCCAAATCTCCTTTATCCATTCCTCTGTTGATAAACATTTAGGTTGTTTCCATGTCTTGGCTATTGTAAACAGTGCTGCAATGAATATTAGGGAGCATGTATCTCTTTGGCCCATGTTTTTCTCTGGATATATGCCCAGGAGTGGGATTGCAGGGTCATATGGTAGCTCTATGTTTAGTTTTTTAAGGAACCTCCACGCTGTTCTCCAGCAGCTGTACTAATTTACCTTCTCACAAACAGTGTAGAGGGTTCCCTTCTCTGCATACCCTCTCCAGCATTTGTTGTTTGTGGAATTTTTGATGATACCCATTTTGACTGATGTGAGGTAGTATCTCACTGTAGTTTTAATTTGCATTTCTCTAATAACTAGCAATTCTGAACATCGTTTCATGTGCCTGGTAGCCATCTGCATGTCCTCATTAGAGAAATGTCTATTCAGATCTTCTGCCCACTATTTGAATGAGTTATTTGTTCTGATGCTACTGAGTGTCATAAGCTGTTTATAAATTTTGGAGACAAATCCCTTATCAGTCACATCATTTGCAAATATCTTTTCCCAGTCTGTGGGTAGTCATTTTGTTTTATTAATTGTTTCCTTTGCTATACAAAAGCTTTTGAGTTTAAGTAGGTCCCATTTGCTTATTTTTGCTTTTATTTCCATTATTCTGGGAGGTAGATTAAAAAAGATTTTGTTGTGATTTATGTCAGAGGGTGTTCTGCCTATGTTTTCCTCTAAGAGTTTTATTGTGTCTGGCCTCTAATCCATTTTGAGCTTATTTTTGTGTATAGAGTTAAGGGATAATCTAATTTCATTCTTTTACATGTGGCTGTTCAGTTTTCCCAGCACCATTTGTTGAAGACTCTCCTTCCAACATTGTGTAGTCTTGCTTCGTCATAGATTAATTGACTATAGGTGCACGGGCTTATTTCTTGGTTTTGTATCCTGTTCCATTGATCTATATTTCTATTTCTGTGCCTGCACCACACTATCTTGATGACTACAGCTTTGTAGTACAGTTTGAAGTTAGGGAGCCTGATTGCTCTAGCTCCAAATTCTGAGATTTTTTTGTTCTACATCTGTGAAAAATGCCACTAGTAATTTGATAGGGATTGCACCGAATCTGTAGATTGCCTTGGACAGTATAGTCATTTTAGCAATGTTGATTCTTCCAATTCATAAACAGGGTATATCTTTCTATCTGTTTATGACATCTTAAATTTCTTTCATCAGCGCCTTACAATTTTTCAGAGTACAGGTCTTCTGCCTTCCTAGGTAGGTTTACTCCTAGGCATTTTACTGTTCTTGATGCAATGGTAAATGGAACTGATTCTTGAATTTGTCTTTCTATTCTTTCATTATTAGTGTATAGGAATGTAACAGACTTCTGTGCATTAATTCTGTAACCTGTAACTTTATTAAATTCATTGATGAGTTTTAGTAGTTTTCTGGTAGTATCTTTGGGATCTTCTATATACAGTATCATGGAATCTGGAAACAGTGACAGTTTTACTTCTTTTCCAATTTGGATTCCCTTTATTTCTTTCTCTTCTCTGATTGCTGTAGCTAGAACATCCAGAACCATGTTGAATAAAAGTGATGAGAGTGAACATCCTTGTCTTGTTCTTGATCTTAAAGGGAATGCTTTCAGCTTTTCACTACTGAGTATGATGCTAGCTGTAGGCTTTTCGTATATGGCATTCATCATGTTGAGGAATGTATCTTCTAAGTCCACTTTCTGGAGTTTTTATCATAAATGGGTGCTAGACTTCATCAAAAGCCTTTTCTGCTTTGAGATGATCATATGGTTTTTATCCTTCAATTTGTTGATATGGTGTATCACATTGATTGATTTGCAGATGTTGAAAATACCTTGGATCCCTGGGATGAATCCCACTTGATCGTGGTATATGATCTTTTCAATGTATTGCTGGATTTGCATTGCTAATATTTTGTTGAGGACTTCTACAACCATGTTCATTAGTGATATTGGCCTGTAATTTTTTTTGTGGTATCTTTGTCTGGTTTCGGTGTCAAGGTGATGGTGGCTTCATAAAAAGAGTTGGGAAGTTTCCCTTCTGCAATTTTTGATCTATATTTCTATTTCTGTGCCTGCACCACACTATCTTGATGACTACAGCTTTGTAGTACAGTTTGAAGTTAGGAGCCTGATTGCTCTAGCTCCAAATTCTGAGATTTTTTTGTTCTACATCTGTGAAAAATGCCACTAGTAATTTGATAGGGATTGCACCGAATCTGTAGATTGCCTTGGACAGTATAGTCATTTTAGCAATGTTGATTCTTCCAATTCATAAACAGGGTATATCTTTCTATCTGTTTATGACATCTTAAATTTCTTTCATCAGCGCCTTACAATTTTTCAGAGTACAGGTCTTCTGCCTTCCTAGGTAGGTTTACTCCTAGGCATTTTACTGTTCTTGATGCAATGGTAAATGGAACTGATTCTTGAATTTGTCTTTCTATTCTTTCATTATTAGTGTATAGGAATGTAACAGACTTCTGTGCATTAATTCTGTAACCTGTAACTTTATTAAATTCATTGATGAGTTTTAGTAGTTTTCTGGTAGTATCTTTGGGATCTTCTATATACAGTATCATGGAATCTGGAAACAGTGACAGTTTTACTTCTTTTCCAATTTGGATTCCCTTTATTTCTTTCTCTTCTCTGATTGCTGTAGCTAGAACATCCAGAACCATGTTGAATAAAAGTGATGAGAGTGAACATCCTTGTCTTGTTCTTGATCTTAAAGGGAATGCTTTCAGCTTTTCACTACTGAGTATGATGCTAGCTGTAGGCTTTTCGTATATGGCATTCATCATGTTGAGGAATGTATCTTCTAAGTCCACTTTCTGGAGTTTTTATCATAAATGGGTGCTAGACTTCATCAAAAGCCTTTTCTGCTTTGAGATGATCATATGGTTTTTATCCTTCAATTTGTTGATATGGTGTATCACATTGATTGATTTGCAGATGTTGAAAATACCTTGGATCCCTGGGATGAATCCCACTTGATCGTGGTATATGATCTTTTCAATGTATTGCTGGATTTGCATTGCTAATATTTTGTTGAGGACTTCTACAACCATGTTCATTAGTGATATTGGCCTGTAATTTTTTTTGTGGTATCTTTGTCTGGTTTTGGTGTCAAGGTGATGGTGGCTTCATAAAAAGAGTTGGGAAGTTTCCCTTCTGCAATTTTTTGGAACAGTTTCAGAAGGACAGGTGTTAATTCTTCTGTAAATGTTTGATAAAATTCACCCATGAAGCCATGAGGTCCTGGACTTTTGTTTGTGGGAAGGTTTTTAATCATGGCTTCAATTTCAGTGATTGTGATTGGTCTGCTCATATTTGCTATTTCTTCCTGGTTCAGTCGAGGGAGAATGTACCTTTCTAAGAAACTGTCCATTTCTTCCAGGTTGTCCATTTTATTGCCATATAGCTGTTCAGAGTATTCTGCTATAATTCTTGGTATTTCTGTGGGGTCAGCTGTAACTGCTCTTCTTTCATTTCTAATTTTACTGATTTTTAGGATTTGATTTTTATCGCATTTGCTCCCCTCCTACGATTTCATTGTGGCTTCTCGTTTGTCTTTGGATGTGGGGGTATCTTTTTTCTGGTGGGTTCCAGTGTCTGTTTGCTGTTGTTTTTTCAGTTGTTAGTTGTGATCTTGGTGCTCTAGCAGGAGAAGCTGAGCGCACATCCTTCTACTCCACCATCTAAATCTCATCCATAACAATAACATTTTAATCTGTATTTTTGTTTCAATAACTTAATGAGATTTCACATTAATTATTCCTTGGGATTTAACCAGTGTCTTCACTATAAATAATGCATCCAACACAACTACTTTTCAAATAGGCCAATAATGGAAACATTTTTCCTTGTAAGTAAATTAATACAATGCTATGTGATCCACTGCAGTAGACAGCTTACAGTGAATGGTGGTGGTGTATTCATGACCTCCAAAGGAGAAAATTTCACTTCGGGATCAAACGTAGTAACTTCAGTCAGTTAGAACTTCACACAGAAAAGGTTTTATTAAAGTAAAAAGGGATATAAAGCTTCCAGTGAAAGACATTGGAAGAGGGTAGGAGAGTACCCTGAGCAACTAGTTTAGGTGGGATATTATGTATTTTTTTTCAGTTTGTTATTAACAATAAATCAGAGGAATATTTTAAGGTTGTAAAGGTCTTACCAGACCCACACCCACAACATACATAATTATCATAGTATGAGATCAGAGCAAAGGAAGAGAAAGAGAAACATATCCTCGAGCAAGATACATTCTTCTTATAAACATTAGCTCTGGGCTTAAAGAAAGTCTTAAGTAAAACAGATTATTGTCATAGGCATGGCAACCAAGGTGAAGGCACCTTGGCTAAAAAATGTTTGTTCTCCCTCTTCATCCTCCTTCTTGGGGATCCCCTAACCTTCCGTATCAACCTGCCTAAGAATTAGCTCTCCCACTACATAAAGGACCATATTGGAAAGTCAAATTGGAAAACTCTGAAAAACAGAAGTTGGCAAGTCCTTCTTTTACAGAGGGTGGCAGGGAGGTGGGAGGGAAATCTATCAGAACAATAATCAATTTTAGAAAAGGTCACCTGGGCATATTAACATAAACAATGGATAAGTTGTAAGTTCCTTCAAGAACAGACTTCCATATATTCCAAGCTGCAGACCAAAGAGAAAATGAGAAAAGAGATAGTAATTTTAAACCTACTTCAAATGTATGTAGTAAGTCTAAACTGCTTTATTTTCCTAAAGAACCATAGCACCATTAACTCTCTGAGCTAAAGACTGTGTCTGTGTGTCCACAAATACAGTGAAATGATCGTGAATGAAGGATTAAGAGGACAACTTTTTGTGTTTTCAGTCCAACCAACAACTAGTATTAGTTTTCTCTGAAAACACAGAAACACTATCTGGTGATAAAAGCCTTTTCTTTCTGAATATGAGAAATAAAGTGCAAATAATTCTGTTTATACCCAAATATTTTACATAATATATACAGTGTGTTTATGTTATGAGAATGGATCTCCATGGAAGCCTTTAGTAGTTCATAACTTGCAAATTAGAGTTTTTCTACACTGGTATAATTGTGCTCTGAAGCAATGTAAAGTACATTCCATGATGCTTAACTATATGGCCATTTAATTCAGCAAATACATATATTAAGAAAGTGGGCCTCTGCGTAAAATTGAATCTCTGTGAAATTTGTAAAAATGGTAACGAGCACCCATCTAATCAGCATTTTCCCAGAGACAACACAGTGTAATATAGTAGTATTCAAATTGCTTCGTCATATAAAAAGAACCAGGAATTTTTGAGGGGGAAAGCAGTCAAACCGAAGCATGTTCACCCACATATTGCTGGTCCAATCTCCACGAAGAACAATTTGTCAATTTAATCAAAATTATGAATGCACATATCCTCCAATCCAGCAATTTAACCTAGAGATAAACTAACATATGCAAACATACACACACACACACACACACACTATTCATTATAGCATTGTTTTGGGTAATAGCAAAATTTATATATATATAAAAAAAAAAACCCTAAATGTCCACCAAAAGGAGACTGGTTAAACACTGGTGACCATCCATTCAATGGAACACTCTGTAGACATTCAAAATGATGAGGAGGGCTTCCCCTGGTGGTCCAGTGGGTAAGGACACCGCCTTGCAGTGCAAGGGGCGCCGGTTCAATCCCTGGCCTGGGAAGATCCCACGTGCCGTGGAGCGGCTGGACTGATCCAATCACCGAGCCGGTGCTCTGGAGTGCATGCGCCCAGAGCCAGTGCTCTGCAACGACAGACGCCACCGCGATGGGAGGCCCACAGGAGCCAAAGAATGAAGTCGAATGAAAACAGAGAAATGGAAGACCAAGAGAAGTGGCCCGCCCACTCCCCTCCCTCCCCAACCCGACCCCAGCCCAAAGTAAATAAATAAATAAATCTTTAAAAAAAAAAAAATGATGAGGAAACCATACGAATAAGATAATTTCTAAGATACATTCTTGAATGAAAAAAATCAGCAACTGGCTCATACTATGCTAGCATAGTTGGAAAGGTACATCCAACTATACAGAGTTCCAAAGAATTGCTCAGAGAGACAAAAAGGCCTTCTTCAATAAACAGTGCATAAAACTAGAAGAAAAACACAGAAGGGGAAAGAATAAAGATCTGTTCAAGAAAACTGGAAACATCAAGGGCACATTTGACCCAGAGAAGGGCACAATAAAGGACAGAAACAGCAGACACCTAGTAGACACGGAAGAGATCAAGAAGAGATGTAAAGGGCTTCCCTGGTGGTCCAGTGGGTAAAGAGTTGACCTTGCGGTGCAAGAGGTGCCGGTTTGATCCACCAAAGATCCCACATGCCATGGAGCAGCTGTAGCAGTGTGTCCAATCAGGAAATGGCACTCGGAGCACATGTGCCCAGAGCTGGTGCTCTGCAACGAGACAGGTCACTTCAATGTGAGGCCCACACAGGCCAAAAGAATAAAGATGGATGAAAATAAGTGAATAGAAGACCAATAAAAGATGCCAAAATTAAAAGAAGAAGAAGAAGAGATGTAAAAAATACACAGAAGAACTACACAAAAAAAGATCTTAAGGAACTGGATTACTATGTGGGTGTGATCAGTCACCCAGAGCCATACATTTTAGAGTGTGAAGTCAAATGGGTCTTAGGAAGCACTGCTGTTAATAAAGTCAGTGGATGTGATGGAATTCCAGTAGAGCTATTCAAAACCCTAAATGATGATGCCATCAAGGTGTTTCATTTAATGTATCACCAAATCTGGAAGATCCAGCAGTGGCCACAGGACTGGAAAAGGTCGATCTTCACCCCAATTCCCACAAAGAGTAGTACTAAAGAATGTGCTAATCATGGGACAATTGCATTCATCTCCCATGTTAGTAAACCCATGCTTAAAATTGTGCATGCTAGGCTTCAGCATTATGCAAACCAAGAACTTCCAGACATCCAAGCCAGGTTTAGAAAAGGAAGAGGAACTGGAGATCAAATTGCCAACATTTGCTGGATCATAAAGAAAGCAAGGGAACAACATCTACCTTTGTTTCATCAACTACACTAAAGTCTTTGACTGTGTGGATTATAACAAACTGTAGAAAGCTCTTAAAGAGATGGGAATACCAGACCACCTTACCTGTCTCCTGAGATATCTGTATGCAGGTCAAGAAGCAACAATGAAAACCTTGTATGGAACAACTGACTGGTTCAAGAAAACTGGAAACATCAAGGGCACATTTGACCCAGAGAAGGGCACAATAAAGGACAGAAACAGCAGACACCTAGTAGACACGGAAGAGATCAAGAAGAGATGTAAAGGGCTTCCCTGGTGGTCCAGTGGGTAAAGAGTTGACCTTGCGGTGCAAGAGGTGCCGGTTTGATCCACCAAAGATCCCACATGCCATGGAGCAGCTGTAGCAGTGTGTCCAATCAGGAAATGGCACTCGGAGCACATGTGCCCAGAGCTGGTGCTCTGCAACGAGACAGGTCACTTCAATGTGAGGCCCACACAGGCCAAAAGAATAAAGATGGATGAAAATAAGTGAATAGAAGACCAATAAAAGATGCCAAAATTAAAAGAAGAAGAAGAAGAGATGTAAAAAATACACAGAAGAACTACACAAAAAAAGATCTTAAGGAACTGGATTACTATGTGGGTGTGATCAGTCACCCAGAGCCATACATTTTAGAGTGTGAAGTCAAATGGGTCTTAGGAAGCACTGCTGTTAATAAAGTCAGTGGATGTGATGGAATTCCAGTAGAGCTATTCAAAACCCTAAATGATGATGCCATCAAGGTGTTTCATTTAATGTATCACCAAATCTGGAAGATCCAGCAGTGGCCACAGGACTGGAAAAGGTCGATCTTCACCCCAATTCCCACAAAGAGTAGTACTAAAGAATGTGCTAATCATGGGACAATTGCATTCATCTCCCATGTTAGTAAACCCATGCTTAAAATTGTGCATGCTAGGCTTCAGCATTATGCAAACCAAGAACTTCCAGACATCCAAGCCAGGTTTAGAAAAGGAAGAGGAACTGGAGATCAAATTGCCAACATTTGCTGGATCATAAAGAAAGCAAGGGAACAACATCTACCTTTGTTTCATCAACTACACTAAAGTCTTTGACTGTGTGGATTATAACAAACTGTAGAAAGCTCTTAAAGAGATGGGAATACCAGACCACCTTACCTGTCTCCTGAGATATCTGTATGCAGGTCAAGAAGCAACAATGAAAACCTTGTATGGAACAACTGACTGGTTCAAGATCAAGAAAGGAGCATGAACAGGGCTGTCTGCTGTCACCCTGTTTGTTTAACCTATAGACTGAGCACATCATTAGAAATGCTGGACTGGATGAGGTACAAGCTGGAATCCAGAGAGGTGAGAGAAACACCAACAACCTCACATATTCAGATGATATGATGCTAATGACGGAAAGTGAAGAGGAACTAAAGATCCTCTTGATGAAGGTGAAAAAGGAGAGTGAAAAAGCTGCCTTGAAAATCAACATTAAAAAAACTTAAGAGCATGGCATTGCTCTTTTTGGTAAAAATAATAAAGTCTATAAGCTCCCCTGGTAGCTCAGTGGTAAAGAATCTGCCTGCCTGCAGGTGACATGGGTTTAATCCCTGGATTGGGAAAATCCCCTGGAGAAGGAATTGGCAACACGACTCACCATTTTTGCCTGGTTAGTTCCATGGACAAAGAAGCCTGGAAGACTACAGTCCATAGGGCTGCAAAAGTGTTAGGACACCACTTAAAATAACCACAACAATAATAAAGACTACTGAATTGCATTCTCACAGTTGCTTCCATTTACCAAGTACTATGTCAGGCACCCGACAAGAACAACACTTCATTACCCCTCTTAGACACAATGAATATAGAGGCTTGGAGAAGCTGGTACCTTGCCCAAGATCACATGCCTGGATGGGGTAGGTCAAATTTACTTGGGGAGTGCTATTAACCAAAGTGCTTTTAGATGGCATAGATGAACATTCTCTGAATCAAAGAGTAGTACTAAAGAATGTGCTAATCATGGGACAATTGCATTCATCTCCCATGTTAGTAAACCCATGCTTAAAATTGTGCATGCTAGGCTTCAGCATTATGCAAACCAAGAACTTCCAGACATCCAAGCCAGGTTTAGAAAAGGAAGAGGAACTGGAGATCAAATTGCCAACATTTGCTGGATCATAAAGAAAGCAAGGGAACAACATCTACCTTTGTTTCATCAACTACACTAAAGTCTTTGACTGTGTGGATTATAACAAACTGTAGAAAGCTCTTAAAGAGATGGGAATACCAGACCACCTTACCTGTCTCCTGAGATATCTGTATGCAGGTCAAGAAGCAACAATGAAAACCTTGTATGGAACAACTGACTGGTTCAAGATCAAGAAAGGAGCATGAACAGGGCTGTCTGCTGTCACCCTGTTTGTTTAACCTATAGACTGAGCACATCATTAGAAATGCTGGACTGGATGAGGTACAAGCTGGAATCCAGAGAGGTGAGAGAAACACCAACAACCTCACATATTCAGATGATATGATGCTAATGACGGAAAGTGAAGAGGAACTAAAGATCCTCTTGATGAAGGTGAAAAAGGAGAGTGAAAAAGCTGCCTTGAAAATCAACATTAAAAAAACTTAAGAGCATGGCATTGCTCTTTTTGGTAAAAATAATAAAGTCTATAAGCTCCCCTGGTAGCTCAGTGGTAAAGAATCTGCCTGCCTGCAGGTGACATGGGTTTAATCCCTGGATTGGGAAAATCCCCTGGAGAAGGAATTGGCAACACGACTCACCATTTTTGCCTGGTTAGTTCCATGGACAAAGAAGCCTGGAAGACTACAGTCCATAGGGCTGCAAAAGTGTTAGGACACCACTTAAAATAACCACAACAATAATAAAGACTACTGAATTGCATTCTCACAGTTGCTTCCATTTACCAAGTACTATGTCAGGCACCCGACAAGAACAACACTTCATTACCCCTCTTAGACACAATGAATATAGAGGCTTGGAGAAGCTGGTACCTTGCCCAAGATCACATGCCTGGATGGGGTAGGTCAAATTTGCTTGGGGAGTGCTATTAACCAAAGTGCTTTTAGATGGCATAGATGAACATTCTCCTGTAAATAAGTCAAGAATAGGCCTTTAAGGTTACTGTCTATTTGTTTCAGTAATATAAATTCTTAAGTAAACAAGCAAAAATTAAGTCATGTACAGAAAACATCAAGTATTTCATTCAGTAGGATCAGCATTACATGACATAGCATATTGTGCAGGTGGCACATAAACTAAATGGTTTCAGAGATAAGACTTAATATTCTAACTTCAGTATCTGATATTATTCTGATTTCTCTGGTTTTTACATTACTGAAAATGTGCTTTTTAATCTGGGGCCATCATAATTCCACATCTTATTTTCTGCAAAGTGGATTAACTATACAGTTAGTAATGGATGGGGAAACATCTATATTGGTGGTTTCATAATGTGCTATTCAGATCACAAAAACATCTTGGGTATTATAATTAAGAGGTCAGAACAGATAAATGTATGGCTTTGAAGCTAATTTTCCTGAGCTCTCTAAAGAAGTAGCTGAATAGTGCTGCTTCATATATGAGGTCTAAGTATATTGATACAATAAACCTTCAGCCATAAAGCACTATGATCTAAAGGAAAATTTCCTTTTGCTTTTCCATATGCTTCACTAGTATTGACCCTGAGACTTTTTAAAAAAAAATCTTGAAGTATATTTCAAAACAGTGAAGAAAAAGCAATTATATTTGCAATATATTCTGAATGTTAACGATATATTCTAAAAATCTAAAAGTGATTAATTTCCATACAGTGTACATACTGAGACAAGACTACATTCCAAAAGCTAAAACTTCATATGACTAATCTGGAAACATACATATCTATATATACAACAAAACTCTGTAAAAATTAAAAGTAAAATAAAAGTTTTTTATTAAAAAAAAGCTAAAACTTCTCTCAGGTATGCCAAGTCCTAAGAAAAGAATACAAAAAATAAATAAATAAAATAAAGCAGGCAGTTTTGTCTTGGAGCTGGCCCTCACTGCTCCTTCCTAAAAACTCCTCCTGCATGTTTTCCTCTCAGCTCTATTCCACCAACCCTGATGCTCTCCACTCAGACCCTGATTCTCTCTGTCCCTTCAGGTCACTATTAACAGCATTGCTCCATTTCATTTGCTTTGTAACACTTAGCATTGTCTTCTCACGGATCTATCTTACCCCTTGCTATAGCCTTGGGTAGGAGCAGAATATACAGGTGTTTTTTTGGGTTTTTTTTTTTAAGATTTATTTATTTATTTATTTTGGATGGGGGTCGTGTTGGGGAGGGAGGGGAGCGGGCGGGCCACTTCTATTGGTCTTTCATTTCTCTATTTTCATCCGTCTTTGTTCTTTGGCTCCTGTGGGTCTCCCATCGCGGTGGCGTCTGCTGTTGCAGAGCGCCGGCTCTGGGCGCATGTGCTCCAGAGCTCCAGCACTCCGGCTCCATAACTGGACACATCGGTCCAGCCGCTCCGCGGCACGTGGGATCTTTCCAGGCCAGGGATCGAACCGGCGCCCCTTGCACTGCAAGGCAGTGTCCTTACCCACTGCGCCACCAGGGGAAGCCCCATACAGGTGTTTAATAAGTAAATCAACCTGAAGGTAAATTGTTACTCTGGTGGGTATTTATATTTTAAGAGATACAATTTTAGAGGTCTTTTGACCCCAAAATACTATTCTCAAATGTATATGGGACACCTGTATCCTACTGAAAATCCTCTCATTTAAACTACCTTTTGCTCAAACTACCACTGCAGCAACCAGGTGCAAGTAGGACTCGATCACCTTTGTGGAGAAATAACGGTGCCTCATCCCAACCCCTACCGTAACTGCAGAGACAGGCTGCCTACCAGAAGTGCACTAGGGACTTGCACCTGCACAGTCTGGAAGCACGGTGGAAATAGTGCTTATAAGGCCCCCTTGGATCAGTGGAGAATGGCTCAAAGGAAAATGACAGATAAACGCTTCCCCATTTTCTTCCCCAAGCAGATAGCTCTGAGACACATTTCAAAAGGCTCAAAAGATCCTGGTAAGCACAAACACGTGACATTTATATCTATACCACATTTTCAAATGGTTTTCCCAGCCCTTTTCAATTCAAATCCCCCAATCACTCACTGCTCCTTCCTAAAAACTCCTCCTGCATGTTTTCCTCTCAGCTCTATTCCACCAACCCTGATGCTCTCCACTCAGACCCTGATTCTCTCTGTCCCTTCAGGTCACTATTAACAGCATTGCTCCATTTCATTTGCTTTGTAACACTTAGCATTGTCTTCTCACGGATCTATCTTACCCCTTGCTATAGCCTTGGGTAGGAGCAGAATATACAGGTGTTTTTTTGGGTTTTTTTTTTTAAGATTTATTTATTTATTTATTTTGGATGGGGGTCGTGTTGGGGAGGGAGGGGAGCGGGCGGGCCACTTCTATTGGTCTTTCATTTCTCTATTTTCATCCGTCTTTGTTCTTTGGCTCCTGTGGGTCTCCCATCGCGGTGGCGTCTGCTGTTGCAGAGCGCCGGCTCTGGGCGCATGTGCTCCAGAGCTCCAGCACTCCGGCTCCATAACTGGACACATCGGTCCAGCCGCTCCGCGGCACGTGGGATCTTTCCAGGCCAGGGATCGAACCGGCGCCCCTTGCACTGCAAGGCAGTGTCCTTACCCACTGCGCCACCAGGGGAAGCCCCATACAGGTGTTTAATAAGTAAATCAACCTGAAGGTAAATTGTTACTCTGGTGGGTATTTATATTTTAAGAGATACAATTTTAGAGGTCTTTTGACCCCAAAATACTATTCTCAAATGTATATGGGACACCTGTATCCTACTGAAAATCCTCTCATTTAAACTACCTTTTGCTCAAACTACCACTGCAGCAACCAGGTGCAAGTAGGACTCGATCACCTTTGTGGAGAAATAACGGTGCCTCATCCCAACCCCTACCGTAACTGCAGAGACAGGCTGCCTACCAGAAGTGCACTAGGGACTTGCACCTGCACAGTCTGGAAGCACGGTGGAAATAGTGCTTATAAGGCCCCCTTGGATCAGTGGAGAATGGCTCAAAGGAAAATGACAGATAAACGCTTCCCCATTTTCTTCCCCAAGCAGATAGCTCTGAGACACATTTCAAAAGGCTCAAAAGATCCTGGTAAGCACAAACACGTGACATTTATATCTATACCACATTTTCAAATGGTTTTCCCAGCCCTTTTCAATTCAAATCCCCCAATCACTCACTGTCACTTGAACCACTTTCCAAATAAATTAATTGCCCCAAAGCTTTGCTTTCAAAAGGGGAAGCCCAGACTCATATTATACATGGAACAAACTATAAATGTGGATATATTTAATTATAATATTCATTATAGTTCTATTTATAACATCAAAAATTGAAAAGAACCTCAATGGCTAATAACAATGGGTAGGTTATGTAAATTCTTTATTATCAATAAAACTGAATACTCTGTAAGCACAGTGGTTCCTCAGTTTCCACAGGGGATTGGTTACAGGACCAGCCCTCCTCCAAGGATAACAAAAACTCACAGATGCTCAAGTTCCTCCCTTTAACAGTGCAGTATTTGCATACATCTACACACATCCTCTTATAGACTTCAAACCATCTCTAGAATACATATAATACCTAATACAATATAAATGCTAGGTGAATAGTTATAAACACAATTGAAATGCTTGCAGCAGACAGCTTTCTGGAAGTTCCTGAATTTTTTTTTTTTTTTTTAATATTTTTAACCTGTGGTTGGTTGAACCAGATGTGGAAAATGAAGATATGGACGGCCCTCTGAATTAAAAGAGCTATATTAAATAAATACATAATGACCAGGAAATACGTTCCTAATACACTTATAAGAAGCTAATTTTTAAACAGTCCCCTTTTTTATTAGCACATACTCACATGAACACAGAGACAGCACTAAAGGAATAGTCCACGACTGTTATTTGGGATTACCTCTGGCTAAGAACAGTGTGGAGACTTTTTATTTTCTTCTTTTTATTTGTATTCCCTAAATTTTCAATAATAAATATGCACCGTTTAAACAGCCACATTCTAATGAAAGTCAGGGAGGAGCAAAGATATGCCTTTCTGAGGACTTTCCTGGTGGTCCAGTGGTTAAGAATCCACCTTCCAATGCAAGGGACACAGGTTCAATCCTGGTTCTGGGAACTAAGATTCCACATGTCACCCAGCAACTACTGAGCCTGCAAGCCAAAACTAGAGAGAAGCCTCTGTGTCACAGCTTAAAGCAATGAAGCTGCATAAAGCAATGAAGATTCCACATGTCATAACTAAGACCCAGTGGAGCCAAAGAAAGAAATGCCTTCCTGGACCTCTAGAATTCTAGCCAAATAGCTATGAAAAGGGGAACTGATATCTAGTGACTACCACACCTACCACCCACCAGAGACTGCCACAGGTTGGCCTGTCTGAGTATCCTGAAGTTAAAAGACCTTCAGTCATCAAGCTAGTTTTTTTTTTTTCAACCTAGTGTTTTGTAGAACCATTAGAGGGTCTACGCATTCCTGTCCTTGTTCACATGAATAGCACCTCTTTAAGTGTTCACAGAAACATGAAGTAAAAGAATATGACAGATGATTAAATACACTTATCTTCATATGTTATCATTTTGTCAAGCAAAAAAAAAAAATTTCCATCTAGATATGTTCATTTCCACCATAAGGGAACACCAAAAGCCCAAACGCTTTTATAAGGTGGAGATATTTTCTGCAATAAAAAAAGAAATAGGGGGAAAGCTACCAATGATTCCTGAAGACAAGTGGGATATCAGACATGGAGTATACTTGAGCGAAACAATAAGCACTCATGTGACAACTTACACCAGCTGCACATTTTAAAGTAAGAAGTTTCTATCCTACTTCACATTATCTGACAAGCCAAATTCATATGCTGAAAATGACCCTTAATAAGAGCTATATTAAATAAATACATAATGACCAGGAAATACGTTCCTAATACACTTATAAGAAGCTAATTTTTAAACAGTCCCCTTTTTTATTAGCACATACTCACATGAACACAGAGACAGCACTAAAGGAATAGTCCACGACTGTTATTTGGGATTACCTCTGGCTAAGAACAGTGTGGAGACTTTTTATTTTCTTCTTTTTATTTGTATTCCCTAAATTTTCAATAATAAATATGCACCGTTTAAACAGCCACATTCTAATGAAAGTCAGGGAGGAGCAAAGATATGCCTTTCTGAGGACTTTCCTGGTGGTCCAGTGGTTAAGAATCCACCTTCCAATGCAAGGGACACAGGTTCAATCCTGGTTCTGGGAACTAAGATTCCACATGTCACCCAGCAACTACTGAGCCTGCAAGCCAAAACTAGAGAGAAGCCTCTGTGTCACAGCTTAAAGCAATGAAGCTGCATAAAGCAATGAAGATTCCACATGTCATAACTAAGACCCAGTGGAGCCAAAGAAAGAAATGCCTTCCTGGACCTCTAGAATTCTAGCCAAATAGCTATGAAAAGGGGAACTGATATCTAGTGACTACCACACCTACCACCCACCAGAGACTGCCACAGGTTGGCCTGTCTGAGTATCCTGAAGTTAAAAGACCTTCAGTCATCAAGCTAGTTTTTTTTTTTTTTTTCAACCTAGTGTTTTGTAGAACCATTAGAGGGTCTACGCATTCCTGTCCTTGTTCACATGAATAGCACCTCTTTAAGTGTTCACAGAAACATGAAGTAAAAGAATATGACAGATGATTAAATACACTTATCTTCATATGTTATCATTTTGTCAAGCAAAAAAAAAAAATTTCCATCTAGATATGTTCATTTCCAGCATATGGGAACACATAAAGCCTAAACGTTTTATAAGGTGGAGATATTTTCTGCAATAAACAAAGAAATAGGGGGAAAGCTACCAATGATTCCTGAAGACAAGTGGGATATCAGACATGGAGTATACTTGAGCGAAACAATAAGCACTCATGTGACAACTTACACCAGCTGCACATTTTAAAGTAAGAAGTTTCTATCCTACTTCACATTATCTGACAAGCCAAATTACATATAAGATGTCTTGCTTAGACAAGTATACTCCTACTTGGCTATCAGGATCTGTAGTTTATTTTTAGCTTGGGCACTTACTCTCTAGAGGGAAGTAATTTATATAGTAAATCTTTTAAATCCTGAGCCAATAACAGGTATTTACTAGAAGACACTACCACAGGGTCTGATTAGGATTTCCAGATAGATGTAGGATTTCCAGATGTTGGGGAATGATGTTCACATAATGCTCATAGCTCAGTCACTGCTAATGTTACAGTCAGTGTACTGCTAAAAAGCAAATTTTTATTAATTTTGCAGCCATCTTATAATCCTATCAGAAGCAACTGATTGTTTAAAGTGCCTGGTGTGTCAGAAGCAATGTGAAAATAAGGAAAATATCTGTCTGAAGAGCATGAGCAGAGGGTAGAAATTATCCCTGAAGCTAAACAAGCTGTATACTGTAAAAAGGCTCATTATGAAATATAACCTATAACTTTGATTAGCATACCTCTCCTAAAATATGCACCAGGATTTCCCTGGTGGTGCAGTGGTTAAGAATCTGCCTGCCATTCCTATATATTAACAATGAAAAATCAGAAAGAGAAATCAAGGAAGCAATCCCATTCACCATTGCAACAAAAAGACTAATATCTAGAAATAAACCTACTGAAGGAGACAAAAGAACTCTACACAGAAAATTATAAGACACTGATGAAAGAAATCAAAGAAGGCATACACAGAGAGATATTCCATGTTCCAGGGTTGGAGGAATCAATATCATAAAAAACACTATTCCACCAAATGTAATCTACAGACTCAGTGCTATCCCTATCAAATTACCAACAGCATTTTTCACACAACAACAAAAAAATCACAATTCAATATGGAAACACAAAAGACACCAGATACCCAAAGCATTCTTGAGAAAGAAGAATGGAGCTCGAGGAATCAACGTTCCTGACTTCAGACTATACTACAAAGTGACAGTTATCAAGACAGTATGGTAGGGGCTTCCCTGTCAGCTCAGTGGTAAAGTGCTTGCCTGCCAATGCAAGAGACATGGGTTCGATCCCTGTTCTGGGACGATCCCACATGCTGCCAAGCAACTAAGTCCATGAGTCACGACTACTGAGCCCATGCTCTAGAGCCTCGGAGCCGCAACTACTGAGCCTATGTGTCTCAACTATTGAAGTCTGTGTGTCCTAGAGCCTAAGTTCCACAACAAGAAAAATCACTGCAACAAGAAGCCTGCTCACCTCACCTAGAGAGTAGCCTCCACTCCCTGCAACTAGAAAACAGCCAACAGCAGCAGTGAAAAGCCAGAATAGCCAAAAATAAATAAATAAAAATTTTTTTAAAAAGATAAACCTATGGACTTATGCATACTTTATTTTTGACAAAGGAGGCAAGAATACACAATGGGGCAAAGACAGTCTCCTTAATAAGTGGTGCTGGGAAAACTGGACAGCTATATGCAAAAGAATGAAGTTGGAACTCTTCCTAACACCATACACAAAGATAAACTCAAAATGGATTAAAACCGCACTGTAGGACCAGAAACCATTAAAGTCTTAGAGGAAAACACAGACAGAAAACTCGATGACATAAATCAAAGCAGGATCTTCTATGACCCACCTCCTAGACTAATAGAAACAAGGACAAAAATAAACAACTGGGACCTAATTAAACTTAAAAGTTTTTGTACAGCAAAAGAAAACAAAGAAGGCATACACAGAGAGATATTCCATGTTCCAGGGTTGGAGGAATCAATATCATAAAAAACACTATTCCACCAAATGTAATCTACAGACTCAGTGCTATCCCTATCAAATTACCAACAGCATTTTTCACACAACAACAAAAAAATCACAATTCAATATGGAAACACAAAAGACACCAGATACCCAAAGCATTCTTGAGAAAGAAGAATGGAGCTCGAGGAATCAACGTTCCTGACTTCAGACTATACTACAAAGTGACAGTTATCAAGACAGTATGGTAGGGGCTTCCCTGTCAGCTCAGTGGTAAAGTGCTTGCCTGCCAATGCAAGAGACATGGGTTCGATCCCTGTTCTGGGACGATCCCACATGCTGCCAAGCAACTAAGTCCATGAGTCACGACTACTGAGCCCATGCTCTAGAGCCTCGGAGCCGCAACTACTGAGCCTATGTGTCTCAACTATTGAAGTCTGTGTGTCCTAGAGCCTAAGTTCCACAACAAGAAAAATCACTGCAACAAGAAGCCTGCTCACCTCACCTAGAGAGTAGCCTCCACTCCCTGCAACTAGAAAACAGCCAACAGCAGCAGTGAAAAGCCAGAATAGCCAAAAATAAATAAATAAAAATTTTTTTAAAAAGATAAACCTATGGACTTATGCATACTTTATTTTTGACAAAGGAGGCAAGAATACACAATGGGGCAAAGACAGTCTCCTTAATAAGTGGTGCTGGGAAAACTGGACAGCTATATGCAAAAGAATGAAGTTGGAACTCTTCCTAACACCATACACAAAGATAAACTCAAAATGGATTAAAACCGCACTGTAGGACCAGAAACCATTAAAGTCTTAGAGGAAAACACAGACAGAAAACTCGATGACATAAATCAAAGCAGGATCTTCTATGACCCACCTCCTAGACTAATAGAAACAAGGACAAAAATAAACAACTGGGACCTAATTAAACTTAAAAGTTTTTGTACAGCAAAAGAAACTATAAACAAGGTGAAAAGGCAACTCTCAGAATGGGAGAAAATAATAGCAAATGAAACGACCAACAAACAATTAATTTCAAAAATATACAAGCAGCTCATACAACTCAGCACTGAAAAAAATGAACAACCCAATCAAAAAACAGGAAATAGACCTAAACAGACATCTCTCCAAAGAAGACATACACATGGCCAACAAACACATGAAAAAAATGCTCAACATCGCTCATCATTAGAGAAATGCAAATCAAAACGACATTGAGACATCCCTTCATATCAGTCAGAATGGCCATTATCAAAAAGTCTACAAACAGTAAATGCTAGATGGAGAGAGTTTGGAGAGAAGGGAATTCTCTTGCACTGTTGGTGAGAATATAAACTGATACAGCCACTATGGAAGACAGTATGGTGATTCTTCAAAAAACTAAGAATAGAACCACCATATGCCCCACCAATCCCACTACTAGGGATATACCCTGAGGAAATCAAAATTGAACGAGACACATGCACTCCATTGTTCACTGTAGCACTATTTACAACAGCTAGAACATGGAAGCCACCTAGATGTCCATCAACAGATGACTGGATAAAGAAGCTGTGGTACATATATACAATGGAATATTTCTCAGTCATAAAAAGAAATGCATTTGAATCAGCTCTAATGAGGCGGATGCATCTGGAACCTACTATACAGAGAGAATTATGTCAGAGAAAAGAAAAATATTGCATACTCACACACATATATGGAATCTAGAAAGACAGTGCTAATAAATAAATACACAGAGCAGCAATTGAGAGGCAGACATGGAAACAGTCATATGAACATTGTGGTGAGGGAGGGGAACATGTTGTGGGACTAGGAGATATCATAACAGGGTTCTCTGGTGACTTGGAGGGGTAGGATGGCAAGGGAAATGGCGGGGGGAGGTGTTGGGGGAGGGGGTATGTGTGTGTATACCTATGGCAGATTTGGTTTGATGCGCGGCAGTAAACAAAGCTCTGTAAAAAAAAAAAAAAAATCCGCCTGACAATGCAGGGGACATGGTTTCCATCCCTAGTTTGGGGAGATCCCACATGTATCACTGCAACTACTAATTCTGTGCTCTAGAGTCCGGGGGGTACAACTACTGAAGCCTGAGTGCCCTAGAGCCCAATGGCATGCTCTGCTACAAGAGAAGCCACCACAATGAGAAGCCTGTACATTATAATCAAGAGGATCCCTTGCTCACTGCAACAAGAGAAAGCCCATGTGCAGCAATGAAGACCCAGCACAGCCAAAATATTAATAATAAAATTTTTAATAATAAATAAAATCCGCATTTTGTCCCCAAGTTATAAATAAATCATACTTCACAAGTTTATTTTTTAATTGGTTATGTGGCACACCTTGCACATTTACTTATAGAAACAGTACTAAAAATAGTTACAAACCACAATAGCAATGAACATAGTATTGCTCCTTGACTGCTATGACTTTAGGGAGCAGTGGGTGCAGAGAAGGAAGAAGAAAGTTTCCTTCCTCTTTCTGGGACATAGGTCTGGCCAGGGACAGTTTTGAAATAGGAAATGTTTCTCTTCAGCATCCTGCTACCTCATTCACACTGTGCTGTGTGCTCAGTCACCCTCTTTTCTAAAATCACCACACACACACAAAAAAGACTGCTGTCTCTGAACAAACTGAACATATGTTTTACTCCTATGGGTCAAAATCCCCTTCTGTATCTCCATCAGATCCTCCAAGGTTACTCCTTTTCACAATACCAGAATTTCACAAATAACTACTAGAACTTACGCTGATTAAAACATGGTTGTGAGGTTGAGGCATCAAGTCACTGTTTAAACAAGAAAACAGGAACTGACAAGGGCTACAGTGTGCCTCAAAAAAAATTTTTTTTCATTAAAATAAAAACAAGCAAGTTTAAAGGGTCAAGATTATCAGTTAACTCAAAGAACAGAAATAAAATATACTTCTCTTAATATGGGGGACTAAGGACAACTCTGATTTTTCAAAGATGCTGTATGTATTCACAATTGTGAATGATAATCACCAACTTAAGTGCCAAATATAATTGTCAAAACAGTTTATATTCATTGTCTCCTTTGTGTGTCAGTCATCTGGCATACACACAAATAATCATCAACAGCATTATGAATACAGGATTAGATTAAACTTTCATTCAAACATCCTTGAAAATTGGAAAATTTTTAAATGAAAAAAGAAAATCTCTGTATGATCAAGTTGAGATATCATTTACCGAGGGTTCATTATTTTTCCACCAACAAATATTTCTTCCTCGTTGCAAAATCTGTAATGTTGATTAAGATGGGTGAGTACTTTACTCAACCATCACTGTTCAGTAGTTACCACAGAATAGTTGATGGATAACAACTTCACATGTCTAATTTTAAAAAGTAAGGCCTTAAGCACAACCTCTATCTTGAAACCTCTTACCTTTTTCTCTATGCCTATTACTTTTCAATCATCTTTCTAAACTGTTTTGTATTATTCAGCAGGCCCACAAATTACCAAATTTATTTCAATGGAATATTTTCAAGGTTAAAGAGACTGCTAATTATTTTGAAAGATTTTTTTTTTTTTTTTTTTGGTAAATGTAATGCTAAATCAAAACTCTCTCAGACATAATACCCTCTTACTCCTTAAACAAATAGGTTCAAGCACATGCTATTTTTCATCAGAAATTATTCTATATTCTCTCCTCTCAACCCAGTCTGCAATCAATATTCATATATCATCTCTCAATTTTGTTTCTCAAAGCCTAGACATAACATAAGGAAGAGACTGTAAGATAAAATTAAATTACTGTTCGAAAATGAAAAGTGAAAAGAAAATATAAGGAAGTACAAAGCAAAGAAAAAAATAAAATCATATTTAATAGGCAATTAAGTAACAGAATCCATCTTAATCACAGCCTCTACCTAACCCAAAAGAGTATGTAATTACAGTGTTATTTTTAATGTCCCTTATCAAAGTATTTTAAGTTTTCTTCATAACAGCCAAAAACTTAAAACACATGTTCATTAACATGGTGAAAGTGAATAGTGTTAGTTGCTCAGTTGTGTCTGACTCTTTGCCCATGGACTACAGCCCACCAGGCTTCTCTCTGTAATATGGAATTCTCCAGACAAGAATACTATAGTAGGTAGCTATTCGCTTTTCCAGGGACTTTTCCCGACCCAGGGATCGAACCCAGGTCTCCTGCATTGCAGGCAGATTCTTTACTGTCTGAGTCACCAGGGAAGCCCTCATCAACATGGTAAGCTGCAATAAATACAGACAATGGAATACTCAGCATATTTATAAAGAGGAACAAACTACTGTAACATGTGATAACATAAACGAATCTCACAGATAGAATGTTGTGCCAAAAGTACCATCCTCAAAAGAGTACATTCTATGTGATTCTATTTCTAGCTCCATAGGCAAAACTAATCAGTTATAATAGAAATGATATCACCTTAGAGTCAGGGTGAGGGATTTTACAGGGAAGAGGCTTGAAGTTATAAATGTTCAGTATCTCAATCTAGGCAGGGTTATTAGGTATATGTATCTGTGAAAACTTAGCAAATTGAGCAGTTAAAATCCATGGAAAAGTAAACTACAGCCCACTTAGTGGGGGAAAATGATTGCTTTAAGCCAATGCTAGATTAACCAGAAGTCAGTGGAAGGCTTTTATAAAAAAATGGAAAATAATAATCCTGATAGAATCCAAAGTAAGAATGTAACCTCTTCCAAAGAATCAAATGACCAAATTTCTACAGTAGTCATCATAAAATTAACTTAAAACAGCAGTTTATGAATACATGAGGAAAGGCACAAGTACACTTAAACTAAAGGATCAGAACCACATTAATTTTACTAACCTGACAATGAGATTAATACATCAAAGTTCAAAAGGTAAAAAAAGTTTAAACCGTATGTCAATAAAGCTGGGGTTTATAAAACCACTGGCTTATCTCAAACTAAACATGCCAGAATCACAGATAAATTAACAACTCTGTTAATCACAGACAAACTGGTTTTGCGAGATGGACCCTTCATTCCTTTACACTTGACACATGCCTAATACAAGTGATCTCCCAGCCAGTTTCCATACTAAACATGAGGCAAAGATTAAAGATCAAAGGGAAAAATAATCCACGTGATAAGGATTTTAACTTATTTCTAACTTTTCTCAAACCTACTCAAATTACTAGTCAATGCTGTTTATAAGATGCTAAGTAACAAGTCTATCAGGACAGACTTATTTTTTATTTACCAAAATAAATACTTGGGCTTTTTTGCAACAAGTTTGCTGCCAGGAAACACGTGTCAGGAAAACTACCATGAAACCTTTAAGCAAATTGGGAAAGGAAAAGACCAACATCAACATCGTCATTATTGGATACATAGATTGAGGGAAGTCTACTACAACTAGCCAACGGATCTACAAATGTAATGGGATTGACAAGAGAACTAGAGAAAAGTTAGAGAAGGACGCTGCTGAGATAAGAAAGGACTCCTTCAAGTATGCCTGGGTCTTAACAAACTGAAAGCTGAATGTGAGCATGGCATCACCACTGATATCTCCCTATGGAAATTTGAGACCAACAAGTACTATGTCACCATCACTGTTGCCCCAGGACACAGAGATTTCATCAAAAACATAATTACATGCACATCTTAGGCTGACTGTGCTGTCCTGATTGCTGCTGCTGCTGTTGGTGAATTTGAAACTGGTATCTCCAAGAACGGGCAGACCTATGATCATGCCCTTCTGGCTTACACTGCATGTGAAACAACTAATTGATGGGAGTTAACAGAATGGATTCCACTGAGCCACCATACAGCCAGAAGAGGTAAAAGGAAATTGTTAAGAAGTCAACACCTACATTAAGAAGGTACATGCCCTTCTGGCTGTGACAGATAGTCATCATAAAATTAACTTAAAACAGCAGTTGAGGAAAGGCACAAGTACACTTAAACTAAAGGATCAGAACCACATTAATTTTACTAACCTGACAATGAGATTAATACATCAAAGTTCAAAAGGTAAAAAAAGTTTAAACCGTATGTCAATAAAGCTGGGGTTTATAAAACCACTGGCTTATCTCAAACTAAACATGCCAGAATCACAGATAAATTAACAACTCTGTTAATCACAGACAAACTGGTTTTGCGAGATGGACCCTTCATTCCTTTACACTTGACACATGCCTAATACAAGTGATCTCCCAGCCAGTTTCCATACTAAACATGAGGCAAAGATTAAAGATCAAAGGGAAAAATAATCCACGTGATAAGGATTTTAACTTATTTCTAACTTTTCTCAAACCTACTCAAATTACTAGTCAATGCTGTTTATAAGATGCTAAGTAACAAGTCTATCAGGACAGACTTATTTTTTATTTACCAAAATAAATACTTGGGCTTTTTTGCAACAAGTTTGCTGCCAGGAAACACGTGTCAGGAAAACTACCATGAAACCTTTAAGCAAATTGGGAAAGGAAAAGACCAACATCAACATCGTCATTATTGGATACATAGATTGAGGGAAGTCTACTACAACTAGCCAACGGATCTACAAATGTAATGGGATTGACAAGAGAACTAGAGAAAAGTTAGAGAAGGACGCTGCTGAGATAAGAAAGGACTCCTTCAAGTATGCCTGGGTCTTAACAAACTGAAAGCTGAATGTGAGCATGGCATCACCACTGATATCTCCCTATGGAAATTTGAGACCAACAAGTACTATGTCACCATCACTGTTGCCCCAGGACACAGAGATTTCATCAAAAACATAATTACATGCACATCTTAGGCTGACTGTGCTGTCCTGATTGCTGCTGCTGCTGTTGGTGAATTTGAAACTGGTATCTCCAAGAACGGGCAGACCTATGATCATGCCCTTCTGGCTTACACTGCATGTGAAACAACTAATTGATGGGAGTTAACAGAATGGATTCCACTGAGCCACCATACAGCCAGAAGAGGTAAAAGGAAATTGTTAAGAAGTCAACACCTACATTAAGAAAATTGGCTACAACCCTGACACAGTAGTGTTTGTGCCAATTTCTGGCTGGAATGGTGATAATATGCTGGAGCCAAGTGCTAATATGCCATGGTTCAAGGGATGGAAAGTCCCCCGGAAGGATGGCAATGCCACTAGGATAACCATACTTGAAGTTCTGGGTTGCATCCTGCCACCAACTAGCCCAACTGACAAGCCTTTGTGTTTGCCCCTCCAGGATGTGTACAAAATTGGTGGTACTGGTACTGTCCCCGTGGGTTGCATGGAGACTGGTGTTCTCAAACTTGGTTTGGTTGTCACCTTTGCTCCAGTTAATGTAACAACTGAAGTGAAGTCTGTTGAAATGCACCATGAAGCTTTAAGTGAAGCCCTTCCCGGGACAATGTGGGCTTCAACATCAAGAACATGTCTGTCAAAGATGTTCACCGGGGCAATGTGGCTGGTGACAGCAAAAATGACCCACCGTTGGAAGCAGCTGGCATCACAACTCAGGTGATTATTCTGAACCATCCAGGCCAAATCAGTGCTGGATATGCACCTGTGCTGAGTTGTCACACAGTTCACAGTGCTTACAAGTTTGCTGAACTGAAGAAGACTGATCGTCGTTCTGGGAAAAAGCTGGAAGAGCGCCCCCAATTCTTGAAATCTGGTGATGTTGCCATTGTTGATATGGTTCCTGGCAAGTCTAATGTGTGTCAAGAGCTTCTCTGACTATCCTCCTTAGGGCCATTTTGCTGTGCATGACATGAGGCAGACCGTTGCTATAGGTGTCAACAAAGCAGTGGACAAGAAGGCTTCAAATTTAACAAACTGAAACTTAGCGCATCCGATTTGTTGCCTTGTCCTCGCCCAGGACACAGAGATTTCATCAAAACATAATTACATGCACATCTTAGGCTGACTGTGCTGTCCTGATTGCTGCTGCTGCTGTTGGTGAATTTGAAACTGGTATCTCCAAGAACGGGCAGACCTATGATCATGCCCTTCTGGCTTACACTGCATGTGAAACAACTAATTGATGGGAGTTAACAGAATGGATTCCACTGAGCCACCATACAGCCAGAAGAGGTAAAAGGAAATTGTTAAGAAGTCAACACCTACATTAAGAAAATTGGCTACAACCCTGACACAGTAGTGTTTGTGCCAATTTCTGGCTGGAATGGTGATAATATGCTGGAGCCAAGTGCTAATATGCCATGGTTCAAGGGATGGAAAGTCCCCCGGAAGGATGGCAATGCCACTAGGATAACCATACTTGAAGTTCTGGGTTGCATCCTGCCACCAACTAGCCCAACTGACAAGCCTTTGTGTTTGCCCCTCCAGGATGTGTACAAAATTGGTGGTACTGGTACTGTCCCCGTGGGTTGCATGGAGACTGGTGTTCTCAAACTTGGTTTGGTTGTCACCTTTGCTCCAGTTAATGTAACAACTGAAGTGAAGTCTGTTGAAATGCACCATGAAGCTTTAAGTGAAGCCCTTCCCGGGACAATGTGGGCTTCAACATCAAGAACATGTCTGTCAAAGATGTTCACCGGGGCAATGTGGCTGGTGACAGCAAAAATGACCCACCGTTGGAAGCAGCTGGCATCACAACTCAGGTGATTATTCTGAACCATCCAGGCCAAATCAGTGCTGGATATGCACCTGTGCTGAGTTGTCACACAGTTCACAGTGCTTACAAGTTTGCTGAACTGAAGAAGACTGATCGTCGTTCTGGGAAAAAGCTGGAAGAGCGCCCCCAATTCTTGAAATCTGGTGATGTTGCCATTGTTGATATGGTTCCTGGCAAGTCTAATGTGTGTCAAGAGCTTCTCTGACTATCCTCCTTAGGGCCATTTTGCTGTGCATGACATGAGGCAGACCGTTGCTATAGGTGTCAACAAAGCAGTGGACAAGAAGGCAGCTGGAGGGATTCCCTGGTGGTCCAGTGGATAAGGACACCACCTTGCAGTGCAAGGGGCGCTGGTTCAATCCCTGGCCTGGGAAGATCCCATGTGCCATGTAACGGCTGGACCGATGTGTCCAATTACCGAGCTGGAGCTCTGTGCATGAGCACAGAGCCAGTGCTCTGCAGTGAGAGAGGCCACTGCAATGCGAGGCCCACACGAGCCAAAGAAATAAATCAAAGACAAATAAAAGTGGCCATAAAATTAAAAACAAGAAAAAGAAGGCAGCTGGAACTGGCAAGGTCACCACGTCCAACCAGAAAACTCAAAAGGCTAAATGAATCTTATCCCCAATACCTGTCACCCCAATCTTAATCAGTGATGGGGTCTCAGAACTGTTTGTATGAATTGGTCATTTAAACTTAATAGCAAAGGACTGGCTAATAATAACAATGCACCATAAAGTCTTCAAAAGGAAAAGATTTTGTAGACCATATGTTTTGTGTGTGGCAGTTTTATTAAGTTATTAGTTTTTAAAATAAGCAGTTTTTAAAAAAATTTTGGCCTCTTATTGGTTTCCTATTTTCTATCTTTATTATTCGGCCTGTGTGGGCCTCCCACTGCAGCGGCCTCTCTCGGTACAGAGCACTGGCTCTGGGCGCATGCACTCCAGAGCACTGGCTCGTAACGGGGCACACCAGTCCAGCCTCTCTGTGGCATGTGGGATCTACCCAGGGCCAGGAATCAAACAGGTGCCCCTTGCACTGCAAGGCAGACTCTTTACCCATTGGACCACCAGGGAAGCCCTAAAATCAGTAATATTTAATGTAACAACTTGACCAAAAAAATCTGTCACAGAATTTGAAACCATGAAAGTTTAATGAGGTAAAAAAAAAGATAAACACTTTGTATATACCGTATGAAGCTTCTTAAAACATGAACTGCAAAATGACTCAACCATCTGAACATCCTCAAAGATTACATGCTTAAAAACCACTTCAAGTGTGATGTTCATCTAGTTCTATAGATGTTCTTATATTAAAGCTTCTAAATTTTCTCAAACCAGCTAATCTCAATGACTTTTTCCATATTAAACTTTTAAGTTCTTTTTATCTGTTCTATACTCTTAACTTATAAAGAGTAAAACATAATTTAACTGGCATAACTAAAAACTGGATATTTTCACTGGTCAAGTATTTTGATTAAAATTATGAGACTAATTGGGTTCTAACTAAAAACTATGATCAAAACTCAATGCTAAGTAATTTAAAATTTTACAGACATTATTCACATAAAAGAAATTAATCATTTTTTGCCTCTGGATAATAATAAACTAAAATTATCACTATTCCAGTAAAGTAATAAAACACTAAGTTAACAGATTTCTGAGTATTAGAATGTCAGATAAATTCACTCCCATGATCAGATTCCCATTGTTATACCATAAACAAACACTAGCCCTAAAGGTCTGATTCACAGCATTTTTTTTTTTTTAAGTTTTAATGATGTTTTCCAGGTATATCATCTACCAATATACTTTTAGACACAAATGACTCACTCACTATCTTGTAAGAGAAACAGAACTCGAATGGAAACACAGTAAGGTTTCTGTAAACTGGGCTAGGAGAAGCATCTCTGGTCATCACAGTCAAACCAATGGAAAAGGCTGTTAAAAATCAAAGACAGAAAACAATACTGGAACCACCCCCAGAGTGCAGTCTCTCCACACTAATCCAAATACAAGAGACTTGTTGGATGGAGTGAAGTCAATAGCAAATTATGAATCTTTATGGGGGGGGGGTGGGTGGGGTCATAATATATACTGACTATTAAGAGGGAAAATACAAACAGTAAGGGAAAGATTACATGAGCACTTTTTATACAGTGATCCAAAACAATCTCAGATGAGTTCTCCTTCTGCAAATCTGCAAATCTTTTCACTGCTATTCCGTTTTCTGGCTAACATCCATTGTTGTTATACAGTCGATAAGTCTTATCTGATTCTTTTGCAACCCCGTGTGCTATAGACTGCCAGGCTCCTCTGTCCATGGGATTCTCCAGGCAAGAATACGGGAGTGGGTGGTCATGTCCTTCACCAGGGGATCTTCCCAAACCAGAAACTGAACCTATATCTCCTGCATTAATGGGCAGATTCTTTATCAATGAGCTACCTGGGAAGCCTAGCTAATATCCATAGAGCATTTTAATATTTTTAGAAGGGTTAGCTGGTACATTTTACAGCATTTCTACAAAGTGTCGAATCATTATTATAGCTGTACATCAGACAGAAAATGGCTTACTCAAGGCCATTATTGCAGTTGATAGTAAGTTCAAGATTTGAGCTTTGAATTCCAATAAGACAACTAGCCAGAGTCCACTGGCACATGAAGTTTCTAGCAGAGAGCCAATCTATGGGCTCCTTATTATGTTCTAAGTTGTTCAGCAATAATTTAAATATGCAGTATTATATACTCACAGAAATAGTTTTATGCTAAGATACCACTGTCAGCATCAGTAGATCTATTCAGTAGATGTTTTTTCACCTTGGAGATGAGCCTTCCTTCTACTGAACTTTGATAATTGGGCAACTTGTGAATGTATGACTAAGAATGGTAGATGTTCAATCAAAGTAACCGGCAGATCTCACACATGACTGTAAACAAGCTTAAACCATAATCAAGGATATAGTTATAGTCTCTTTCAGAAGAAATTATTATTAACATAAGGCACAAAAGATCCATGTTATCAATTTCAATGGAAACACAGTAAGGTTTCTGTAAACTGGGCTAGGAGAAGCATCTCTGGTCATCACAGTCAAACCAATGGAAAAGGCTGTTAAAAATCAAAGACAGAAAACAATACTGGAACCACCCCCAGAGTGCAGTCTCTCCACACTAATCCAAATACAAGAGACTTGTTGGATGGAGTGAAGTCAATAGCAAATTATGAATCTTTATGGGGGGTGGGGGGGTGGGGTCATAATATATACTGACTATTAAGAGGGAAAATACAAACAGTAAGGGAAAGATTACATGAGCACTTTTTATACAGTGATCCAAAACAATCTCAGATGAGTTCTCCTTCTGCAAATCTGCAAATCTTTTCACTGCTATTCCGTTTTCTGGCTAACATCCATTGTTGTTATACAGTCGATAAGTCTTATCTGATTCTTTTGCAACCCCGTGTGCTATAGACTGCCAGGCTCCTCTGTCCATGGGATTCTCCAGGCAAGAATACGGGAGTGGGTGGTCATGTCCTTCACCAGGGGATCTTCCCAAACCAGAAACTGAACCTATATCTCCTGCATTAATGGGCAGATTCTTTATCAATGAGCTACCTGGGAAGCCTAGCTAATATCCATAGAGCATTTTAATATTTTTAGAAGGGTTAGCTGGTACATTTTACAGCATTTCTACAAAGTGTCGAATCATTATTATAGCTGTACATCAGACAGAAAATGGCTTACTCAAGGCCATTATTGCAGTTGATAGTAAGTTCAAGATTTGAGCTTTGAATTCCAATAAGACAACTAGCCAGAGTCCACTGGCACATGAAGTTTCTAGCAGAGAGCCAATCTATGGGCTCCTTATTATGTTCTAAGTTGTTCAGCAATAATTTAAATATGCAGTATTATATACTCACAGAAATAGTTTTATGCTAAGATACCACTGTCAGCATCAGTAGATCTATTCAGTAGATGTTTTTTCACCTTGGAGATGAGCCTTCCTTCTACTGAACTTTGATAATTGGGCAACTTCTAAATGTATGACTAAGAATGGAAGATGGTCAATCAAAGTAACGGGCAGATCTCACACATGACTGTAAACAAGCTTAAACCATAATCAAGGATATAGTTATAGTCTCTTTCAGAAGAAATTATTATTAACATAAGGCACAAAATGATCCATGTTACTCAATTTGCATATGGACACAGGTAAGAGTTCAAAAATACTACAACCCTCTGCCCTAGGTTGAAATTCTGGGCTCAATAAGCACTGTGGCTGGTAGCATTTGTCACATCCTCAAGTGCTTACTTGAGAGTAGAAATGACAACTACTAGAATATCAAATGTTCAGAAATGGGTTATCTGAAGAGAAGTTATCTGTCAAGAGTTTTTCCGGATATTACACAGTGTGGAGATACGCTGGCATTCTTAGCACTCAATCGATATTCTAGTCCCTAGAAATGTGTCTGATCGTGGGATGACAGTTCATTACAGCTCTCCCTTACTCATCAGAAGTACCCACCCCCCTTCTCTGTGATTCCACATTAACTACACAATTCTCTGTTTACTAATACCAGCACTTAGGAACCTAGATCCTAGGAGTGATACACACTGGACACTGTACACATCTATTGTTACTAGAAATACCCAATTAGCTGTAAAGTGATAGGCTGTAAAAGTTCTCAGGACAGGGGCCTTGTCTGTCTTGCTTGGTACTGCATCACAAATGTTGGAATATTATCTGCCATAAAAATAGATGTCTCATAAATTTTCAATAGACTATTACTGAAAACTGGAATTTATAAATAAATTTATCCAATTTATTTAGTGGAAAAACAAGCTAGCTCAATAGCATAGAAGAATGAAAAGGAAAGAGCAAGGCATGTATGAAAAGCAGTAAAATAGTTATTAACCCTTATGTGAACTAGCCTGGCCTAGCCGCAGATCTTAAAAGCCTAGATCTTCAAAGTCAGTTCACTTCAGTCCTAAACTAATGCTGACCAAGTCTGCAAAATTTATTAGTAACCTAACCAGTGATTATGGTGTGCCATTAAGCCTGCTGCACTATATGTGGCATGCTCCCCAAAGCACCCTCGTGTTTACTAAGTCATAATGCAAGCCCTAAAGCCCCACAGGACTGAGCATGGCCCGATTCTGGGTTTACAGTCTGCTCCCTAACAGGTATACAGACAGCACAATCCTAACCTTACTTAGATCTGCTCATTACAAATGCCTAGCCCTTAATAAAGTCTCTTTCCAGACAAAAGCTAGGTGCTGCAGGCTTGAATCACTGTTCACAGGACAGCGCTTTCTGGATCAGATACTGTTATCAGTTGACCAGCAGGCATTTCTACCACTACAAGACCCCACTGCCAAACATCTGGTAGCATCCATACCTGAACTTAATCATTCTTCCTTGAACATTTTAATTTGGGATGCATGCCACTCTCAAGAATATTTATTGAGTACTTGCCCCTGCCCCACTCCAGATTACTACCCTTAGGCTTCCCTGATGGCTCAGACGTAAAAGAACCCACCTGCCAGTGCAGAAGACACGGGTTCAATCCCTGATCCAGGAAAATCCCACATGCCACAGAGCAGTTAAGTCCATGTGCCACAACTACCGAGCCTGTGCTCTATATCAAGAGAAGCCACTGCACCGAGATGCCAGCACACAGCAACTAGAGAGTAGCCACCTCTCACCACAACTAGAGAAAAACCCACCCAGCAATGAAGACTCAGCACAGCCAAAGATAAACCAATAAATAAAATTAAATTTAAAAAAAAACCTCAATGCCAATCAGGCTTTTAATCAAGTCCCAGTATGTCTTACCTCTATATAAACCAGTTATCTAATCACATTGTTCCACATGTTCTTATATAAGAAAGAAAAGAATCATCCCTCTTTTGCAGATAATTAGGCTCAGAGAAGTTAAGGAAATTGGACAAGGTCACACGGTGTTTAAATAGTAAAGCAAAGATTCGAACCCAATTTAAGTCTATATTCTATATTCACTATGATTTTTGTTTCATGTTCATTTTTTGTAGCATCAGGACCACCACTCAGCACAGGCAGAGTAATCAGTAGATATTCTGTCAATGTCTGTTTAACTGATTGGGTGTCTTCAATGTGCATTTTAAAAAATAAATATTCATCAATGGGAAGTTCATCTCAGTGTTTATCTACACAACACAGAAACACAGCAAAAGCATCCTTTACCAGACTCCACTTAACCTACTGGCCTGACTAACCAACTCTTCCATGCGCTCTGTGCACTCAGACCTGCACACTTCTACCTCTCCTCTCAACAGAGATTTGGCTCACCAATGCATGCATGTTAGGTATGTTTGGGACATATATACTCGTTACTGGTATTACATAATTTAAATAACTATGTGTAATCCAATGAAGTGTGAACATAAAAAGGCAGCTTTTCTATGAAAACCAGCTTGACTGCTTTAGAATATGCTCAATGCGCTACCACAAAAAAAAAAAAAAAAAAATCAAATTAGACATGTAAGGAATACAGAGAAAGTCTTTGATCCAAAGATGACCTTGCATTAAGATTTAAAGTTTTTTTTTTTAATTTTTTTTTTTTAAGATTTATTTATTGGTGGGGGGGTGGTTTGGGAGGGAGAGGAACAGGCAGGCTACTTCTATTAGTCTTTCATTTGTCTATTTTCATCCATTTTTGTTCTTTGGCCCGTGTGGGCCTCCCATTGCAGTGGCCTCTGTTGTCGCAGATCTCCAGCTCTGGGCGCATGCGCTCCAGAGCTCCGACTCGGTAATTGGACACATTGGTCCAGCAGCTCCACAGCACGTGGGATCTTCCCAAGCCAGGGATCAAAACGGCGCCCCTTGCACTGCAAGGCGGTGTCCTTACCCACTGGACCACCAGGGAATCCCTCCAGCTGCCTTCTTGTTCACTGCTTTGTTGACACCTATAGCAACGGTCTGCCTCATGTCATGCACAGCAAAATGGCCCTAAGGAGGATAGTCAGAGAAGCTCTTGACACACATTAGACTTGCCAGGAACCATATCAACAATGGCAACATCACCAGATTTCAAGAATTGGGGGCGCTCTTCCAGCTTTTTCCCAGAACGACGATCAGTCTTCTTCAGTTCAGTCTCAATTCTCTTTTTAAATTTAATTTAATTTTATTTATTTATTTCTGGCTGTGATGGGTCCTTGTTGCTACCCATGGGCTTTCTCTAGTTGCAGTGAGCAGGAGGCTACTTTTTGTTGCAGTGCATGTGTTCCTCATTGCTGTAGCTTATTCTGTTGCAGAGTACAGGCTCCAGGGCGAACAAGCTTTGGTAGCTGCAACAGGTGGGCTCAGCAGTTATGGCTCATGGGCTCTAGACTGTAGGTTCAGCAGTTGTGATGCATGGGCTTAGTTGTCTCACGGTATGTGGAATCTTTTCAGACTTGGGATGGAACCTTTGCCCCCTGAAATGCTTAACCACGGGACCACCAGGGAAATCCTCAAGTGTCTCAGTTCTAGCTGCACCTCAAGAACAAGCAGGTGCTTTTCCAAGCAGCTGGCTATACTTAGTTTAATGACAAGATATTGACATAATTTGTACAGTTACATGTTTGGGGTTAAAATAAAATATTTAGGGTATATAAATATTCTTTAATAATTCTTTCACTTCAAAAGCCTTTATTTGATTTAGCAGTCAACTGTATCAACAGACTCCTATCATGGAAGCTGTTCCTGTGATGCCCTCCTTTCAGGAGCCCTCAGGAGTAAAAGGCTCTACAGTAACACACCGCTGGCACTTCTGATCTCAGACAAAGGACATCCTAATCTACACCACCAAGAAAATGGACACACAATGTTCAAATTTCTACTATATTGAGTGAAGTTGTGTTAGACACTCTGATGTGTCTATCACCAATAATTTTAACTACCTCTTGAAAAACTCTTGTTTAAATTTTGTTCCTTTTGTAAAGGATGAGATTTTCTATCTCAAATAATTTCAGTTTATGCAACACACAAATTTTTATGAACTATTTAAAACCAATCCATTCAAAATTTTATCAGATGTTTCTAAAATTTTGATATGATAAAAGTTCTAATGTTGACAGAACCTTCAGATATAAACACTTATAATATTAATTTAGAAACAAGATCATTTACTTACATTGGCACTGTCTATTAAGAGCCTTACCATAAAGAAGAAATTTTAAAAAAAGAGACAGAGAAAAAAAAAAAGAAAAATAAACAAAAAGAAAAAAAGAGCCTTACTGTAGTTGTTCATACTTACAGTAAGTGAAAAGCTGACCTACTTTTAGCAAGTCAAAACAAACACCCAATAGCTGAGAAGTAACAATGTATGTAACAAAACCACAAATTTAGCAATGATGTAAATGTTTTTAAAAATTCAATATACTTTAGGATTCTTCAACATGCTATCAACACATCAAATGAAGAAAAATAAACCTTCAGTAATTTTGGATATACTAAAATTTTGTTTTCAGTTATGAATGTACTTTTATTTTTGAATTTACAAACTCTTAAGTAACACTAGTAGTTAATGGTAACTTAATAGTTGCTGTGTGACGCTGAACTAATTACTTAACCTTCCTGAGCTTCCTCACTTGAAAAATTAAGCAATACCTATTTACTATGCTGGTGAACATCAACAAAGACATATGTAAAATGCCTAGCACACAACTGAAAACAAACTTATGTGAAAACCTTTCATACACACACACAAAGTCAAGTATCTTCCGTGGGGGAGGGGGGGTAGACAAAGTACAAGAATTCTCTGAACATTTATGCAAAACTGCATATATGCTTTAGTTCACTTAGGAAAAGGCTCATAGTTTTTCATCAGCTTCTCAAAAATTCCATGATGCCCATGATGCTATTTTATGGTAGCTTTTGGTTTTATTTTCTCTGTTCCCAGATGTATAAAGTTTATAAAATTTGACTGGCTATTCCAGACACAAATAATTTAACTTATTCAACAGCAAATAAGTTCAATTAAAAGTGTAGTCATGATAAAATATTTTCCTTTTGTTTCTCTTAAAAAAAAAAAAAATCACTTGACTCAGATTATTTGCCAACCTTCCCATAATTAAAAGCAACCATCAAAAGTCAAAATCTTGAAAGCCTATACAAAAAGAATCAGAAACAGTAACACCAAAAGAAAAAAATATTCAGGTAACCCTAAACAGTCAAGATTTAAAACCCTATTATTAACATTTATATAATAAAGTGACATTTGTTCCTTCTTTAGAGTTAATTTTTCAAACTACTTCATCCCCTCACTCTGAATCAAAGTTAGCAACCTTCACGTCAAACAGGTTTTCTTTTTGTATATTTTAAATTTTTATAATAAGGAGACTGTACAGTATCACAGAAGTGACCCTTAACTAGGAATCAGGGAAACCAGGATTATGGTCCTGTGCTGTCACTAACTGGCTCTATAAAAGGCAGCTGGACCTCGCATTCTATGGTGCTATGATTCTCCATAAAAACACGCAATCCCCAAAGAGAATACTAAGATATCTACTATCCTAAGACTATACTTCATTACTAAAAGAGAAATGTACAAAAGGAAGTTTACCTGATGAAAGACTTGATTCTAGATCTCATTAGAAAACCTATCTACAACAATAAACCTTTGAATTACAGTAAGTTCTGTCCCCTAGCACTCTCAAGGCAGATACACTGAGAACAGGGTTTCTAGTTATGGCCATTTAAAACGTTTGCTTCACATTAATGAGAACACCAGACACCTCCCCAGAACTGTCCCTTTCCTTAAGGTGGAAAGCATTCAGAAGAAAGATCTCCAAAGTACAAACAAAAAAAACCACACAAAATAGAGGAAGGAGCAGTTTAGTATATTTTAATAGGTAAGCCCTTACTTTGTACTTTAAGAAATACTTGCTATGGAAAAGGTAGTTTATTTTAACTTGGTTAAAATAACAAGTTTTCAATAACATTGAAAACAAGTATTTTTCAATGAAATATAAGGCTTTATACCAAGACACCCCTATGATGAAGAAATATCCCTCTTCCAAGAAACAATGAAACACTGTCAATGCTAAGTATTTAATGAGTCTACCAATACAGCCCTTTGAATGTATTCCTATAAGAGCCGCTATTTGGCTTTTTTTCTTCCAGATGTATAAAGAAAAATTGCACCCAAATAATTTAACTTATTCAACAGCAAATAAGTTCAATTAAAAGTGTAGTCATGATAAAATATTTTCCTTTTGTTTCTCTTAAAAAAAAAAAAAATCACTTGACTCAGATTATTTGCCAACCTTCCCATAATTAAAAGCAACCATCAAAAGTCAAAATCTTGAAAGCCTATACAAAAAGAATCAGAAACAGTAACACCAAAAGAAAAAAATATTCAGGTAACCCTAAACAGTCAAGATTTAAAACCCTATTATTAACATTTATATAATAAAGTGACATTTGTTCCTTCTTTAGAGTTAATTTTTCAAACTACTTCATCCCCTCACTCTGAATCAAAGTTAGCAACCTTCACGTCAAACAGGTTTTCTTTTTGTATATTTTAAATTTTTATAATAAGGAGACTGTACAGTATCACAGAAGTGACCCTTAACTAGGAATCAGGGAAACCAGGATTATGGTCCTGTGCTGTCACTAACTGGCTCTATAAAAGGCAGCTGGACCTCGCATTCTATGGTGCTATGATTCTCCATAAAAACACGCAATCCCCAAAGAGAATACTAAGATATCTACTATCCTAAGACTATACTTCATTACTAAAAGAGAAATGTACAAAAGGAAGTTTACCTGATGAAAGACTTGATTCTAGATCTCATTAGAAAACCTATCTACAACAATAAACCTTTGAATTACAGTAAGTTCTGTCCCCTAGCACTCTCAAGGCAGATACACTGAGAACAGGGTTTCTAGTTATGGCCATTTAAAACGTTTGCTTCACATTAATGAGAACACCAGACACCTCCCCAGAACTGTCCCTTTCCTTAAGGTGGAAAGCATTCAGAAGAAAGATCTCCAAAGTACAAACAAAAAAAACCACACAAAATAGAGGAAGGAGCAGTTTAGTATATTTTAATAGGTAAGCCCTTACTTTGTACTTTAAGAAATACTTGCTATGGAAAAGGTAGTTTATTTTAACTTGGTTAAAATAACAAGTTTTCAATAACATTGAAAACAAGTATTTTTCAATGAAATATAAGGCTTTATACCAAGACACCCCTATGATGAAGAAATATCCCTCTTCCAAGAAACAATGAAACACTGTCAATGCTAAGTATTTAATGAGTCTACCAATACAGCCCTTTGAATGTATTCCTATAAGAGCCAGCAATACACACAAAGGCAAATCAGCAGGGCAAGAGGTTTTCTGAGAGGTATGATGACTAACACTTCAGGACTGGAGTGTGATAGCTTTTAAAAGAAACATGAGGCATTCTCCCAGTTCCTCACAGGCCAATGTCTCTACTACAAACAGCATTCAGGGCTGAAATCACACAGTCCAGTCTCCTAGGCCTAAACCATCTTTTGCAATTTTCCCTCATATGATATGCGAATTAAAGAAACCAGTCAGTAACTCATTTACTAAAATTCAGATACAGGGCACAATGACTCATACACTCAAATTAATAAAAAGAAGGAGTAAAAGAAACCCAAGATCAGGGTTCTTGTTGGACAATGCTCCAGAATCCAGCAAACAGCATTACTGGTACAGAAAAGACCAAAATGAGAAAACATATATCAAAGATTTTCCTCCATGTTAGACAAAAATATTCACAGAGCATCTGTTTCACACTTTTATATAGGACTTCAGGATCAACCAAGGACTTTCAAATGCTTTGCCTCATGAATGGGTCTTCCAAGCAGAGGTTAACTGAGACCATCTAGGAAGGATCACCAGGAGGCCAATATTTAAAATTTAATAACAGCATGTCCTAAGAAGTTAAGATTTCAGTCTCTAAACTCAAATATTTTGTGGCATATTTCATATGCCATAATTACACAGGGACATAATTACAAAAGACCTCTTTGTACAAGTAGAATTTACAGATTAGTTCTTAATTCTTTTTGATGTCCATAAAACACAATCTATCTACTGGAAGGAGTAAACAAATTTAAAAACTAGAAGACCCCCCAAAGTACATAGAGGAAGGAGCAGTTTAGTATATTTTAATAGGTAAGCCCTTACTTTGTACTTTAAGAAATACTTGCTATGGAAAAGGTAGTTTATTTTAACTTGGTTAAAATAACAAGTTTTCAATAACATTGAAAACAAGTATTTTTCAATGAAATATAAGGCTTTATACCAAGACACCCCTATGATGAAGAAATATCCCTCTTCCAAGAAACAATGAAACACTGTCAATGCTAAGTATTTAATGAGTCTACCAATACAGCCCTTTGAATGTATTCCTATAAGAGCCAGCAATACACACAAAGGCAAATCAGCAGGGCAAGAGGTTTTCTGAGAGGTATGATGACTAACACTTCAGGACTGGAGTGTGATAGCTTTTAAAAGAAACATGAGGCATTCTCCCAGTTCCTCACAGGCCAATGTCTCTACTACAAACAGCATTCAGGGCTGAAATCACACAGTCCAGTCTCCTAGGCCTAAACCATCTTTTGCAATTTTCCCTCATATGATATGCGAATTAAAGAAACCAGTCAGTAACTCATTTACTAAAATTCAGATACAGGGCACAATGACTCATACACTCAAATTAATAAAAAGAAGGAGTAAAAGAAACCCAAGATCAGGGTTCTTGTTGGACAATGCTCCAGAATCCAGCAAACAGCATTACTGGTACAGAAAAGACCAAAATGAGAAAACATATATCAAAGATTTTCCTCCATGTTAGACAAAAATATTCACAGAGCATCTGTTTCACACTTTTATATAGGACTTCAGGATCAACCAAGGACTTTCAAATGCTTTGCCTCATGAATGGGTCTTCCAAGCAGAGGTTAACTGAGACCATCTAGGAAGGATCACCAGGAGGCCAATATTTAAAATTTAATAACAGCATGTCCTAAGAAGTTAAGATTTCAGTCTCTAAACTCAAATATTTTGTGGCATATTTCATATGCCATAATTACACAGGGACATAATTACAAAAGACCTATTTGTACAAGTAGAATTTACAGATTATTTCTTAATTCTTTTTGATGTCCATAAAACACAATCTATCTACTGGAAGGAGTACAAATAAATACAAACTTTTAGATGATAATCTGACATGTCTACCAGAAATTAAAATATGCATGTACCTTTTGATACAGCAATTACATGCTGAGGAATATACCCCATGAAATATTTGGATGAAAATATAAAAAGGCTCATTCACTGCAAAATTTTTTGTAAAGGTGAAAAATCATGTATGCTAATGAACATATGACAGGACACCATACAAAAGAATGAGCTGGACCCACATGTATCGACATGTAAAGAACTTCAAGACACTTTGTTCAGTGAAAAAATTACAGAAAAACAAGCACAGTAAAAATATATTTATGTCAAGAAAACTGTATGTGTATATGTGTGTGTAACTACGTAGAAAATAGTCAAAGATTAAGAGCAAACAGATTAACAGAGGCTATCCTTCGGGGAAAAAGACTAGATCACAGAGTGGAATGGGTGAGTGCTAAGAGAAATACAGTTTTGAGTAGGCACTTTCACTTTCTACTCCACATACACTTTATTGAACATTTGCATCATATATATAAAACATTCATTCTTTATAGAAAGTAAGAGAGATGCAGTGTCAAATTTCAGATAAACTCTAGACAGAATCACTAACAGCAGATGCTGAAATAGTCAAAGAATTTCTACTTGAAAGTCTTCTTGGTCACCAGAAACACCCTTTATAGACTAAAGAAATAAAGGAAATGTGGGTACCACTGACTAGCAGTTATAAATGAGCATGACTGTGTCTTCATAAGAGAACTTCAGAGAATTAAAGGATTTGTATTTTAGAACTTTAAGAAAAAATACTGAAATCAGGAACATTATTTAAAAGCTATAATGATTCTAAACAAATTCCTTTACTTTGTCACTACTGTTAAATGCTTTGCCTCATGAATGGGTCTTCCAAGCAGAGGTTAACTGAGACCATCTAGGAAGGATCACCAGGAGGCCAAAATTTAAAATTTAATAACAGCATGTCCTAAGAAGTTAAGATTTCAGTCTCTAAACTCAAATATTTTGTGGCATATTTCATATGCCATAATTACACAGGGACATAATTACAAAAGACCTATTTGTACAAGTAGAATTTACAGATTATTTCTTAATTCTTTTTGATGTCCATAAAACACAATCTATCTACTGGAAGGAGTACAAATAAATACAAACTTTTAGATGATAATCTGACATGTCTACCAGAAATTAAAATATGCATGTACCTTTTGATACAGCAATTACATGCTGAGGAATATACCCCATGAAATATTTGGATGAAAATATAAAAAGGCTCATTCACTGCAAAATTTTTTGTAAAGGTGAAAAATCATGTATGCTAATGAACATATGACAGGACACCATACAAAAGAATGAGCTGGACCCACATGTATCGACATGTAAAGAACTTCAAGACACTTTGTTCAGTGAAAAAATTACAGAAAAACAAGCACAGTAAAAATATATTTATGTCAAGAAAACTGTATGTGTATATGTGTGTGTAACTACGTAGAAAATAGTCAAAGATTAAGAGCAAACAGATTAACAGAGGCTATCCTTCGGGGAAAAAGACTAGATCACAGAGTGGAATGGGTGAGTGCTAAGAGAAATACAGTTTTGAGTAGGCACTTTCACTTTCTACTCCACATACACTTTATTGAACATTTGCATCATATATATAAAACATTCATTCTTTATAGAAAGTAAGAGAGATGCAGTGTCAAATTTCAGATAAACTCTAGACAGAATCACTAACAGCAGATGCTGAAATAGTCAAAGAATTTCTACTTGAAAGTCTTCTTGGTCACCAGAAACACCCTTTATAGACTAAAGAAATAAAGGAAATGTGGGTACCACTGACTAGCAGTTATAAATGAGCATGACTGTGTCTTCATAAGAGAACTTCAGAGAATTAAAGGATTTGTATTTTAGAACTTTAAGAAAAAATACTGAAATCAGGAACATTATTTAAAAGCTATAATGATTCTAAACAAATTCCTTTACTTTGGCACTACTGACTAAAAACATACAATCACAACCTCAAAGTAGAGTTATTTTATTTGATGGGAATGTTTATAACTCCAAGTCCAGAAGGCAGCATCTCCTCAGAGACTGCTCCAAGGAGGCAGGAGGGAGAGTCAGGCTATATACAATTTTGCAACAAACGGAGCAGGCAGTATGAACATCAAAGATTATTGTTAAGTAAGGAAAACCAAGTAACAAGTTAAGGAAATTAGTGTTCTTCCATGTATGCAAGGGTCTGGGGATTATTGGTCATTCCTTTCACATGCATCTGAGCCATCTGGGGGTCAGCATCCAGCATATTTACAGAGATATTTTTCTCTTTCTTGAATTCCCTTAGGTAAGGCCTTCCAGCTCACAGAGGAGGGCTTTAATAGCAGATGACTATGACATCCTTAAGTTCCTTATGTAGGGAGTGACGCTGCATGTAAGAAATGGCTCAGGAATTCACTGATGATACTTGCCAACATGGCTTAGAAATTTACATTGGAAGGCTGGAATCTTGGAGAGCTGTGACATGTTTGCTTATTGATATGGCAGGAGATATTCTATTTCACATTGCAGAGCACCTATATATGAGTATGCTCTTTTGCATTAGAATACTGACATGTGCAAAGAAGCAAACGGTATGAGCTGTCACCCTTACCTGTACATTCTCTTCTGTCACCTGAATCTCTGCTGTGTAAACATAGTCAATCAGCATCCTCAGGGTCCAACCATCCACCTCCTTGATTCGAACTCTCTTCGCCCGGCTCTCACTCATCTCACCTAAAACATAAGCAGTAATGTTGACACTGCAGCAGAAACCCTGCAAGAAGACCAACATGAGGCAGATGGCTGCTCGCCATACTCAGTCAACAACATGGTCAGTCCCTTCGGTAAGCCTACAACATTACCCTACCTTCCATAAAAGCTTACCTGAACAAACCATACAAGGTACTCTGTAGCCCACTTACTCCTGAAAATCACACCATGGCAACGAACAGGCCATGTATCCAACTGCATGAACTCTTAACACCTACCTGTGGCTTTACAGGTTCACAGCCTTATGCTGTCCTTGCTTTTTCTGGTTCATGCTGTGGACAAAGAATGTCACCTGCCATATCAGCAAATAAAGGACGCTGTGGCTGTCAGTCACTGTAAGCCACCCCAGACTGTGCACCAAGAGGGGATTCACAATGAGGGACAAAAAAAGGATAATAGATACTTACAGACTAATTTCAATGAGCCATACTCTTGTATCTTCCCACAAACAAAAAAGCACTAAATTTATTACCTTTTCTGGTTTTTCATCTCTAGATGTTCTGACTGTTTTGTTTTGTTTGCTTTTTCAAAACCTCCTACATATCCTGGCTTTTCCCTTATCTCTTTGGAACAGTCCCTCAGAAAAATCTGAGAGGCCATCCCCTGGGCTAAAGTTCTCCAAAAGTACAATGAATAAAACATAATTCTCAGCTTCTAGTGTGTGCACTTTTTTAGTTAACAATACATTAGAGCAGTTTCTTCTCCTTTTGAATTTCTACTCAAGACTAGAGCACCATGTACCTTGTGAGGCTTTCTGCCAGGTTCACAGCACTCACTCACAAGCACTCCAGGGTCTGCCCCTGTCCTCAGGAAGGACACACCTCTCAGGCAGGAAATAATCAGAATACAACTTACAGAAAATGCCAAGGAAATGCAAGACATAAGGGGAATCTTAAAGAGGTGAGTCAACGGTCAAAGCAAATGGCAATGGGTCTTCCAGCTCAAATTCCATTCCATCTGCGGCAACTTCATCCTGAAGTTATTTCCGTACCAGCATTTATTACTAAAAGCAGATGCCTTCTACATAACTGCAGTAAATAAATGGTATAAGACCTCCTTCCTACTACTCATTGAACTAGTTAAGCATTTAAGGTTAATAAATAAGATCTCTTGTGGAAAGAAACAGGGAAACAGGGAAGATAAAGGATAGTTCCTAAACCCAGGAGACTCATGCAGAGTTAGAAGCAGGCTTGGGCACACATGCATGGACATTTAATGGCCCAAGAAAAGGGAGACATAAGCAATGGTGAAAGAAAATTCACTTAAAAACAAGAGACTCCAAAAATAATGCTGCACACTAGGCAAAAATGTTTACTTAGACATTCATTAGGTTTTGATACTGTGTGGAGCCCTGTTGGGCTTCTGGCCACAATGCCTTTGTGTCCCTCATTTCCTTCATTATAGAAACAACCTTTATTCAGCTTCCATGACTTTCTCTGAGTTCCAATGGGAAGATTCAAGCTGGTGTTAACTGTGGAAGCAAGGTGAAATATTCAATAGCAGTCTTGGGTCAAGGTGCTGTTTCCCCATTAAAGGACACATATAACAATATTTTTGAGCTATGCTGAAGATACTGAAATTCCCTCCATGTGAGAGAAACAGATGGTTAACGAGGGTATACAACCCACAAGGATGGAAAACCCAGACCATTTGGACCTGAAAGTTTGATAATGCTGACCCCTACTTACCTTACCACCAACCCATGAGAATAACGTCAATGACTGATCATGACGTCTTTGAACAATTACTATAAAACTTACTTTCTTCCCCAAGAAGGGACACATGGTTTCGAAGGCATGAATCCGTGTCACTCTTAGTCTGGCAAGACAATAAAGCTATTCTTTTCTCAGTTCAGTTCAGTGCAGGTCAGTCGCTCCGTCAATGTCTGACTCTATGCGACCCAATGAACTGCAGCACACCAGGCTTCCCTCTACTTCACCACCTTTCAGAACCTACTCAAACTCACATCCACTGATTCAGTGATGCCATCCAACCATCTCATTCTCTGTCATCCCCTTCTCCTTAAGCCTTATTATTTTTTCCAACATCAGGCTCTTACCAGTGAGTCATCTCTTTGCATCAGATGGAAAAAGTACTGGAGCTTCAACTTCAGCATCAGTCCTTCCAATGAATATTCAGGGTTGATTTCCTTTAAGAATGAATGGTTTGGTCTGTTTGTAGTCCAAGGGACTCTCAAGAATCTTCTCCAACACCACAGTTGAAAGCCATCAATTCTTCGGCGCTTAGCCTTCTTTATGGTCCAATTCTCATATCCACACATGACTGAAGGGAAAACCATAGCTTTGACTATACGGACTGTCAGCAAAGTGATGCTTTTGCATATGCTGTCTAGGTTTTTCATAGCTTATCGTCGAAGGAGCAAGTGTATTTTAATTTCATGGCTGCAGTCATCATCCGCACTGATTTTGGAGCCCAAGAAAATAGTCTGTTGGTTTCCAGTGTTTACCCATCTCTGCATAAAGTGACAGGATCAGATGCCATGATCTTCGTATTCTGAATGATGAGTATTAGGCCAGCTTTTTCACTCTTCTTTTACACCTTTATCAAGAGACTCTTTAGTTTCTCTTCACTTTCTACCATAAGGCTGATATCATCTGTATAACTGAGGTTATTGATATTTCTCTCAGCAATCTTGATTCTAGCTCGTGCTTCATCCAGACTGGCATTTTGTATGATGTATTCTTCACATAAATTAAATAGCAGGGTGACAATAAACAGTTTTGACATACTCCTTTCCCAATTTGGAACCAGTCTGTTGTTCTATGTCCAGTAATAATTGTTGCCTCTTGACCTGCATACAGGTTTTGCAGGATGCAGGTAAGGTGGTCTGACTCCCATCTGTTTCAGAATTTTTCACAGTTTGCTGTGACCCACACAGTCAAAGACTTTAGTGTAGTCAATGAAACAGAAGTCGATATTTTTCTGGAATTCTCTTGCTCATTCTATGACTCAATGGATGCTGGCAATTTGATCTGTGGTCCTTCTGCCTTTTCTAAATCCAGCTTGTACATCTGGAAGTTCCTGGTTCACTTACCATTTAAACTAGTCTGGAGGATTTTTTACTTTGTTAGTGTGTAAAATAAGTGCAATGGTATGGTAGTTTGAACATTCTTTGGCACTGTCTTCCACTGGGATCAGAATGAAAACTGATCTTTTCCAGTCCTGGGGCCAATGTTAAGTTTTCCAAATTTGCTAGCATATTGAGTGCAACACTTTAACAACATCATCTTTTGCTTTGAAATAGCTCAGCTGGTATTCCATCACCTCCACTAGCTTTGTTCATAGTAATGCTTCCTAGGGTCCACTTGACTTCACCCTTTAAGATGTCTGGCTCTAGGTGAATGATCACACAATCATGGTCATTCAACTCATTAAGATCTGTATTGTACATTTCTTCTGTGTATTCTTATCACCTCTTCTTGATATCTTCTACTTCTGTTAGGCCCATACCGCTTCTGTCTTTATTTTGCCTATCTCTGCATGAAATGTTCCCTAATTTTCTTGTAGAAATTTCTAGTCTTTCCCATTCTATTGTTTTCCTTTATTTCTCTGCATTATTCACTTAAAAAGACTTTCTTATCTCTCCCTGCTATTCTTTAGAACTCTGCATTCAGATGGGTTTATGTTTCCTTTTCTCCATTCCTTCCACATCTCTTCTTTTCTCAGCTAGTTGTAAGGCCTCCTCCTCAGACAACCTTTTTGCCTTTTTGCATTTCTGTTTCATGGGGATGGTTGTAATCACTGCCTTCTGTACATTTTGTTACAAATTTCCACCCATAGTTCTTCAGGCACTCTGTCTATCAGATCTAGTCCTTTGAATCTATCTGAAACTTTCACTGTATAATTATAAGGGATTTGATTTAGGTCATACCTAACTGGCCTAGTGGTTTTCCTTATTTCTTTAACTTAAATCTGAATTTTGCAATAAGGAATTAATGATCTGAGCCACAGTCAGCTCCTGGTCTTATTTCTGGTGACTGTATGGAGCTTCTCCATCTTCAGCTGCAAAGAATATAATCAATCTGATTTCAGTATTGACCATCTGGCAATGTCCATGTGTAGAGTTGTCTCTTGTTTTGCTATAAGAGGGTGTTTGCTGTGATCAGCACATTCTCTTGACAAGACTCTGTTAGCCTTTGCCCTGCTTCATTTTGTACTCCAAGGCCAAACTTACCTGTTACTCCAGGTACCTCTATACTTCCCACTTTTGCATTCCAGTCCCCAGTGATGAAAAGGACATCTTTTTTGTGGTATTAGTTCTAGAAGATCTTGTAGAACTTTTCTACTTCACCCCAAATTCTGCCTGAGATTCAATTTGGCACTGCTGTACACAGAAACTGAGCTTTTGTCATCAGTTTCAAAGATAATGTAAGTATGAAAACAATGCCACCATCCCTTGCCTGTTAGAAAAACAACACAACAGTCTCTAGATTTCTTGAAAATTTGTCTCTTTTTCAGTGTACCATAAACTACCAGAAAAGACTATCGGAATCCACAATTATACGAAATTCCTGTACAAACATAAACACTGTGAAGAGAGAGGTGGTGTAGTGGTAAAGAAGCTACCTGTCAATGCAGGAGACACAGGAGACCCAGGTTCAACCCCTGGGTCTGAAAGATGCACTAGAGGAGTCAATGGCAACCTATTTCAGTATTCCTGCCTTGAAAATTCCATAAAAAGAGGAGTCTGATAGACTATAGTCCTCAGTGTCGCAAAGAGTCAGACATGACTGAAACAACTTAGTACAGTACACACATTTAACTACTTGCTTCCCTGGACATTATCTCTGATAAGATCTCAGGAAAAAATCTGTTCTTCTAGGAGCTAAATAATATGAAAATTTACTATGCTATCTTCTGTGGTGAAACATCCACTGGTAGTACAAGGAAGAGAGAAAGTTAATGATATGCTTCTATTTTGTGCTTATAAAGCAGGGAGAGAAGGGATATGTCTGATGCCTCAGCACATTCTTTTTGCCTTTCAAGAAAAGGGGGAAAGCATGCTTCTTCCCACCTAAAGAAAAGGGTAAAAAAAGCAGTGTCAAGAATACAAAAATGTAATTCTTAACTTACATATAAGGAACCTTTCTTTGTCCCACTCTCTCTAGACCTTGTAGCTACATGGGATTTGTGTCATCTAAAAGTTCTTTTGTGACAATGTGACACCTTCCTAATTCCCTCTTAGACTTTAGCAAAAGGCCACTCTAATTCATCTCTATAGCCCGGGTAAGTCCTTATAGGGCCTGAGGACACACACACACAAGCATAATACCCAGGTACTTACTCTTCAAGGAGTAAATCCATTGCTCAGGACTTGGGCAAGATTTAGACAAAAACAAGTTTAACTTTGTATGTATAACTGAGAAATTATCAGTTCTCTGACAAGCAATTTTTAATACTATAGTTTTGCAGATATTGTTGTACGGTACACTGTGCTAATCCATATATTCCTTATGTGTCATTTTTAAAATTATTTCTCTCCTAAGAAAACTGTATCTATCTACTTTCAACAAATCCTGTGTAACACATACTGCTTTGCGTGCTAAATTGCTTCAGTTATGTCCGACCCTGTGACCCTATGGACTGTAGCCCACTAGGCTCCCAGGTCCATGGGCTTCTCCAGGCAAGAACACTGGAGTGAGGCGCCATGCCCTCCTCCAGGGGATCACCCTGACCTGGGGATTGAACCCATGGCTCTTACATCTCGTGCATTGGCAGGCAGGTTCTTTACCAATAGCACCACCTGGAAATCCCACATACTGCTTTAGAAATGCTTTAATCTTTATTTTCCATATCAATTTACAAAAATAGTAACAAAATCAAATAGCTTTCCACAGACTGTGGTAAGTTTTAAAATTCCAGTAACTACTAAGAATCAAAATACAAACTAAAGAGTGGTAAAAGCTATCTAGAGCTAATTCTAGTTGTCACATATTATCTTACTTACAGCACCTTACTATGTTTATGGAGATTCATTCTATTTTTTAAATAATTCTATTTATTTATGGTTGTACTGGGTCTTCACTGATGCATGGGCTTTTCTCTAGTTGCAATGTGTGGGCTTCTCATTATGGTGGCTTCCTCTTGTTGCAGAACACGGACTCTAGAGCATTCGGGCTTCAGGAGTTGAGGCTCCTGTGCTCAGAAGTTGAGGCTCCCAGGCTCTAGAGCACAGGCTAAACTGTTGTAGTATACGGGCTTAGTTGCTCCACAACATATGGGATCTTCCCAGATCAGGGATCAAACCAATGTTTCCTGCACTGGCAGGCGGATTCTTTACTACTGAGCCACCAGAGAAGTCCGAGATTTACTTCTGATAATTAAAAAAGTAATAATTTAATTCTTTTTATTTTTTATTTTTTGGCTGCACGGCATGGCTTGTTGAAGGGATCTTAGTTCCCTGATCCAGGCCCACAGCAGTAAAAGTGCCGAGCCCTAACCACTTGACTGCCAGGGAATTTCCAATATAAAGACACCCACTGATAGGATAAAGAGTTCAGAATCTCGCAACATTTTTAATTTTTTGCCACAGTCGTCCTTCTTTGCGTTTGATCATGCTGAACTGAAGCTATATGAGGGTCTCCACACAAATTCACCAGCCTCACCTCCTTCCCACCCCTACTGTTCCTGTGCCACCTCCTCCTCCTTCCCAACTTCAGGATGGACCCCACACTGCTGACTATGGCACTCAAAAGCCTTCAGCTGCACTCCAACTATACAGGCTCCACCCATGTCCCACCCCTGCCTTACTATCCAGTCTCCTCTCTCCTACTTCTAGTCTTAATTTATATAAGGAAGGAATTTTGTATAGTTCTCCACACACACCTAGCAACTTCCTACCTTACTGTCTTTGTTAAGCCTTCCCCAGGCTAACTCTCAAATAGTCTTAAAACTCAGCTGGAACCTCTCCAAGTAGGCTTATCAGGTGATGACCCAAGGCTGGGTTTGGCTCTCACCCTAGGTTAAATCCACTGTCATAATAATATCTGCTTCTCCCCACCTGGATTCTTAAGCTTCCTCAAAGTACAGATAACACCTTTATCATCTCTGTATACCAGAACACCTGATATATGGTAGATCCCAAAAAGTAATGGCTGGATAAATAAATGACAAGAAAAGTGAAAAGTAAAACAAGTGCCAATTTTTCATGTAGTACCTTTTTAACACAATTAGTACTGGGCTGGCCAAAAAGTTCCTTCAGTTATTTTGGTAACCTGGCTCTCTAGTAGCATTTACCTGTCTTTAACTTCATTTGACAATTTTTGTTAGATTGTATTGTGACAGCTGTCACATCAGCATGCATTAAAAAAAAAAAAAAAACCATTAAAATTGGTGAATTTCTGTGTAGCTATTTTAATACTGAAAAAAGGAACATCTGCAGCATATTATGCATTATTACTTAAAGAAAGGCAAAAATGTGCTGGGGAGGAGCCCAAGATGGCAGCGGAAAAACACAGGGATATCGCCAGCTCCTCAAGAGATTCACTAGAAACTAATCAAGATAAGCAACCCCACAGTCCAGGCCCTAGATGACAAAAGGAGACTTCAGGCCTCCAGGGAGCAAGCCGGGCTCCCTGGAATGATGTAGGAAAAGGACAGAGACATAAAGGAAAAAGAAAAGGCAGAGGAGTGCTGGAAAGAAGCCTGAGCCTTGAGGTAGGGAGGGAGGCAAGAAGCAAGAAGAAACTCCTGACCACAGGGAAACACCCTCAAAAGGGCAGCTAAGGAGAATGGCATAACCTCAGGGAGAGTAAAATGGAACTCCAGGCCATAAACACCCCACAGACTGAGAGTGAACCGCTTGAGCTCTTTCCAAACCCTGTGCCCACAGTGGCTCGAGCGGAGGGTCTGAGAAAAGTGGACCTGCCAGACAGAAATGGCCAGGACAGAGAGAAGCAACCCAGGGGAGAGGGGCGGCCCAGGTGGAGAAGGGTGGCCAGGGTTGAAAAGGAAGGCCAGGACAGAGAAGAGCGGCTCAGGTGAAGAAGAAAGGCCAGGGTGGAGAAGAAAAGTTAGGGTGGAGAGTGCCACCAGAAAAACCTATAAGCTGTGCTGAGGCCCAGAGTGTGTCTCAGAGTGCTACCCAGAGTGCTGGGACCAGCTCGGCAGATTGTTAGCAGGTCAGGCACACTGCCAAAACATCACATTTCCAGTCTTCCTGGCCACCAAACCAGATTAACCAGTTCTGAAGGACCTCTGCCTACTAACTTGAAAATCTGGTTCTCAGAGGGACCTGAGATCTAAGCACCTGCCCAATCTCCACACCTGATCCCCAGTAGTACAGACCCAAAGCCTCTGGCCAAAAGTTCCTTCAGTTATTTTGGTAACCTGGCTCTCTAGTAGCATTTACCTGTCTTTAACTTCATTTGACAATTTTTGTTAGATTGTATTGTGACAGCTGTCACATCAGCATGCATTAAAAAAAAAAAAAAAACCATTAAAATTGGTGAATTTCTGTGTAGCTATTTTAATACTGAAAAAAGGAACATCTGCAGCATATTATGCATTATTACTTAAAGAAAGGCAAAAATGTGCTGGGGAGGAGCCCAAGATGGCAGCGGAAAAACACAGGGATATCGCCAGCTCCTCAAGAGATTCACTAGAAACTAATCAAGATAAGCAACCCCACAGTCCAGGCCCTAGATGACAAAAGGAGACTTCAGGCCTCCAGGGAGCAAGCCGGGCTCCCTGGAATGATGTAGGAAAAGGACAGAGACATAAAGGAAAAAGAAAAGGCAGAGGAGTGCTGGAAAGAAGCCTGAGCCTTGAGGTAGGGAGGGAGGCAAGAAGCAAGAAGAAACTCCTGACCACAGGGAAACACCCTCAAAAGGGCAGCTAAGGAGAATGGCATAACCTCAGGGAGAGTAAAATGGAACTCCAGGCCATAAACACCCCACAGACTGAGAGTGAACCGCTTGAGCTCTTTCCAAACCCTGTGCCCACAGTGGCTCGAGCGGAGGGTCTGAGAAAAGTGGACCTGCCAGACAGAAATGGCCAGGACAGAGAGAAGCAACCCAGGGGAGAGGGGCGGCCCAGGTGGAGAAGGGTGGCCAGGGTTGAAAAGGAAGGCCAGGACAGAGAAGAGCGGCTCAGGTGAAGAAGAAAGGCCAGGGTGGAGAAGAAAAGTTAGGGTGGAGAGTGCCACCAGAAAAACCTATAAGCTGTGCTGAGGCCCAGAGTGTGTCTCAGAGTGCTACCCAGAGTGCTGGGACCAGCTCGGCAGATTGTTAGCAGGTCAGGCACACTGCCAAAACATCACATTTCCAGTCTTCCTGGCCACCAAACCAGATTAACCAGTTCTGAAGGACCTCTGCCTACTAACTTGAAAATCTGGTTCTCAGAGGGACCTGAGATCTAAGCACCTGCCCAATCTCCACACCTGATCCCCAGTAGTACACACCCAAAGCCTCTAGGACAGTGTCAGGAGCAAACTCTGGCAGATGATCACAACACACAGATGAGACGATAAATCCACAAGTGAGACCAGGGACAGATTTTGGCTTTCTTGTTTTGTTTTGATTTTGTTTTGATTTTGATGGGTTTTTTTTTGTTGTTCAACCACAGTTTTCTCTCTCTTCATTTTAACTGTTAAATTTTTTTATATCCACTAGTATTCTCTTTATAACTATTCCTTTGTTTGCTTTCTCTACAATTCTCTTCCTGCTGTACTAAAATTTAATATATACAAATCTCTGTTGTCTAACCCTATGTAAACTTGAAGCAAGATTCCAACTCTCTTCATTACTTATCCATTCTCCCTTTTCTCTTCCCCATCATATTTGTTAGTTAATAACGGTTTTCATTCCTGTATCCCCAGCTGGAACCTCGCTCTAGTTTTGTTTTCTAGGCTGTATATTAATTACCTTGGATCTTAATGATTGGGTATCAGATCTGGGTTGTGTCGTTTGCCAGAACAATCTCCTGTACTTTATCTGTTCAGGTTTGGTTATACATGTGTACATATGTGTGTTTTTTCCATTATGTTAGATAATATTTGCACGATTTTATAACTTCCATTTATCAGAGACACGCCTTTTGCCCTTCATATATTTATATTTGTCTTAAAACCACTGAATGCCATAACAAACCAGACATAGAATCTCTATTCCCTGGACAGAGATCAAACCCAAGAACCTCAAAGAGGGAGCACTGACTTCAAGACCCTACACTACCAGAGAATGCCCAACACTAGGGAAAATTAAGCAGAGAAATCTCACACAAAGGCAAGAACCTGTAACCAAGACCCAGTATCACCCAACTGCCATTAACACCCTGGGCAAAACACAAACAATTAAAACTTTCTACAAGGGCAGAAACCAAAAGAAAGAAAAAAGTCAACCTTGAAGCCTGGAAAAAGGACACCTCAAACATAAAAAATCAAACATTAACAATGACAATGAAAAGGCAGGGAAACACTTCACAAGTGAAGGAGCAAACTATAGACACACAAATCCAAATGACCAAAGAGGAACTAGACAAACTATCTGAAAGAGAATTCAGAAGAGTGATACTAATGATACTCCAAAATGTTGAAAAAAGAGTATTAGAGAAAATAAGTGCACTGAGCAAAGACATACAAGAAATTAAAAATAAGCCAATAAAGACAAACAACTCAATTGCTGAACTTAAAAATACTATAGAAGGACTCAATAGTAGAGTATCTGAGGCAGAAGAATGCGTAAGTGAGCTGTAAGACAGAATGGTGGAAATAACTGCTGAAGAACAAAATAAAGTACAAAAAAAAAGATTCTCATAACTATTCCTTTGTTTGCTTTCTCTACAATTCTCTTCCTGCTGTACTAAAATTTAATATATACAAATCTCTGTTGTCTAACCCTATGTAAACTTGAAGCAAGATTCCAACTCTCTTCATTACTTATCCATTCTCCCTTTTCTCTTCCCCATCATATTTGTTAGTTAATAACGGTTTTCATTCCTGTATCCCCAGCTGGAACCTCGCTCTAGTTTTGTTTTCTAGGCTGTATATTAATTACCTTGGATCTTAATGATTGGGTATCAGATCTGGGTTGTGTCGTTTGCCAGAACAATCTCCTGTACTTTATCTGTTCAGGTTTGGTTATACATGTGTACATATGTGTGTTTTTTCCATTATGTTAGATAATATTTGCACGATTTTATAACTTCCATTTATCAGAGACACGCCTTTTGCCCTTCATATATTTATATTTGTCTTAAAACCACTGAATGCCATAACAAACCAGACATAGAATCTCTATTCCCTGGACAGAGATCAAACCCAAGAACCTCAAAGAGGGAGCACTGACTTCAAGACCCTACACTACCAGAGAATGCCCAACACTAGGGAAAATTAAGCAGAAATCTCACACAAAGGCAAGAACCTGTAACCAAGACCCAGTATCACCCAACTGCCATTAACACCCTGGGCAAAACACAAACAATTAAAACTTTCTACAAGGGCAGAAACCAAAAGAAAGAAAAAAGTCAACCTTGAAGCCTGGAAAAAGGACACCTCAAACATAAAAAATCAAACATTAACAATGACAATGAAAAGGCAGGGAAACACTTCACAAGTGAAGGAGCAAACTATAGACACACAAATCCAAATGACCAAAGAGGAACTAGACAAACTATCTGAAAGAGAATTCAGAAGAGTGATACTAATGATACTCCAAAATGTTGAAAAAAGAGTATTAGAGAAAATAAGTGCACTGAGCAAAGACATACAAGAAATTAAAAATAAGCCAATAAAGACAAACAACTCAATTGCTGAACTTAAAAATACTATAGAAGGACTCAATAGTAGAGTATCTGAGGCAGAAGAATGCGTAAGTGAGCTGTAAGACAGAATGGTGGAAATAACTGCTGAAGAACAAAATAAAGTACAAAGAAAGAAAAGACCTGAGGACAGTCTCAGAGACCTCTCAGATATTATCAAACTCACCAACATTCGAATTATAGAGCTCCCCAAAGAAGAAGAGAAAAAGAAAAGGCTATGAAAAAATGTTTGAAGAGATTATAGTTGAAAACTTCCCCAGCATGGGAAAGGAAATAGTCAACCAAGTCCAAGAAGCTCAAAGCCTCCCATACAGGATAAACCCCAGGAGAAACAGGCCAAGACACGTCCTAATCAAGCTAAGATAGACCAAACACAAAGAAAGAATAATACAGAAGCAAGGGAAAAGCAACAAGTAGCATACCAGGGAAACCCCATACGTTTAATTGCTAATCTTTCAACAGAAGCACCAAAGGCCAGAAGGGACTGGCAAGACACACTTAAAGCACTGAAAGAGAAAAATCTACAACCAAGAATACTCTACCATTCAAGGATTTCATTCAGAGTTGATGGAGAAATCAAAAGCTTTACAGACAAGTGCAAGTTAATAGAATTTAGTATCACCAAACCAGCCTTACAACATGTTAAAGGGACTTATATAGAGAATAAATACAGTTTGCAAAGAAAAAGACCTAGAAAACAAACTTTAAACATTTAAGAAGATGACAATAGGATAATTTGTATCAATAATTACTTTAAATGTAAACAGACTAAATGCCACAACTAAAAGACACAGGTTGGCTGAATGGATACAAAAATAAGATGTGTGTGTGTGTGTGTGTGTGTGTGTGTGTGTGACTAAAAGACACAGGCTGGCTGAATGGCTACAAAAATAAGACGTGTGTGTGTGTGTGTGTGTGTGTGTGTGTGTGTGTGTGTGTGTCTGTGGTTTACTAAAAACCCACTTCAAACCTAAAGACACATATATACTAACAGTGAGAGGAAGAAAAACACATTTCATGCATATAAAAATCAAAGCCAGAGTAGCAATCCTCATATCACATAAAATAGACCTTAAAACAAACAAGATTATAACATACAAGTCAGGACATTATATAATGGTCAAGGGATCAATCCAAGAGGAAGACATAACAACTACAACTATCTATGCACCTAACATAGAAACATCTCAGTATTATCATAAGGTAAAGACTTTCAGACATAAAAGAAGAAGCTTACTGTAACACAATAATGGTAGGAGAGTTTAACACCCTTCTTACACCAATGGACAGATCATCAAAACAGAAAACTCATGAGGAAAAAGAAGCCTTAAATAATTCATTGGAAGGGACAGATCTCACTGATATCTTTAGAACCTTCCATCCAAACTCAGAAGAATACACTTTCCTCTCAAGTGCACATGGAACATTCTCCAGGACACACCACATCTTGGGTCACATATCAAACCTCAGTAAACTAAAAAATAAAATTGATATTATATCAACCATCTTTTCTGACCACAATGCTATGAGACTAGGTAATTACAAGAAAAAAAGAGATAAAAGCACAAATACATGGAGATAAAACTATACAATTTTAAATAATGAACAGATTACTGAAGACATCAAAAGGAAAATTTGAAAATTCCTAAAAGAAAATGAAAATGAAAGCACAACAACTCAAAACTTATGGGATGCAGGAAAAGCAGTTCTAAGAGGGGAGTTTGTAGCAATACAATTCTACCTCAAGAAACAGGAAAATCATCAAAAAGGCAACCTAGCTTAACACTTGTAACAACTGGAAAAAGAAGAACAAAGAAACTCTAAAGTTAGCAGAAGAGAACTCATAAAGATCAGAACAGAAATAAATGAGAAGTAAATGAAAGAAACAATAGTAAAGATTAGTAAAACCAAAGCTGGTTCTTTGAAAAGATAAACAAAATTGACAAAATCAACAAAACCAGAAATGAAAAAGGAGAGGTTACAACAGACAATATAGAAATACAAAGGATTATAAGAGTCTATTGTGAACTACATGGCAACAAAATGGACAAGTTGGAAGAAATGGACAGATTCTTAGAAAACTTCAATTTTCCAAGGCTGAACCAGGAAGAAATAGAAATTACGAACAACTCAATTACAAGCTCAAAAATTGAATCTGTAATCCAAAATTTACCCAAAAATAAAAGCCCAGAGTCAGATAGCTTCACAGGCAAATTCTACCAAACATTTTAAAGAGCTAATGCCTATCCTTCTAAAACTCTTTAAAAAAATTGCACAAGGGGCTTCCCTGGTGGTCCAGTGGGTAAGGACACCACCGCCTTGCAGTGCAGGGGGCGCCAGTTCAATCCCTGACCTGGGAAGATCCCACGTGCTGTGGAGCAGCTGGACTGATGTGTCCAATTGCCGAGCCGGAGCTCTGGAGCGCATGTGCCCAGAGCCGGTGGAGACCGCTGCGATGGGAGGCCCACACGGGCCAAAGAAGAAAGATGGATGAAAATAGATAAATGAAAGACCAACAGAAGTGGCCCACCCACCACCCCCCAACCGGCCCCCTTGCAAAAAATAAAGTATCTTTAAAAAAAAAAAAATTGCACAAGAAGGAACACTTCCAAACACATTTTATGAGGCCACCATCACCCTGAACCAAAACCACGCAAAGACAACACAAAAAAAGAAAATTACAGGCTAATATCACGGATGAATTTAGATTAGACGTCAAAATCCTCAACAAAATTCTAACAAACAGCATTCAGCAACACATCAGAAAACTCATACATCATGACCAAGCTGGGTTTATCCCAGGCATGCAAGGATTCTTCAATATCCATAAATCAATCAATGTGATACACCATATCAACAAATTGAAAGACAAAAATCATATGATAATCTCAACAGATGCAGAAAAAGCCTTTCACAAAATCCAACACCCGTTTATGATTAAAAACTCTTCAAAATCGGGCATAGAAGGAACCTATCTCAACATAGTGAGAGCCATATGGGAAGCCCACAGGAAACATTATCCTCAACAGTGAAAAACTGAAAGCATTCCCTCTAAGATAAGGAACAAGATGGAGGTGCCCACTCTTGCCACTATTATTCAACATAGTCTTGGAAGTTCTAGCTACAACAATTAGAGAAGATAAAGAAATAAAAGAAATCCAGACTGGAAAAGAAGTAAAATCTCACTGTGTGCAGATGACATGATACTATACATAGAAAACCCTAAAGACACTATTAGAAAATTACTAGAGCTAATCAGTGAATTTAGCAAAGTTGTGGGTTACAAAATCAATACACAGAAATCACTCCCATTCCTATATATAAATAATGAATAATCAGAAAGACAAATCAGGGAAGCAATACCATTCACCACTGCAACCAAAAGAATAAAATATCTAGGAATAAACCTACCTAGAGAGACAAAAGAACTGTACACAGAAAATTATGACACTAATGAAAGAAATTAGAGATGACATAAACAGATGGAGAGACATTTCATTTTCCTGGGTTGGAAGAATCAATATTGTGAAAATGTCCATTCTACCAAATATCATCTACAGATTGAATGCAATTCCTAACAAGTCACCAATGGCATTTTTCACAGAACTACACCAAAAAAATAGCACAGTTTATATGGAAACACAAAAGATCCTGAATAGTGAAAGCAGTCTTGAGAAAGAAGAATGGAGCTGGAGGGATCAATCCTCCTAACTTCAGACTATACAAAGAAACAGTCATCAAGACAGTATGGTACTAATACAAAAACAGAAATACAGACCAATGGAACAAGATGAGACCAGAGATAAACCCACACACTCATGGGTACCTTATTTTTGATAAAGAAGGCAAAATATACAATGGGGCAAAGACAGCCTCTTCAATAAATAGTGCTGAAAAATTGGACAGCTACATGTAAAAACATGAAGTCAGAACTCTCCTAACACCATACAGAAAGATAAACGCAAAATAGATCAAAGACCTAACTGTAAGACCAGAAACCATAAAACTCTTAGAGGAAAACACAGGCAGAATATTCGATGACATAAATTGAAGCAAGATCTTCTATGATCTGCCCTCTAGAGTAATAGAATTAAAAACAAAAATAAACAAGTGGGATCTAATTAAACTTAAAAGCTTTTGCACATCAAAAGAAACTATAAACAAAGTGAACAGACAACCCTCAGAATAGGAGAAAATGTTAGTGAATGAAACAACTAACCAACAATTAATTTCCAACATACACAAGCAGTTCAAACAACTTAACACTGAAAAAACAAACAATCCAATCAAAAAATGGGAAATAGACCTAAACACAATCTCTCCAAAGAAGACATACAAATGGCCAACAAACATGGAAAGACACTCAACGACGCTCATTATTAGACCAATGCAAATCAAAACTACCATGAGGGTTTCCCCTGGTGGTCCAGTGGGTAAGAACACAGCCTTGCAGTGCAAGGGGCGCCGGTTCGATCCCTGTCCTGGGAAGATCCCACATGCCGTGGAGCGGCTGGACCGATGTGTCCAATTACCAAGCCGGAGCTCTGGAGCGCATGTGCCCAGAGCCGGTGCTCTGCAATGACAGACGCCACCGCGATGGGAGACCCACAGGAGCCAAAGAACAAAGACGGATGAAAATAGATAAATGAAAGACCAATAGAAGTGGCCCGCCTGCTCCCTTCCCTCCCCAACCCGACCCCTGCCCAAAATAAATAAATAAATAAATAAATCTTTAAAAAAATAAAAACTAAAAAACCACCATGAGGTATCACCTCACACCAGTCAGAATGGCCATCATCAAAAAATCTACAGACAATAAATGCTGAAGAAGGTGTGGAGAAAAAGGGACACTCTTGCACTGTTGATGGGAATGTAAGTTGCCACAGCCACTACAGAAGATAGTATAGGGATTCCTCAAAAAACTAGGAATAGAAGCACCATATTACCCAGCAATCCCACTATTAGGCATATATCCTGAGGAAATCAAAATTGAGAAAGACACATGTACCCCAATGCTCACTTCAGCACTTTTTACAATAGCTAGAACATTGAAACAACCTAGATGTCCATCAACAAATGAATGGGTAAAGATGCTATAGTACATTTATACAATGTAAAAAGAAATGCATTTGAATCAGTTATAATGAGGTGGATGAACCTAGATCCTATTATACAGAGTGAAGTAAGTCAGAAAAGATATAGTATACTAACACATATATATGGAATCTAGAAAAATGGTACTGATAAATGTATATGCAGAGCAGCAATGGAGAAACAGACATAGAGAATGGACCTGTGGATATTGAGGGGAGAAAGAAGTAGACAAGAGGTATGGAAAGAGCAACATGGAAACATACACTAATATATATAAAAGAGACAACCAACCCGGAAACCCCCGAAGACATACAAATGGCCAACAAACATGGAAAGACACTCAACGACGCTCATTATTAGACCAATGCAAATCAAAACTACCATGAGGGTTTCCCCTGGTGGTCCAGTGGGTAAGAACACAGCCTTGCAGTGCAAGGGGCGCCGGTTCGATCCCTGTCCTGGGAAGATCCCACATGCCGTGGAGCGGCTGGACCGATGTGTCCAATTACCAAGCCGGAGCTCTGGAGCGCATGTGCCCAGAGCCGGTGCTCTGCAATGACAGACGCCACCGCGATGGGAGACCCACAGGAGCCAAAGAACAAAGACGGATGAAAATAGATAAATGAAAGACCAATAGAAGTGGCCCGCCTGCTCCCTTCCCTCCCCAACCCGACCCCTGCCCAAAATAAATAAATAAATAAATAAATCTTTAAAAAAATAAAAACTAAAAAACCACCATGAGGTATCACCTCACACCAGTCAGAATGGCCATCATCAAAAAATCTACAGACAATAAATGCTGAAGAAGGTGTGGAGAAAAAGGGACACTCTTGCACTGTTGATGGGAATGTAAGTTGCCACAGCCACTACAGAAGATAGTATAGGGATTCCTCAAAAAACTAGGAATAGAAGCACCATATTACCCAGCAATCCCACTATTAGGCATATATCCTGAGGAAATCAAAATTGAGAAAGACACATGTACCCCAATGCTCACTTCAGCACTTTTTACAATAGCTAGAACATTGAAACAACCTAGATGTCCATCAACAAATGAATGGGTAAAGATGCTATAGTACATTTATACAATGTAAAAAGAAATGCATTTGAATCAGTTATAATGAGGTGGATGAACCTAGATCCTATTATACAGAGTGAAGTAAGTCAGAAAAAGATATAGTATACTAACACATATATATGGAATCTAGAAAAATGGGACTGATAAATGTATATGCAGAGCAGCAATGGAGAAACAGACATAGAGAATGGACCTGTGGATATTGAGGGGAGAAAGAAGTAGACAAGAGGTATGGAAAGAGCAACATGGAAACATACACTAATATATATAAAAGAGACAACCAATGCCAACACTCTGGATGACTAAGGAAAGTTACAGGGGCTATGTAGGGGTGGGAAAGGGAGGGAGATAGGAAGGAGGCTCACGGGGGAGGGGTCATGTGTATACCTACGGCTAATCCGCGTTTATGTGTGACAGTAAACAACAAAATTCTGTAAAAGTAAAAAAAAAAAAAAATTAACAAAAGGAAAATAGCTACATACACATCAGTAGTTTAAATGTAAATGAACTGTTCCAATCAGGACAGAATCATCAAATAGATTTAAAAAATAAAACCTATCTATCTGCTAGTTACCAGAGATTTACTCCATATCTAAAGACACACCCAAACTAAAAGTGAAGGAACAGAAAGAAAAATATTCCACATAAATCCAAATGAAAGAAAGCTGTCATACCAAATGTACATCAGACAGGACAGAATTTAAAACAAAGATGTTATCAAGAGATTTAAAAGGGCATAACCTAATGATAAAGGGATCAATCCAAAAAGATATAACAATTGCAATTGTATATGCACCCAACATGCATGTGTGCATGCTAAGTCACTTAAGTTGTATCCAACTCTGTGTGACCCTATGGACTGTAGCCCACTAGGATCCTTTGTCCATGGGATTCTCCAAACAAGGATACTGGAGTGGACTGTCATGCCCTCCCTCCAGGGAATCTTCCCAACTCAGGGATCAAACCCATATCTCTTATGTCTCTTGAACTGGCAGGCAGGTTCTTTACCACTAGCAGCATCTGGAAGCCCAACATAGGAGGCACCTAAATACATTAAGCAAACAGTAACACAATAATAGTCAGGGACTTCAATACCCTGTATCTACAGACAGATCATACAAGAAAAATATCAATAAGGAAAGACCAGCCTTAAATGACACATTAAACTCAATAAATTTCATAAGTAAATACAGAACTTGAGCTTTCCCGGTGGCTCAGATGGTGAAAAATCTGCCTGCAATGCAGGAGACCCAGGTATGTTCAGAAAATAAGCAAAAAAGCAGCAGAATACAAATTCTTTTTAAGTGCACATGGACCATTTTCCAGGATAGATCACAAGCCACAAAACAAATCTGAACAAACTTGAGATGGCAGAAATCACATCAATGGTATAAGGAGAAAAATCAACTACAAGAAAAAAAAGAAAAGCACAAACACATGGAGTCTAAACAATATGTTACTCAGTAGCCAATACAAAACTGAAAAGATCAAAATGAAATAAAGACCTGGAAACAAATGAAAATGAACCACAGTTCCAACAACAACACAATATGAAAGAGATACATGTACCTCATTGTTCACTGCAGCACTATTTACAATAGCTAGAACATGGAAGCAACCTAGATGTCCATCGACAGATGAATGGATAAAGAAGCTGTGGTACATATATACAATGGAATATTACTCAGCCATAAAAAATGCATTTGAATCAGTTCTAATTAGGTGGACAAATGTACAACCTATTATACAGAGCATATCAGAGAGAGAAAGATAAACATTGCATACTGACATATATATATGGAATCTAGAAAAATAGTGCTGATAAATGAATATGCAGAGCAGCGATGGAGAAGCTGACATGGAGAACATTGGGGTGAGGGAGGGGAATACATTGTGGGACCAGTGGATCTCAAAAAGGGGCTTTGTGGTGATCTGAAGGGGTGAGGTGTGGATGGAGATAGAGGGGAGACTCGGGCTGGGGGAAACGTGTATACCTACAGCAAATTCAGGTTGACGTTTATCACTAAACAACAGAACTTTGTAAACACACACACACGCACAATAATCCAAAATTTATGAAACACAGCAAAAGCAGTTCTAAGAGGCAAGCTTGCAGTCATACAAGCCTATCTCAGAAAATAAGAAAAATCTCAAGGCAATCTAGCCTTACACCGAAAGGAACCAGAAAAATTAAAATAAAACCTAAAGTTAGAAGGAAGTAAATAATTAGTATCAGAGCAAACATAAATGAAATAAAGAATGAAAACCAGAAAAGAAAATGAAAGAGCTGGTTCTTTGAAAAGATACACAAAATTAATAAATCTGTAGCCAGACTCATAAGACAGGACCCAAATAAATAATTCAGAAATGAAAAAGAAATTACAAATGAAACTACAAAACCAAAAGCTCATTACAGATTACTGTGAACAATTATACATCAACAAAATGGGCAATTTAAAATAGATGTATTCTTAGCAACATACAATTTCTGAAGACAATCAGGAAGAAATATAAAACTGAAAAGATCAAAATGAAATAAAGACCTGGAAACAAATGAAAATGAACCACAGTTCCAACAACAACACAATATGAAAGAGATACATGTACCTCATTGTTCACTGCAGCACTATTTACAATAGCTAGAACATGGAAGCAACCTAGATGTCCATCGACAGATGAATGGATAAAGAAGCTGTGGTACATATATACAATGGAATATTACTCAGCCATAAAAAATGCATTTGAATCAGTTCTAATTAGGTGGACAAATGTACAACCTATTATACAGAGCATATCAGAGAGAGAAAGATAAACATTGCATACTGACATATATATATGGAATCTAGAAAAATAGTGCTGATAAATGAATATGCAGAGCAGCGATGGAGAAGCTGACATGGAGAACATTGGGGTGAGGGAGGGGAATACATTGTGGGACCAGTGGATCTCAAAAAGGGGCTTTGTGGTGATCTGAAGGGGTGAGGTGTGGATGGAGATAGAGGGGAGACTCGGGCTGGGGGAAACGTGTATACCTACAGCAAATTCAGGTTGACGTTTATCACTAAACAACAGAACTTTGTAAACACACACACACGCACAATAATCCAAAATTTATGAAACACAGCAAAAGCAGTTCTAAGAGGCAAGCTTGCAGTCATACAAGCCTATCTCAGAAAATAAGAAAAATCTCAAGGCAATCTAGCCTTACACCGAAAGGAACCAGAAAAATTAAAATAAAACCTAAAGTTAGAAGGAAGTAAATAATTAGTATCAGAGCAAACATAAATGAAATAAAGAATGAAAACCAGAAAAGAAAATGAAAGAGCTGGTTCTTTGAAAAGATACACAAAATTAATAAATCTGTAGCCAGACTCATAAGACAGGACCCAAATAAATAATTCAGAAATGAAAAAGAAATTACAAATGAAACTACAAAAACAAAAGCTCATTACAGATTACTGTGAACAATTATACATCAACAAAATGGGCAATTTAAAATAGATGTATTCTTAGCAACATACAATTTCTGAAGACAATCAGGAAGAAATATAAAACATGAAGACTGGTAATCAGTAATGAAATTGAACCAATAATTTAGAAAACTACCAACAAAGGAAAGTCCAGGACCAGTAGGTGATATTTTGCCAAACATTAAAAAAGTTAACATCTACTCAAACTATTCCCAAAAACTGAAGACAAAGGAACACTTTGGAATGCATTCTATAAGATAAGCATCACCCTAACCAAAAACTGGCAAAAAACACCACCCAAAAAATAAAATTACAGACTAATATCACTGATAAAGGCAGGTGCAAAAATTTTGAATATACTAGAAAACTGAATTCCACAATGCACCTATAGAATCATATACCATATCAACTGGAATTTATCCTAGGGACACAATGATGGTTTAACATCCACAAACCAATTAATGAGATATACCACTTTAACACACTGAAAAATAAAAATGTTATGATTATATCAATAGATACAGAAAAACCTAGCAATAAAATTCAATGCCCGGGACTTCCCTGGTAGTCCAGTGGTTAAGACTCTGTGTTTCCAGTGCAGGGGACATGGGTTCAATCCCTGGTCAGGGAACTAGATCCCACATGCTGCAACTAAGATCCAATGGAGCCAAATAAATAAATAATTTTAAAAAAATTCAATGCCCATTTATGATAAAAACTCTCTAGAAAGGGAGCACAGAGGGAACCTGCCTCAATATAGTAAGACCATATATGACAAGCCCACAGTTAACTTCATACTCAATGCTGAAAAGCTGAGAGAATTTCCTCTAATATCAGGGAGAAGACCATGCTGTCCACTCTTACCACTTTTACCCAACATAGTTTTGGAAGGCCTAGCCACAGCAATCAGAAAAGAAAAATAAATAAAAGGAATCCATATTGGAAAAGAAGAAGAAAAACTGTCATTGTTTGTACAGGACATGATACCATACATAGAAAGTCCTAATGTTGCTACTAAAAACTATCAGAATCAATACATACATTTGGTAAAGATCCAGGGTAAAAATCTAAGATACAGAAACCTGTTGTGTTTCTATATACTAATAACAAACTATCAGAAAGAGGAAAAAATCGCGTTTACAGTTTCATCCAAAAGAATAAAATACCTACGAATAAATATAAACAAAGAGGCAAAGAACTTGTACTTTGAAAGCTGTAAGACATGAATGAAAGAAACTGAAGACAGCAAAAACATAAACCGTGCTCATGGTTTGAAAAATTAATATGGCTAAAATGATCATAGGCCCTAAGGCAATCTATAGATTCAATGCAATCCCTATCAAAATACCATGACATTTTTCACAGAACTAGAAGAAATAATTCTAAAAGTTGCATGCAAACATGAAAGAACCCAAATACCAAAACAATCTTGACAAAGAACTATCAAATAAGGAGTTTCTATCCAAACTATATAAAAAATCATACAATTCAACATCAAAAATAAAAACAAAAATGGGCAGAGTACATTTTCTTAAAGAAAACATACAGATGGCCCACAGACATTTGAAAAGAGACTCAGCATCACTAATTACCAGGGAAATACAAATCAAAACCAGAATGAGGCCTATCTCTTATTTGCCAGAATGGCTATTTTCAGGAAGATACAAAACAGAAATATTGGTGAAGATGTAAAGAAAGAAAACACTTGTACACTGTTTGTGAGACTGTACACTGGTACAGCAGAATGGGAAAGACTAAAGATTTCTTCAAGAAAATTAGAGATAACAAGGGAACATTTCATGCAAAAATGGGCACAATAAAGGACGGAAATGGTAGGGACCAACCTGAAGATATTAAGAAGAGGTGGCAAGAATAGACAGATGTACTATACAAAAAAGATCTTAATGACCTGAACAACCACGATGATGTGATTACTCACCTGGAGCCAGACATCCTGGAATGCAAAGTCAAGTGGGCCTTAGGAAGCACCAGTATGAACAAAGCTAGTGGAGGTTTCAGCTGAGCTTATGGAATTCCAGCTAAGCTGTTTCAAACCCTAAAAGATGTTGCTGTTAAAGTGCTACACTCAATATGTCATCAAATTTGGAAAACTCAGCAGTGGCCAGAGGACTGGAAAAGGTCAGTTTTCATTCCAATCCCAAAGAGGGCAATGCCAAAGAATGTTCAAACTACAGTAGAATTACACTGAGTTCACATGCTAGCAAGGTAATGTTCAAAATCCTTCAAGACAGGCTTCAACAATATTTGAAGACAGAACTTCCAGATGTACAAGCTGGTTTTAGAAAAGGCAAAGGAACCAGAGGCCAAATTGTTAACATCCACTGGATCATTGAAAAAGCAAGAGAATTCAAAAACCCTCCTTTGCTGACTACACTAAAGCCTTGAACTACATGAATCATAGGCCCTAAGGCAATCTATAGATTCAATGCAATCCCTATCAAAATACCATGACATTTTTCACAGAACTAGAAGAAATAATTCTAAAAGTTGCATGCAAACATGAAAGAACCCAAATACCAAAACAATCTTGACAAAGAACTATCAAATAAGGAGTTTCTATCCAAACTATATAAAAAATCATACAATTCAACATCAAAAATAAAAACAAAAATGGGCAGAGTACATTTTCTTAAAGAAAACATACAGATGGCCCACAGACATTTGAAAAGAGACTCAGCATCACTAATTACCAGGGAAATACAAATCAAAACCAGAATGAGGCCTATCTCTTATTTGCCAGAATGGCTATTTTCAGGAAGATACAAAACAGAAATATTGGTGAAGATGTAAAGAAAGAAAACACTTGTACACTGTTTGTGAGACTGTACACTGGTACAGCAGAATGGGAAAGACTAAAGATTTCTTCAAGAAAATTAGAGATAACAAGGGAACATTTCATGCAAAAATGGGCACAATAAAGGACGGAAATGGTAGGGACCAACCTGAAGATATTAAGAAGAGGTGGCAAGAATAGACAGATGTACTATACAAAAAAGATCTTAATGACCTGAACAACCACGATGATGTGATTACTCACCTGGAGCCAGACATCCTGGAATGCAAAGTCAAGTGGGCCTTAGGAAGCACCAGTATGAACAAAGCTAGTGGAGGTTTCAGCTGAGCTTATGGAATTCCAGCTAAGCTGTTTCAAACCCTAAAAGATGTTGCTGTTAAAGTGCTACACTCAATATGTCATCAAATTTGGAAAACTCAGCAGTGGCCAGAGGACTGGAAAAGGTCAGTTTTCATTCCAATCCCAAAGAGGGCAATGCCAAAGAATGTTCAAACTACAGTAGAATTACACTGAGTTCACATGCTAGCAAGGTAATGTTCAAAATCCTTCAAGACAGGCTTCAACAATATTTGAAGACAGAACTTCCAGATGTACAAGCTGGTTTTAGAAAAGGCAAAGGAACCAGAGGCCAAATTGTTAACATCCACTGGATCATTGAAAAAGCAAGAGAATTCAAAAAAAAAACCCTCCTTTGCTGACTACACTAAAGCCTTGAACTACATGAATCATAACACACTCTGGAAAATTCTTATACTGATTAGAATACCAGACCATCTTATCTGCCTCCTGAGAAACTTATATGCAGGCCAGGAAGCCATAGTTAGAACTGGACATGGAACAACAGACTGATTCAAAATTGAGAAAGGAGTATATCAAGTCTGTATATTGTCACCGTGCTTATTTAATTTACATTCAGAGTACACCATGCAAAATGACAGGCTGGATGAAGCACAAGCTGAAATCAAGACTGCTGGGAGAAATATCAATAACCTCAGGTATGCAGATGATACCACCCTTATGGTAGAAAGCAAAGAGGAATTAAAGAGGTTCTTGATGACAGTGAAAGGGGACACTGAAAAAGCTGGTTTGAAAGTCAACATTCAAAAAACTAAGATCATAGCATCCAGCCCCATCACTTCGTGGGTAATAGATGTGGAAACAATGGAAACAGAGTCTATTTTCTTAGGTTCCAAAATCACTACGGATGGGACCACAAACATGAAATTAAGACACCTACTCCTGGGAAGAAAAACTATGACAAAACCAGACACTGTGTTAAAAACCAGAGACGTTACTTTGCCAAAAAAATCTGTACAGTAAAAGCTTTGGGTTTTCTAGTAGTCATGTACAAATATGAGAGTTGGACCATAAAGAACGCTGACCACCAAAGAATTGATGCTTTTGAACTGTGGTGTTTGAGAAGACCCTTGAGAGTCCCTTGGATGGTAAGGAGATCAAACCAGTCAATCCTAAAGCAAATCAACCCTGAATATTCACTAGAAGGATTGATGCTGAAGCTCAAGCTCCAATACTCCAACCACCTGATGGAAGAGCTGATTCACTGGAAAAGACCCCAATGTTGTAAAAGACTGAAGGCAGGAGACAAGAATGTTCAAACTACAGTAGAATTACACTGAGTTCACATGCTAGCAAGGTAATGTTCAAAATCCTTCAAGACAGGCTTCAACAATATTTGAAGACAGAACTTCCAGATGTACAAGCTGGTTTTAGAAAAGGCAAAGGAACCAGAGGCCAAATTGTTAACATCCACTGGATCATTGAAAAGCAAGAGAATTCAAAACCCCTCCTTTGCTGACTACACTAAAGCCTTGAACTACATGAATCATAACACACTCTGGAAAATTCTTATACTGATTAGAATACCAGACCATCTTATCTGCCTCCTGAGAAACTTATATGCAGGCCAGGAAGCCATAGTTAGAACTGGACATGGAACAACAGACTGATTCAAAATTGAGAAAGGAGTATATCAAGTCTGTATATTGTCACCGTGCTTATTTAATTTACATTCAGAGTACACCATGCAAAATGACAGGCTGGATGAAGCACAAGCTGAAATCAAGACTGCTGGGAGAAATATCAATAACCTCAGGTATGCAGATGATACCACCCTTATGGTAGAAAGCAAAGAGGAATTAAAGAGGTTCTTGATGACAGTGAAAGGGGACACTGAAAAAGCTGGTTTGAAAGTCAACATTCAAAAAACTAAGATCATAGCATCCAGCCCCATCACTTCGTGGGTAATAGATGTGGAAACAATGGAAACAGAGTCTATTTTCTTAGGTTCCAAAATCACTACGGATGGGACCACAAACATGAAATTAAGACACCTACTCCTGGGAAGAAAAACTATGACAAAACCAGACACTGTGTTAAAAACCAGAGACGTTACTTTGCCAAAAAAATCTGTACAGTAAAAGCTTTGGGTTTTCTAGTAGTCATGTACAAATATGAGAGTTGGACCATAAAGAACGCTGACCACCAAAGAATTGATGCTTTTGAACTGTGGTGTTTGAGAAGACCCTTGAGAGTCCCTTGGATGGTAAGGAGATCAAACCAGTCAATCCTAAAGCAAATCAACCCTGAATATTCACTAGAAGGATTGATGCTGAAGCTCAAGCTCCAATACTCCAACCACCTGATGGAAGAGCTGATTCACTGGAAAAGACCCCAATGTTGTAAAAGACTGAAGGCAGGAGACAAGAACAACAGAAGGAGAGATGTTTGGATGGCATCACCAACTCAATGGATGTGAGTTGGAGCAAACTCAGGCAGATGGTGAAGGACAGGGAAGGCTGGCATGCTGTAGTTCATGGGATACGAAGAGTCACACACGACTGAGTGACTGAACAACAACAACAACAAAACTGATACAACCACTACCAAAACCAGTATGGAGGTTCCTCAACAAAGTAAAAGTACGACTATCATATGATCCAGGAATTCCATGTGTATTTACCTGAAGAAAACAAAAACAGTAACTGGACAGTTATGTGCACCTCTATGTTCACTTCAGCATTGTTTAACAAAGCCAACATATAAAAGCACCCTGTATTCACTGATACATAAAAGAAAAAGAAGAGGTGGTGTGTGAAGCAGAGTATTGATGGAAAAACAGTCATAGAGAACAGACTTATGGATATTGGGGAGAGAGAAAAGTGAGTGAGAGATATGGAAAGAACACAGAACCCTATGCTATCTTATGTAAAATAGATAACTATTGTCAATGAGCTGTGGGACTAAGGGATTGTACATGGGGGCTATGTGACAGCCTGGAAGGGTGAGACGGGGGAAATGGGATATACATATGGCTAATATGGAATTATACATATGTGTAAACAACAAAACTGTAAAATCAAAAAAGCAAAATAAAAAAAATTTGTGATTGTGGAAAAAAAAAGAGTAGTCATATACATAAAAAAAGAGGCGTATGTATGTGTGTGTATATATATATATATATATATATATATATATATACACACAATGGAATATTAATAGACCTAAAAAAATTAAATCTTAATCATTTGCAAAACATGGATAATCCTAGAGGATATCATGCAAAGTGAAGTCAGACAGAGACTACAAATATCACATGACTTCATATGTGAAAGCAAAGAAAATGAAATGAAATGAAAATAGACTCAACAAATACAGAGAACAAACAAACAACTAACAGAAGGAAGTATGGTGGCAGGAAGAAGAATAAGGTGAATAGTTAAGTGATACAAACCTGCAGTTATAAAATAAATAAGCCATGGGGATGTAATATACAGTATAAGGACAACAATATTATAGTAACTCTCTATGGAGATAGGTGGTTAAGCGACTTATCACAGCGATCATCTGATCATTTCATAAAGCACGCAAATGTCGAATCATTATATAGTGCTCTCGAAACAAAATATTGTACATCAACTGTATTTTTTTAATTAAAAAAGGGTTTAAAGGCTGAAAAACGAGTTTAAAGACTTCCAGGGTAGCACACATAGACTACTTTTTTGTCAGAAATATTAAAATCACTCTGTGCATTTTGACAATTACCTAAGTATCCGAAAGCAATTTACTGTTGTCAAAATAAGAAAATTCCTAAAAGCTGTTACAAATGGCAAGAAGGCAAAGTTAGCCAATATACAGATGTAAATGTAAAGGGACCCTGTATTCACTGATACATAAAAGAAAAAGAAGAGGTGGTGTGTGAAGCAGAGTATTGATGGAAAAACAGTCATAGAGAACAGACTTATGGATATTGGGGAGAGAGAAAAGTGAGTGAGAGATATGGAAAGAACACAGAACCCTATGCTATCTTATGTAAAATAGATAACTATTGTCAATGAGCTGTGGGACTAAGGGATTGTACATGGGGGCTATGTGACAGCCTGGAAGGGTGAGACGGGGGAAATGGGATATACATATGGCTAATATGGAATTATACATATGTGTAAACAACAAAACTGTAAAATCAAAAAAGCAAAATAAAAAAAATTTGTGATTGTGGAAAAAAAAAGAGTAGTCATATACATAAAAAAAGAGGCGTATGTATGTGTGTGTATATATATATATATATATATATATATATATATATACACACAATGGAATATTAATAGACCTAAAAAAATTAAATCTTAATCATTTGCAAAACATGGATAATCCTAGAGGATATCATGCAAAGTGAAGTCAGACAGAGACTACAAATATCACATGACTTCATATGTGAAAGCAAAGAAAATGAAATGAAATGAAAATAGACTCAACAAATACAGAGAACAAACAAACAACTAACAGAAGGAAGTATGGTGGCAGGAAGAAGAATAAGGTGAATAGTTAAGTGATACAAACCTGCAGTTATAAAATAAATAAGCCATGGGGATGTAATATACAGTATAAGGACAACAATATTATAGTAACTCTCTATGGAGATAGGTGGTTAAGCGACTTATCACAGCGATCATCTGATCATTTCATAAAGCACGCAAATGTCGAATCATTATATAGTGCTCTCGAAACAAAATATTGTACATCAACTGTATTTTTTTAATTAAAAAAGGGTTTAAAGGCTGAAAAACGAGTTTAAAGACTTCCAGGGTAGCACACATAGACTACTTTTTTGTCAGAAATATTAAAATCACTCTGTGCATTTTGACAATTACCTAAGTATCCGAAAGCAATTTACTGTTGTCAAAATAAGAAAATTCCTAAAAGCTGTTACAAATGGCAAGAAGGCAAAGTTAGCCAATATACAGATGTAAATGTAAAGGGAGAAGGCTGAGCATGAAATTGTGCCTATATATAATTAGACACATATGTACCCAACATATAATGTACAGATGTATGTACCCAAAAATGAAAAACAAAGATAAGGAGTAATTTAAAACAAAGCAATAACATTTTCTTCTATTACAATGCTTATTTTCCTAACAATAAAATGTTAATAAGAAAAGAACATTTGGGACTTCCCTGGTGGCACAGTGGTAAGAATCTGCCTTCCAATGAAGAGGACGAGGGTTCGATTTCTGGTCTGGGAAGACGCCACATGCCTTGGAGCAACTAAGCCCTTATGCTACAACTACTGAGCCCGCGCTCTAGAGACCTCAAGCCACAACTAAATAGCCCACATGCTGCAACTACTGAAGCCCACACGCTCTAGGACCTCCACTGCAACCACTGTGCCATAACTACCAAAGCCGACATGCTGAGAGCCTGTGCTCCACAACAAGAGAGACCACCACAATGAGAAGCCATGTACGGCAACAAAGAGTAGCCCCCTCTTACCACAACTAGAGAAATCCCTCGCAAAGCAAGGAAGATCCAGTGCAGTCATAAACAAATAAATACAAAAAAGAAAAAATGTGTAAATAAAGCCACAGATCTGTATACACTTTATAAACAATCATAACTAAAACATTTCATACCTGTAAACATGGCGTGAAAGTAAGGACTACAGGCAGCCAGCACCACTCTATGAGCAGAGATTTCCATGTCTTCAGCCACAATCGTGACATCACACAGCAAATTCTGACTGTTTACAAGAGAGAGAGAAAAAATTAATGGTAACAAGAACAAATGTATTGAACATCCCATGCCACAATTTTACAGGAAAAGTCCAATTTTCTGAAGACTAACTAAAAATTGCCAACCTTAAAAACAAGTTCCCAAACATGAAGCACAGACAAAACAACCATGACAGAGGCCAACATGCCTCGGTCCTCACTCAGAATTTTGCCTCTGTTATCTCAACCTAATAAAAGTTACTGGCAGCAAACTATCAATGGAGCATGAAAGGGGAAGTTGTTTGCATTAAGAACTGCATTAGGGCTTCCCTGGTGGTCCAGTGGGTGAGCACACCGCCTTGCAGTGCAAGGGGCACCAGTTCAATCCCTGGCCTGGGAAGGTCCCATGTGCCACGGAGCGGCTGGACTGATGTGTCCAATTGCCGAGCCGGAGTTCTGGAGCGCATGCGCCCAGAGCCAGTGCTGTGTGACAACAGAGGCCACCGCGATGGGAGGCCCACACGGGCCAGAGAACAAGGATGGATGAAAATGGACAAATGAAGGACCAGTGGAAGTGACCCGCCTGCTCCCCTCCCTCACCACCCCACCCCCAGCAAAATAAATAAATAAATAAATCTTTAGAGTCAGACTATAAATACATATATATATATATAAAAGAACTGCATTAGCATACATGGCAGATGGTTGTATGACACCAAGACAAAGACAATAAAACACACACAGAAAACTAAATTGGGTCATAGTACCAAATCTATGGCTGCTCGAGAGACGGTGAGATGGTGAGGGACAGTGAGGGAGGCCTGGCGGGCTGCAGTCCATGGGATCACAAAGTGTCAGACATGACTGGGAGACTGAACATCAACACACCAAAACTATACAGACAGAAACTGTCTGGGATCATGAAGCAAAGGTAAAGTTATATTCAACTACACTTGCTGCATGACAGACACTTGAGCATCTGAAGCTTTACTTAATCAAAACATTTTCCCAGGGCAAAACATCTCATTCTTCAAGGTCAGAAAATCTTACCATACATAAAATTTAAAAGCATTTTGTCACCTTAAAACAGCTATCCAATACATGTAATTACATCTACAGTTCTAAAATTTCCATGTTAACGCACTCAAAAACATGCATTGAACCCTTTTCACATGCTATAAAAGCTGCTAGATGAGACTCTCCATTCTTAATAAGAATGTTACAGAGTATCCTTTGAGGCAAGAAAGGTTACTGGCACTAATCTCAGAACAAAGAAAAGGACTCCACTCAAACACCAGCCTTACTGGTAATCACATGGTTAATGACTGAAAATAGGTGCAATGAACCCAAAGTCCTTTCCTCACCTCAAACATTCTGACACTGAATTTACGTGTATAGCGTACATAGGCCATACTGGGCCTCCTCCTCAACTACTGCCCCTATTTTCTACAAGGGTGCCTGCCAGCTTCAGTAATTTCTAACAGTTTACAGGCAACATTTTCACAGGAGGTTGACCCTGTTTTTGAGTACTCCATTTTCCCACACCACTTTCAAACTTGTTTCTGTGCTGTATGCACTCAGTCAATTCAGTCATGTCTGACTTTCTGCAACATTATGGGGTGTAGCCCACCCAGCTCCTCTGTCCACAGGATTAACCCAGCAAGAACAGTGGAATGGGTTGCCATTTCCTCCTCTAGGGGATCTTCCCAGCCCAAGGATCCAATCCACATCTCCCACGGCTCAATGGGTTCTTTACCACTGAGCCACCTGGGAAGCCGTGTTTCTGTGTAACTCAAACCAAAACTTCTGGAGATCCTACTGGTACTCACATTCCCTTCAGTCTAGAAGAAACTGTAAGAAAAGGGGCCAGTGCAGCCCCAGTAAGGACAGCATCTCAGTGATAAGCTCACTGTGCCCTGCAAGCTGAAGCATGGGTTACAATGAGACATTAGACGGTTCCGTGTTAGACCCCAGAGACTCTGTAATTCCTCCAGAGGAGTGGGGAAAACTGACAAGGCACACAGTCTGCTCTGAGGAGCTAAAAACCACTCTGCAACTCTATGAATTCCATGAGTTCACATGTAACCAGGATGAAGTTATTAGTGTTTTCAGGAAGGTGTTATGCAGGAGCTCCACCCACATGTATTATTTCACTTAGACCCTACCAAAACCTTATGAGGTCCATGTTATTGTCATTTTACCCTTAAAACGATAGCTGGGGAAACCAAGGTAAAGATGAGTCACCACTAGTGGCAATGCCAGGATTCAAATCTAAGGAGTCTGGCTCACAAAACCATCTAAAGCTATGTGGTTTTAAGACTTGGTGAAGCCTGAATAAAACAGGGAATAGAAAGTATAAACAACACTCATTTATTGCCTTACTGGTAATCACATGGTTAATGACTGAAAATAGGTGCAATGAACCCAAAGTCCTTTCCTCACCTCAAACATTCTGACACTGAATTTACGTGTATAGCGTACATAGGCCATACTGGGCCTCCTCCTCAACTACTGCCCCTATTTTCTACAAGGGTGCCTGCCAGCTTCAGTAATTTCTAACAGTTTACAGGCAACATTTTCACAGGAGGTTGACCCTGTTTTTGAGTACTCCATTTTCCCACACCACTTTCAAACTTGTTTCTGTGCTGTATGCACTCAGTCAATTCAGTCATGTCTGACTTTCTGCAACATTAGGGGGTGTAGCCCACCCAGCTCCTCTGTCCACAGGATTAACCCAGCAAGAACAGTGGAATGGGTTGCCATTTCCTCCTCTAGGGGATCTTCCCAGCCCAAGGATCCAATCCACATCTCCCACGGCTCAATGGGTTCTTTACCACTGAGCCACCTGGGAAGCCGTGTTTCTGTGTAACTCAAACCAAAACTTCTGGAGATCCTACTGGTACTCACATTCCCTTCAGTCTAGAAGAAACTGTAAGAAAAGGGGCCAGTGCAGCCCCAGTAAGGACAGCATCTCAGTGATAAGCTCACTGTGCCCTGCAAGCTGAAGCATGGGTTACAATGAGACATTAGACGGTTCCGTGTTAGACCCCAGAGACTCTGTAATTCCTCCAGAGGAGTGGGGAAAACTGACAAGGCACACAGTCTGCTCTGAGGAGCTAAAAACCACTCTGCAACTCTATGAATTCCATGAGTTCACATGTAACCAGGATGAAGTTATTAGTGTTTTCAGGAAGGTGTTATGCAGGAGCTCCACCCACATGTATTATTTCACTTAGACCCTACCAAAACCTTATGAGGTCCATGTTATTGTCATTTTTACCCTTAAAACGTATAGCTGGGGAAACCAAGGTAAAGATGAGTCACCACTAGTGGCAATGCCAGGATTCAAATCTAAGGAGTCTGGCTCACAAAACCATCTAAAGCTATGTGGTTTTAAGACTTGGTGAAGCCTGAATAAAACAGGGAATAGAAAGTATAAACAACACTCATTTATTTTTAGACATACTGTACACTAGAAACTATTTTTACAGAGTTCTATAATTTAAAAAATCCCAGTTTTAGGGCATTTTAACTCTATAAAAATAGTTAGAAAAATAAAATCTTCTCTGCCCTTAACGAGAGTAGCAGAAAGGTCTGACGATGCAAGAACTACAGGACAAAGTAGACAGCACCAGAGTGAAGATGCTAGGGGAACAGAGGAGCATCTAAATCAGACCAAGGTCAGAAAAGGCACACTGCAGCTACTGCCCTTAGCTGAGTTCTAATCAGAAGTAAGTTTTAGCTGGATGGAGAGGAGCAAGAAAACCTCACAGAGACAGCAGTAGGGGGCATCTGCACACAGATCAAATGTGCGTCAAGTGCATCTTTATGTCTCTTTCCCTTTAGTCAATAGTCCTTCCTAGTCCTCTAGTTTCAGGATGGAACTTAAATGGAATTACACTTGAACACCTCAAAATTACATAATTAATTACATTCAATTATAATTACACATTGATCCAAACCTTCTAGCATAACAACTACTGGCTATCACATAATCATGTTGGCCTTACTGACTTATTGGTAAGGTAATTGATAGCACTTAGTCACTCAGTCCTGTCTGACTTTTTGTGATGAAATGCAGTCCACCAGGCTCCTCTGTCCCTAGAATTCTTCAGGAAAGAATACTGGGGTGGATGATCATTCCCTTCTTCTGAAGATCTTCCCAAGCCAGGGATCAGAGTTTCCTGCCTTACAGGCAGATTATTTACCATCTGAGCTACCAGGGAATAATAGCGGCTTATTAGATGATGTTAATTAACTAATAAGGTAAAAACAATGCCAAACCAGTATGAAGTCACACCCTGAGTTAGGTCACGTAGAGTACAATGCCACATTATAGACCAAGACACACTTAAGTTTTTATATTCAATTTTTTATCTGTCTCCAGCAATAACATATTTTTAAAACAGTACTTGCAGACAAGAGAGATTTGACCAACCTTCTTATCAATTCAGCCAGTTTGTGTCTACTGAACGTGAGTCTTGCCTTTTCTGTTCAGGTGTGCATGCTCTCAAGAAGTTGAGCAACTTTGGGTAATAAGAGAGCTACAGGGCTTCCCTGGTGGTCCAGTGGGTAAAGAGTCCGCCTTGCAGTGCAAGGAAAACCAAGAACCGGTTAGATACCTGGCCAACGAAGATCCCACATGCCACAAGCAGCTGTACTGGTGTTGTCTTACAATGCCACACTCTTTCTCAAAACCTTCACTCATTCCTATGGCCCATGGTATTAAGTCTCTATAGATTCCTTGTTTAAGCCTGCCATAGTTTTGACCTTTTGTACGAACACCCCAGCACGAACTCTTCTTAATGAACTTGACCAAACTGTAGACTGTCCCTTGCTTGTATGATTACCTAGACCAGGGGCTGCTTTTATTCTACTGCACGCCATCAGGCCTGGCCAAATACCCTACTGAGTAACGATTTTTGCTGGATGGAGAGGTGCAAGAAAACCTCACAGAGACAGCAGTAGGGGGCATCTGCACACAGATCAAATGTGCGTCAAGTGCATCTTTATGTCTCTTTCCCTTTAGTCAATAGTCCTTCCTAGTCCTCTAGTTTCAGGATGGAACTTAAATGGAATTACACTTGAACACCTCAAAATTACATAATTAATTACATTCAATTATAATTACACATTGATCCAAACCTTCTAGCATAACAACTACTGGCTATCACATAATCATGTTGGCCTTACTGACTTATTGGTAAGGTAATTGATAGCACTTAGTCACTCAGTCCTGTCTGACTTTTTGTGATGAAATGCAGTCCACCAGGCTCCTCTGTCCCTAGAATTCTTCAGGAAAGAATACTGGGGTGGATGATCATTCCCTTCTTCTGAAGATCTTCCCAAGCCAGGGATCAGAGTTTCCTGCCTTACAGGCAGATTATTTACCATCTGAGCTACCAGGGAATAATAGCGGCTTATTAGATGATGTTAATTAACTAATAAGGCAAAAACAATGCCAAACCAGTATGAAGTCACACCCTGAGTTAGGTCACGTAGAGTACAATGCCACATTATAGACCAAGACACACTTAAGTTTTTATATTCAATTTTTTATCTGTCTCCAGCAATAACATATTTTTAAAACAGTACTTGCAGACAAGAGAGATTTGACCAACCTTCTTATCAATTCAGCCAGTTTGTGTCTACTGAACGTGAGTCTTGCCTTTTCTGTTCAGGTGTGCATGCTCTCAAGAAGTTGAGCAACTTTGGGTAATAAGAGAGCTACAGGGCTTCCCTGGTGGTCCAGTGGGTAAAGAGTCCGCCTTGCAGTGCAAGGAAAACCAAGAACCGGTTAGATACCTGGCCAACGAAGATCCCACATGCCACAAGCAGCTGTACTGGTGTTGTCTTACAATGCCACACTCTTTCTCAAAAACCTTCACTCATTCCTATGGCCCATGGTATTAAGTCTCTATAGATTCCTTGTTTAAGCCTGCCATAGTTTTGACCTTTTGTACGAACACCCCAGCACGAACTCTTCTTAATGAACTTGACCAAACTGTAGACTGTCCCTTGCTTGTATGATTACCTAGACCAGGGGCTGCCTTTCCTCTCCAGTCCTTTTTATAAATTCTACTGCACGCCATCAGGCCTGGCCAAAATCACATCTGTGAATTTCTCTTCTGAGCATGCTTTACAGAATCCACGTTTTATACACAATCTTCCACCACCTCTTCCTCTTCTCTGTATCTCCTGCACAAAGGGTATGGGCAATGTCAGGCACTGGCTCTGGCTCCCACACAGCCTTCTGGCATGCTAGCTAACTTCAAAGGAGAACTAGGTATTTACAAGTACTTGTTGAATACACTCTTTAGAAGAGACCACAGGGTTTTTAAACCAAATGATTTGAAGTTATTCAAGCTCATATTGAGCTGGGACATAGAACTATATCTGGGCCTCCAAGAAATAAAAAACTAGTTTAAAGAAAATGTTTAAGATTCCATTTTTATAAACTTAAATTCTAATTCTTAAGTTAAACGTGGTAAAATTCTGTGACTTACTCCTATGCTCCTATTTCCACAACCATACCTTACACCAAGTATAACTGGAAGAATAGTAAGTGACTTTTACTTCTAAAATTTCACTTTCATCAGTCAAAGGTTCATAAAAACAGAGCTGATATTCTACCTATTAGAAGTGACAGCCCAAAAGCATAATGATGAGAACAAGGAAGTTCTCCCTTCCCTGAAGTCAGGAAGTGACTCTCAGTTACCTATTTCTGGCAGCAGGAAGTTGATGCAAGAAAAGAAAATAACAAAAGACTTTCAGTTGTACAAGGAGTAAACCTCTTTAGAGTTTTTTAATTACATAAAATTGGCAATAAAGGGTAAAAGAAAAGAGAAAGACATGATGAGCCCCAAAGAGAATTCATTTTTTAAAACACTAGTTGTTAGTGACTTCATTAAAACAATCCTTGTTGTGGACCTGGCAGCCAAGATTCAGCTACTCAAAGTATATCTTTCTTTCTGAAAATCAACATCAACTATTAGCCTGGTTACATGTTAGCTACTGAAATGGTACAACATAAAGAACAAAAATACACTGTCCACAGTCACACAGTTCACCCCCAAAATGGGACAAACAGTTGAATGAAGGGTAAAGCTAAGTAACCCTTGGATGAGACAAGGGCAGCACGTGACCTGCAGGAAAACAGGACAAAAACCTCACAGGCTAAGAGAACATCAGAGTAGCAATGAACCTTAGATTGCATTCCATCCACTCCCCTCATTTTATACTTAAGGCTCAAAAAAGTAAAACAACTTGCAAAGACTTTGTCCCAAAACACAGGCCATTCACCTCAGGGGAAGAACAGATGTGGCCCTCCCTGTAGTTTAGTGAATCAGACCTTCATCAACAGAGGCCCATCAGTGGAAACCTTGGCTACCAACCCCCCAGGAGCTGGGGGAAAGGAAAAGGTCTATTAAAAGTCAATCTTTGGGCTTCCCCTGGTGGTCCAGTAGGTAAGGACACCGCCTTGCAGTGCAAGGGGCGCCAGTTCGATCCCTGGCCTGGGAAGATCCCACATGCCGCGGAGCGGCTGGACCGATGTGTCCAATCACTGAGCCGGAGCTCTGGAGCACGTGCGCCCAGAGCCGGCGCTCTGCAACGACAGACGCCACCGCGATGGGAGGCCCACAGGAGCCAAAGAACAAAGACGGATGAAAATGGAGAAATGAAGGACCAATGGAAGTGGCCCGCCCGCTCCCCTCCCTCCCCAACCCAACCCCTGCCCAAAATAAATAAATAAATAAATCTTTAAAAAAAAAAAGAAAAAAAAAAGTCAATCTTTACACTGGTGCTCTGCAAGGAGAGAGGCCACTGCAATGGGAGGCCCACACAGGCCAAAGAATAAAGATGGACGAAAATAAATAAATAAAAGAGTCAATCTTTACAGATTTTGCAAAGAAAAAAAAGTCTGTAAATAATCAGACTATTTTTCTTACTTTTCTTTCAATGTCACTTAATAACTACCACATTTCACATCCAAATAATTATCGTTCCAATGAGGTTGACTGAAATAGCAGGGCTAGACCTGCTGGATTATTCCAATTATGTTTTCTTCCCAAAACTAAATGAAAACCTACTGACTGAATCCGAAGTCAGAGCAGCAATAGGAAATAAATAAAATATCCAGGGCTTCCCTTGTGGCTCAGTGGATAAGCACCCATCTGCCAACGCAGAAGACACAGGTTTGATCCCTGATCTGGAAAGATCCCACATACCGCAGAGCAGCTAAACCCACACATCAACAAAGACCCAGAACAGCCAAAAACAAATAAATAAAAGTTTTTAAAAATGATAAAATAAAATAAAATATCCAATATTCAGCATAACTTTCCCTTATCTTTCTCTCACCAATCCACTCTTCCCCTAGCAGCCAGTATCTTTGTTCAGGATACAAATATGATCATGCCACATCCCTGTTTAAAACTCTCCAATGGTTTCATCCATGGTGACTTCTGATAAAGACCAAAATGCAGAAAGTTCTAAGAATGCTGGCCTTCGCCTATCACTCAGGCTCCTCTCTTGCCATGTCTCCCTGGCCATCTGATTTCAGCTACCTCCCACAGGAGGCTAGCACCTTCCCACCATAAGACTTGAACACTGCCATTTCCTATGCCTGATTTCATTTCCTTATTTCTCTTTTCTTCTGATTTCAGCACAATTTTCTTATTTTCTCAGGGAATCTTTCCCTGACCACTGTTATCAAACTTGACAGCCCTCACTGTAGCAGTTACTGCCATTAAAATTTACAGTAAATTATTTGTATGATTGTTTGACTGCCTGCTTCCTGCAATCAATCATAAGCTCCAAGAAGGCAGCAACCATGTCGGTTTTGGATCATCACTTATCTCCAACATGCAGCAAATGAATACTTATTGAATTTTTAATTTAATTAAAGAAGGAGCAAACAAATGATCGAACAAAAGAAAGGAGAGGCTTTCAAGACGTAGCACAGAGATTAAAGGAGAGTTTAAGTCACTCTCTTCGTAGCCCAAACTTTTAAATATATGTGTTTTCACAAAGGCAATGACAGGAAAATATGTATCTTTCACAAAATGAAAAGAAGGTAATAGCAAGACTGTTAATCCATACCTTAATTTTCCAATATAAAGAAGCTATGCATTTTTCATTCAACTTTTTCTTTTTAACTTTTTTTTTTTTTTTGGCCTCTTTTATTGGTTATTTATTTATTTCCATCCATCTTTTATTCTTTGACATGTGTCGGCCTCCCATCGGAGCAACCTCACTCACATGCGCTCCAGAGGGCCGGCCCACAACTGGAAACACTGGCCTAACTGGTCCAGCCAGTCCAGCCGTTCCACAGCACATGGGATCCTCCCAGGCCAGGGATCAAACAGGTGCCCCTTGCACTGCAAGGCAGACTCTGCCCACTGGACCACCAGGGAAGCTCCTCATTCAACTTTTAAAGTCACTCTCTTCACTGAAGTGACTTAAACATATTTGAGAATTACTTTAGCAATGGGTAGGTCACTACTGCCTAAAATTACTAATACTACCACCATCACCATCAAACAGAAAGTTATATTTTTCTCTGTCTAAAAATTTTCTTCTATTGCATGCATAATGATAAGAAAACAAGGGTAGAAACACTCATATTAGACAAAACAAACTTTAAAACAAAGTCTATAATAAAAGACAAAGAATGGCATTATATAATAAAGATATCAATAAAAAAAGGATATCAATACTCATTAATATATATGCACCTAATAAGGAGCAGTTAAATATATAAAATAAATATTAAACAAAGGAGATATGATCTCCCACAGGAGGCTAGCACCTTCCCACCATAAGACTTGAACACTGCCATTTCCTATTTCCTTTCTTTTTGATTTCAGCACAATTTTCTTATTTTCTCAGGGAATCTTTCCCTGACCACTGTTATCAAACTTGACAGCCCTCACTGTAGCAGTTACTGCCATTAAAATTTACAGTAAATTATTTGTATGATTGTTTGACTGCCTGCTTCCTGCAATCAATCATAAGCTCCAAGAAGGCAGCAACCATGTCGGTTTTGGATCATCACTTATCTCCAACATGCAGCAAATGAATACTTATTGAATTTTTAATTTAATTAAAGAAGGAGCAAACAAATGATCGAACAAAAGAAAGGAGAGGCTTTCAAGACGAGCACAGAGATTAAAGGAGAGTTTAAGTCACTCTCTTCAGAGCCCAAACTTTTAAATATATGTGTTTTCACAAAGGCAATGACAGGAAAATATGTATCTTTCACAAAATGAAAAGAAGGTAATAGCAAGACTGTTAATCCATACCTTAATTTTCCAATATAAAGAAGCTATGCATTTTTCATTCAACTTTTTCTTTTTAACTTTTTTTTTTTTTTTGGCCTCTTTTATTGGTTATTTATTTATTTCCATCCATCTTTTATTCTTTGACATGTGTCGGCCTCCCATCGGAGCAACCTCACTCACATGCGCTCCAGAGGGCCGGCCCACAACTGGAAACACTGGCCTAACTGGTCCAGCCAGTCCAGCCGTTCCACAGCACATGGGATCCTCCCAGGCCAGGGATCAAACAGGTGCCCCTTGCACTGCAAGGCAGACTCTGCCCACTGGACCACCAGGGAAGCTCCTCATTCAACTTTTAAAGTCACTCTCTTCACTGAAGTGACTTAAACATATTTGAGAATTACTTTAGCAATGGGTAGGTCACTACTGCCTAAAATTACTAATACTACCACCATCACCATCAAACAGAAAGTTATATTTTTCTCTGTCTAAAAATTTTCTTCTATTGCATGCATAATGATAAGAAAACAAGGGTAGAAACACTCATATTAGACAAAACAAACTTTAAAACAAAGTCTATAATAAAAGACAAAGAATGGCATTATATAATAAAGATATCAATAAAAAAAGGATATCAATACTCATTAATATATATGCACCTAATAAGGAGCAGTTAAATATATAAAATAAATATTAACAGACACAAAGGGAGATATGATAATAATACAATAATAGCAGGGAACTTTTAACACTAACTGACATCAATGGACAGATCATCCAGACCAAAAAAATCAATAAAGTAATAGTGGTCTTAAATACCACATTAAATTTAATGGATACCTAAAAGACATTCCTACCAAAACAGGAAAATGCACATTTTTATCCGTGCACATAGAGTATTTTCCACACACACTGGGCTACAAAACAAGTCTCAAAAATTTGATAAAATAAAAACTATACCAAGCAATTTCTCAGACCAGAATAGTCTGAAACAAGAAATCAAATACATGGGAAGAGAACTGGGAGGGATGTTCAAGTGGGAGGGACATGGGTAAATCTATGGCTGCTTCATGTTGATGTTTGGTAGAAAGCAACACAATACTATAAATAAATTATACGTCAATTAAAAATAAATACATTTCAAAAATCAAATACAAAATGTGAAAAGCACCAACACATGGAGAATAAACATACAACTAAAAAAAATCAATAAAGAAATAAAAGTCAGGGATTCCCCTGGTGGAATAAGGACACCGCCTTGCAGTGCAAGGGGCGCCGGTTCGATTCCTGGCCTGAGAACATCCCACGTGCCGCAGAGCGGCTGGACCCATGTGTCCAATTATCGAGCCGGAGCTCTGGAGCGCATGCGCCCAGAGCTGGCACTCTGCGACAAAAGAGGCCACCACGATGGGAGGCCCACAGGAGCCAAAGAACAAAGACAGATGAAAGTGGAGGAATGAAAGACCAATAGAAGTGGCCCGCCTGCTCCCCTCCCTCCCCAACCCGACCCCGCCCCAAATAAATAAATAAATAAATCTTTAAAAAAAAAAAAAAGAAAGAAAAGTCAAAAAAAAAATCAAAGAATTCAGAAAATACCTCAAGAAAAAGGATATCAATACTCATTAATATATATGCACCTAATAAGGAGCAGTTAAATATATAAAATAAATATTAACAGACACAAAGGGAGATATGATAATAATACAATAATAGCAGGGAACTTTTAACACTAACTGACATCAATGGACAGATCATCCAGACCAAAAAAATCAATAAAGTAATAGTGGTCTTAAATACCACATTAAATTTAATGGATACCTAAAAGACATTCCTACCAAAACAGGAAAATGCACATTTTTATCCGTGCACATAGAGTATTTTCCACACACACTGGGCTACAAAACAAGTCTCAAAAATTTGATAAAATAAAAACTATACCAAGCAATTTCTCAGACCAGAATAGTCTGAAACAAGAAATCAAATACATGGGAAGAGAACTGGGAGGGATGTTCAAGTGGGAGGGGACATGGGTAAATCTATGGCTGCTTCATGTTGATGTTTGGTAGAAAGCAACACAATACTATAAATAAATTATACGTCAATTAAAAATAAATACATTTCAAAAAATCAAATACAAAAATGTGAAAAGCACCAACACATGGAGAATAAACATACAACTAAAAAAAATCAATAAAGAAATAAAAGTCAGGGATTCCCCTGGTGGAATAAGGACACCGCCTTGCAGTGCAAGGGGCGCCGGTTCGATTCCTGGCCTGAGAACATCCCACGTGCCGCAGAGCGGCTGGACCCATGTGTCCAATTATCGAGCCGGAGCTCTGGAGCGCATGCGCCCAGAGCTGGCACTCTGCGACAAAAGAGGCCACCACGATGGGAGGCCCACAGGAGCCAAAGAACAAAGACAGATGAAAGTGGAGGAATGAAAGACCAATAGAAGTGGCCCGCCTGCTCCCCTCCCTCCCCAACCCGACCCCGCCCCAAATAAATAAATAAATAAATCTTTAAAAAAAAAAAAAAGAAAGAAAAGTCAATAAAGAAATCAAAGAATTCAGAAAATACCTCAAGAAAAATGAAAATGAAAACATAACTTTCCAAAATCTATATGAGGCAGCAAAAACAGTTTTTAAGAGGGAAGTTTACACTGATAGAGACCTTCCTCAAACAACCTAATTTACATCTAAAGAAATCAGAAAAAAATTACAAAGCCCAAAGTCATCAGAAGAAAAGAAATAGTAAAGATCAGAGAGAAAAATAAGTGAAAGAGACAAAACAACACACCACAAAAACAATGAAACCAAGAGCTGGTTTTTTTTCAAAGATAAACAACACTGATATTTAGCCACACTCACCACCAAGAAGAGATCCTAATAAGAAATGAAAAAGGAGGGAAAAAAAGAAATCAAAGAGGATAAATAACCATCCATACCATAGAGATACAAAAAAATCTTAAGAGAACACGAAAAATACTTATAGACTAACAAATGAGATAACCTAGTAGATTGGACAAATTTCTAAAAACATACAACTTTCAAAGACTGAATCAAGAAGAATCACACAATTTCAACATGATCAATGACTAGCAGTGAAACTGAATCTTAAAAAAAAAAAAAGAAAAGGAAAACTTCTCACAGAAAAAAATCCATGACTAGATGGCTTCATAGAGGAATTCTACCAATATGTCAAGAAATAAGAGCTAATGACTATCCATCTCAAACTAATCCAAAAAACTGAAAAGGATGGAACACTCCCAAAATGATTCTATGAGGACACCATCACCCTGATACCAAAACCAGAAAAAGACACTACAAAAAAACAAAGAAAATTATAAGCTAGTATCTCTGATGAATATAAAATATCCTTAACAAAGTATTACCAAATCAAATTCAACAATATATAAATAGGATCATATACTATGATTAAGTGGAATTTATTTCAGGGATGCAAAGATGGTCCAACATGCATAAATCAATGTGATATACCACATTAACCAAAGGATAAAATTCATATGATTACCTCAATAGATGCAAAAACAGTATGTGACAAAATTCAACATCCATTCATTATAAAACTCTCATCAAAGTAGGTAAAGAAGAAAAATATCTCAACATAATTAAGGCCACTTATGACAAATCCATAGTCAATGATTAAAGCTGAAACCTCTTCCTCTAAAATTAGTAACAAGGCAAGGATGTTCACTGTTAAATAGAAGTAGCAAGAGAGAACATCCTTGGCTATGGATTTGTCATAAATGGCCTTAATACATTAAGGCAAATGCTAATGACTATAAAAGGGGAAGTAAGACAGTAACACAATAATAGTGTGGGACTTTAACACCTGGCTCACACCAATTGAGATCATCCAGACAGGAAGTTAATAAGGAAACACAAACCTTAAACAACACATTAGACAGACAGACCCAACTGACATACAAGAATTTAATCTGACAACAATAGAATTCATTTTTTCCTCAAGTGCACATGGAATATTCTCCAGGACAGATCACATCTTGGATCACAAATCAAGTCTGGGTAAATTTAAAAAACCTGAAATTATAGACAGCATTTTTTTCTGACTACTATGCTGTAAGATTAGATATCGACTACAGGAAAAAAACTGTAAAACACAAACACATAGAGACTAAACAGTACACCTCCAAGAGATCACTGAAGACATCAGAGGAAATAAAAAAAATACCTAGAAACAATGATAAAGAAAACTCAACAACTCAAAACTTATAAGATATAGTAAAGGCAGTGTTAAGAAGGAAGTTTATAATAATACAGGCCCACCTCAGGAAACAAGAAAAACATCAAATGAACAACCTAACCTTAAACCAACAGGGACTGAAAAAAAGAATAAAAAAAACCTCTCAAAGTTAGTTTTAAGAGAAGGAAAGAAATCATGAACATCAGACCAGAAAAAAAAGAAAAAGAAATGAGACAAAAGAAAAGATCAAATAAAACTAAAATGTGGTTCTTTCAAAAGATAAAATTGACAATCCATTAGCCAGACTCATCCAGAAAGATAGGGAGAGCACCTAAATCAATAAAATTAAAATTAAAAAGGATAAGTTACAACGGACAACACAGAAATACAAAGGATCATAAGAGACTACTGCAACCAATGAAACAGACAACATGGAAGAAATGAACAAATTCTTAGAAAAGTATGATCCTCCAAGACTGAATCAGGAAGAAAGAGTAAATATAAAAAAGATCAATCACAAGCACTGAAATTGAAACTGTTGTTAAAAATCTCCCAATAAACATAAGCCCAGGGCCAGATGGCTTCACAGGTGAATTCTGTCAAACATATAGAGAAGAACTACAATGTACACTGCTCGAACTCTTCAGAAAATTGCAGAGGAAGGGAAATTCTCAAATTCATTCTACAAGGCCACCATATTCTTTACATGAAAATCAGACAAAGATACCATAAAAAAGTTACAGGCCAATATCACTGATGACCATAGGTGCAAAAATCCTCAACAAAATTCTAATGAACAGAATCCACAACATGTTAAAAGGAGCATACAACATGATCAAGTGGGGTTTATCCCATGCAAACAAGGATTCTTCAGTATACACAAGTCAATCAATGTGATATACCATATAAACAAACTGAAAGCTAAAAAACATACAATCATCTGAATACATGCAGAAAAAGCTTTTGACAAAATCTGAAAGGGGTGAATAGACTCATTTGATAAAGAGGCCAGCAGGTCCCAAAGAGAAGGGGAAAGAGGAAGTGGAAGAGGAAAAAAGACAAATATTTTTCTAACCTGAAATGTTCGTTATGATAAAGATCAACCCTGAAACTAACTTTATTGTCTTATGGAGACAAATGATTTTATACTGGAATGTCTCATCTAGCCCTAAAGCCCAGAGACCATCCTCTAGCTAATCTCATATTGATGTTGTGGCTGTGCGCCTAGCAAGGCCTTTACATTGGAATGTCTCACCTAGGCCTAACTCCTGAAGACCATCCTCTAGGTAAACTTACATTAATGTTGTGGGTGTGGGCCTAGCAAGGCCTTTACAACCTAAAGATATTCTTTTGAACTATTGTTAATAACCAACTGGAAACTACAAAAGTGCCTTGCCTACTGGCTTCTGGAGGTATTCTTCTATCCCTTCCTTTCAGTGTCTATCCTAGAAGCTTTTTCTATCCCTTTTTTTTAAAGAAACTTTTCCTGCACACAGCTCTGAGTGACCAAAGCCAAGTCTTTTGATTCCAATGTGAATTCTTCTCCTTTGGAGATCAAGAAAAAAAATGAAACAGACAACATGGAAGAAATGAACAAATTCTTAGAAAAGTATGATCCTCCAAGACTGAATCAGGAAGAAAGAGTAAATATAAAAAAGATCAATCACAAGCACTGAAATTGAAACTGTTGTTAAAAATCTCCCAATAAACATAAGCCCAGGGCCAGATGGCTTCACAGGTGAATTCTGTCAAACATATAGAGAAGAACTACAATGTACACTGCTCGAACTCTTCAGAAAATTGCAGAGGAAGGGAAATTCTCAAATTCATTCTACAAGGCCACCATATTCTTTACATGAAAATCAGACAAAGATACCATAAAAAAGTTACAGGCCAATATCACTGATGACCATAGGTGCAAAAATCCTCAACAAAATTCTAATGAACAGAATCCACAACATGTTAAAAGGAGCATACAACATGATCAAGTGGGGTTTATCCCATGCAAACAAGGATTCTTCAGTATACACAAGTCAATCAATGTGATATACCATATAAACAAACTGAAAGCTAAAAAACATACAATCATCTGAATACATGCAGAAAAAGCTTTTGACAAAATCTGAAAGGGGTGAATAGACTCATTTGATAAAGAGGCCAGCAGGTCCCAAAGAGAAGGGGAAAGAGGAAGTGGAAGAGGAAAAAAGACAAATATTTTTCTAACCTGAAATGTTCGTTATGATAAAGATCAACCCTGAAACTAACTTTATTGTCTTATGGAGACAAATGATTTTATACTGGAATGTCTCATCTAGCCCTAAAGCCCAGAGACCATCCTCTAGCTAATCTCATATTGATGTTGTGGCTGTGCGCCTAGCAAGGCCTTTACATTGGAATGTCTCACCTAGGCCTAACTCCTGAAGACCATCCTCTAGGTAAACTTACATTAATGTTGTGGGTGTGGGCCTAGCAAGGCCTTTACAACCTAAAGATATTCTTTTGAACTATTGTTAATAACCAACTGGAAACTACAAAAGTGCCTTGCCTACTGGCTTCTGGAGGTATTCTTCTATCCCTTCCTTTCAGTGTCTATCCTAGAAGCTTTTTCTATCCCTTTTTTTTAAAGAAACTTTTCCTGCACAAAGCTCTGAGTGACCAAAGCCAAGTCTTTTTGATTCCAATGTGAATTCTTCTCCTTTGGAGATCAAGAATCCAACATCACTCATGGTAAGCTATCTAACATCATCTATCAAATTCAACAACAATTTATGATAAAAAAAATTCTCCAGAAAACTGTCACAGAAGGAAGATAGTGGAGTAGAAGGATGGACCTTCTCCTGCCAGAGGACCTACTTGTGGACATTGGGGTAAGGAGGAGTGAGCGAGAGGTATGGAAAGAGTAACATGGAAACTTACATTACCATATGTAAAATACGACAACCAGCATGAATATGCTGTAAGACTAAGGGAACTTACATGTGGGCTATGCAACAACATGGAGGGGTGGGAAGAGGAGGGAGGAGAGTGGGGGGTTCAGATGGGACAGTTCAAGGGTATACCTATGACTGATTCAGGTTTATGTATAGCAGTTAACAATAAAACTCTGCAAAAGTAAAGTAAAAATAAATCTAAAATAATAATTAAAAAAGGACAGTGTGGTACTGGCACAAAAATAGAAATACAGATCAATGCAACAGGACAGAAAACCCAGAAATAAGCCTATGTACCTACAATCAATTAATATATGACAAAGGAGGCAAGACTACACAATGTTGGAAAGAGTCTCTTCAACAAATGATGCTGAGAAAACTGGACAGCCACATGTCAAAGAATGAAACAATTATTCCTTAACTCCATACACAAAAATTAGCTCAAAATGGATTAGAGACCTAAATGTTAGACCAGACACTGTAAAACTCTTAGAGGAAAACATACGCAGAACACTCTCTGACATAAATCACAGCAAAATCTTTTTTAATCCATCTCCCAGCATAATGGAAATAAAGGTAAAACCAAACAAATGGGACCTACTTAAATGCACAATCTTTTGTACACCAAAGGAAATGATAGATAACCTACAAAAAGATAACCTACACACTGGGAGAAAATTGAACTATTGTTAATAACCAACTGGAAACTACAAAAGTGCCTTGCCTACTGGCTTCTGGAGGTATTCTTCTATCCCTTCCTTTCAGTGTCTATCCTAGAAGCTTTTTCTATCCCTTTTTTTTAAAGAAACTTTTCCTGCACAAAGCTCTGAGTGACCAAAGCCAAGTCTTTTTGATTCCAATGTGAATTCTTCTCCTTTGGAGATCAAGAATCCAACATCACTCATGGTAAGCTATCTAACATCATCTATCAAATTCAACAACAATTTATGATAAAAAAAATTCTCCAGAAAACTGTCACAGAAGGAAGATAGTGGAGTAGAAGGATGGACCTTCTCCTGCCAGAGGACCTACTTGTGGACATTGGGGGTAAGGAGGAGTGAGCGAGAGGTATGGAAAGAGTAACATGGAAACTTACATTACCATATGTAAAATACGACAACCAGCATGAATATGCTGTAAGACTAAGGGAACTTACATGTGGGCTATGCAACAACATGGAGGGGTGGGAAGAGGAGGGAGGAGAGTGGGGGGTTCAGATGGGACAGTTCAAGGGTATACCTATGACTGATTCAGGTTTATGTATAGCAGTTAACAATAAAACTCTGCAAAAGTAAAGTAAAAATAAATCTAAAATAATAATTAAAAAAGGACAGTGTGGTACTGGCACAAAAATAGAAATACAGATCAATGCAACAGGACAGAAAACCCAGAAATAAGCCTATGTACCTACAATCAATTAATATATGACAAAGGAGGCAAGACTACACAATGTTGGAAAGAGTCTCTTCAACAAATGATGCTGAGAAAACTGGACAGCCACATGTCAAAGAATGAAACAATTATTCCTTAACTCCATACACAAAAATTAGCTCAAAATGGATTAGAGACCTAAATGTTAGACCAGACACTGTAAAACTCTTAGAGGAAAACATACGCAGAACACTCTCTGACATAAATCACAGCAAAATCTTTTTTAATCCATCTCCCAGCATAATGGAAATAAAGGTAAAACCAAACAAATGGGACCTACTTAAATGCACAATCTTTTGTACACCAAAGGAAATGATAGATAACCTACAAAAAGATAACCTACACACTGGGAGAAAATATTTGCAAATGATGTGACTGATAAGGGAATTGTTTCCAAAATTTAATTACTGAGTGAGATTATGACACTCAGTAGCATCAAAACAAACAACCCACTCAAAAAGTGGGCAGAAGACATGAATAGACACTGCTCTAAAGAGGACATACAGATGGCCACCAGGCGCATGAAAAGATGTTCAAAATCGCTAGTTATTAGAGAAATTAAAATTAAAACTACAGTGAGATACCATCTCACACCAGTCAGATGGCTATCAGAAAATCCACAAACACCAAATGCTGGAGAGGGTATGCAGAGAAGGGAACCCTCTACACTGTTCATGGGAGGGCAAATTAGTACAGCTACTGTGGAGATTTGTATGGAGGTTTCTTGAAAAACCAAACATATAGCTACCAAATGATGATGCAATTCTACTCCTGGACATATATCCAAAGAAAAACATGGCCCAACGAGATACATGAACCCCAGTGTTCATTGCAGCACTGTTTACAATAGCCAAGACATGGAAACAACCTAAATGTCCATTAACAGAAGAAAGGATAAAGATGTGGGGTGTGTCTGTGTGTGTGTGTGTGTATATATATATATATATATACACACAGTGGAATATTATCAGCCATTTAAAAGAATGAAATAAAGCCACATGCAGCAACATGGATGGACCCAGAGAGTGTCATACTGAGGGAAGTAAGTCAGACAGTGAAGGAGAAACATCATATGACATCCTTTTTATGTGGATTCTTAAAAGAAATTATACATACAAACTTATTTACAAAAGAAAAAGAGACTCATGGACTTAAGAGAATGAACTCACTGTGGCAGGGTGGAGGGGATAGTTAAGGACATTGGGAAAGTCATGTACACACTGCTGTATTTAAAATGGATAAATAACAAAAATCTACTGTATAGCATATGGAACTCTGCTTAATGTTATGTGCTAGCCTGAACAAGGGGGGAGGGTATAGCAAATAACCAAACAAATGGCTTTTAATCCATCTCCCAGCATAATGGAAATAAAGGTAAAACCAAACAAATGGGACCTACTTAAATGCACAATCTTTTGTACACCAAAGGAAATGATAGATAACCTACAAAAAGATAACCTACACACTGGGAGAAAATATTTGCAAATGATGTGACTGATAAGGGAATTGTTTCCAAAATTTAATTACTGAGTGAGATTATGACACTCAGTAGCATCAAAACAAACAACCCACTCAAAAAGTGGGCAGAAGACATGAATAGACACTGCTCTAAAGAGGACATACAGATGGCCACCAGGCGCATGAAAAGATGTTCAAAATCGCTAGTTATTAGAGAAATTAAAATTAAAACTACAGTGAGATACCATCTCACACCAGTCAGATGGCTATCAGAAAATCCACAAACACCAAATGCTGGAGAGGGTATGCAGAGAAGGGAACCCTCTACACTGTTCATGGGAGGGCAAATTAGTACAGCTACTGTGGAGATTTGTATGGAGGTTTCTTGAAAAACCAAACATATAGCTACCAAATGATGATGCAATTCTACTCCTGGACATATATCCAAAGAAAAACATGGCCCAACGAGATACATGAACCCCAGTGTTCATTGCAGCACTGTTTACAATAGCCAAGACATGGAAACAACCTAAATGTCCATTAACAGAAGAAAGGATAAAGATGTGGGGTGTGTCTGTGTGTGTGTGTGTGTATATATATATATATATATACACACAGTGGAATATTATCAGCCATTTAAAAGAATGAAATAAAGCCACATGCAGCAACATGGATGGACCCAGAGAGTGTCATACTGAGGGAAGTAAGTCAGACAGTGAAGGAGAAACATCATATGACATCCTTTTTATGTGGATTCTTAAAAGAAATTATACATACAAACTTATTTACAAAAGAAAAAGAGACTCATGGACTTAAGAGAATGAACTCACTGTGGCAGGGTGGAGGGGATAGTTAAGGACATTGGGAAAGTCATGTACACACTGCTGTATTTAAAATGGATAAATAACAAAAATCTACTGTATAGCACATGGAACTCTGCTTAATGTTATGTGCTAGCCTGAACAGGAGGAGGGTTTGGAGGAGAATGGATACATGTATACATAAGGCCAAATCCCTTCAGCCCACTGTCACAACACTGTTAATTGGTTATACCCCAATATAAAATGATTTTTCAGTGTTTAAGAAAAAAAAGGTACAGAAGGAACCTACCTCAATATAACAAAGGCCATATATGAAAAATTCACAAAAACATTCTCAATAGTTGAAAACTGAAAGGATTCCTCTAAGATTAAGAGTAAGATATGGTGCCCACTCTCACCACTATTATTCAATATAGTTTTGGAAGTCCTTGCCACATCAGTCAGAGAAGAAAAAGAAATAAAAGAAATCCAGATTGGAAAAGTAAAATTCTCAGTTTGCACATGACATGACACTATACATAGAAAACTCCAAACCTGCAACCAGAAAACTATCAGAGCTAGTCAATGAACACAGTAAAGTAACAGGATATCAAACTAATACAGAGAAATCCCTTGCATTTCTCTACACCAACAATGAAAAATCAGAAAGAGAAATTAAGGAAGAAATTCCATTCACCATTTCAACAAGAGTAAAATATCTAGGAATAAACCTATCTAAGAGAAAAAAGACCTGTTTACAGAAAACTATAAGACACCAACAGAAGAAATCAAAGATGATACAAAGATGATACAAAAGACAGATATACCATGTTCATGGATTGGAAGAATCAATACTGTGAAAATGACTGTACTACTCAAAACTATCTACAGATTCACTGCAATTCCCATAAAAATACCAATGGTATTTTTCACAGAAATAGAATAAAAAATTTCACAATTTGTATGGAAACACAAATGACCCCAAGTTGCCAGAGCTATCTTAACAAAGAAAAATGGAGTTGGAGGAATCAAGTTTCCTGTCTTTAGACTGTATAACAAAGCTATGGTCATTAAGACAGTATGGTACAGGCACAAAAAACCAGAAATACAGACCAGTGGAACATAATAGTAAGTCCAGAGATAAAACTATGCACCCTACCTTTGACAAAAAAAGACACTAATATACAATGGAGAAAAGTTTCTTCAGTAAGTGGTGCTAAGAATAATAGTCAGTTACATGTACAAGAATGAAACTAGAACTTCTAACACCATACATAAAAATAAACTCTAGGGCTTCCCTGGTGGTCCAGCGGGTAAAAAGAGTCCACCTCACAGTGTAAGGGGCACTGGTTCAATCCCTTGCCTAGGAAGATCTCACGTGCCGTGGAAAGGCTAGACCAGTGTGTCCAATTACATTACACAAGGAACCTACCTCAATATAACAAAGGCCATATATGAAAAATTCACAAAAACATTCTCAATAGTTGAAAACTGAAAGGATTCCTCTAAGATTAAGAGTAAGATATGGTGCCCACTCTCACCACTATTATTCAATATAGTTTTGGAAGTCCTTGCCACATCAGTCAGAGAAGAAAAAGAAATAAAAGAAATCCAGATTGGAAAAGTAAAATTCTCAGTTTGCACATGACATGACACTATACATAGAAAACTCCAAACCTGCAACCAGAAAACTATCAGAGCTAGTCAATGAACACAGTAAAGTAACAGGATATCAAACTAATACAGAGAAATCCCTTGCATTTCTCTACACCAACAATGAAAAATCAGAAAGAGAAATTAAGGAAGAAATTCCATTCACCATTTCAACAAGAGTAAAATATCTAGGAATAAACCTATCTAAGAGAAAAAAGACCTGTTTACAGAAAACTATAAGACACCAACAGAAGAAATCAAAGATGATACAAAGATGATACAAAAGACAGATATACCATGTTCATGGATTGGAAGAATCAATACTGTGAAAATGACTGTACTACTCAAAACTATCTACAGATTCACTGCAATTCCCATAAAAATACCAATGGTATTTTTCACAGAAATAGAATAAAAAATTTCACAATTTGTATGGAAACACAAATGACCCCAAGTTGCCAGAGCTATCTTAACAAAGAAAAATGGAGTTGGAGGAATCAAGTTTCCTGTCTTTAGACTGTATAACAAAGCTATGGTCATTAAGACAGTATGGTACAGGCACAAAAAACCAGAAATACAGACCAGTGGAACATAATAGTAAGTCCAGAGATAAAACTATGCACCCTACCTTTGACAAAAAAAGACACTAATATACAATGGAGAAAAGTTTCTTCAGTAAGTGGTGCTAAGAATAATAGTCAGTTACATGTACAAGAATGAAACTAGAACTTCTAACACCATACATAAAAATAAACTCTAGGGCTTCCCTGGTGGTCCAGCGGGTAAAAAGAGTCCACCTCACAGTGTAAGGGGCACTGGTTCAATCCCTTGCCTAGGAAGATCTCACGTGCCGTGGAAAGGCTAGACCAGTGTGTCCAATTACATTACTACACATGTGAGCCAGCACTCTGGAGCACATGTGCCCAGAGCTAGTGCTCTGCAACCAGAGAGGCCACTGCAATGGGAGGCCCCCACAGGCCAAAGAATAAAGATGGATGAAAATAAACAAACAACAAAAACCAATCAAAGAGGCCAAAATTAAAAAAAAAAAAAAAAAAAAGGAAAGAAAGAAACTCTAAATGGATTAAAGCCTTAAATGTAAGGCCAAAAACTTTTAAAGCTCTTAAAAGGAAAACATAAGTAGTACACACTTTGACATAAATCACAGGAAGATCTCTGTCCGACCTCCTAGGGTAATGGAAATAAAAACAAAAATAAACAAATGGGACCTAGTCAAACTTAAAAGTTTTTGCATAGCAAAGGAGACAAAAAAACAAGATGAAAAGGCAACCCTCAGAATCAGAGAAAATAATTGCAATTGAAGCAACTGACAAAGGACTAATCTCCAAAATATATAAGCAGCTCACAGAGCTCATTTTCAGAAAAACAAACAGCCCAATCAAAAATCAGGCAAAAGACCTAAATACACATTCCTCCAAAGAAGGAGTACAGATGGCCAATAAACCTTTGAAAAGATGTTCAACATCACTCATTATCAGAGAAATGCAAATCAAAACTACAATGAGGTATCACCTTACAACAATCAGAATGGTCATCATCAAGAAAACTACAAACAATGCTGGAGAGGATGTGGAGAAAAGGGAACTCTCTCGAGGGAATCTTTAGACTGTATAACAAAGCTATGGTCATTAAGACAGTATGGTAAAGGCAAAAAAAACAAGAAATACAGACCAGTGGAACATAAAAGTCAGTCCAGAGATAAAACTATGCACCCTACCTTTGACAAAAAAGACACTAATATACAATGGAGAAAAGTTTCTTCAGTAAGTGGTGCTAAGAATAATAGTCAGTTACATGTACAAGAATGAAACTAGAACTTCTAACACCATACATAAAAATAAACTCTAGGGCTTCCCTGGTGGTCCAGCGGGTAAAAAGAGTCCACCTCACAGTGTAAGGGGCACTGGTTCAATCCCTTGCCTAGGAAGATCTCACGTGCCGTGGAAAGGCTAGACCAGTGTGTCCAATTACATTACTACACATGTGAGCCAGCACTCTGGAGCACATGTGCCCAGAGCTAGTGCTCTGCAACCAGAGAGGCCACTGCAATGGGAGGCCCCCACAGGCCAAAGAATAAAGATGGATGAAAATAAACAAACAACAAAAACCAATCAAAGAGGCCAAAATTAAAAAAAAAAAAAAAAAAAAGGAAAGAAAGAAACTCTAAATGGATTAAAGCCTTAAATGTAAGGCCAAAAACTTTTAAAGCTCTTAAAAGGAAAACATAAGTAGTACACACTTTGACATAAATCACAGGAAGATCTCTGTCCGACCTCCTAGGGTAATGGAAATAAAAACAAAAATAAACAAATGGGACCTAGTCAAACTTAAAAGTTTTTGCATAGCAAAGGAGACAAAAAAACAAGATGAAAAGGCAACCCTCAGAATCAGAGAAAATAATTGCAATTGAAGCAACTGACAAAGGACTAATCTCCAAAATATATAAGCAGCTCACAGAGCTCATTTTCAGAAAAACAAACAGCCCAATCAAAAATCAGGCAAAAGACCTAAATACACATTCCTCCAAAGAAGGAGTACAGATGGCCAATAAACCTTTGAAAAGATGTTCAACATCACTCATTATCAGAGAAATGCAAATCAAAACTACAATGAGGTATCACCTTACAACAATCAGAATGGTCATCATCAAGAAAACTACAAACAATGCTGGAGAGGATGTGGAGAAAAGGGAACTCTATCGCACTCTGGTGGGAATGTACATTCGTATAGCCACTGTGGAGGAGAGTATGGAGATGTCTTAACAAGCTAGGAATAAAACTACCATATGACCCAGCAGTCCCACTACTGGGCATATATCCTGAGAAAACCACAATTCAAAGACACATGTGTTCACTGTAGCACTATTTACAGTAGCCAGGACATGGAAACAACCTAGATATATACTGACAGATGAACAGATAAAGAAGATGTGATACATATATACAATGGAGCAATACTCAGCCATAAAAAAGGGAAAAAATTTGAGTCAGTTGTAGTGGGATGGATGAACCTAGAGCCTGTTACACACACTGAAATAAGTCACAAAAAAAAAAACAAATATCATATATTAACACATGTGTACAGAATCTAGAAAAAAAGTACTGATGAACCTATTTACAGAGAAGAAAGGAAATGCAAATGTAGAGAACAGACTGATGGATGCACTGGGAGAAAGAGAGAGGGTAGGACAAATTGGCAGAGTAGCACTGGCATATATACAGTATTACACATAAAATAGATAACTAGCAGGAAGCTGCTGTATTACAGAGTGAGCCCAGCTTGGTGCTCTGTGATGACCTACAGAGATGAAATGAAGGGTAAAAGGAGGCGGAAGAGAGAGGGGATACACCTATGCATATAATTATGACTGACTGTATTAGCAAACCCAAAATGTAAGCAATTATCCTCCAATAAAAGGAGACAAAAAAACAAGATGAAAAGGCAACCCTCAGAATCAGAGAAAATAATTGCAATTGAAGCAACTGACAAAGGACTAATCTCCAAAATATATAAGCAGCTCACAGAGCTCATTTTCAGAAAAACAAACAGCCCAATCAAAAATCAGGCAAAAGACCTAAATACACATTCCTCCAAAGAAGGAGTACAGATGGCCAATAAACCTTTGAAAAGATGTTCAACATCACTCATTATCAGAGAAATGCAAATCAAAACTACAATGAGGTATCACCTTACAACAATCAGAATGGTCATCATCAAGAAAACTACAAACAATGCTGGAGAGGATGTGGAGAAAAGGGAACTCTATCGCACTCTGGTGGGAATGTACATTCGTATAGCCACTGTGGAGGAGAGTATGGAGATGTCTTAACAAGCTAGGAATAAAACTACCATATGACCCAGCAGTCCCACTACTGGGCATATATCCTGAGAAAACCACAATTCAAAGACACATGTGTTCACTGTAGCACTATTTACAGTAGCCAGGACATGGAAACAACCTAGATATATACTGACAGATGAACAGATAAAGAAGATGTGATACATATATACAATGGAGCAATACTCAGCCATAAAAAGGAACAAATTTGAGTCAGTTGTAGTGGGATGGATGAACCTAGAGCCTGTTACACACAGTGAAATAAGTCACAAAGAAAAAAACAAATATCATATATTAACACATGTGTACAGAATCTAGAAAAAAAGTACTGATGAACCTATTTACAGAGAAGAAAGGAAATGCAAATGTAGAGAACAGACTGATGGATGCACTGGGAGAAAGAGAGAGGGTAGGACAAATTGGCAGAGTAGCACTGGCATATATACAGTATTACACATAAAATAGATAACTAGCAGGAAGCTGCTGTATTACAGAGTGAGCCCAGCTTGGTGCTCTGTGATGACCTACAGAGATGAAATGAAGGGTAAAAGGAGGCGGAAGAGAGAGGGGATACACCTATGCATATAATTATGACTGATTCTTGTTGATATACAGCATAAGCCACCTCAAGTATGTAAAGCAATTATCCTCCAATAAAAATTAAAAAAAATTAATTAAATTATATCACACCAAAAAATAAAAAATAATACCTAAGAATAAATGCAACCAAAGAAGTGGTTACCCTGAAAATTTCATACTCTGAAAATTTCATACTCTGAAAATTGTAAAATACTGACAAAAGAAAAAATAGATACCAAAATAAAATATATTCCATGTACACTGCTTTTAAGAATTAATATTGTTAAAATGTTCACATTATCTACAGCAATCTATAAATTTAATTCAATCCCTATCAAAATAATCATGATATTTTTCATAGAACTAGAATATATGATTCTAAAATTTATATGGAACCAAAAAAGACGCTGCACAGCCAAAGCAGTCTAGAGAAAAAAAAAGAACAAATGAAAGTATCACACTCCCTGACTAAAAGGCTACCATCATCAAAACAGCACAGTACTGGCACAAGAACTGACATATAGATCAATGGAAAAGATAAAGAGTCCAGAAATAAACTCGTGCATCTATGGACAATCTATAACAAAGGACAAGGGAATATACGAAGGATAAAAACAGTTTCTTCCACAAGCGGTATTGGGAAAACTGAACAGCTACATGTAAAAGAAAGAGATTAGAACAGTTTCTCACACTATACAAAAATAAACTCAAAACGGAGACCCCAAACCATAAAACTGCTAGAAAGAAACACAGGTACAACACTCTTTAACACAAATTGCAGCAATATTTTTTGTACCTGTTTTCTAAGGCAAAGGAAACAAAAGCAAAAATAATCAAATACAATCTAATTATACTTAAAAGCTTCTGCACAGGGCTTCCCCTGGTGGTCCAGTGGGTAAGAACACCGCCTTGCAGTGCAGGGGGCGCCGGTTCGATACCTGGCCTGGGAAGATCCCACGTGCCGCGGAGCGGCTGGACCCATGTGTCCAATTACCGAGCCGGAGCTCTGGAGCGCATGCGCCCAGAGCCGGCGCTCTGGGATGACCTACAGAGATGAAATGAAGGGTAAAAGGAGGCGGAAGAGAGAGGGGATACACCTATGCATATAATTATGACTGATTCTTGTTGATATACAGCATAAGCCACCTCAAGTATGTAAAGCAATTATCCTCCAATAAAAATTAAAAAAAATTAATTAAATTATATCACACCAAAAAATAAAAAATAATACCTAAGAATAAATGCAACCAAAGAAGTGGTTACCCTGAAAATTTCATACTCTGAAAATTTCATACTCTGAAAATTGTAAAATACTGACAAAAGAAAAAATAGATACCAAAATAAAATATATTCCATGTACACTGCTTTTAAGAATTAATATTGTTAAAATGTTCACATTATCTACAGCAATCTATAAATTTAATTCAATCCCTATCAAAATAATCATGATATTTTTCATAGAACTAGAATATATGATTCTAAAATTTATATGGAACCAAAAAAGACGCTGCACAGCCAAAGCAGTCTAGAGAAAAAAAAAGAACAAATGAAAGTATCACACTCCCTGACTAAAAGGCTACCATCATCAAAACAGCACAGTACTGGCACAAGAACTGACATATAGATCAATGGAAAAGATAAAGAGTCCAGAAATAAACTCGTGCATCTATGGACAATCTATAACAAAGGACAAGGGAATATACGTAGGATAAAAACAGTTTCTTCCACAAGCGGTATTGGGAAAACTGAACAGCTACATGTAAAAGAAAGAGATTAGAACAGTTTCTCACACTATACAAAAATAAACTCAAAACGGAGACCCCAAACCATAAAACTGCTAGAAAGAAACACAGGTACAACACTCTTTAACACAAATTGCAGCAATATTTTTTGTACCTGTTTTCTAAGGCAAAGGAAACAAAAGCAAAAATAATCAAATACAATCTAATTATACTTAAAAGCTTCTGCACAGGGCTTCCCCTGGTGGTCCAGTGGGTAAGAACACCGCCTTGCAGTACAGGGGGCGCCGGTTCGATCCCTGGCCTGAGAAGATCCCACGTGCCGTGGAGTGGCTGGACCCATGTGTCCAATTACTGAGTCGGAGCTCTGGAGCGCATGCGCCCAGAGCCGGCGCTCTGCGACGACAGAGGCCACCGCGATGGGAGGCCCACAGGAGCCAAAGAACAAAGAAGGATGAAAATACAGAAATGAAAGACCAATAGAAGTGGCCAGCCCGCTCCGCTCCCTCCCCAACTGGACCCCTGCCCAAAATAAATAAATAAATAAATCTTTAAAAAGAAAAAAAAAAAGCTTCTGCACAGCAAAGCAAATCATTGACAAAATAAGACAACTTGCTGAATGGGAGAAAATATTTGCAAATGATACATCTGATAAGCTGTTATCATTTATATAAATATGTACACAGTTCATATAATTAAGTATCAAAAACATAAACAACCTAATTTAAAAATGGGCAGAAAATCTGAATAGGCATTTTCCAAAGAAGACATACAGACAGCCAAAGGCACATGAAAAGATGCTAAACATCTGTAATTTTCATAGAAAAGCAAATCCAAACTACAGTGATATCATCTCACACCTGTTAGAATAACTACCACCAAAAAGTCTACTAAGAACAAATGTTGGCAAAGATGTGGAAAAAACCAAACACTTCTACACTGTTGGTAAGACTATAACTTGGTACAGACACTAGAGAAAACACTATGGAGATGTCTCAAAAAAATGAAAACAGAACTACCAGCAATTCCACTCCTGGGTATACATCTGAAGAAAATGAAAACATTAATTCAAAAAGATGCATGCAGGCTTCCCTGGTAGCTCAGTGGTAAAGAGTTCACCTGCCAATGCAGGAGACAAGATCCCACATGCTTGAGCACGTATTGGGAAAACTGAACAGCTACATGTAAAAGAAAGAGATTAGAACAGTTTCTCACACTATACAAAAATAAACTCAAAACGGAGACCCCAAACCATAAAACTGCTAGAAAGAAACACAGGTACAACACTCTTTAACACAAATTGCAGCAATATTTTTTGTACCTGTTTTCTAAGGCAAAGGAAACAAAAGCAAAAATAATCAAATACAATCTAATTATACTTAAAAGCTTCTGCACAGGGCTTCCCCTGGTGGTCCAGTGGGTAAGAACACCGCCTTGCAGTACAGGGGGCGCCGGTTCGATCCCTGGCCTGAGAAGATCCCACGTGCCGTGGAGTGGCTGGACCCATGTGTCCAATTACTGAGTCGGAGCTCTGGAGCGCATGCGCCCAGAGCCGGCGCTCTGCGACGACAGAGGCCACCGCGATGGGAGGCCCACAGGAGCCAAAGAACAAAGAAGGATGAAAATACAGAAATGAAAGACCAATAAAAGTGGCCAGCCCGCTCCGCTCCCTCCCCAACTGGACCCCTGCCCAAAATAAATAAATAAATAAATCTTTAAAAAGAAAAAAAAAAAGCTTCTGCACAGCAAAGCAAATCATTGACAAAATAAGACAACTTGCTGAATGGGAGAAAATATTTGCAAATGATACATCTGATAAGCTGTTATCATTTATATAAATATGTACACAGTTCATATAATTAAGTATCAAAAACATAAACAACCTAATTTAAAAATGGGCAGAAAATCTGAATAGGCATTTTCCAAAGAAGACATACAGACAGCCAAAGGCACATGAAAAGATGCTAAACATCTGTAATTTTCATAGAAAAGCAAATCCAAACTACAGTGATATCATCTCACACCTGTTAGAATAACTACCACCAAAAAGTCTACTAAGAACAAATGTTGGCAAAGATGTGGAAAAAACCAAACACTTCTACACTGTTGGTAAGACTATAACTTGGTACAGACACTAGAGAAAACACTATGGAGATGTCTCAAAAAAATGAAAACAGAACTACCAGCAATTCCACTCCTGGGTATACATCTGAAGAAAATGAAAACATTAATTCAAAAAGATGCATGCAGGCTTCCCTGGTAGCTCAGTGGTAAAGAGTTCACCTGCCAATGCAGGAGACAAGATCCCACATGCTTCGGAGCAACTAAGTCCATGAGCCACAACTATGGAGCCTGTGCTCTAGAGCCTCAGAGCCACAACTATTGAGCCCATGTGCCACAACTACTGAAGCCCATGTGCCCTGGAGTCTGAGTTCCATAACAACAGAAGTCACGGCAACAAAAAGCCTGTTCACCTCAACCAGAGAGTAGCCTCCACTCCCTGCAACTAGAGGAGAGCCCGTGGCAGCAGTGAAAACCCAGAAGAGCCAAAAATAAATAAATAAATAAATAAATAAAAATTAACAATAACAAAAAAAAGATGCATGCATTTGAATGTTCACAGCAGGATTACTTGTAATAACCAAGATATAGAAGCAAATTAAGTGCCCATAACAGTTGAATGAATAAAGCTATGTTTTATATATACAATGGAATACTGGATGGTGGTGCTAGATGTGTGTGTGTTCAGTCATGTTCAACTCTTCCCAACCCTATGGACTGTAGCCCCCCAGACTCTTCTGTTCATGAGATTTTCCTGGCAAGAATACTAGAGGGGATTGACATTTCCTCCTCAAGGTGATTTTCCTGATCCAGGTGTTGAACCAAGTCTTCTACATTAAAGGCAGATTCTTTACCACTGACCTACCAAGCAAGACCCCAGAATGGAATACTACTCAGCCATTAAAAAAAAAAAAAGAATGAGATTCTGCCATTGGTAACAACATGGATGGACCTAGAGGATATTAAGTGAAATCAGTCAAAGAAAAACATCCTACATTTTAACCTATGCATGCATGTCTGAGACTCTTTGCAACCCCATGAACTGTAGCCTACCAGGCTCCTTTGTCCTTGGAATTTTCCAGGCAAGAATACTGGAGTGAGTTGCCATTTCCTAGTCCACATTTTAACTTATATATGGAATCTAAGAAAGAAAACAAACGAATACAGCAAAACAGGAATAGACTTGGGTATAGAGAACAAATGGGTGGTTACCAATGGGGAGAACGAGGGGAGAGAGAAGATTGAGGTAGGGGATGAGAAATACAAACTAGTGTATATAAAATGGGTAGCCTACAAGAATATTTTGTACAGCACAGGGAAATACAATCATTAGTTTGTAGTGACTTTATGTGTCTTTGGGGGAGGGGGCACTTCTATTGGTCTTTCATTTATCTATTTTCATCCATCGTTCTTTGGCCCATATGGGCCTCCCATTGCAAAGGCCTCTGTCACTGCAGAGCACCGGCTCTGAGCACATGCGCTCCAGAGCTCCGGCTCCGTAGCTGGACACATCAGTCCAGCTGCTCCACAGCACACGCGATCTTCCCAGGCCAGAGACGGAACCGACTCCCCTTGCACTGCAAGGCGGTGTCCTTACCCACTGGACCACTGGGGAAGCCCTGTAGTGACTTTAAATGGAGTATAATCTAAAAAACTGTTAAAGAGTTTCTAATTTTTGACATGTTATTTGTTTCAGGTATACAACATAATTATTCAATTAAAAATTTTTAATAAAAGATTTATTTTCATATACTTTGTAATGATAAGTTAGAAACCCTAGACTAGCCAGTGCCATAACAATACAATTCAAGTCAGATTTTCTAGTAATCCCATTTAAAAATAAAAAGAAAGAACTGAAGTTGATTTAACAGAATTAAGTAGAATTCTATTTAACCCAAAATATCCCATATTATAGAATAATAAATATCATTTCAAAATATAGTATTCTTAAAACATACTTTACCTTGTTTTGGTAATAAGTCTTGAAAATTCATTATGTATTTTCCACTTACAGAACATCTCAAGTCAGACTAGCCATATGTCACTAGTAGCTACCATATTGGATGGAGCAGCCTTATACCATTCACACTTCTGATAAATTATTTGCTCTCTTCCTTCCTTTAAAAAACTTGCAGAAAAAGCTTTACATGTTCTCTGTAGCTAACAAAGGAATAATGAGGGGTGGGGAATATATTCACTATATACAATTGAAAAATAAAATTATGCTGATATAAAAAATACCTTCTTAATTCATTCATGACTTTAAAAGCTTTCTTCATATGCCAAGGATTCACTGTCACTGGGCAATGTTTTTCTGTATTATCATCTTTTGAATCGAGAGGCTTCTGATGACCCTGCTTTGTGCATCTGTACATAAGAGAAAAGAACAAAACACAGGGGAAAAAAAGATCTTATTAAAGATAGTTTAGTTCAGACTTTTAGGCTACGAGAGATACAATGAATGTCCCTCTCCCCAGCGCACTTAAAGGAAGTCTCACAGTATATCGCAACATAGGACGAAACCATAATTCAGAACACTTTTCGATGGTCACTGTGATTTTAACAAAAAAAAAGTTAAAACTCTCTCTGAGATGAGCACAGATAATTCAGCAAAATGGCTTTAGATACCTTCAAAAGAAATGCTGAGAAATGATCTTATCTGTTGGAAATTAACCTGGCTTTACATTCTGCAGTAGACCTATTTACAAACCAAGACAGGAACAGAATCATACTTTACACATACTTTCTGAAGTTTAGAATCTGATTTGAATTTTGTTTTCTATTGCGAGTTTGTTTATTTTAATTTTGGTCACTTTTATTGGGCCTTCATTTATTTAGTTTCATCCATCTTAATTCTTTGGCCTGTGTGGGCCTCCCATCGCAGTGGCCTCTCTCATTGCAGAACACCGGCTCTAGGGTTCATATGCTCCAGAGCTCTGGAGTGTAATAAGAGTTGCTCCGCAGCATATGGGATCTTCTCATGCCAATGATCGAACCGGTGTCTCTTGCACTCCAAGGCAGACTCTTAACCCACTGAACCACCAGGGAAGCCCAACTTTTAATTCTTTACTGAGTATTAACTTAAAGGCAGTCATGATACTATACTTTCTTTCATTGTTTGTTTAATCCTCATAACTCAGTAAAAACATAAAATTAAATTTGCTGATATAGATACAAGCAAAAGCCATTTCAGTTAACCATTCACACTTCTGATAAATTATTTGCTCTCTTCCTTCCTTTAAAAAACTTGCAGAAAAAGCTTTACATGTTCTCTGTAGCTAACAAAGGAATAATGAGGGGTGGGGAATATATTCACTATATACAATTGAAAAATAAAATTATGCTGATATAAAAAATACCTTCTTAATTCATTCATGACTTTAAAAGCTTTCTTCATATGCCAAGGATTCACTGTCACTGGGCAATGTTTTTCTGTATTATCATCTTTTGAATCGAGAGGCTTCTGATGACCCTGCTTTGTGCATCTGTACATAAGAGAAAAGAACAAAACACAGGGGAAAAAAAGATCTTATTAAAGATAGTTTAGTTCAGACTTTTAGGCTCGAGAGATACAATGAATGTCCCTCTCCCCAGCGCACTTAAAGGAAGTCTCACAGTATATCGCAACATAGGACGAAACCATAATTCAGAACACTTTTCGATGGTCACTGTGATTTTAACAAAAAAAAAGTTAAAACTCTCTCTGAGATGAGCACAGATAATTCAGCAAAATGGCTTTAGATACCTTCAAAAGAAATGCTGAGAAATGATCTTATCTGTTGGAAATTAACCTGGCTTTACATTCTGCAGTAGACCTATTTACAAACCAAGACAGGAACAGAATCATACTTTACACATACTTTCTGAAGTTTAGAATCTGATTTGAATTTTGTTTTCTATTGCGAGTTTGTTTATTTTAATTTTGGTCACTTTTATTGGGCCTTCATTTATTTAGTTTCATCCATCTTAATTCTTTGGCCTGTGTGGGCCTCCCATCGCAGTGGCCTCTCTCATTGCAGAACACCGGCTCTAGGGTTCATATGCTCCAGAGCTCTGGAGTGTAATAAGAGTTGCTCCGCAGCATATGGGATCTTCTCATGCCAATGATCGAACCGGTGTCTCTTGCACTCCAAGGCAGACTCTTAACCCACTGAACCACCAGGGAAGCCCAACTTTTAATTCTTTACTGAGTATTAACTTAAAGGCAGTCATGATACTATACTTTCTTTCATTGTTTGTTTAATCCTCATAACTCAGTAAGCTAATTACTATTATCACCATAAAACACATAAAGAAACTGAGGCAGAAAATAATTTGGGCAACTTGGAAAACTGTAGAGCTGGAAGACTGTGGGCAGTTTGAATCTAAAATTCATTCTTTCCACCAATGTTAGGTACTATTTACTACATTAAGCAATAGCTAGTTAATTTCATAGTTAGATGTGTAATTTTTTAAGAGTATAAAGCTATTAGTATTCCTGTCTAAACTGTCCTTTCGAGATCTAGGAACTGAAAACCTAACAAATGAAATTAGGGTGCCATTGTGCTGAGGGTTAACTGCATATGGGCAGACAAAAGAAACTTTCTGAGATGGTTGCACTATTCTAGAAATTGACATAGATCATAACTATAATGATTGAATTTTGTAGTATGTAAATAATACCTTAATAAAGTTATTAAACAAAAAATTAATATACAAAATTAAGCCTAAAAATAAACATTTTTGTATATATATCATACCTAGGACAAAAGGCAAACATCATTATGTACTGTATCATTTATCTTCATGCTTCTTCCTTTCCTAAAGATAATTCATTCTTTAAATATTAGTTTATTAAATCTGCACATAACTTTTGAGTGCCAACTATGTATCAAGCACTATTCTAGTCACTAGGAATATGTCAAAAAACAGAACAAATCCTCAGAGAATTTGGAGTTGGACGATACACACAATAAACCAGTAGACAGCATATTAGAAAATAAGAACTATGGAGAAAAGAAAACAAGTAGGGTAAAGAGAGTCAGGAATATGAGGGTGATGGAAGTTGGAGCATTAAACAAGGTGATCAAGGCAGGTTGAATTCAGAAGTGAGATTAGAACAAAGACCAGGAGATGGGAGATGGCCAAGATGGAAGGAATGACACATGTGTTACAGCATGTGAGAACACACTGGAGAATGGAATGCAGATTGCGTAGGCCTTGGAGGGCACTAGCTGAGTGAAACAGGGAGGTACTGCAGAACAGTGACACAATCCAACTTATGTTTTCAAAGGATCACTTTGGTTGCTGGTTGAGAATAATCTATCTGGGTCAAAGATGAAAGGAGGCAAGCTACTGAGCAGGGTAATGCAGGAACAATCAACCATGGCTCAGAATAGGGTAGCAGCAGTGGAGGCAGGAGCAGTGATGAGAAGGGTATGAGTACTGGGTATATTTTAAAGGTAGTGCTAATAAGGTATGTTGATAGAATGCATGTGTCACATCAGAGAAAGTCTGAAAAACTCCAAGTTTTTTGGCCTGAGCAGCAAGAAGGATTGACTTTCCATTGACTGTATGGAGGAGACTGCAGACACAACCAGTGTGGGGGTTGGAAGATCAAGGGCTCAGTTTTTACGCATAAAATCAGACTTTTCAGTGAAGATGTTCTCAAAGTGGCATATGACTATGGAGTCCAGAGTTGAGAAGAAAAACTCTAGCAAGAGATGCTGTACACAAAGTCATGAAACTTAGGAACTCGAACATTAAGATCACCCAGCATTAACCCATAGAATGCACATTCCCCTCCCCAGAAAAAGCTGTTTTCACAAAGTCATAGTAAAATACAAAATTAAGCCTAAAAATGAACATTTTTGTATATATATCATACCTAGGACAAAAGGCAAACATCATTATGTACTGTATCATTTATCTTCATGCTTCTTCCTTTCCTAAAGATAATTCATTCTTTAAATATTAGTTTATTAAATCTGCACATAACTTTTGAGTGCCAACTATGTATCAAGCACTATTCTAGTCACTAGGAATATGTCAAAAAACAGAACAAATCCTCAGAGAATTTGGAGTTGGACGATACACACAATAAACCAGTAGACAGCATATTAGAAAATAAGAACTATGGAGAAAAGAAAACAAGTAGGGTAAAGAGAGTCAGGAATATGAGGGTGATGGAAGTTGGAGCATTAAACAAGGTGATCAAGGCAGGTTGAATTCAGAAGTGAGATTAGAACAAAGACCAGGAGATGGGAGATGGCCAAGATGGAAGGAATGACACATGTGTTACAGCATGTGAGAACACACTGGAGAATGGAATGCAGATTGCGTAGGCCTTGGAGGGCACTAGCTGAGTGAAACAGGGAGGTACTGCAGAACAGTGACACAATCCAACTTATGTTTTCAAAGGATCACTTTGGTTGCTGGTTGAGAATAATCTATCTGGGTCAAAGATGAAAGGAGGCAAGCTACTGAGCAGGGTAATGCAGGAACAATCAACCATGGCTCAGAATAGGGTAGCAGCAGTGGAGGCAGGAGCAGTGATGAGAAGGGTATGAGTACTGGGTATATTTTAAAGGTAGTGCTAATAAGGTATGTTGATAGAATGCATGTGTCACATCAGAGAAAGTCTGAAAAACTCCAAGTTTTTTGGCCTGAGCAGCAAGAAGGATTGACTTTCCATTGACTGTATGGAGGAGACTGCAGACACAACCAGTGTGGGGGTTGGAAGATCAAGGGCTCAGTTTTTACGCATAAAATCAGACTTTTCAGTGAAGATGTTCTCAAAGTGGCATATGACTATGGAGTCCAGAGTTGAGAAGAAAAACTCTAGCAAGAGATGCTGTACACAAAGTCATGAAACTTAGGAACTCGAACATTAAGATCACCCAGCATTAACCCATAGAATGCACATTCCCCTTCCCCCAGAATTAACATATCAAAAGATATCTGATCCTTTCAGGGCTCTGTTCACTAGAAGTGAACAGTAAACCTGCTTCCCTACCATTTGAGTTTCTAAAGAGACCTTACAAATGATGCAATGCAATCACTACCTCCAATGTGTGAATCAATGGCTAGAATAGAAGGAGATAGTGCACTCTACTCTGAGGCCTTTTCAGTGTGTGTGTGTGCACACATGCATGAACATGCAGATGGATGAATTACACCTATCCTAAGAAAACGAGCTCGTAAGTCTAGTAGCCAAGAGAGAAATACCCAGATCTGTTAGAGGAAAGTGGGGACACCACTTTATAAGTATGAGACATCTTCTCCTAATGCCACTTCTACCACTCTTTCATTAAGAAAACAGTTCAATTCAGTTGCTTGGCTGAGGCCAACTCTTTGAGACCAGCACACCAGGTTTCCCTTTCCTCACCATCTCTCAGAGCTTGCTCAAACTCATGTCCGTTGACTAAAAATCTACCCCAAAAAAAAAGCCCAGAGTCAGATGGCTTCACAGGCAAATTCTACCAAACATTTAAAGAAGAGCTAATGCCTATCCTTCTAAAACTCTTTCAAAAAAATTGCACAGGAAGGAACACTTCCAAACACATTCTATGAGGCCACCATCACCCTGATACCAAAACCAGGCAAAGACAACACAAAGAAAAAAATTTTAGACCAATATCATTGATGAACTTAGATGCAAAAATCCTCAACAAAATTCTAGCAAACCGAATTCAACACATCAAAAAACTCATACATCACGATCAAGTTGGGTTTATGCCAGGCATGCAAGGATTCTTCAATATCCACAAATAAATCAATGGGATACATCATATTAACAAATTGAAAGATAAAAATCACATAATTTCAATAGATGAAGAAAAAGTCTTTGACAAAATCCAGCACCCATTAATGATAAAGTCTTCAAAGGACTTCCCTGGTGGTCCAGTGGGTAGAGAGTCTGCCTTGCAGTGCAAGGGGCACTGGTTCAACCCCTGGCCTGGGAGGATCCAACATACCGCGGAGCTACTGGACCGGTGTGTCCAGTTGCGAGCCAGCACTCTGGAGTGCATGTGCCCAGAGTCCGTGCTCTGCAGAGAGAGAGGCCACTGCAATGGGAGGCCCACACAGGCCAAAGAATAAAGATGGATGAAAATAAATAAATAAAAATCCAATAAAAGAGGCCAAAATTAAAAAAGAAAAAAATTAAAACAAAAAAAAAAACTCTTCAAAAAATGGGCATAGAAGGAACCTACCTCAACATAGTGAAAGTCATATATGAGAAGCCCATGGCGAACATTATTCTCAGTGGTGAAAAGCTGAAAGCATTCCCTCTAAGATCAGGAACAAGACAGGGGTGTTCACTTTCACCACTATTATTAAACATAGTCCTGAAAGTTCCAGCTACAGCAATAAGAGAAGAAAAAGAAATAACAGGAATCCAGGTTGGAAAAGAAGAGAAACTCTCACTGTGCGCAGACAACATGGTGCATAGAAAACCCCAGACACTATTAGAAAACTACTAGAACTAATCAATGAATCCAGCAGAGTGGCAGGATAAAAAAATCAACACACAGAAATCACTGGCATTTCTATATACAAACAACAAAAAATCAGAAAGAGAAATTAGGATGCAATCCCATTCACAAATGCAACCAAAAGAATAAAATATCTGGGAATAAACCTACCTAGAGAGACAAAAGAACTGTACACAGAAAATTATAAGACACTAATGAAAGAAATTAAAGATGACATAAACAGATGGAGAGATATTTCATGTTCCTGGGTCAGAACAATCAATATTGTGAAGACTATACTACCAAATGTAATCTACAGATTCAATGCGATCCCTGTAAAATTACCAATGACATTCTTCACAGAACTAGATCAAAAAATATCACAGTTCATATGGAAACACAAAAGACCCCAGACAGTCAAAGCAATTCTGAGAAAGAATGGAGCCAGGGGAATCAACCTAACTTCAGATTATACTACAAAACTACAGTCATCAAGACAGTATGGTACTGTCACAAAAACAGAAATACAGACCAATGGAACAAGACAGAGAACCCAGAGATAAACCCACACACATATGGGAACCTTAATTTTGACAAAGGAGGCAAAACTATAAAATAGGACAAAGACAGCCTCTTCAACAAATGGTGCTGGGAAAACTGGACAGCTACATGCAGAAAAATGAAGTTGGAACTTTCCCTGACACCATGCACAAAGATCAACTCAAAATGGATTAAAGACCTAAATGTAAGACCAGAGACCATCAAACTCTTAGAGGAGAATTTAGGCAAAACACTCAATGACATAAATCAAAGCAAGATCTTCTACAACCTGCCCTCTAGAATAACGGAAATTAAAACAAAAATAAACATGCAGTCCCTAATGAAATTTAAAAGCTTTTGTACAGCCAAAGAAACTAAAAGCTAGCTGAACAGACAACCCACAGAATGGGAGAAAATAATGGCAAGTGAAACAACCAACAAAGAATTAATTTCTAAAATTGACAAGCAGCTCAGACAATTCAACACCAAAAAAACAAACAACTCTATCAAAAAATGGGAAACACACCTAAAGAGACATCTCTCCAAAGACATACAGATGGCCAATAACACATGAAAAAATGTTGAACGTTGCTTATTATTAGAGGAATGCAAATCAAAACTGCAATGAGATATTTCCTCACACCAGTCAGAATGGCCATCAACAAAAAATATACAGAAAAAAATTTCAGAGAGGGTGTGCAGAAAAGGAAACACTCTTGCATTGTTGGTGGGAATGTAAATTGATACAGCCACTTCTCAAAAAACTAAGAATATATGGTACGTATGACCCAGTAATCCCACTATTAGGCTTATACCCTGATGAAATCAAAACTGAAAGAGCCAACTGTACCCCAGTGTTCACTGCAGCACTCTATACAATAGCTAGAAGATGAAAGCAACCTAGATGCGCATCGACGAATGAATGGATAAAGAAGCTATGATACATACATACAATGGAACATTTTTCAGCTGTGAAAAGAAATGCAGAAGAATCAGTCCTAATGAGGTGGACAAATCTAGAACCTATTATACAAAGTGAAGTAAGACAAAAAGAAAAGGACAAATATATATACTAACACATATATATGAACTCTAGTAAGATGGTACTAATAAATACATACACAGAATAGCAATGGAGAGGGGCTTCCCTGGTGGTCCAGTGGGTAAGGACACTGCCTTGCAGTGCAAGGGGCGCCGGTTCAATCCCTGGCCTCGGAAATCTCACGTGCCGCGGAGCAGCTGGACCCATGTGTCCAATTACCAAGCCGGAGCTCTGGAGCGCATGCGCCCAGAGCCGGCGCTCTGCAACGACAGAGGCCACTGCAATGGGAGGCCCACATGGGCCAAAGAACAAAGATGGATGAAAATAGACAAATGAAAGACCAATAGAAGTAGCCCGCCTGCTCCCCTCCCTCCCACCCCCATAAGAATAAATAAATAAATAAATCTTAAAAAAAAAAAAAGAACAGCAATGGAGAAACAAACATAAAGAACAGACCTATGGACACTGAGGAGAGGAAAAGAGTGAGTGAGAAATTTGGAAAGAGTAACATGGAAACCTACATTATCATATGTAAAAGAGATAATCACTGTAAATGCACTGTGGAACTAAGGGATCTTACATGGGGGCTAGGCAACAATCAGGAAGGGTGGGATGGGAGGGAGTGGGAGGGGTACACAGGTTGGAAGGATCCCAGATATGTTTATGACGGATTTGGGATTATACAGAGCTGTAAACAACAAAACTACACAAAAGCAAAAAAAAAAAATTAAAGGGTTAAAAACACTCTTGCATTGTTGGTGGGAATGTAAATTGATACAGCCACTTCTCAAAAAACTAAGAATATATGGTACGTATGACCCAGTAATCCCACTATTAGGCTTATACCCTGATGAAATCAAAACTGAAAGAGCCAACTGTACCCCAGTGTTCACTGCAGCACTCTATACAATAGCTAGAAGATGAAAGCAACCTAGATGCGCATCGACGAATGAATGGATAAAGAAGCTATGATACATACATACAATGGAACATTTTTCAGCTGTGAAAAGAAATGCAGAAGAATCAGTCCTAATGAGGTGGACAAATCTAGAACCTATTATACAAAGTGAAGTAAGACAAAAAGAAAAGGACAAATATATATACTAACACATATATATGAACTCTAGTAAGATGGTACTAATAAATACATACACAGAATAGCAATGGAGAGGGGCTTCCCTGGTGGTCCAGTGGGTAAGGACACTGCCTTGCAGTGCAAGGGGCGCCGGTTCAATCCCTGGCCTCGGAAATCTCACGTGCCGCGGAGCAGCTGGACCCATGTGTCCAATTACCAAGCCGGAGCTCTGGAGCGCATGCGCCCAGAGCCGGCGCTCTGCAACGACAGAGGCCACTGCAATGGGAGGCCCACATGGGCCAAAGAACAAAGATGGATGAAAATAGACAAATGAAAGACCAATAGAAGTAGCCCGCCTGCTCCCCTCCCTCCCCACCCCCCCATAAGAATAAATAAATAAATAAATCTTAAAAAAAAAAAAAGAACAGCAATGGAGAAACAAACATAAAGAACAGACCTATGGACACTGAGGAGAGGAAAAGAGTGAGTGAGAAATTTGGAAAGAGTAACATGGAAACCTACATTATCATATGTAAAAGAGATAATCACTGTAAATGCACTGTGGAACTAAGGGATCTTACATGGGGGCTAGGCAACAATCAGGAAGGGTGGGATGGGAGGGAGTGGGAGGGGTACACAGGTTGGAAGGATCCCAGATATGTTTATGACGGATTTGGGATTATACAGAGCTGTAAACAACAAAACTACACAAAAGCAAAATAAAATATTTAAAAAATACAAAAAAAACTTTTAAAAAGAGTCAAGAGTATTTATATTTGCCTAAGAAATTGGAATTAAACTTCCTATATTAACGAATTTACTTTAAGACAGACACCACACAATAACCAATGTTTCTATTCCTGCTTTCTGAAAGCTATTTTTAGCTCTTGCTTTTCTAATGTACTCCAGAAACTCTGCAAAGAAAAATTCTATTCAAAGGCTTAAAGGAATAAATATGGAACAACCCTGCATTCTTTTAAGTGTTGTCTGTATTGAAAGTCACTTTCAAATGCAGCAACCTGCCAAAGGTCTACATTTCCAACACTAAAGTCATTTCGACAATTTTTTTTTTTTTTAATGAGCAAATCCAAATTTATTTTAACGCCATGTCATTTTCAAGGTATTTAAAAACCTCATAAGTTAGCGGGAGCCCTAGTTCCCTGGGACAGCATGCCAGAGGTACTGAAAGGTCACTTTTCTCTCCAAATCCCTAGCAATGAATCCAAGTCCACAGCTTCAGAAAGTCAGGAGCTTTGTCTCTTCAGTCTGCTCCTCTGGTTCCAAGTCTTTCTTTCAAGGAAGGGAGGTCAAAATATTTCAAACAGGGAACAAAACCACAGTGGAACTTCCAGCTCAGGTTTCTAAGATGGAGCATGGGAAGAACCCCACTGACCCCAAAGAAATGGACACGGTTGAGATGGATTACTTCTTTACAGCCTCGTGGAGGGGGAAAAATGTCCTGCAGAACAAAATTGACTACAAAGATTTACAAATGAGGATCCACTTGATAGATGAGAATCCCTTGGGTAAACGCAGGCTCCAGCTCCTAAAAGTGGGAGGGGCCTGGCTAAACAGCCTGGATCATAAAAGGAGTATGTGAAGAAAAATAGTCTGAAGAATAGCTCCTCTCTATTTTGAGGCCTAATTAAAGAGTTGGGGAGAGTGGGAACAGAGAGAGGATCAGGCCCCAGCAGATGGGAAAATGTTTGCAGTCATTGGAGTGGTATAAAAAAATTCCGTCTGGGCTTTTACTGGTGGTGGCTAAGTTAGCCTCCTCCTGTTCTGTTGTAGGGCCATAAACCTCGACCAAGCAGAGAATAGTAGAAAAAGACTAGAAAGAGGGGCTTGAAGACCATGGATTTTGACTCCTGATTTTATTATTCAATTTCTGTTTTCTATTTAAAGTAGTCTTCGGTGGTTGGGAGGCCTGGCCTTCCAAGACCAGAGTCAGTTTGGAGCTGGTTGTTGTTGAAGGGGCTGGGATGGGGGCGGGGAGGAGGACAGGGTGACCCCGCTCTGCTCGCGGCCCTGGGTAGAGAAGACGGACTGCACTTCGCAGAGCCTGGGGTGTGGTGGGACGGGGACGAGGCAGGAGTAGCAAGCTGGGGGACGGGACCCACCTCAGTCCCCAGCTTCATTCTCTTCTAAAGGATCCCCGCTGGTGGCATTCTCTGCAGTCTTAGAGGCCTTCTTTTTTTTCTTTTTCTGGGTTTTCCGACTTGCGGAACTCTGGAGGAGGGCCTTGAGCTCTGCATCTTGGACCTCCATTTCAGACTTGTAAAGGTCAGGCTCAAAGGGACCACTAGTTATCCGCATGGGGCCATTGGGCATAAGCAGAACTGTAAATTTAAACTGGGCAACAAATTCACCCTCCTTCTCATAGAGAACATTAAATGGTTGCAGCAGTTCATGTTTGGCGCACTCCACCACGCCCATACGGGCCTTTTTCTCGTCTTCAAAGGCTCTTAAAGTAAAGGGCATGGCATCAAAACACCTTTCGACCTCACTGAAGAAGGCACGGGAAGTTTTCATTTTCAGGCCGTACTGCTTGGAAGGGTCTCTTTTGTAAATGGTGGTTCTTTGTCCTGCATCCTTGGCCTTGCCCTCTCCTGAGCTAACGAGAACATCCACAGCATATACCTCATGGACCTCAAATTCAGCTTTTTCATGGTCCTTCTTCTGCTGGTCTGTGGGATTCTGGATAATTGTTTTCTCTCCATCAATGACATGCTGCTTCAATTGGTGTGACAGCATTCCTTCTATTGGTGTGCAGTTAAATGAGTGGGCAACTTTGTTCCAGGCTTCTGTCACTTGTGTGTTTTGATTTCCAGGCTTGACCAGGCGTAGGGCAGCTTCAGCACAGAGGTGAGCTGCCTTAATGACGTCTGCTTTCCGCCCTGTTACCTGAGATCCCTGAGCTACACCAACCACAAAAGTGTGTGCCACATTAGCGATGAAACCATCCACATGGACTCCAAGGTCAATTTTTACCAAGTCCCCTTCCTTGAGAATATAGTCCTGGTCGCTCTTCAAAGGGGAGAAGTGACATACACAGTTATTTACTGAAATGCTGGTGGGAAAGGCAATACCTTTCTTCATTTTTTTCTTTTTTGAAAATCTTCCCTGTTTCTTCCATTATCATGGCATCACCCTTCTCACACAGACTCAGTATTGATACACCTGGACAGGATGCATCCACCAAAGACCGAAGGACCCGGTTAGCGATGTCGCCCCCCATCTTATACTTGGTCACGACCAGGTCCTCGGCGATAGTTTGTTCCTGTTGCTCGTCCTCGCCCGACATCTTCCCACCACCACCGCAGCCTCGTTTCTCCTGAGCCGCCGCCTCTGCTGCCCTTCTCAGCCACAGGCTGTGGCCAGAACCCCTTCGATCCGCGAGGAGACCGCAAGCAAAAGCGCGAGCAAGCTAGGGAGCGGGAGGGCGGGCGACAGCTCGACAATTTTTTAATTCTTATTATTTTGTGTCCAATGGTCTCTCATTCAGAAACAGAACTAAGTAACAGAAAATGACACATCATGTCTAAAATTACAGACACTGAAGTGCAACATCCACTAGAAAGCCATCTAATGGGAGGAAAAGGTTTACCTTTCAAGTCACACTTTAAGTGCAAGCAGAGTAAGAAATGGCAATCCACTCCAGTATTCTTTTTTTCTTTTTTAAAGATTTATTTATTTATTTTGGGGGGTGGGGTGGAGTGGGAGGGGAGAAGGCGGGCTACTTCTATTGGTCATTCATTTGTCTATTTTCATCTTTGTTCTTTGGCCCGTGTGGGCCTCCCTTCGCAGTGGCCTCTGTTGTCACAGAGCACTGGCTCTGGGCGCATGCGCTCCAGAACTCTGGCTAGGTAATTGGACACATGGGTCCAGCCGCTCCGCGGCACGTGGGATCTTCCCAGGCCAGGGATTGAACCGGCGCCCCTTGCACTGCAAGGCGGTGTCCTTACCCATTGGACCACCAGGGAAGCCCACACTCCAGTATTCTTGCCTGGAAAATTTCTTTGGACAGAGGAGCTTGGCAGGCTATAGTCAAGTCAATGAGGTCACAAAGAGTCAAACACAAAGGAGCACACACATATAAAATGCAGTTACACCTTCCCACTGCTTTTTCTGAGAAGTGACGCACTAGCCTTTTTCCAGAAAAGATCCTATGAAAACCTCCTTTAAAATATCTGGAGGAGATACTTTTTCAAATTTCTTTCATTTTTAAGTCTTTCCCCCAACTCTACACCCACAATCAGTGTTAAAATTACCCAGCAGCCTATTGTTACAACACATACTCTACAATAGTTGACATTTCAAGAGTTTGGATCCCAGAACACTGCTAACAGACAATCCTAAAGCCTTCCTTCCATGGCTGACTCTTCTACAAACTCCCAGCTGTAGGCAAAGTTGGCTTCTCAGATCCCCTAACTTTCTAACTCTGTTTAAGAATACACTGCTGCCAATAACTGATTCTCAGAGAGGAGGCAAATAAAGACTATTCTTATATAGGTTGTCTCCTTCAAACGGTTAGGATTCCACAACCAGGCAAATGTCTGAGCTTACTGCAAATATTTTGAGAACATCTGACAAATAACATACAGTTTCTTTGGATGTATATTGTTTGTTTCTGGAACCACATGACCCAAGCAATTTTTCTCAACTACACGTAATCATCCTTCTTCCTCTGAAGATTCAGGCAGGCCCCTTTTACAGGTCTAGGTATACCAGAATGACAGCATCTCCAGGAATAGGGGTGAAAATCAGCTATGCATAAATTTTTAAAAAGGCAAGTGATGTAATACGCCCCACCACCCACTTACCTCCCACCACAGGACAATCATCTCAGATGGAAAACAAACACTTTAGGAAACAGTGGTTGTTTATGTTTTCAAAGGTTTTTGGTGGAAATAATGTTGTAAGTCAAGCGAATGATGCAGCTGAAAAATTTTTAAATGGACCAGACATTTTCACATTCAAGACAAATACTCAGCCCCTGGGTGGCCAATATCTTTGCTCTCCCCTTTGCCTGTTCACTTCAAAAGCTGCAAGACTCTCCTGCTTGCAGTGAGTTACCCATCACTACTCACAAATTTCTGCCAAGATCATGTCAGAAGCTGTTGATTTCAAAGTCACCATCCATTCTGCACTGCTACAAAGTCTGTCCATTATGTTATATCTCTTCTATTTTTTCTGCTGTCTTCTTAGCCAGACTTGCATTCAGAAGCTGATTACCATAAGAACACTGCTCCCCTAACAAGTCCAGGATATGAGTAGAGACACTACCATAACTCATATTTTAACATATGTTATGCCACTCTACAGTTCTCCAACAAAATACCCTCACATCATTTACCTCACCCAAATAAAAACCATATTACTTAGAGGTTGTAAAAGTGGAAGCATTTTGGCCTGTGGCAGAGTGGTGTTTTTGGTTTTTGCAATTAGCTACAGGCAAAAAAACCCTGCTCTGCAAATATTCTTCAAGTGCTTAGAATTTAAACTTTTATTTTATATATATGCCCAAGAGATTATATGTAATCTATGAACATACAGTCATATTACCAAATACTGTTAATGTCTGCCCTACAGACATTTATGAACTTGAATTAGATCTTCAGTATGGAGACCTTTAGAACTGATTATGAAACATCTTAGGAGATTTTAAAAAGTTTCCTATCCAGGCACACAACACTTTACAGACAACATCATAACAAAGCCACTGAATACATACAGTATAGTAGATATAGTGCTAAAAGTTATATTTCCAATTTCCCAGAGATAGAAAGGAAAAGTCTAAAAAAGCTGGCCATGCCCAGTTTTACTAAAATGGCTTAGCACTTGAAAGTGTTGACCCTCCCAGAGGACAGAAGGGAGGTTTACACACTGCCTTAACCTGGGTGTGCAAGAGAAATTCAGAGTCCCAGTTACCTCCTTGTGCAGGTGATTCGGAAGGGGAGAGGTAAAGGAAGCTCTCTGATCACAGAACAATAGAGCTGTAAAAAGCTCAGCTTCAGTTCAACCATGCTCCCTCTCCAGCTTTCCCTCCTACCTATGCAATAAATACAGCACAATCAGGCACTTTTTGTCACCCACGGTGATTATTACCAGAAAAGAAAGAAGATAAAAAGCAGGCCTTCTTCAAAATTGGTCTTATTTTAAATATATTATAAACAACTAACAAAGTACTGTACGACTGGAATATTTGTGAGGTGCTAAAAATGGGAGGAGGTTGATGATCCATTTCAAACATTTCCATGTCTTCTGGCACTCATATTTCTGACCTTTTGCCATTTTTCCTATTACCATCACTTGGTTGGTAAGTGGGCAACACTATAACTCGGCAATTCAGTTGACTGGGCTACATTTCCCAACGTTTGAATGAAAAGGCACTAGAAGAGAGGCAAAATCAGCTGGAAGACATGAATCGCAGTCCTGGCCTGTGCCAGATACTAACCAAGTCACCTTGGATTAGTCACTTAGCCTCTATGAGCTTTAGACTGTGCATTTACAAAATAAGGCTTTTTTATTCCACAAATATGTCTTGTAAATGTAATATCAGAGTCAAAGATAATACCTCATCTACTTGCCTCAGGGAGCTGTTTAAGCAGTAAACACTACATGAATGTAAATGCAGAGTTAAGAAAAATGTTGGGGCTAGGAGCTAAACTGAACATGGTGATATATTTTTATGAATTTTCTTGGCCTTCCTCATTTTTAATTGCAACATTAAATTAAAAATTACTGACAATACTCCAGCCACCACCACTATTAATACATCAAGTAGGTAAGCACTGCCTAGATACCACTGCTGCCCTAGGTTGGGCAGAAAGAGGGATATAAAGGAGGCCAAACACAGAAGCCTCCTCCAATTACCAGCTAACCCACCAGGAAATAGTACTAAGTCAGTACACAAGTGCAAGATTATGGGCTACCAATTATAAACAGTATAGGAATTGCAAAGAGAATCTACAACGAGCTGGAGTAAGCAGGGAAGACTTTGTGAAGGGACCGGGGCTCCAAATGGGTGGGCCTTGAAGCATTTCTAAGTTGTCTTAACTAAGGACTGAATAGGAAAATGCTGGAGACTCCTGGCCTGTCATAAGGCGGAGTTTATTCTAGGAGGTTAAGGCATGTAGCGATTTTGAACATATAAGATAGGTCAAAACGATGAAGGGCTGGGACTTCCTGGCTGAGATACCTGGTTTTGTGAAGTCTTTGACTTGACTCGATTTGTGAACAAGTATTTTAGAGTTAAGGAAAGTCAAAATTGGTCTTATTTTAAATATATTATAAACAACTAACAAAGTACTGTACGACTGGAATATTTGTGAGGTGCTAAAAATGGGAGGAGGTTGATGATCCATTTCAAACATTTCCATGTCTTCTGGCACTCATATTTCTGACCTTTTGCCATTTTTCCTATTACCATCACTTGGTTGGTAAGTGGGCAACACTATAACTCGGCAATTCAGTTGACTGGGCTACATTTCCCAACGTTTGAATGAAAAGGCACTAGAAGAGAGGCAAAATCAGCTGGAAGACATGAATCGCAGTCCTGGCCTGTGCCAGATACTAACCAAGTCACCTTGGATTAGTCACTTAGCCTCTATGAGCTTTAGACTGTGCATTTACAAAATAAGGCTTTTTTATTCCACAAATATGTCTTGTAAATGTAATATCAGAGTCAAAGATAATACCTCATCTACTTGCCTCAGGGAGCTGTTTAAGCAGTAAACACTACATGAATGTAAATGCAGAGTTAAGAAAAATGTTGGGGCTAGGAGCTAAACTGAACATGGTGATATATTTTTATGAATTTTCTTGGCCTTCCTCATTTTTAATTGCAACATTAAATTAAAAATTACTGACAATACTCCAGCCACCACCACTATTAATACATCAAGTAGGTAAGCACTGCCTAGATACCACTGCTGCCCTAGGTTGGGCAGAAAGAGGGATATAAAGGAGGCCAAACACAGAAGCCTCCTCCAATTACCAGCTAACCCACCAGGAAATAGTACTAAGTCAGTACACAAGTGCAAGATTATGGGCTACCAATTATAAACAGTATAGGAATTGCAAAGAGAATCTACAACGAGCTGGAGTAAGCAGGGAAGACTTTGTGAAGGGACCGGGGCTCCAAATGGGTGGGCCTTGAAGCATTTCTAAGTTGTCTTAACTAAGGACTGAATAGGAAAATGCTGGAGACTCCTGGCCTGTCATAAGGCGGAGTTTATTCTAGGAGGTTAAGGCATGTAGCGATTTTGAACATATAAGATAGGTCAAAACGATGAAGGGCTGGGACTTCCTGGCTGAGATACCTGGTTTTGTGAAGTCTTTGACTTGACTCTAGATGTTAGGGAGTCAAAACAGTAGGTGAACTGAAAGGTATTCTTAAGAGAGTTGAACAGGGGAAACAATCCAGATATCAAAGGATGTAACCCTGAGTATAATCAGAGTATCAGTAATCAGAATGGACACTTGAAACCAATACTGTACAGTTCCTGGAAGCTGATAAAACGTGGAAGATAATCAAAGAAAGAGAAATCAGAGACTGTTCCAAGGCTTTGGGTATCCAGGACCATTGACTAAGTGGCTATGTTATAAACGGAGAACAAAGATCATGAAATTTTAGTTTTAGACATACTGAATCTATGAGCTAAGTATAAGTTTACTTAGTATGAGCAAAGTTTATAAGTTTATAGTATGCGATAAGGATAAGTCTATTTAAGAAGCTCAAATTTTCAAACCTGAGGCACAGACCTAGAGGCCAGGCTTAAGATACAGATGGAGCCACAACTTAAGTGATTAACAGTTGACTGAAAAAAAGAACTGGCCAAGGCCTGTATCTTTGAGAAACAGCTATGGCCAATGGAACAGAAGCAGCATAAGTCAAAAAAGCAATCAGAGAGAGATTATAGAGTCCCTGTTTCTCCTCTACTGATAAGCTTAGGAATGTAACTTAACCCCTGAAAAATTAATAAGAGACCTACAATTAATAAGGTAGGCTATTGACAAGATTAAATGAGATAAAGTAGTAAAGTAAATCTCATTTAACAACCCAAAAACTAGAGCAAGAAACCAAGAAAAAGTACTATCTTGGGGAGCAAGGGTCTGCTTTTCAAGGCAAAATCAGTGGTAAGAACTGGTCAAAAAAGATACTGTAGCAAATGGCCATAGTCTGAAATATGAGCAAGAAAAGCACACAACAATGTACACAGACCAACCCTCTACAGTAACTGTATCACACATTTATTTACTGTTAGTTTCAACAATGAGGAAAAAGACTTTGTTTTGTTTTCCGACACATTCCTTTGGGAATATTTATTGGGTGCCTGGTCACCAAAGGAACCTAATAAATATAATAAAAATAAAAATCCTAATAAAAATCCTAATAAATTCCTAATTTAAAAAAATCCTAATAAAATCTTTTAAAAATCCTAATAAAAACCCTGAACTCCCTCATGCTGTTGTTTAGTCGCTAAGTCATGTCCTATCTTTTGTGATCCACGGACAGTAGTCCGCCAGGCTCTTCTGTCCATTGGATTTCCCAGACAATACCAGAGTGGGTTGCCATTCCTTCTCCAGAGGATCTTTCCAACCCAGGAATCAAACCCACATCTCCTGCCTGCATCGCCGGGCAGATTCTTTACCCCTGAGCTACCAGGGAAGCTTCATAAAACTAAATGTATTCAATTTAAGAACTATCCTCTAAAATATAGACGAGACTATGGTTCTTCTTTGTATTTGGGGAGCGGCACTAAAATGTCCTTTCTTTTACAAAAAGATGATAGTTGATCATTATAATTTTATCTTTTTTTTGACTTGACAAAACAAAAGACTTAGCAATTCTATATTCGATTTTTTTTTACATTTCAGTCAGCGAAATCCAAAAATATGAGACCCTCTCCTCTAATTCAACTAATTTTCTGGCTGCCTAAATTCCTCAGAATACAGTCAACAGGATGTTAGTCTGCCTATATGGAAATCTCTAATGTTCAAGAGCTTCCAATGATGTGGAATCAACTGAAAAAAAAAAATACAGCTATATATCTGAGGCATGTTTACTTAGCTTCATGAAGGAAAAGCAAAAAACCAAAGCCTATAGAGAGAAAAGCCAACTTGTGAAAGAGAGCAAGTAGAAAAAAGGAACGCCAAGAAAACTTTTCAGTAAGTTCAAAGGAATGCACTCTGTGCTATACACATAATCTTACTTCAACTTAGTAATTATGAAAATCCTTTACAAAAATAGCTATAAAAGCTAGAATCTATAAAATACTCCTGAGGTCAGGGGGTGATCAGTTTACATTCTCTTTCACATTTCTCAATACTCCTAAGATGATTCCTTTGCTAACCTATATATAATTTTAGTTGAACACTTTTCAGGTTCAAGAGGCAAATGTCCCATGGTCATACTATCACCTAGAATCAAAAATACAACACAATCTAAAAGACACATATACTCAAGGATGGAAAGAACAATAAGCAGAGATATAAAGTCCACGACAATAAACATGAGAATCAAAAAGAATGAGAAGAGCCTGAAAGTAAGGAGTAGAAAGAAATGAAAGAAAACAAAACAAACCTAATCTCAACAAGCCCATCTAAAGGTACTAGAAAGCTGGGCAGAATTGCCTCCATCCCTCTAAGACCTAACAGGGTGGAAGAGAGCAAGGTGGGATCCAAAAATGATGCAAAACTGGCTGCCAAAAAATCACAAGCAAAAATATCACACTCTGTCCCAGGGAGAGACAGGCATTTCAAATATTTGGAGAAATAAATATTTGAATGAATACAAAAGACATCCATACAAAAAGGATATGAGTCACTGCTTCCAACCACATCATCTAAGGCATTTAAGTCCCCATCAAACAATTCTGCTTAAGCTTAATTTTGCATGAGCTTAAGCTCAGGCTAAAAATCTAAACTTATGAAAAGTTGGGCCCTCCCAATAACTTCCACTGGCCTCCTAGCCCAGTTCTAGCACAGTGAAGCCCAACAAAGTTCCTTCCCCAAGAACTGCCTTTTCTCAAATCCAGCACCCACGAATTAGTGTGGAAGCCAAAAACAAAGTCATTGGGAGTGGAGGTAAACAAGTCAATGGATGGGAATAAAAACTATTTCTGACGTACAGAAAGGTGAAAAACAGTACTGTTTTTGAATTGAGTATTTCTAGATAGACCAAATGGAAATAAAGTCTATTTCTACTTGTCATTAAATGGACAGAAATAAAAGTCTCACCAACTTCTGCCACCCATGATTATTTTTTGGTTTGCTTAACTTTCTTCACACCTGGTTTTCCATTCCATCTCAGTCTCTCATTGTACCAGCGCTATTGATGAAATCTCGATAGCAAAGAATTATGCTGGACACCAAAATTCTGATTAGTTGATCTGTCTTAGATTCAGTTTGTCAATATTTATTTCACATGCACATATTTATTTCATTTTTAATTGTATTTAAATGATTTGTAACGTTTCTTTCCCTCCCTTCAGAGTCTGCTTTTCCACACCCTTTTCTCATCTGCATTCTAAGGTCCCCTCTTTCTTTCCTTTAGTTCCCTCTGCTTCAGAAGCAAACAGGGTCTGCTGGGAAATGATATAAAGACAGCAGGTTTACAACAAATAACATCCTACCTAGAACATCCTCTATGCCAAGTGTTGTCTACAGACAAGTAGCAATTCCTTTCATGTCTCTTGAGTCTGGACAGAATTCATGTGTCAGAATTCATACTCACACTGCTGATGAGAGCAACCCACCATCATGATTCCCAGAGGTTCAGGAGCGTTCCTAAACCTGTCAAAGAACATGATGAACAAACAGCAAAGCCCTCAAAGCCACAGCCATCATCAAGCAACTGAGCTCTTGTTCCTTCCAGTCCAAGAAGGTCAATTCAAGAGTCTCAGGTATACCTTATATCGCCATGACCAATATATTCTACTCAAACTAAAATTATAAGGCACTTTTAGAAACTGTAGTTCCAGAATTCTATTAGTTCTCCCAAAAGGACTCAACATAAAACAAATTTTCTGTACAAAATAAATATTTATATTTTGGCTGGCATTGTGCCAAACAGCTACAAAAGACTGCTATGGTAAACTGGCAAATCTAAATGAAAAATCATAAACCTCCAAGAAAAACTTGTCATGAAGAGGTACATGGTAACTCAGAATGAGATTTGTCGGTGTGAAGTCAGATTCAAAGGGCTCCTGTCCCTTCATAAAGGATGGGAATAAAACTATTTCTGACGTACAGAAAGGTGAAAAACAGTACTGTTTTTGAATTGAGTATTTCTAGATAGACCAAATGGAAATAAAGTCTATTTCTACTTGTCATTAAATGGACAGAAATAAAAGTCTCACCAACTTCTGCCACCCATGATTATTTTTTGGTTTGCTTAACTTTCTTCACACCTGGTTTTCCATTCCATCTCAGTCTCTCATTGTACCAGCGCTATTGATGAAATCTCGATAGCAAAGAATTATGCTGGACACCAAAATTCTGATTAGTTGATCTGTCTTAGATTCAGTTTGTCAATATTTATTTCACATGCACATATTTATTTCATTTTTAATTGTATTTAAATGATTTGTAACGTTTCTTTCCCTCCCTTCAGAGTCTGCTTTTCCACACCCTTTTCTCATCTGCATTCTAAGGTCCCCTCTTTCTTTCCTTTAGTTCCCTCTGCTTCAGAAGCAAACAGGGTCTGCTGGGAAATGATATAAAGACAGCAGGTTTACAACAAATAACATCCTACCTAGAACATCCTCTATGCCAAGTGTTGTCTACAGACAAGTAGCAATTCCTTTCATGTCTCTTGAGTCTGGACAGAATTCATGTGTCAGAATTCATACTCACACTGCTGATGAGAGCAACCCACCATCATGATTCCCAGAGGTTCAGGAGCGTTCCTAAACCTGTCAAAGAACATGATGAACAAACAGCAAAGCCCTCAAAGCCACAGCCATCATCAAGCAACTGAGCTCTTGTTCCTTCCAGTCCAAGAAGGTCAATTCAAGAGTCTCAGGTATACCTTATATCGCCATGACCAATATATTCTACTCAAACTAAAATTATAAGGCACTTTTAGAAACTGTAGTTCCAGAATTCTATTAGTTCTCCCAAAAGGACTCAACATAAAACAAATTTTCTGTACAAAATAAATATTTATATTTTGGCTGGCATTGTGCCAAACAGCTACAAAAGACTGCTATGGTAAACTGGCAAATCTAAATGAAAAATCATAAACCTCCAAGAAAAACTTGTCATGAAGAGGTACATGGTAACTCAGAATGAGATTTGTCGGCGGTGTGAAGTCAGATTCAAAGGGCTCCTGTCCCTTCATAAAGGTTAAACAGAAGAAGGCAAATCAAAATTGAAATGCTCAAAATTTCCTGCGGATTTACTCCACTTTTAACAAAATGCTAACATCAACAATAACAAAAAATATCTTGTATTGAATAACGCAATATCTTCAATGTCTCCCAAATAACTGTTCAACTTATTTCTGGAAGTAATTTTGTTGCAGGTGGCCTCGACTGTACTTGGGTACCAAGGAAAAGACACCTGTGCCTGTCAGGTCGTACACTACTAATTACACCAAGGTGCCAGAGAAAATGATTTCTGGACAAGGTTTTCTGCAGTGCCAGGTAAGAGGTCACATGCCCTGTAGAGCCGCGGCTCGGCTCTTTCCCAATGATGTGCAAGCTCCTCAGACAGAATTTTGCTAGGGATTCGGAGAAGCAGGCAAGCTGAGAGGAATTCCTCTCGGCACAGGGTCTGTACTTTGCAGCTTCCTTTTCCGACGGCCTCGCTCGCCATCCAGTGTCTCCATCCAGCGGATGCTCGGTCCTCCCGGGGATCAAGCTAGCCAGCGGAGGACCCTCCCCATACTTTGCGCGACGACGCCCCGCCCGCTGGCCAAACTCGGTTCCGCCCGCCGCCCGGCCCAGCCGCAGCGGCCCCGCCCGGCCCCCGTCCGCTCACTCACGCCGGAGGCCGCGGCGGCGTCTCCATGGCGGCTCCTCTCGGGCTTCAGCTCGCGGGCGCCTGTCGCCGCCAGCACCATTCCAGCTGCGGACGCCTGCCCCGCCCGCCCGTCACGCCGCGTCCCATCCGCCCGGGCGCCCGCCCGCCGCCGCCGCCCAGCACCAGCGCCCACACCGACACCCGCGCCAGCGGCGGTCCGGCTCCGCGGCCTCACTCTACGGGTGCTCTCCGCCTGCCGGAGCTGCTGGGGGCGGGGCCGGCAGGCGGGCACTTCCGAGTGTGACGCGCCCTCGAGGCCCCGCCCCGCCTCTTCCTGCCGCCGCCGCCGCGTGGGTTCCCCGGGTGGTTTCCCCTGCCCAAGCCCTGTCGCGAGGGTGCGACAAAAAGCGCGATGTCCTAGCGTTCGGCGTTCCCTGACTGCCCAGCTCCAAGGCGCGCTTGCTTTGTCCTCTCCCCGTTTCCACCAGGGGAGGCGATCCTTCCTCTACAGATAGTGAAAGTGAGGCAAGAAGAAATGACTCGCCTGTCCAGAGTCCCAAGCAGGAACTGGAGCCTCCATGCTCAGTCTGTGATCCCATCGTTGCACTTATTGGGCGAGGTTAGCAGCGCTGGGATGGGATGCAGGGCAGAGCAAAGCCCGGTCTCCATGCCCAAGCACCTGCCTGCCATAAAATATCAAATAATCAGGCCTAGGAGACAGGATGCTAAGAGGTGGTCAAGGAAGACCTCTCGAAACATGTCATTTAGAAGAGATGGAAGAAAGCAAATCTTGTGCTCCGGGTAATGCAAAGACTCCTGGTTGTCAAAGAACTGAAAGAGTACAATGTAGCTGATGGTTCCCCCAATATGCCATTGGGCACTCGTAGGATCTGGGAACTTGTTAGAAAAGCAAATTCTCCAGGTCCATTTCAGATCTGAATTAGAAGTTCTTGGAATGAAGTCCAGAAGCCTGTGCCATGACAAGCCTTCCAGATGATGCTGGTGCCTATTAAGGTTTAAGGACCTCTGGGGTAACTGAAGCAGAGTCAAGTGGACAAGAGACAGTGGAATGAGATGGTGTCAGGGGTGTAGTGTCAGATCACATAGGCCTGGTAGCCCTTCAAAAAGATTTCAGCTTTTACTAAGAAGAGAAGCTATGAAAAGTTATGAACAAGATGATTCGACCATTAAAAGGATGGCTTTCTTGGGATTTGTTTTAAAATCCTCCACCAAAAAAGGGAGAGCAGGGTTTCCCTGATGGTCCAGTGGGTAAGGACACTGCCTTGCAGTGCCAGGGGTGCCGGTTCGAACCCTGGCCTGGGAAGATCCCACGTGCTGTAGAGCGGCTGAACCGATTTGTCCAACTACTGAGCTGGAGCTCTGGAGTGCATGCTCCCAGAGCTGGTGCTCTGCAGCGAGAGAGGCCACTGTGATGGGAGGCCCACACAGGTCAAAGAACAAAGATGGAAATAAATGAAAGACCAACAGAAGTGGCCAAAAAAAGAAAAAATGGGGAGGAGGGTAGGGAATGGAAGAAAGAGGGTGGCAAAATGTTAATTTCTGTTACTGAGTGATGAGTGCACAGGGCTAATCATTTATGTGTAATAAAAGCTGATTTTTATGTTGCTATTTGAGCCATAGATGCAGGGAAGCAAGAGAGCAGTTACCTGCTGGAATGATCAGAGTGATGGAGAGAAGTTTATAGAGTCTAATTTTCCTGAGAAGGTAACGCAAATCAGAATAACTCATAGATACAAGAGAAAGCAGAGTGAAAGATGATCTCAGGAGTTTTTGTCTGGACTTTTGAGAGAGCGGAGCTGACATTTACTGAAATTCAAGAAACATAGAAGAAACAGATTTGATGTGCGGAGGAGAATGTAAATTCTGATTTAAATATGGTAAGTCTGAGGTGTCTGTTAAATATCCATGTGTAGATAGGTGTAGACAATTAGGTATCTCAAGTGGACATAAATGTGGGGATTGTCATATATAAGTGATATTTACAGTCTGGTTTAGACTGACTAGATAACATAACTAGGGAAAAGAAAAGAACAAACGAACCAGTGAACCCAGGGCCCTCCAACACTAAAGCAATAAGATAAGGAGAATTTAACAAAGGAGAAAGAAAAGGGAGTATTAGTGAAGTAAGAGAAATGTCTTCTGATGTGTTCCAGGAATGTATCTAAGTGCATGAGCTCACCCTCAATAAGGGGTGATCAATCACATAGGCCTGGTAGCCCTTCAAAAGATTTCAGCTTTTACTAAGAAGAGAAGCTATGAAAAGTTATGAACAAGATGATTCGACCATTAAAAGGATGGCTTTCTTGGGATTTGTTTAAAATCCTCCACCAAAAAGGGAGGGCAGGGTTTCCCTGATGGTCCAGTGGGTAAGGACACTGCCTTGCAGTGCCAGGGGTGCCGGTTCGAACCCTGGCCTGGGAAGATCCCACGTGCTGTAGAGCGGCTGAACCGATTTGTCCAACTACTGAGCTGGAGCTCTGGAGTGCATGTGCCCAGAGCTGGTGCTCTGCAACAAGAGAGGCCACTGCGATGGGAGGCCCACACAGGTCAAAGAACAAAGATGGAAATAAATGAAAGACCAACAGAAGTGGCCAAAAAAAGAAAAAATGGGGAGGAGGGTAGGGAATGGAAGAAAGAGGGTGGCAAAATGTTAATTTCTGTTACTGAGTGATGAGTGCACAGGGCTAATCATTTATGTGTAATAAAAGCTGATTTTTATGTTGCTATTTGAGCCATAGATGCAGGGAAGCAAGAGAGCAGTTACCTGCTGGAATGATCAGAGTGATGGAGAGAAGTTTATAGAGTCTAATTTTCCTGAGAAGGTAACGCAAATCAGAATAACTCATAGATACAAGAGAAAGCAGAGTGAAAGATGATCTCAGGAGTTTTTGTCTGGACTTTTGAGAGAGCGGAGCTGACATTTACTGAAATTCAAGAAACATAGAAGAAACAGATTTGATGTGCGGAGGAGAATGTAAATTCTGATTTAAATATGGTAAGTCTGAGGTGTCTGTTAAATATCCATGTGTAGATAGGTGTAGACAATTAGGTATCTCAAGTGGACATAAATGTGGGGATTGTCATATATAAGTGATATTTACAGTCTGGTTTAGACTGACTAGATAACATAACTAGGGAAAAGAAAAGAACAAACGAACCAGTGAACCCAGGGCCCTCCAACACTAAAGCAATAAGATAAGGAGAATTTAACAAAGGAGAAAGAAAAGGGAGTATTAGTGAAGTAAGAGAAATGTCTTCTGATGTGTTCCAGGAAAAGGCTGTATCTAAGTAAGACTTAGCATGAGCTCACCCCTCAATAACTTGGCGGTGTTGTTGACCCACCACGAGGAGGACATACATGAGTTATTTCTCTAGCGGTAGGTATGATATTGTTCAGATACATAATAAAACTTCCTACTTTATAAAGTCATTGTAAGAATTAAAATAATCTATTTAAAGTATGTAGCAGTAAGTGTATAATGGAAGAACTTAATAAACGTTCATTGCTCTCATTATTTCTACACATTTACATAACCATCAGTTATGCTTGATTCAGTTAGGAACTGAGGTGAAGTGCTAGACAAAAGAGATACACAGTAAGTTAGATTTGATCAAACCTTTGGGCTGACTGTCTTCTACATGTAAGCAGAGCGAACAGGACTGTTTGTTCAGCCATTTTACAAGCTCGGGACAAAACAAAACAAAAAACCCAAAGTTCTTCTAATACTTGTGTGTCTTCCCACCCAAATAATGCTATAGGTACAAGTAAATATTGAAAAGTGAGGCTATGTCAATCTGACAAGTAGGCACACAACTCCAAACTGTAACCACTTTCACATCCTCCCCTGGATTATGTCCAGTAAAATTTTGCTTTCTTTCAATACAGTTCTCTGCTTCTTAAGGGATCTAGTTGAACTAGCATGCTAAATGTCTACTTAAACCTTTTCTTTTCATAACCAGCCCTAAATTCAGAAGCCTAGGAAAGTACTTTTTTTATTCTCAACCTTGCTCAGATTTAATTCTCAGCCAAAAAGCTCTGGTGTTCTAGTATGGTGGCCATGATGCATATTTGAACATGGTCCGTATCCTAATCCAATTCTCTGCCCTGACTGCACTCCCTGCAGAAAAGAGAACAATGTCCACAGCTCAGCGTCTCATGGGTGAATCTTGAAGCAATTTGAAAATGTTAATTTATACTGAACCTTTGCTGTTTTCTGAAAATGCTCAAGTGGACATAAATGTGGGGATTGTCATATATAAGTGATATTTACAGTCTGGTTTAGACTGACTAGATAACATAACTAGGGAAAAGAAAAGAACAAACGAACCAGTGAACCCAGGGCCCTCCAACACTAAAGCAATAAGATAAGGAGAATTTAACAAAGGAGAAAGAAAAGGGAGTATTAGTGAAGTAAGAGAAATGTCTTCTGATGTGTTCCAGGAAAAGGCTGTATCTAAGTAAGACTTAGCATGAGCTCACCCCTCAATAACTTGGCGGTGTTGTTGACCCACCACGAGGAGGACATACATGAGTTATTTCTCTAGCGGTAGGTATGATATTGTTCAGATACATAATAAAACTTCCTACTTTATAAAGTCATTGTAAGAATTAAAATAATCTATTTAAAGTATGTAGCAGTAAGTGTATAATGGAAGAACTTAATAAACGTTCATTGCTCTCATTATTTCTACACATTTACATAACCATCAGTTATGCTTGATTCAGTTAGGAACTGAGGTGAAGTGCTAGACAAAAGAGATACACAGTAAGTTAGATTTGATCAAACCTTTGGGCTGACTGTCTTCTACATGTAAGCAGAGTGAACAGGACTGTTTGTTCAGCCATTTTACAAGCTCGGGACAAAACAAAACAAAAACCTAAAGTTCTTCTAATACTTGTGTGTCTTCCCACCCAAATAATGCTATAGGTACAAGTAAATATTGAAAAGTGAGGCTATGTCAATCTGACAAGTAGGCACACAACTCCAAACTGTAACCACTTTCACATCCTCCCCTGGATTATGTCCAGTAAAATTTTGCTTTCTTTCAATACAGTTCTCTGCTTCTTAAGGGATCTAGTTGAACTAGCATGCTAAATGTCTACTTAAACCTTTTCTTTTCATAACCAGCCCTAAATTCAGAAGCCTAGGAAAGTACTTTTTTTATTCTCAACCTTGCTCAGATTTAATTCTCAGCCAAAAAGCTCTGGTGTTCTAGTATGGTGGCCATGATGCATATTTGAACATGGTCCGTATCCTAATCCAATTCTCTGCCCTGACTGCACTCCCTGCAGAAAAGAGAACAATGTCCACAGCTCAGCGTCTCATGGGTGAATCTTGAAGCAATTTGAAAATGTTAATTTATACTGAACCTTTGCTGTTTTCTGAAAATACAAAAGTGATAGGACCTTTGGCTTTCAGACATAACCATACCTGTTTAAGAGAAGTAGCAATCTATGAGCCCAGAGTTTCCAGTTCATCTTTGTGTGGACCAAGTAACTTCACAAAACTGGTCCTTGGCCAGATACAGCCTCAACAGTTAACCCCATCTCACCAAACACAAGAAAATAAATAAAAACCTTGACAAGATGAACACAAATCCACCTCCAGGGGTGGGTGTCGCTTTTAATATATATTCCTTTGTATGTCAGTTTTACCATTTTCAGAAGTAAAAGATTATGAGTAACTACCCACGGCCACCAAAGATTCCTATCTCCATTTTTGTTGGCATAGGAACTAATTGGACATGCTGAAATGTTTGATCTCTTCCTGCCCAAGTTATTAGCTCCAACCACCTACCAATTTTTTTTTAGATGAGCTTTTCACTCCCCTCCAGAAGGATGACATCATATCAATACAGAACTCAAGTCACTTACTATACTGTTAAAATAGAACAATTGCTGCATTAGTAACCATAACCTAAGGTGAATAGAGTTAATCGGAATGTATCATTGGTACAGGGCTTCTCTTGTAGCTCAGTGGTAAAGAATTTGCCTGCAGATGCAGGAGGATACGGGTTCAATCCCTGATCCAGGAAGATCCCACACCCTGTGGAGCAACTAAGCCCAATCTGACAAGTAAATGTCCTTCCCCCGGATTATGTCCAGTAAAATTTTGCTTTCTTTCAATACAGTTCTCTGCTTCTTAAGGGATCTAGTTGAACTAGCATGCTAAATGTCTACTTAAACCTTTTCTTTTCATAACCAGCCCTAAATTCAGAAGCCTAGGAAAGTACTTTTTTTATTCTCAACCTTGCTCAGATTTAATTCTCAGCCAAAAAGCTCTGGTGTTCTAGTATGGTGGCCATGATGCATATTTGAACATGGTCCGTATCCTAATCCAATTCTCTGCCCTGACTGCACTCCCTGCAGAAAAGAGAACAATGTCCACAGCTCAGCGTCTCATGGGTGAATCTTGAAGCAATTTGAAAATGTTAATTTATACTGAACCTTTGCTGTTTTCTGAAAATACAAAAGTGATAGGACCTTTGGCTTTCAGACATAACCATACCTGTTTAAGAGAAGTAGCAATCTATGAGCCCAGAGTTTCCAGTTCATCTTTGTGTGGACCAAGTAACTTCACAAAACTGGTCCTTGGCCAGATACAGCCTCAACAGTTAACCCCATCTCACCAAACACAAGAAAATAAATAAAAACCTTGACAAGATGAACACAAATCCACCTCCAGGGGTGGGTGTCGCTTTTAATATATATTCCTTTGTATGTCAGTTTTACCATTTTCAGAAGTAAAAGATTATGAGTAACTACCCACGGCCACCAAAGATTCCTATCTCCATTTTTGTTGGCATAGGAACTAATTGGACATGCTGAAATGTTTGATCTCTTCCTGCCCAAGTTATTAGCTCCAACCACCTACCAATTTTTTTTTAGATGAGCTTTTCACTCCCCTCCAGAAGGATGACATCATATCAATACAGAACTCAAGTCACTTACTATACTGTTAAAATAGAACAATTGCTGCATTAGTAACCATAACCTAAGGTGAATAGAGTTAATCGGAATGTATCATTGGTACAGGGCTTCTCTTGTAGCTCAGTGGTAAAGAATTTGCCTGCAGATGCAGGAGGATACGGGTTCAATCCCTGATCCAGGAAGATCCCACACCCTGTGGAGCAACTAAGCCCATGAGCCACAACTATTGAGCCTGTGCTCTAGAGCCTCAGAGCTGCAACTATGGAACCCATGTACTGAAACTACTGAAGCCCATATGCCCTACAGCCCAAGTTCCACAACAGAAGTCACTGCAACAGGAAGCCCGCTCACCTTAGCAAGAGAGTAGCCTCCACTCCCTGCAACTACGGAAGAGCCTGTGGTAGCTGTGAAAACCCAGAATAGTCAAAAATAAATAAATAGTTAAAAAAAAAAAAGAATATATCATTGGTACACTAGATGCAACCATGGAAAGGAACAAGTCTGTGACTAGCTGATGAATCAAGTCAGGTGGTTCAGTAGAAATAATGACATGACATGGCAAGCACAGACGCCACATGGCAAGAACCTGGGAAACTGAGAATTGCTCCTGTAAGGACTTAATTTCAGCAAAGTCCATAAACTGGTAATAAGAGTCTTTGTGATTCCTTCCAGTGTAAAGGTAGCAAGGATGAAAAGCATCACTCATTCAAAACTGAGATATTAGGGAATTCCCTTGTTCAGTCCCTGATCAGAGAACTAAGACCCCACAAGTCACATGGTCAGAAACAAAATGGTGGATAGTGATTAGTTGCTTAGTCCTGTCCAACTCGTTGAGACCCCATGTACTGTAGTCCACCAGGTTCCTCTGTCCATGGGAATTTTTGAGGCAAGAATATTGATATGGATTGCCATTTCCTTCTCCAGAGTGTTAGGTCAATGGGGACCCATGGGGCCTAGCCATTCCAGGAGGCAGTGGTCGTAAAAGATTTCTCGCTGATTTATCACTGGCGCCAGCTGCATTTGGAATCTTCCCACCCAGACAGAGTACAGCTGAAACAAAGAAAATGCCTCTGCGTAGGCACAAGACCTTACCCATCCCCTGACTTATGTTTTTTTACCCTGAGCAGATAAAAGCCCCTTGCCTCGCCTCTGGGCGCGACTTCAGGGCCCCACTCACGGACCCGTGAACCTCGCCCAGGAGCAGGATCCCAATAAAACTTAACTTTTTGCTTGTAATTTGGCCGATTTACCTGTCTCTTGCTGCTCCGAGATCTTACACAGGGAATCTTCCCAATGCGGGGATCAAACCTGCATCTCCTGTGTCTTGTACATTGCAGGCAGCTTCTTTACCCTCTGAGTAATTGTTGGAGACCTTTAAAAAATGGTCTTATTTTTTTTCCTAAAGAGTTAGTCTAAAATGTGTTACTTGTGTTGTTTTTCTAATTTTAAATCAGGGTTTTTGCTTTTATTCTTTCGATTTGGAAGCAGCTTAGGGTACAGAATATATTATGAAGATTTAATTGAAGGAATCTTTCATTTCTCTGTCCAGTTTATTCTACAAATGTCACTTGCTTGTTTTTGTAATATTTAAGATACAAACCTTACTTCCAGCAAAAAAAGAATATATCATTGGTACACTAGATGCAACCATGGAAAGGAACAAGTCTGTGACTAGCTGATGAATCAAGTCAGGTGGTTCAGTAGAAATAATGACATGACATGGCAAGCACAGACGCCACATGGCAAGAACCTGGGAAACTGAGAATTGCTCCTGTAAGGACTTAATTTCAGCAAAGTCCATAAACTGGTAATAAGAGTCTTTGTGATTCCTTCCAGTGTAAAGGTAGCAAGGATGAAAAGCATCACTCATTCAAAACTGAGATATTAGGGAATTCCCTTGTTCAGTCCCTGATCAGAGAACTAAGACCCCACAAGTCACATGGTCAGAAACAAAATGGTGGATAGTGATTAGTTGCTTAGTCCTGTCCAACTCGTTGAGACCCCATGTACTGTAGTCCACCAGGTTCCTCTGTCCATGGGAATTTTTGAGGCAAGAATATTGATATGGATTGCCATTTCCTTCTCCAGAGTGTTAGGTCAATGGGGACCCATGGGGCCTAGCCATTCCAGGAGGCAGTGGTCGAAAAGATTTCTCGCTGATTTATCACTGGCGCCAGCTGCATTTGGAATCTTCCCACCCAGACAGAGTACAGCTGAAACAAAGAAAATGCCTCTGCGTAGGCACAAGACCTTACCCATCCCCTGACTTATGTTTTTTTACCCTGAGCAGATAAAAGCCCCTTGCCTCGCCTCTGGGCGCGACTTCAGGGCCCCACTCACGGACCCGTGAACCTCGCCCAGGAGCAGGATCCCAATAAAACTTAACTTTTTGCTTGTAATTTGGCCGATTTACCTGTCTCTTGCTGCTCCGAGATCTTACACAGGGAATCTTCCCAATGCGGGGATCAAACCTGCATCTCCTGTGTCTTGTACATTGCAGGCAGCTTCTTTACCCTCTGAGTAATTGTTGGAGACCTTTAAAAAATGGTCTTATTTTTTTTCCTAAAGAGTTAGTCTAAAATGTGTTACTTGTGTTGTTTTTCTAATTTTAAATCAGGGTTTTTGCTTTTATTCTTTCGATTTGGAAGCAGCTTAGGGTACAGAATATATTATGAAGATTTAATTGAAGGAATCTTTCATTTCTCTGTCCAGTTTATTCTACAAATGTCACTTGCTTGTTTTTGTAATATTTAAGATACAAACCTTACTTCCAGCACAATGCACCTGTCCATTATCATGTATCAGATGTTCCTGGGAAAATGAAAGCAAACTGTTTACTGTAAAGTTCAATTGGAAATTTGCTAAAATAGTTACAGGAAATATCCCCAAATAGACTTCACACTAATGTATTTCAGGTAAGCAGTTTCTCTGTACTAAAAAAAAATACAATAAAATAAAAGGAAATTTAATCAATCTATTTTTAATTGTATATACTTAGATGCTTTCTAGTTATGTAGTCTGGTGATGTGATACCTCATACAGAATTATTCAGGGTTGGTTCTCCCTTGAGCCAGCCTACTGTTTTAACAGCGTCTCCCACTCTGACAATGCTGGCTCTCCCTTAAGCCAACCCACTATACCAGCAGTAACTCTCCCATTCAAATAAGCTTTACTTGCCTCTGATTCTGTCTTGTGTCTGGAAATTCTTTTCCTACCCATGCACAGACAACAACATTTCAGTGGCCTGCACAGGGAAGTCTGGGGTTTCTTCCCCCAATTCCTCATTTTTCTTTTCTCATAGGGACCCGCTGCAAACAGGCCACTGGCTGTGGAAACAGCTGAGGAACTCTGGCCAGGGTTACTCTCTAGGATGTTCCAAAGGCCTCACTGTGCCCCAGTAGCTGCTGCCCAAATGGTGAGGGTCTCTCCTTTTGACTCCTTTCTAACTGAGGACCGGGCCAAGTAATATTGTGTGGGCATGGGTCAGGCATTTAAAAGCCACTAAGGTGCCTGCCGCAGGAAGATTCCCATGTAAGCATAAGGGAGTCATGGAATGGATCAGGTCATAAGGGCATCCACCACCAGCAAGACAACCTCACTGCATCATGTTAGGCACATGGTGGTTAAAGCAAAACATAGTGCCCATCATTCCATGGCCAGTGTCTCCCTGATAGGATCTAGGCAGAATCCTCAATTTTCTTTCTGCTTAGTCTTGCTTCCTCTTCCTTGGCCCGGATTGCCCTCAAAGGACCTAAAAGACCCCATGTCGTCCTGAGAACTGCCTCCACATCCTTGAGGATCTTCTAATGGTTTTTTAAAAATTCAATTCCAGATGGTCTAACAACAAAGATACTAGCTGGTTGATGCTTGGACAGCATTAGAACAAGCTGTCATATCGTTCAGTGGAGCCACACCTTCCTCCCTAAATGTACCATGACAGAGAACAGGCACTGAGAGCCCAGAGCCCCACAACACCCCCTGTACAGCTGGAAGAAACCAGAGTGGTCATCACCCCTTTTCCCTTGAGACTGAGTACCCAAATGCCTGAGAAGGGAGATAGTAGATAGTTAGACATGAGCAGACTCATGTCTGCTTTGGAGGTATCCAAAGGGGCCAAAGAATTGACCCTGAAAATAAAGACAGGGAGGAATGTGGTGCCCCAAGGATGAAAGAAGACAGGTGAACAACGAGGGGCTTGGAATGCAAAAAGAGATAAACCAGACTCTGACTGTTCTTCCCTCCCCCATGATGTATTTATCATCCTACCCTACCAGTAGACTATCCAATCAGCAATGATCCTTAAGACCCCTATTGCACTCCTTGGACCCTAGCTATAAAATGGATCGAAGACCCCTGCCTAACATCGGTTCTCCCTTGAGCTGGTCCACTGTTCTAACATTGTCTCCCACTCTAACAATGTCAGTTCTCCCTTAAGCCAGCCCACTGTACTGGCAGTGACTCTCCCATTTTAATAAACTTTACTTTCCTCTTAAAAAAAAAAAAAAGAAGGAATTATCCATCACAAATATATTTCTATACAGTCATCAATACCAGAAGAAGAAAAACCAATTAAAGGTACTTGATAAATTATGCAAATCATTATGAGCTTGACATCATTCATCTCAGGTTATATACACACACACATATTCTTCTGCCCATAGTTTTCGTTTGCCCATCATTGACACTGTCTATCACTGTTCATTCAAAAAGCAAATTTTAAAAACTCAGTAGTGGCCTCATGACTGGAAAAGGTCAGTTTTCATTCTAATACCAAAGAAGGCCAGTCCCCCAAAATGTTCAAACTACTGCACTATTGCACTCCTTTCACACGCTAGCATGGTCATGCTCAAAATCCTCCAAACTAGGCTTCAACAGTACATGAACTGAAAACTTCTAGGTGTACAAGCCATATTTAGACAAGGCAGAGGAATCAGAGATCAAATTGCCAAAATCTGTTAGATCATAGAGCAAGAAAATTCCAGAAAAACATCCACTTCTGCTTCATTGACTATGCTAAAGCCTTGGACTGTGTGGATCACAACAAACTGTGGAAAATTTTGAGATGGAAATACCAGACCACCTTACCTGCCCACTGCAAAACCTATACGCAAGACAAGAAACAACAGTTAGAACTGGACATGGAACAACGGACTGGTTCCAAATTGGAAAAATAAAATTGGAAAGAGTACGTCAAGGTTGTTTATTGTCACCCTGCTTATTTAACATATGGAGGAATGGCCCAAGGATGGGCCAAAGAATTGACCCTGAAAATAAAGACAGGGAGGAATGTGGTGCCCCAAGGATGAAAGAAGACAGGTGAACAACGAGGGGCTTGGAATGCAAAAAGAGATAAACCAGACTCTGACTGTTCTTCCCTCCCCCATGATGTATTTATCATCCTACCCTACCAGTAGACTATCCAATCAGCAATGATCCTTAAGACCCCTATTGCACTCCTTGGACCCTAGCTATAAAATGGATCGAAGACCCCTGCCTAACATCGGTTCTCCCTTGAGCTGGTCCACTGTTCTAACATTGTCTCCCACTCTAACAATGTCAGTTCTCCCTTAAGCCAGCCCACTGTACTGGCAGTGACTCTCCCATTTTAATAAACTTTACTTTCCTCTTAAAAAAAAAAAAAAGAAGGAATTATCCATCACAAATATATTTCTATACAGTCATCAATACCAGAAGAAGAAAAACCAATTAAAGGTACTTGATAAATTATGCAAATCATTATGAGCTTGACATCATTCATCTCAGGTTATATACACACACATATTCTTCTGCCCATAGTTTTCGTTTGCCCATCATTGACACTGTCTATCACTGTTCATTCAAAAAGCAAATTTTAAAAACTCAGTAGTGGCCTCATGACTGGAAAAGGTCAGTTTTCATTCTAATACCAAAGAAGGCCAGTCCCCCAAAATGTTCAAACTACTGCACTATTGCACTCCTTTCACACGCTAGCATGGTCATGCTCAAAATCCTCCAAACTAGGCTTCAACAGTACATGAACTGAAAACTTCTAGGTGTACAAGCCATATTTAGACAAGGCAGAGGAATCAGAGATCAAATTGCCAAAATCTGTTAGATCATAGAGCAAGAAAATTCCAGAAAAACATCCACTTCTGCTTCATTGACTATGCTAAAGCCTTGGACTGTGTGGATCACAACAAACTGTGGAAAATTTTGAGATGGAAATACCAGACCACCTTACCTGCCCACTGCAAAACCTATACGCAAGACAAGAAACAACAGTTAGAACTGGACATGGAACAACGGACTGGTTCCAAATTGGAAAAATAAAATTGGAAAGAGTACGTCAAGGTTGTTTATTGTCACCCTGCTTATTTAACATATACGCAGAGTACATCATGTGAAATGCCCGTCTGGATGAAGCACAAGAAGAAATAAAGTTTGCTGGGAGAAATATCAATAACCTCAGATATGCAGATGACACCACCCTTACATCAGAAAGAGAAGATGAACTAAAAGAGCCTCTTGATGAAAATGAAAGAGGAGAGTGAAAAAGCAGGGCTAAAACTCAGCATTCCAAAAATGAAGATCATGACATTCGATCTCATCACGTCGTGCAAATAGATGCACAAATAATGGAAACAGTAGCAGACTTTAATTTCTTGGGCTCCAAAATGACTACAGATGGTTACTGCAGCCATGAAATTAAAAGATGTTTGCTCCTAGGAAGAAAAGCTATGACAAATCTAGGCAATGTATTCAAAATCAGAGGAATCACTTTACTGACAAAAGTCCATGTAGTCAAAGGTATGGTTTTCCCAGTAGTCATGTATGGAGTGAGAACTGGACCATAAAGAAGACTGAACACCAAAAAATTAATGCCATTGAACTGTGGGGTTGGGGAAGACTCCTGTGAGTCCCTTGGACTGAAAGGAGATCACACCAGTCAATCCTAAAGGAAATCAACCCTGAACATTCATTGGAAAGACTAATGCTGAAGCTGAAGCTCCAATACTTTGGCCACCTAATGTGAAGAGACGACTCATTGGCAAAGAGCCTGATGCTGGGAAAAATAGAAGGCAGAAGGAGAAGGGGGTGACAGAGGATGAGATGGTTGGATGGCATCACTGAGTCAATGGACATGAGTTTGAACAAGCTCTGAGAGATGGTGAGGTAAGGGAAGCCTGGCATGCTGCAGTCCATGGGGTCACAAAGAGTCGGACATGACTGAGCAACTGAACTGAAATGAGCTGAACAGAATGAATATTGTAGAGGTTAATTTACTTGTCTGGGCTGTAGAGATGGCTCTAGAATTCAAAATTCTGGTGAGTCATCTGAGGGGTATTGCAAGGGGATTTCACCCCTCCTCAACTTTCTTCCCTACAAGACCTCAGACTGAAGTAATTGCAGATTGGGCAGGGGAAAAAAAATTAAAACAAAGTTACATTCTGAACTGTGGCTTGCTAGGACTATGACTGACTGAAAGACTCCTTATTATCCAAGAGTGATGGGCCTGTTCAACACTTACTCTTCTGGAAGGAAAGGATAACATCAATTAATACAAACTTTAAAGGACAAAAATTGCATTTTCTATACAATTAAAATGTATCATATTTGTTCAATTTGCCCATTATACACAGAGATGCACACACACATACACTATTTTTAACAATTAAATGTATTTTTTAATTTAAGATCATGACATTCGATCTCATCACGTCGTGCAAATAGATGCACAAATAATGGAAACAGTAGCAGACTTTAATTTCTTGGGCTCCAAAATGACTACAGATGGTTACTGCAGCCATGAAATTAAAAGATGTTTGCTCCTAGGAAGAAAAGCTATGACAAATCTAGGCAATGTATTCAAAATCAGAGGAATCACTTTACTGACAAAAGTCCATGTAGTCAAAGGTATGGTTTTCCCAGTAGTCATGTATGGAGTGAGAACTGGACCATAAAGAAGACTGAACACCAAAAAATTAATGCCATTGAACTGTGGGGTTGGGGAAGACTCCTGTGAGTCCCTTGGACTGAAAGGAGATCACACCAGTCAATCCTAAAGGAAATCAACCCTGAACATTCATTGGAAAGACTAATGCTGAAGCTGAAGCTCCAATACTTTGGCCACCTAATGTGAAGAGACGACTCATTGGCAAAGAGCCTGATGCTGGGAAAAATAGAAGGCAGAAGGAGAAGGGGGTGACAGAGGATGAGATGGTTGGATGGCATCACTGAGTCAATGGACATGAGTTTGAACAAGCTCTGAGAGATGGTGAGGTAAGGGAAGCCTGGCATGCTGCAGTCCATGGGGTTGCAAAGAATTGGACATGACTGAGCAACTGAACTGAAATGAGCTGAACAGAATGAATATTGTAGAGGTTAATTTACTTGTCTGGGCTGTAGAGATGGCTCTAGAATTCAAAATTCTGGTGAGTCATCTGAGGGGTATTGCAAGGGGATTTCACCCCTCCTCAACTTTCTTCCCTACAAGACCTCAGACTGAAGTAATTGCAGATTGGGCAGGGAAGAAAAATTAACACAAAGTTACATTCTGAACTGTGGCTTGCTAGGACTATGACTGACTGAAAGACTCCTTATTATCCAAGAGTGATGGGCCTGTTCAACACTTACTCTTCTGGAAGGAAAGGATAACATCAATTAATACAAACTTTAAAGGACAAAAATTGCATTTTCTATACAATTAAAATGTATCATATTTGTTCAATTTGCCCATTATACACAGAGATGCACACACACATACACATGCACATTTTTCTCCTTGAACATGCCTAGAATCATTTTATACAGAATGTATTGTAACTTTCTTTTTCCTTCCAGTAGTGTTACCTTTCTCCACATTAAGTAGTGTTATCATGTAACAATTTAAATAGCCCTATATAATATGGTGGTATTATAATAATATTTAGCCAGTAAACTTTTGGTCAATTTAAATCTCCAATTTATTATTGTATGAAATACCGATTTATTACTCTGGCAGCCTATTTATTATGTGCATCTGTGAGTACTTCTTTAGGGTAAATTCCCAGAAGTGCAATTGCCATCACAGGATGTATACATTTAAAATTGTTTTAATTCTAGTTATATTATTTGCTCAGTGTGGGAAATGTCTGAATCACAAATATGAGGAAATTCATCTTCGTTTTATGTAAACTATAAAAGACCCACCAAAGTCAAATCATGTTTGATCAAAATGAACATTTTTGAATTAGAAGCCAGTATATATTGTCTGTCTCCCACAGAAGCCCTGGGCATATAATACCTTTTAGTTACTTTGTCTTTTATTGACGATGTTTAAGCATATTAATTTTATCATTTTTTAATGCTACTCTTAAAGCAACGATGGAGCTTACTCTTGAAAATATTTTTAGCATGGTCTTCTTTAGTCACTAAGTCATATCCAATTCTTCTGTGACCCCATGGACATAGCCTGTCAGGCTCCTCTGTCCACGGGATTTCCCAGCAAGAATCCTGGAATGGGTTGCCATTTCCTTCTCTTAAAATTTTGATGCACGTAAAAGGAGTCATCTGAGGGTATTGCAAGGATTTCACCCTCCTCAACTTTCTTCCCTACAAGACCTCAGACTGAAGTAATTGCAGATTGGGCAGGAAGAAAAATTAACACAAAGTTACATTCTGAACTGTGGCTTGCTAGGACTATGACTGACTGAAAGACTCCTTATTATCCAAGAGTGATGGGCCTGTTCAACACTTACTCTTCTGGAAGGAAAGGATAACATCAATTAATACAAACTTTAAAGGACAAAAATTGCATTTTCTATACAATTAAAATGTATCATATTTGTTCAATTTGCCCATTATACACAGAGATGCACACACACATACACATGCACATTTTTCTCCTTGAACATGCCTAGAATCATTTTATACAGAATGTATTGTAACTTTCTTTTTCCTTCCAGTAGTGTTACCTTTCTCCACATTAAGTAGTGTTATCATGTAACAATTTAAATAGCCCTATATAATATGGTGGTATTATAATAATATTTAGCCAGTAAACTTTTGGTCAATTTAAATCTCCAATTTATTATTGTATGAAATACCGATTTATTACTCTGGCAGCCTATTTATTATGTGCATCTGTGAGTACTTCTTTAGGGTAAATTCCCAGAAGTGCAATTGCCATCACAGGATGTATACATTTAAAATTGTTTTAATTCTAGTTATATTATTTGCTCAGTGTGGGAAATGTCTGAATCACAAATATGAGGAAATTCATCTTCGTTTTATGTAAACTATAAAAGACCCACCAAAGTCAAATCATGTTTGATCAAAATGAACATTTTTGAATTAGAAGCCAGTATATATTGTCTGTCTCCCACAGAAGCCCTGGGCATATAATACCTTTTAGTTACTTTGTCTTTTATTGACGATGTTTAAGCATATTAATTTTATCATTTTTTAATGCTACTCTTAAAGCAACGATGGAGCTTACTCTTGAAAATATTTTTAGCATGGTCTTCTTTAGTCACTAAGTCATATCCAATTCTTCTGTGACCCCATGGACATAGCCTGTCAGGCTCCTCTGTCCACGGGATTTCCCAGCAAGAATCCTGGAATGGGTTGCCATTTCCTTCTCTTAAAATTTTTGATGCACGTAAAATGTCTCTTTGATAATGTCCTTCCTTCTAAAATCTCCCAGCAAGTCTGTTCATTTCAGCCAAAAATATTCCACTAAAGCAACACTTGCATATTTTACTCCCTTTTAAAATAGAGCCTCAGTGTCTTCTAGCTTATTAGATCAATTTCACAGTCACCTTTCACTCAGGCTTTACGTGTCTCCTGGGAAAACACCTTGCCTTACCTGTCCAACCTCAGCAACTACTTTTCAACTCCACTTAGGGAAGATTGATTATTTCTGCCAGGTCAACTAGCTGTTTTTTCCTTCCGTGTATGAGGAAACTGACTTCCCAGGTGGCATTAGTGATAAAGAACCCACCTGCTAATGCAGGAGAGGAAAGAGAGGTGGATTCTATCCTTGGGTTGGGAAGATCCTCAGAGAAGAGCGTGGCAACCAATTTCATTATTCTTGCCTGAAGAATCCCATGGACAGGGGAGACTGGCGGGCTGCAGCCATGGGGTTGCAAAGAGTCAGACACAACTGAAGCGACTAAGCACATGAGGAAACTGTTCCCTTTCTTCTCCACTAATATTAATCCTGTGTGTCTCTCAAAGCCCAGAACAAATTACACCTTTTTCAGAAAGTGTTTCTGGTATAATCTTACCTCCACCATTATCTTTTCACTCATGAATCATATTTCCCTATAATTTTAGGTATGAGGGTGGGCAAGTTATTCCCAGGTTATTTTTTGAATATGTCCCCAAAGCAAACATATAGCTAGGTGCTATAAAAGTGTAGAATGAATTACTAGAGAGTTCTGAAATATTCCCTAGATGCCTTTCGAATTGGTCATACTTCCATACGAAACTGGATGACTAAGCCAGATGAGTTTTCAAAGTGCTTCATCCATCCTTTTCTAATAACATGCCTATAGCAAAAAAAAAATTTTTTTTAAGATTTATTTATTTATTCATTTTGGGCGGGGGTCGGGTTGGGGAGGAAGGGGAGCGGGTGGGCCACTTCTATTGGTCTTTCATTTTGTCTATTTTCATCCGTCTTTGTTCCTTGGCTCCTGTGGGCCTCCCATCGAGGTGGCGTCTGTCACTGCAGAACGCCGGCTCTGGGCACACGCGCGCCAGAGCTCCGGCTTGGTAATTGGACACATGGGTCCAGCCGCTCCGCGGCACGTGGGATCTTCCGAGGCCAGGGATCTAACTGGCGCCCCTTGCACTGCAAGGCAGTGGCCTTACCCACTGGACCACCAGGGGAAGCCCTATAGCAAATTTTTGATGAAATATAAATAATTTTTAGCTAGTCATTTGAAATACACTTTCACTTACTTGAAAAAATTAAGTGACATGAAGTTCAGTATAAGAGAAAAATCTCTCAACAGTGATTTAATCACCACAATTACAAAGTAGTTAGTGGTGGCCATATGACACGGATTTTGAAAACCACATTAGTGAAATTCCATTGTATAAGATATTTTTATTCACAGATTATGATATAAAATAGAAACAATGAATTTTAAAATTACTCTAGACGTTTAACATTCAAAAAAAACCTTTAGTTCATAAAAAAATACATTAATTATCTTCATTTCACTCCCTCAAAGTGTGGTACTTCACTGTTCCAAAAATACTATACATTCAAATAAACTGTAATTATGAACATATATAGGTTCTCACAGTTAGAACTTTAAAAGTAGATGTGCTAAATAAAATGCAAATTACTGCAATATTTAAACATTCTTTAAAGCAAATTATTATAAATAGGTAAGCTATTATACAGTTTTAGGAAGGTTTAATTAGGAATCAAAACACAGAAGAATAAAATTTCAGCAACTCTTGACCAACATAAAAAGAACAAATAGTCATCATAATTCAGCTCTTCGAGACCTTGCTCACACCCAGAATTTGAAAGAGAAAGCCTTCTTTTTAGATGACATAACTGGGATGAAAAATTATGGAGAGACAAAGTACAGAGTGAAAGAAAAGGTATGAAAAACGCAAAAATAGAGGACCTAGAAATACTAAAGATTTCTGGAGATGTAAATTTAATTTTAAAAATTAATTTTTATTGGGTAAGTGGTGACTTTGAATCTTGCTCCTTTATGATTAGAGTAAAAATAAGATTTCTGAAAGAGTATGTTTGTTTTGGTGAGAGAAGAAGGGAAGTTTGTCTGTGGTTATAAGATGAAATGGAATATTTATCTGGTAGGCTACTATTTAATGCATCAGCCAACCTTCTGATGTTCAGAATCTTTCTTGAAACTAGCATCAGTTAAAATCCAGGATGTATTGGCACCTGGCAGCTCAGTTCCCTCTGCCTGGGTCCTATAGCTACAGCAAATTGTCAGTGAGTCTTCCTTAGCAGGTGGTAACATACTAAATTGTAACACACATCATGATTCCACCTATGTAAAGCAAACAAATACAAACCCATGTATTTCATATGTACCACACATGTATGTGATTGTGTATAAAAATATTTAAAAAGATACATAAAACCATTAGTATGTGTTATCTCTGTTTACAAAGGGGATTTGAGGAGAGGCAGATGGATATTCTCACTTTACGGTTTGAATTTTTACTATAGGAATGTGATCATGTACTATTTGCCCAACTTTAAAACTTAAAAATTAAAAAAACAGCACTGGGATGCCAACCTATGTAGAGAGAAATGTGAAGAATATACAGGAAAGCTTACACTTTTTTTAAGGTTACATCTTATAACAAAATAATTCCCTACAGGAAGGTGCCCTACCAATTTCTTTGGGGTCAATAATTTTATGAGTGATTCTATCTTTGTACCAAGGATCCTTGTCCTGGCTTATTTATAATTTCCTGCTGGACATTTTGCTTGGATATCTTGCTATTACTGACAACTTGGCAGGCCGAAAAGCACACACATCACCATTTGCGTCATGTGAGTTTCTTTTTATCATTTCTATCTCCATAGTCTCAAAGTGAAAATCTTAGGATATTTGACTATCTTATCTTCCTTGCCCCATATTAAGTTAGTTATCATCTTTTTCCATCCTTGCCATTTGGCCTTTCCTTTTCATTTAGAGTACTGCCTCAAGTTTTATCTTCTCACATATGAAATCTTGCAATATTTGCCCAACTTATCTCTTCTGTCATTAATTTTGCATACTCATGCCAGATTTAAAGTCTTAAGAGTAGATTTTGTTTATTCTCTAAACAAACTGGGTGGACACACACACACACACACACAGACATACTCCTCCAATGCTTGACTATTATTCCATATAAAGCCTAAAATTCATTCAAGGATCCCCAAGATATGACATTAATATTAACATTAACATCTTGGCTTTTCCTTATTACCTAATCCTTGGAATCATTTGTCTAAAATATCCTTTACTGACCACTGAATATATTCTGTCTTCCTAATATATGCCTTTCTCTTTTTTAAATGCTCATGTCAGCACTCATCATTTGTGAAGACTTTGTTATCTGGTCTTTTTGTTTAATTAATCGAATTCAGACATTGGACTTACTTCTTGTATCTCAAGTTAGTTACAAACTTCTTAAAGAATCCTTGCTTAGAACTCTTTCTTATTTCTGTCACTCCCCAACTGCCGATCTATCACAGTGTATTCTTCAAAGGAGCCATTCAACAAATGTTGGCCAACTGACTGACTGAAATCAAAGAAAGTTTCTATGTGCCTTCCTTATTTCCAGGCAACATTGATTTTATGCTCACAAGAGTAAAAGGAAATGAAAACTAACACATAGATGTAGTTTTGTAATTGTTAAAAGGAACATTGCATGAACTTGAGCTAAAATGTATGCTTTTGGGGGTAAACATTTTGGTTGGTGTACACAATAAATCGTGCCAATTTGTTCATCCAACAGTATTGCTGTGGGTATACTATTTGCAGCACTTTTCTAAGCCCTGAAGGTATGACAGTGACCAAACAGACAAAATCCATGCTTTCATTGAGGTTACAATCCAACGAAGAAGATAGGCAATAAATGGAAAAAAAAAAAAGTAAAAACACATAGTTTGTCCAATCGTGGTAAGAGTTTTGGGGAAACACAAATTAGGAAAGGAGCATTGGGGGCTCAGAGGTAGCGGCAATTTTAAACAAGGTCATCGGTATTTCCCCTAAGTGGCACAGAAAAAAAGTTGATATAGCCTAAGCATAATACAATTAAGAATCTTTGAATCAGTTTGTCTTAGAAAATATGACTAGGAATATATTTTTTTCATGATTTAATTTTAGTTGGCTCTTAACAAGGATTTCAAAATGGCATCTTAGGGCTCATTTTTAGTTCAATAAAAAATAGTTTTCATAAATATGCAGTCTGGATTCAATTCTATTCCTTGGTTTGGATTATTACCAAGCTCTTAGGAAGAAAAATTAAGAAATACGGATGCCTCAAAAATTGACTAACCACTTATATCCTGCATTAAACACATTTTGTCATTTGTCTAAAATATTTTTAGAATATATTCTGTCTTCCTAATATATGCCTTTCTCTTTTTTAAATGCTCATGTCAGCACTCATCATTTGTGAAGACTTTGTTATCTGGTCTTTTTGTTTAATTAATCGAATTCAGACATTGGACTTACTTCTTGTATCTCAAGTTAGTTACAAACTTCTTAAAGAATCCTTGCTTAGAACTCTTTCTTATTTCTGTCACTCCCCAACTGCCGATCTATCACAGTGTATTCTTCAAAGGAGCCATTCAACAAATGTTGGCCAACTGACTGACTGAAATCAAAGAAAGTTTCTATGTGCCTTCCTTATTTCCAGGCAACATTGATTTTATGCTCACAAGAGTAAAAGGAAATGAAAACTAACACATAGATGTAGTTTTGTAATTGTTAAAAGGAACATTGCATGAACTTGAGCTAAAATGTATGCTTTTGGAGGTAAACATTTTGGTTGGTGTACACAATAAATCGTGCCAATTTGTTCATCCAACAGTATTGCTGTGGGTATACTATTTGCAGCACTTTTCTAAGCCCTGAAGGTATGACAGTGACCAAACAGACAAAATCCATGCTTTCATTGAGGTTACAATCCAACGAAGAAGATAGGCAATAAATGGAAAAAAAAAAAAGTAAAAACACATAGTTTGTCCAATCGTGGTAAGAGTTTTGGGGAAACACAAATTAGGAAAGGAGCATTGGGGGCTCAGAGGTAGCGGCAATTTTAAACAAGGTCATCGGTATTTCCCCTAAGTGGCACAGAAAAAAAGTTGATATAGCCTAAGCATAATACAATTAAGAATCTTTGAATCAGTTTGTCTTAGAAAATATGACTAGGAATATATTTTTTTCATGATTTAATTTTAGTTGGCTCTTAACAAGGATTTCAAAATGGCATCTTAGGGCTCATTTTTAGTTCAATAAAAAATAGTTTTCATAAATATGCAGTCTGGATTCAATTCTATTCCTTGGTTTGGATTATTACCAAGCTCTTAGGAAGAAAAATTAAGAAATACGGATGCCTCAAAAATTGACTAACCACTTATATCCTGCATTAAACACATTTCTCTGCATCCAGAAGCTGGCTAGTACCAGATTAAGAATGAGAAGGGATTTCTTGGCAAAGGATACTTACTTGCAAAAATAATTCCAAGACTTGGGTTGAACTCAAATTTTAGGATTTATGTGGAAACTCAAGACTTTTTTTTTCACATTACCATATGAACAAATTGAACAAATAATACAAACTCCTCAAGATTTGGTCTCAAAAAGTCTAGAGTTTAAAAAGACTATTTTTCATCTCTCTCAAAGTGATCCTTTATTAAAGCATTCCTTTGACAGGGTTATACAGAAATACCTGTACTGATGAAAAAGACACACACTTCACCATCAAAAAAAGTTATTGAAATAACATAGAAGGTATGTGCATAACATAACACAATGAAATGAAACATTACCTAATTAATGCATGTTATGCATAATACAGTATGTATAACATAGTACAATGAAATGAAACAGAACATAATTTAAAAACTATACACATCATTGTTAAAAATTTGTTTATGAAATAACACAGAAGGAAAACATTCTAAGAGGAATGAAATTAGAGGGTAGGGTCTTAAGATATTCTGACAAAACATGGTCCACTAGCAAAGGGAATAGTAAACCACTTCAGCATTCTTGACTTGAGAATCCCATGAACAGTATGAAAAGGCAAAAAGATATGAAACTGAAAGATGAATGCCCCAGGTTGGTAGGTGTCCAATACACTTCTGGAGAAAAGCAGAGAAATGGTTCCAGAAGGAATGAAGAGGCTGAGACAAAGTGGAAACAAAACCCAGTTGTGGATGTGTTTGGTGGTGAAAGTAAAGTGGAATGGTGTAAAGAACAATACTGCATAGAAACCTGGAATGTTAGGGCCATGAATCAAGGTAAATTGGAAATGGTCATACAGGAGATGGCAAGAATGAATATTGACGATTTAGGAATCAGTGAACTAAAATGGACAGGAACGGGTGAATTTAATTCAGATGAACATTGTATCTACTACCATGGACATGGTCTCTTAGAAGAAACAGAGTAGCCCTCATAGTCAACAAAAGACTTTGAAATGTAGTAATTGGGTGCTGTCTCAAAAAACAACAGAATGATCTTTGTTCATTTCCAAGGCAAACTATTCAACATTACAATAATCCAAGTCTATGTGCCAATCACTAATGCCAAAGAAGCTGAAATTGACCAGTTCCATGGAGATCTACAAGACCTTCCAGAACTAACACCAAAAAAATAAAGAAAATGATATCCATTTCATCATAGGGGACTGGAATGCAAAAGTAGGAAGTTAAGAAATAACTAGAGGGCTTCCCCTGGTGGTCCAGCGGGTAAGGACACTGCCTTGCAATGCAAGGGGCGCTGGTTCCATCCCTGGCCTGGGAAGATCCCACATGCCGCGGAGCGGCTGGACTGATGTGTCCAATTACTGAGCCGGAGCTCTGGCGCTCATGCACCCAGAGCCAGCGCTCTGCGATGACAGAGGCCACTGCGATGGGAGGCCCACAGGAGCCGAAGAACAAAGACGGATGAAAATAGAGAAATGAAAGACCAATAGAAGTGTCCCGCCCATCCCCTGCCCTCCCCACCCCACCCTCCAAAAAGATAAATAAATAAAATAAATATATTTTTTAAAAAAAGAAATAACTAGAATAAGAGGCAAGTGTGGCCTTGGAGTACAAAATGAAGTAAGATAAAGGTTAACAGAGTTTTGCCAAGAGAACGTGCTGGTCACAGCAAACACCCTCTTCCAACAAAGCAGGATCGATGAGTCTACACACGGACATCACCAGATGGTTAATACCAAAATCAGATTGATTATATTCTTTGCAGTCGAAGATGGAGAAACTATGTACAGTCACCAGAAATATGACAAGGAGTTTGGTCCTTAGTTACATAGTTATCCTAGGTAATCTGGGTCGACCTGATTAAATTAGTTGAAAGACCATGAGAGTAGAACTGAGGCTTTCCTAAGAACATAAAATTCCCCCAATGGATTGCAGCTTTGGCTCATGTGGACAAGTTTTAGCCTGCCCTTCCTGACAGCCTGGCCTGTGGATTTCAGACTTGCCTAGCCTCCCCTCGGCCCTCATCTCCTCAGTTTCAGAAGCCAGTTTTTTTTCCTAGTCAACAAAAGACTTTGAAATGTAGTAATTGGGTGCTGTCTCAAAAAACAACAGAATGATCTTTGTTCATTTCCAAGGCAAACTATTCAACATTACAATAATCCAAGTCTATGTGCCAATCACTAATGCCAAAGAAGCTGAAATTGACCAGTTCCATGGAGATCTACAAGACCTTCCAGAACTAACACCAAAAAAATAAAGAAAATGATATCCATTTCATCATAGGGGACTGGAATGCAAAAGTAGGAAGTTAAGAAATAACTAGAGGGCTTCCCCTGGTGGTCCAGCGGGTAAGGACACTGCCTTGCAATGCAAGGGGCGCTGGTTCCATCCCTGGCCTGGGAAGATCCCACATGCCGCGGAGCGGCTGGACTGATGTGTCCAATTACTGAGCCGGAGCTCTGGCGCTCATGCACCCAGAGCCAGCGCTCTGCGATGACAGAGGCCACTGCGATGGGAGGCCCACAGGAGCCGAAGAACAAAGACGGATGAAAATAGAGAAATGAAAGACCAATAGAAGTGTCCCGCCCATCCCCTGCCCTCCCCACCCCACCCTCCAAAAAGATAAATAAATAAAATAAATATATTTTTTAAAAAAAGAAATAACTAGAATAAGAGGCAAGTGTGGCCTTGGAGTACAAAATGAAGTAAGATAAAGGTTAACAGAGTTTTGCCAAGAGAACGTGCTGGTCACAGCAAACACCCTCTTCCAACAAAGCAGGATCGATGAGTCTACACACGGACATCACCAGATGGTTAATACCAAAATCAGATTGATTATATTCTTTGCAGTCGAAGATGGAGAAACTATGTACAGTCACCAGAAATATGACAAGGAGTTTGGTCCTTAGTTACATAGTTATCCTAGGTAATCTGGGTCGACCTGATTAAATTAGTTGAAAGACCATGAGAGTAGAACTGAGGCTTTCCTAAGAACATAAAATTCCCCCAATGGATTGCAGCTTTGGCTCATGTGGACAAGTTTTAGCCTGCCCTTCCTGACAGCCTGGCCTGTGGATTTCAGACTTGCCTAGCCTCCCCTCGGCCCTCATCTCCTCAGTTTCAGAAGCCAGTTCCTTAGATATATATCTCTTTCTTTTACTTCTCTAGTGGATCCCTGACTGATTCAAATGGTGATAGGGTACGGGGTGAGTGGATATATAACCTGACAGGAGGGAGCAGATTGCAGTATTAAATAAGATAATCAGCTTAGGTTACATTGAGAAAGCGACATTACAGCAGACTTGGCAGCGACAAGGCAGTGAGGCACCGTTCTGTTAGAATGATGGTTCCAGGCAGAAAGAACTACTAGAACAAAGTCCCTAAGGTAGAAAGGTCTAAAGAAGGCATCCTGTGTGGTTCCTACAGAGTGTAAGAACAGCAAATAGATGAGAACATGTTGGAGAAGTAAGGGATGAGGGCAGAGGTCTTAGACATTTTTTTTTTTTTTAATTTTGGCCTCTTTTATTTATTTATTTATTTTCATCCATCTTTAGTCCTTGGCCTGTGTGGGCCTCCCTTTACAATGGTCTCTCTCACTGCAGGGCAACAACTCTGGGTGCATGCACTCCAGAGTGCCGGCTCGGTAATTGGACACACTGGTCCAGTCCCTCCACAGGACATGGATCTTCTAGGGCCAGGGATCAAACCCATGTCCTTTTCACTGCAAAATGGATTCTTTACCCACTGGACCACCAGGGAAGCCCGGACTTAGACATTTTAATGATCTTAGATTTTACTTGGAGTGACTCAAGATGCATTGCATAGTTTTGAGAGGGGATGCATAATCTATCTTTAGTTTTTAAAGGATCATTTACATTTTAAAAGACAACTATGTTGAGAACAAACTATGGATGGGGAATGTGAGAGCTGAAACAGGGAAATCTGATGAAGTTCTCTAGTAACCCAGGCAGCAGGATGCTAAAACTGAGACTCAAAAGAAGACTTTACATTCAGGTGGTTCACATTTGATTGCTTGCTCCCCATACCATATCAGTTCTTAAATATTTTTAATATCCCCTGGTCTAGGGACATGGATGAAGTAGGCAGTGAAGAATGCAGACATGAAAGTTTTAATCATGTGCAAAGGCATGGGAATATAAGAAGGCTCAGCATATTCACAAGTCACCAAGATCACCATTATGGCTGGAACCATTAAAAAAGAATAATAAGCAACTACTGACATAAGCACAAACCTTGTACTAGAAACTTCTCTAAATACTTTCTATGTACCATAGAAAAATTCATTTATCTTTGTATTGGCTGCCTATTACTACATAACAAATTGCTGCAAAATAAGAACTCAATCATCACTTAATTGCTGAAAATTCTGTGGGTTGGCATTCTGAATTTAGTTGGTAAAATTCATCTCTGCACCATATAGTGTCATCTGGAAGCATTCATGTATTTGAAATCATTTGGCAAGTTAGCCAGACTGACTACTTTGAAATTGCCTCATTCACATGTCTAGTGGTTGACCAAGGGAAGGTGGCATGGGATGGGTCAGCTGAACATGTGTCTCTCATCATCCATCAGGTGGACCCAGGCTTCTTCAGGTGGTGATGTGTTTAAAAGAGCAGTAAATAAGACTGTAAAAACTCAATGTGCACACATTGATCAAGCCTCTGCTTCTGCCATTGGCCAAAGAGGCCACATGGTGAAACCAATCGGAGGGAATCTCTCAAGGGTTGGATTCTGGAAGGCGTGACTCATTGGGTTTGGCAATGAAGGATCTAGCACAGTCTTCATTCAAAAGAGCCCTGAGAGGTAGGTCTTGCTAATATTCTCATTTTTCAGATAAGGAAATGGAAGCCAATACGTGTTGCATAGCTCATACCCATGGCCCCCTTAGACATTTTAATGATCTTAGATTTTACTTGAGTGACTCAAGATGCATGAGTTTTGAGAGGGATGCAAAAGAAGACTTTACATTTTAAAAGACAACTATGTTGAGAACAAACTATGGATGGGGAATGTGAGAGCTGAAACAGGGAAATCTGATGAAGTTCTCTAGTAACCCAGGCAGCAGGATGCTAAAACTGAGACTCAAAAGAAGACTTTACATTCAGGTGGTTCACATTTGATTGCTTGCTCCCCATACCATATCAGTTCTTAAATATTTTTAATATCCCCTGGTCTAGGGACATGGATGAAGTAGGCAGTGAAGAATGCAGACATGAAAGTTTTAATCATGTGCAAAGGCATGGGAATATAAGAAGGCTCAGCATATTCACAAGTCACCAAGATCACCATTATGGCTGGAACCATTAAAAAAGAATAATAAGCAACTACTGACATAAGCACAAACCTTGTACTAGAAACTTCTCTAAATACTTTCTATGTACCATAGAAAAATTCATTTATCTTTGTATTGGCTGCCTATTACTACATAACAAATTGCTGCAAAATAAGAACTCAATCATCACTTAATTGCTGAAAATTCTGTGGGTTGGCATTCTGAATTTAGTTGGTAAAATTCATCTCTGCACCATATAGTGTCATCTGGAAGCATTCATGTATTTGAAATCATTTGGCAAGTTAGCCAGACTGACTACTTTGAAATTGCCTCATTCACATGTCTAGTGGTTGACCAAGGGAAGGTGGCATGGGATGGGTCAGCTGAACATGTGTCTCTCATCATCCATCAGGTGGACCCAGGCTTCTTCAGGTGGTGATGTGTTTAAAAGAGCAGTAAATAAGACTGTAAAAACTCAATGTGCACACATTGATCAAGCCTCTGCTTCTGCCATTGGCCAAAGAGGCCACATGGTGAAACCAATCGGAGGGAATCTCTCAAGGGTTGGATTCTGGAAGGCGTGACTCATTGGGTTTGGCAATGAAGGATCTAGCACAGTCTTCATTCAAAAGAGCCCTGAGAGGTAGGTCTTGCTAATATTCTCATTTTTCAGATAAGGAAATGGAAGCCAATACGTGTTGCATAGCTCATACCCATCAGAAGGCAAGGACCCAGTCCAGCTCAGTCCAGCTCCAGAGACCGAGGGCAGTGAGTCCAGAGGGTGATAGGCCCAGAACACTATCCAGGTCAGTGTGACTGTGATGGAGGTCTAGGCAGCAGTGACTAAAGAACTTGTAAGTGGGATTTCTGGAAAAAAGGGAGAGAATAAAGCTTTAGCCAACACATGGGGTCAGGGTTACAGGCTGGGAGAAAAACAAATTCTGAATAAACCATAGAGGCAGGTGGAGGTATAAATGGAAGCCAGCACCAGGGCAGATGGAGAGAATAGAGTGAGAACAGAGTGTTCTGTATGTCTCTCATTGTTCTACAGACAAATGAGGTACACTTAAAATGATGTCTGGCATTGTAGCGATTTATCTGGAGTCTGGTCATCAAAGCAGAAACAAAATTCTGGTTTACTCCTTTTTGTGAGGGTGAGGGTGTCTGTAAAATCTGGGACTAGTGAATGTGCTGAAATACCAGTGAGCATCTCCAAGCGGCTCTGAGTGTATTTATAGATGTCAAGCACACGAAACACGCCCACACCACACACCCACTCCCAGGGATCCAGGAGGTGGGGAGATGAATACCAAGTGGTATTGGTACATGGGTGGGCTGTGCCCCACACGGCTATGCAGGGCATCATCATTTAAGATCCTCTGGAGAATCCAAGCAGGGTTTCACAAAGCTGTAAGATGAATGATTGGAAGACTGGTAGAATTATTTTGGATGCAAGGTTTTTCTTCCTCTAAACATGGGCCCTGTCAAAATCTGTCTGAATTTCTCAAGAAATGTCTCTTGTGACCTCAGGTGACTGGATTGATAAAAGGAATGCAAAAGGTTGGATCTCTTTCTTTTTACTCCGTACAGTTTTCTACCATCACTATTAACAATAAAATATGTGGATTTTCTGATTGTTAATACCTTATTTTTAAAAAAGTACTAGGCTCTCTAGACAGAACTGTCTGACTTGGTTGGTGTGAAAGCAGAGAGGTCCATAGCCGAGAGAGGAGGTATAAGCACTCAGATCCGAGGGCTCCAAGGTTTGCAAATGAAGCCCTTAAACTCAGTGGACCACATTCTAACTAATAATAGTCTCCAGGCATGAAAAATAGGGGCCCTTCTGGCCTTTCAATTTGTCACCATTAGTGGCAATGGACACATACATCATTTACCAGAAAAGTTGTCACTTTTTCACTGCAGAGGGTAAAGGGAAATATATTACTGTGAGACCCAGGCTTAGAACAGATAGTACAAAAGACTGAGGGCATCTGCTTTCCTGTAAAGTGCTCCAACAGAAAAGATTGGCAGAGACTCAGAAATGCTTGCTAAAAACATTGGAAGCCAGCACCAGGGCAGATGGAGAGAATAGAGTGAGAACAGAGTGTTCTGTATGTCTCTCATTGTTCTACAGACAAATGAGGTACACTTAAAATGATGTCTGGCATTGTAGCGATTTATCTGGAGTCTGGTCATCAAAGCAGAAACAAAATTCTGGTTTACTCCTTTTTGTGAGGGTGAGGGTGTCTGTAAAATCTGGGACTAGTGAATGTGCTGAAATACCAGTGAGCATCTCCAAGCGGCTCTGAGTGTATTTATAGATGTCAAGCACACGAAACACGCCCACACCACACACCCACTCCCAGGGATCCAGGAGGTGGGGAGATGAATACCAAGTGGTATTGGTACATGGGTGGGCTGTGCCCCACACGGCTATGCAGGGCATCATCATTTAAGATCCTCTGGAGAATCCAAGCAGGGTTTCACAAAGCTGTAAGATGAATGATTGGAAGACTGGTAGAATTATTTTGGATGCAAGGTTTTTCTTCCTCTAAACATGGGCCCTGTCAAAATCTGTCTGAATTTCTCAAGAAATGTCTCTTGTGACCTCAGGTGACTGGATTGATAAAAGGAATGCAAAAGGTTGGATCTCTTTCTTTTTACTCCGTACAGTTTTCTACCATCACTATTAACAATAAAATATGTGGATTTTCTGATTGTTAATACCTTATTTTTAAAAAAGTACTAGGCTCTCTAGACAGAACTGTCTGACTTGGTTGGTGTGAAAGCAGAGAGGTCCATAGCCGAGAGAGGAGGTATAAGCACTCAGATCCGAGGGCTCCAAGGTTTGCAAATGAAGCCCTTAAACTCAGTGGACCACATTCTAACTAATAATAGTCTCCAGGCATGAAAAATAGGGGCCCTTCTGGCCTTTCAATTTGTCACCATTAGTGGCAATGGACACATACATCATTTACCAGAAAAGTTGTCACTTTTTCACTGCAGAGGGTAAAGGGAAATATATTACTGTGAGACCCAGGCTTAGAACAGATAGTACAAAAGACTGAGGGCATCTGCTTTCCTGTAAAGTGCTCCAACAGAAAAGATTGGCAGAGACTCAGAAATGCTTGCTACGGGAGAGAGCAAAAGCATTTGCTGGCCTTTCCTAGATCAAGTGTGCCTCAAAGGTTTGTTTTTGTTTATGTTTTTATTTTTGGCTATTCTGGGTTTTCACTGCTGCTGCAGGCTCTTCTCTAGTTGCAGGGAGTGGGGGCTACTCTCTAGCTGAGGCGAGCAGGCTTCTTCTTGTGGTGACTGTTCTTGTTGTGGAACTCGAGGTCTAGGGCACCACAGGCTTCAGTAGTTGCAACACATGGGCTCCATAGTTGCAGCTCCAGTGCTCTAGAGCACAGGTGCAATAGTTGTGGCTCACGGGTTTAGTTGCTCCACAGCATGTGGGATCTTCCCGGATCAGGGATCAAACTTGCGTCTCCTGAATTGGCAGGCAAACTTTACCACTGAGCTACCAGGGAAGCCTGCCTCAGAGGTTTCAATGCATCAGATATCTACTGAGCTACCAGATATCCTCTGGGCTGCCCAGCGAATAAGGAATTCACCAGTGAATACAGTTTCTTCCCCAAGGAAGTGATAATTTGACTACCCACTTTGCTTTCCAGGACTTTGCATGAACTAAAGCACTATTTCTCCCTATTTCTTGGAATCAGATTGGGTCATTTGTTTTATCTTGTTCTTATCTATCACTGTTCTGCCACTAGTTTCTTTAGATATTTGATGGATGGTTTTAAGTTTTTCTTTCAAGTGTCTCATATCTGATGTATCAGGAGAAGAAGAGACAGATTAACAATGTTACTTCTTAGGACTTTTCAGTGTCTCACTTGTCAGGGTTTCTAAATTCACAAAAGTTCCCTGACAAGAGAAGACTTCTCTTTTTGTGAGCTATTAATTCCTTCTTTAGGTATAAACCATCTTCTATTAAACACGATTTCATAATGAGCTCTTTTTTAGTATAATAATAGTAGGAAATGTTATAGATGCTTTTTTTCTTACCTTTAAATTCCCTGTCAGTCACTATACATGACTGCTGTGGCCCTGTGACACCAGCAGTCATGCCATGTCTGTGACTACCTGTCACTCAAAGGAGAAACAGAGAAGAGCTGAATGCATCTGGCTTCTGGTCTCCCACACATCTGGGGTTGCTTTTTTTTTTTTTTCTCCTTTTTTGATGCTCTGAGGGAAAACCTTAAGCTAGTGTCTGGGTTCACAGGAATAGGGAGACATAAAATAGAATTTATGAAGGTCATCTACTGAAAAGAAGGAAGAAGGGATGGGACCAAGACACATTTCATTATTTTCCTGGAACAAGATAACCCTCTATGTAGAACTGCCGTTCTGCTTCCACAAGTATCAGCAGTGTCCTGAAGGAGATGTAAGGTTCTCTTCTCCAGCACCGATATACCTCAGTGGAGAATCAGCTTAGGACAAGTGAAAATCAGCACACCAGGACAAGCAATACAGAGCAACACAAAACTGTTGCTCCTCTAAGCTCAGACAGAGTTCAGTAACCTGTGGAAATGCACAGGTGAAAGAGAAATGAGGAAGGGGTGGCTTTTGAATTGGGCCTTGAAGGATGGGTAGGGTTTCCACTCAGAAAGGATGAGTGGTGAGAGATAAAGACCTGCTTCTATCTTGGTGTGAGCTCATGACTCTCTCTCCTGAGATCCAGTATAGTCCACTCTAAAAATGAGGGCTGGGATTTCCCTGGTGGTCCACTGGTAGAGAATCTGCCTTACAGCTTCCCTCCACTATCATTAAGGTGCTCAGTTCTTCCAAGGACTCTAAGGCCATTCTGGTGAGGTCCTCATATAAACTGATGACTAGCACCATAAATCACTAGTTTCTTTAGAGATGGTTTTAAGTTTTTCTTTCAAGTGTCTCATATCTGATGTATCAGGAGAAGAAGAGACAGATTAACAATGTTACTTCTTAGGACTTTTCAGTGTCTCACTTGTCAGGGTTTCTAAATTCACAAAAGTTCCCTGACAAGAGAAGACTTCTCTTTTTGTGAGCTATTAATTCCTTCTTTAGGTATAAACCATCTTCTATTAAACACGATTTCATAATGAGCTCTTTTTTAGTATAATAATAGTAGGAAATGTTATAGATGCTTTTTTTCTTACCTTTAAATTCCCTGTCAGTCACTATACATGACTGCTGTGGCCCTGTGACACCAGCAGTCATGCCATGTCTGTGACTACCTGTCACTCAAAGGAGAAACAGAGAAGAGCTGAATGCATCTGGCTTCTGGTCTCCCACACATCTGGGGTTGCTTTTTTTTTTTTTTCTCCTTTTTTGATGCTCTGAGGGAAAACCTTAAGCTAGTGTCTGGGTTCACAGGAATAGGGAGACATAAAATAGAATTTATGAAGGTCATCTACTGAAAAGAAGGAAGAAGGGATGGGACCAAGACACATTTCATTATTTTCCTGGAACAAGATAACCCTCTATGTAGAACTGCCGTTCTGCTTCCACAAGTATCAGCAGTGTCCTGAAGGAGATGTAAGGTTCTCTTCTCCAGCACCGATATACCTCAGTGGAGAATCAGCTTAGGACAAGTGAAAATCAGCACACCAGGACAAGCAATACAGAGCAACACAAAACTGTTGCTCCTCTAAGCTCAGACAGAGTTCAGTAACCTGTGGAAATGCACAGGTGAAAGAGAAATGAGGAAGGGGTGGCTTTTGAATTGGGCCTTGAAGGATGGGTAGGGTTTCCACTCAGAAAGGATGAGTGGTGAGAGATAAAGACCTGCTTCTATCTTGGTGTGAGCTCATGACTCTCTCTCCCTGAGATCCAGTATAGTCCACTCTAAAAATGAGGGCTGGGATTTCCCTGGTGGTCCACTGGTAGAGAATCTGCCTTACAGCTTCCCTCCACTATCATTAAGGTGCTCAGTTCTTCCAAGGACTCTAAGGCCATTCTGGTGAGGTCCTCATATAAACTGATGACTAGCACCATGCACAGCAGCCCCTACTTACCACTCAGCCACATTATGGTCTCTGTCTCAGAGCTGGCCTACATCTACTCATCCCTCATTCTTCCAGATGTTGAGATGACAGTTATGAAGAATAAGATCAATGTCTTCATTAAAGCAGCTATTGTTAATGTTGAGCCTTTCTTTCAGGCTGGTTCGCAAAGATTTCAGCCAAAGTCAGCATCAGAAGCCTCATCTGCAATGTGGGGCCTGGTTAGTGCTGTAGCAGCAGAAGGCCTTGCCCCATTGACTACTGCTGCCTCTGCTCAGGAAAAGAAAGTAGAAGCAAAGAAAGAAGCGTCTGAAGAGTCTGATGACACAGGCTTTGGTCTTTTTGACTAAACATCTGTAGTAATACATTCAATAAAAAGCTGAGCTCTAGGGCTTCCTTGGTGGTCCAGTGGGTAAAGAGTCCGCCTTGCAGTTCAGGGGACACTGGTTCAATTCCTGGCCTGGAAAGATCCCACGTGCTACTGAGTGGCTGGACAGGTGTGTCCAATTATGAGCCAGTGCTCTGGAGCACATGTGTCCAGAGCCAGTGCTCAGCAACAAGGCAGTCAACTGCAATGGGAGGCCCACACAGGCCAAAGAGTAAAGATAGATGAATATAAATAAATAAATAATCAATAAAAAAGAGGCCAAATTAAAAAAAAAAAAAAAAAAAAAAGCTGAGCCCTAAAAAGAGAGAGAGAGAATAGAAAAAAAAAAAACGAATCTGCCTTCCAGATCAGCAATATGGTTTCATTCCTGGTCAGGGAACTAATATCCCACATGCTGTGGAAGCAACTACTTTCCCGATGCCAGGCCATTCCAGTGGGCAATTATGGAACTAGAGTGGCATCTGTAACACTACAACTAAAGAGCCTGAACACTGCAACTAAGACCTAACGTGGTCAAATAAACAAACATTTTTAAATAATGATAAATAAGTAAGTAAAATAAAAATGAGGAGTGAAGGGTGCTATGCCACATTTTGTCTTCCTCCATTTGCTCCTGTTTATCTTCTTTAAGTTAATAATGGAATCATCACAGCTTATGTAATGTATTTGTCAGCACTGAGGATGCTGCACAGAAGCTAGCCATAGTTCAGCGCCTCTTGACATTAGCTCTCACCTCCAGAGGCTTCTGGGGAACTGCTCCAGCTGCTGCTTTTCTGAGCAGCCCTGGCTCCCCTCCAGTCTGGGGCTTACTTTGTTCTCATCACTTCCAAAGAATGTTTTGATTACCTTTGTCCACACCATATCCCAACACAGAGATAAATATTTATTAGCTCAATAAACCCACAAAGTTCTCCCACACCTTGTTTAATGTTTATATGAATATTCCAGAAATAGCTAATTAGACCACAAGAAACTGCCATCTGGACTGTTTTCCACAAGGTTTGTACACAGGACACAATCGCCATTCTTGTGTGATAAAGGTAATAAAGAAGATACCAGTAATATCTCATTTAAGAAACCTAGTGTTTAAGAAGATGAAATAATTGTACAATCACAAGGTCACACACAGCCTTTGCACTTTTTCTGAAGAAAGTGTTTGCTAAGCAAGTTATTAATGACAACAAAATTCAGAGGGCACTATTAACCTTCTTCCAGAAGATGCAGCACTCTTGATATTCTATGGCAGCATTTATTTGTATGTAAATGACAACAAATTAAAGATGACTTTTATCTGTCTGTTAAAAAAGTCCCAGGACACCTTCTTTGGAAGTTCTGTGGAAATTAGCCCATTTCCAGGGTACCTTTACAATACAAACTTGGGGATCTCAAAATAACTTTATAAATCAGACTTTGATTCACTTGAATCTTCCAGGCAACATTTCTGAATAACTATGGCAAGTAACTTTACCTATCTACAAATGATATTTTTTTAGTTTTTTTTTTTGCAGTTTATAAAAGCAAGATTTATTCAACAACTTTCACTTGGCGCAACATACCTAAAGGAAAATCACAACACAATGAAAAATTTAAATCAAGGCCTGAGGATTTCATATAAAACATCAAGACCAAATCCTAACGTATTGGTATTGCATGTCAAATTTACCCCATTAACTTAAAAAACAAAGCTTAAATTTATGTGCCATAGAGGTTATTAAATTACACTAGAATTAACAAACCTGCCAAATGTTTCACCTTCAATTGTAGACACAGCTCCTATATTGAGTTTTACAGAAAGCATGTCTTTTAACATGCATACAGACGGGGTTAAATGTAATGTGGTGTAAGAACATGTAATGTAATTCAACCTCTTTAACCTAGGTACACTTATTGCTGAAGCACATCTTACAATAAAACTAGCTGGAGAAAAGCTGGAAATAACAGTAATAGTTTACTCAACCTCGTTGTTACATCCTAGATGAATGTTTGTATTCAAAATACTGAACCTTCTTAAGTCTTTAAAAACAATCCCGATTTCCACTAAAAAGTAAGCATAAATCACAAGCTTTGTATTGTAAAACAGTTAAAACCTAAGTTTTTCTTTTAATAAATATTGACCAAGAATCAGTGATCAGGGCTTCCCTGGTGGTCCAGTGGGTAAAGAGTGTGTGTTGTGGTGCAAGGGGCGTCAGTTCAATCCCTGGCCTGGGAAGACCCTACATGCCAAGAAACAGCTGGGCTGGTGTGTCCAGTTACGAGCCAGTGCTCTGGAGTGCATGTGCCCAGAGTCGGTGCTCTCTCTGCAATGAGAGACCACTGAGATGGGAGGGCCACACATGCCAAAGAATAAAGATGGATGAAAAATAAAATTAAAAAAAACAAAACAAAACAAAGCCCACAACAATGGCTTGGAGGCAAAAAAAAAAAAGAGAGAGAAAGTGTTGACTCACTTTCTAAAAAAAAGAGTCAGTGATCAGGATCAATTATATTCCCCATCCACCACTCATACTGGACATGTTAGACACCCCTTCCACTCCGTTCACTCCCATAGATGTTTGGTTTCCACTACTGCAGTAGTTGCTGTTCACTGCTCCTTGGCTGCCTATGCAATGATGCAATGTTTGAATGAAAATCACTGTAATTGGCCTGTTAAACTTGGACAGATTCACTCATGCTGCTCTGGTCACCCTAACCACCTCCATAACTACCACTCAGCCGCTGGCTGGCTGGGCTGCCATAATTGGACTGGTTTGACAAGCCCGTGCCTCCTATCATTTGGCTACCATATGCACCACCACTTGCTCTGCTATGGAATTCAAGCTGACTTCTACATATCTGCGCTGGATGTTTGATTTGTTTTTGGACATAGCTGCCACAGCATCTTCATGTGTTGCAAATTCGACATCCATTTCACCAGTCACTCTGCCATCAGGACCAATTTCAATGTGTACTCTCACAGGGCTGAGTGGTAGGAAAAAAATTATAAATGTCATTCTCAGTGGTAATTCCCGCATGTGTACACAGTGTCCTGTTGTGCTCTGGAAAGTAGAGCCACTGTCTATCTGGCATTCTGTGATCTGGCATTCCTGGAAAACAATAATTGAGATCTCTTCCAAATCTATCTGACCCAAATCCATAGCCATCATTATATCCTTTATAATCATCATAGCCTCCATAACCTCAACCATAAGCACAATGCCTCATCTTTTCAAAGCCAGCTCCTCTTCCAATGCTGTTATACCCTCTGCCATAGGGACCTGGCTGCTTCATGAACGTAAGTTTTCATGGTGGATCGTATTGAGTTCTCAGCAAGACTGCTCTTAAAGATTTCGATATTCTTTGCCCTATTCTTTCCTTGTGTTTCTTAGAGCCTTTTCAGCTATTTCCTGTGAAGCAAACTGCATGAAGGCCTCCCCTGTACTCCTTCTCTGAAAGTCCACAGACAGTGCTATCCCATTTGGCACGATTTCCAACCCTGAGAAGAAGTGAACAATCTCTTCCTTGCTCCATCCAAAGGGGAGTCCTCTAAGCCATACAAAACCATCATTGGCCGTGTTGGGACTATTTGGACCAGTATGCTTCAACACCCAATCCATTTCAACGTTGTTTGACTTGAATACTTCAACATATCTGTGTCCCATGTTTCTCTGTCTTTTTTCAGGGTCAATTTGACTTTATCTTCTGATTCAAGTTCAACAAAAGCCTCTACACTCAGTTTGCCTTCTCTGGTGTAGATGAAACGAATACCTTGCACCGCAATTTGAATTTTGCAGTCAGGAAAAAATAACACTGCACTTTGTCTGCCGAGCAAAACCAAGGCAGGCCCTGGACCTTTACCACAAATCCCCAGCGCCCTCAGTTCTCTTGGTGGGTCCTGGCATCAAAACAAACTGCACACACAAGTTGGGCGCAGCTAAGAAGAAAGAAAAAGTCTACAAATGGCTTTTTTCTTTTTTAAAATTTTTTGGCCTCTTTTATTGGTCCTTCATTTATTTATTTCCATTCATCTTAATTCCGTGGCCTTTGTGGGCCTCCCATCGCAGGGGCTTCTCTTGTTGCAGAGCACCGGCTCTGGGCGCATGCACTCCAGAGCTCCGGCTCACAATTGGACACACCGGTCCAGCCACTCCGTGGCACACGGGATCTTCCTATGCCAGGGATCGAACTGGTGCCCTCTGCACTGCAAAGAGGACTCTTTACCCACTGGACCACCAGGGGAGCCCTACTATGAGTGACTTTTATTGGAGTATATTTTAACCCAGGTAAGTCAACCTGGACAGGCATCACTGTTCAGTAACCTAGCTGTACCTCATGGCATGCAAAGAGAGGTCATGAGAAAACCAAAAGGCATGAGAATTATCCTTTCAAAAATGACTCTTGAAGTGTCTTCCTCCATGGGACATAATAGTCATAGTGTCCTTATTTGTCCTCCAAGGAATGTATTTCTCTAGCAGTTCAGAGGAATTGCTGTGCAGCAAATGATTAGTGTGTGAAAATGTATGTGTGCTTGCTCTGCTGCTTACCTCCAAATAATACATGCTTTTGAAGACTATTTGAAATTCTAGTTTCTGGCAGCAGTAGATCTGTTACCTTGAAATGCTGAAGTTACATACATTGCAGTGAGCAGTATTTTTTATTGATTGCTATACGCTTAATTGTATGATGATCTATTGTTAGATATTCTATTTATTCATAAATATAAAATTCAATAAAAATTTCTCTTAATTTTCTCTCCTTCTCTTCTAGAGCTTGGTTACTCTTTCTTGCACATAGCTGTTCCCACACCCACCTCTTCTCTCTCTCTGCCTCTTTTTGTTTCTCTTTCTCTCTCTCTCTCTCTCTCACTCTTTCCTCATTTGGTCATCTTTACTTTCCCAATCACCTTTAGACACATTCAAAACCCTCAACTTTTTGAAATTGCCAGTTGGTAAGGGTTGTGAAATGCGGTGCCATGATTTCAACTGAGCTTGGCCTGGATTGAAGCTAATCAAGTTGCAGTTCTGCCTTCCAAATTTACAGCTTGCTGTGAGCAGACAGGCGTGGGAGGGGAGGAAACTGGAACACTGGGTACTGGAGGTCCCCCATCCCTCTGTCACCTTTTTTAACAAGAAAAATTTCTTAAGATTCCAGCTAAATGACCAGCTCTTTTTAACCCTCCTTCTTTCACAATAATGTTCAGTATTGGGACTTCTGTGGTGGTTCAATGGTAAAGAAATCACCTATAAATGGGCACTATGGGTTGAATCCCTGGTCTGGGAAGATTCCACATGCTGCAGGGCAACTATGCCCTTGTGCCACACCTGCTGAGCCCACCTGCTGCAACGACTGAAACTCATGCACCCTACAGCCTGGGCTCTGCAACAAGAGAGGCCACCATGGTAAGCCCTCGAACCGTAGCTAGAGAGTAGCCCCCGCTTGCTAGAAAGTAGCCCCCGCTTGCTCCACTAGAGAGTAGCTAGATGCAGCAATGAAGACCGTGCTTAGCCAAAAAAATGAATAAGTAAATAATGTTCAGTATTTATTAATGCTCTCCAAACTTTAAAACTCTATACACCTATTTTTCCAGAGTTTTACCTTCTCTAATCTTATTACAAAAGTATTTTCCTCCAAATATAAAATTATAATTGAATTTTTTACCCACTTACATACACCTAAAGATTCTCAGCCAGTTCTGAGTGAGTGTATAAGCTCCCACATGGTCCTCTTTGAGAATCACTGTTATAGCTATATTGCTACCTGGGGCTTGGTTAGTAAATCTTCCAAAACTGAAAAAGAAATTCTAAGGAGTAAATTGTTGTAGATATTCTGAACTGCACTGAACCAAGAGTTGAGGTTATAAAATAAGAACTTAATTGGTCACTGGGGAAAATGTTCAGATTTCTTAGAGGTTCTACAGTTGCACAGTTGGTACAAGAACCTTGCAGTAAAGACTTTCATTTTGTAACTAATAAAAGTAGCAACCCACAATAATCTTTTTGTTTTCAGTCATGCAAAAAGAATTTAGAGAGCTCTTTGGTTAATATAAGTGAATTTTTTTTATTTCAGTTTTTTTTTAAACCTTTATTTTACTTTTAACTTTTACAGAGTTTTGTTGTTTACAGATATGTATGTTCTCAGATTAGTCATATGTATATCCCCCCCTTCCCTCCCCTCCCGACCATCATACAGCACCCCTGAAGGATCCCCTTTTCTCACAGAGCAATGACTAGAGCTATTTTCTTCACTTATGATAGTACAGACCTTCATGCTACTTCCTTTACGCCTCTCACCCACTGTTCCTTCCCCACAATGTCCATATGTCCACTGTCCATGTCTGTCTTTCTGTCACTTCACTGCATGTGCCATCATCACCATCCTACTAGATTCCATATATATGTGTTAATATACTGTATTTGTCCTTCTCTTTCTGACTGACTTCACTTTTTAGGATACGTTCTAGATCCAGCCACCTCATTAGGGTTGATTCTTCTGCATGTCTCTTTACAGCTGTGTAGTATTCCATTGTATATATGTACCAGAACTTTTGGATCCATTCGTTCGTCGATGTGCATCTAGGTTCCTTCCATGTTCTAGATATTGTATAGAGAGTTGCAATGAACATTGGGGTACAGGTGCTTCTTTCAGTTTTGATTTCGTCAGGGTATAAGCCTAAGAGTGGGATTGCTGGGTCATATGGTGCTTCTATTTTTACTTTTTTAAGAAATCTCCAGACTGTCTTCCATAGAGGCTGTATCAATTTACACTCCCACCAGCAATGCAGGAGTGTTCCCTTTTCTCCGCAGCCTCTCCAGCATTTATTGTCTGTCGATTTGTGGATGATGGCCATTCTGACGGGTGTGAGGTGATATCTCATTGTAGTTTTGATTTGCTTCTTTATTTCTGAACTTGCAGGGTTAGTAAATCTTCCAAAACTGAAAAAGAAATTCTAAGGAGTAAATTGTTGTAGATATTCTGAACTGCACTGAACCAAGAGTTGAGGTTATAAAATAAGAACTTAATTGGTCACTGGGGAAAATGTTCAGATTTCTTAGAGGTTCTACAGTTGCACAGTTGGTACAAGAACCTTGCAGTAAAGACTTTCATTTTGTAACTAATAAAAGTAGCAACCCACAATAATCTTTTTGTTTTCAGTCATGCAAAAAGAATTTAGAGAGCTCTTTGGTTAATATAAGTGAATTTTTTTTATTTCAGTTTTTTTTTAAACCTTTATTTTACTTTTAACTTTTACAGAGTTTTGTTGTTTACAGATATGTATGTTCTCAGATTAGTCATATGTATATCCCCCCCTTCCCTCCCCTCCCGACCATCATACAGCACCCCTGAAGGATCCCCTTTTCTCACAGAGCAATGACTAGAGCTATTTTCTTCACTTATGATAGTACAGACCTTCATGCTACTTCCTTTACGCCTCTCACCCACTGTTCCTTCCCCACAATGTCCATATGTCCACTGTCCATGTCTGTCTTTCTGTCACTTCACTGCATGTGCCATCATCACCATCCTACTAGATTCCATATATATGTGTTAATATACTGTATTTGTCCTTCTCTTTCTGACTGACTTCACTTTTTAGGATACGTTCTAGATCCAGCCACCTCATTAGGGTTGATTCTTCTGCATGTCTCTTTACAGCTGTGTAGTATTCCATTGTATATATGTACCAGAACTTTTGGATCCATTCGTTCGTCGATGTGCATCTAGGTTCCTTCCATGTTCTAGATATTGTATAGAGAGTTGCAATGAACATTGGGGTACAGGTGCTTCTTTCAGTTTTGATTTCGTCAGGGTATAAGCCTAAGAGTGGGATTGCTGGGTCATATGGTGCTTCTATTTTTACTTTTTTAAGAAATCTCCAGACTGTCTTCCATAGAGGCTGTATCAATTTACACTCCCACCAGCAATGCAGGAGTGTTCCCTTTTCTCCGCAGCCTCTCCAGCATTTATTGTCTGTCGATTTGTGGATGATGGCCATTCTGACGGGTGTGAGGTGATATCTCATTGTAGTTTTGATTTGCATTTCTCTAATTATTAGTGACATTGAGCATCATTTCATGTGTTTTTGGGCCATCTGTATGTCATTATTGGAGAGGTGTCTGTTTAGGTCCTTTTCCCATTTTTTGATTGGGTTGTTCGTTTTTGCAGTGCTGAGTTGTCTGAGTTGCTTGTAGATTTTGGAGATTAATTCTTTGTCTGTTGTTTCATTTGCTATGATTTTCTCCCACTCTGTGGGCTGTCTGTTCAGCTTTTTTGTAATTTCTTTAGCTGTACAAAAGCTTTTAAGTTTCATTAGGTCCCACACGTTCATTTGTCTTTTTAGTTCCACTATTCTAGTAGGTGGGTCAGAGAAGATCTTGCTTTGATTGATGTCCTTGAGGGTTTTGCCTATATTCTCCTCTAAAAGTTTGATGGTTTCTGGCCTTACATTTAAGTCTTTAATCCATTTTGAGTTGATCTTTGTGTATGGTGTCAGGGAAAGTTCCAACTTCATTTTCTTGCATGTAGCTGTCCAATTTTCCCAGCACCATTTGTTGAAGAGCCTGTCTTTGTCCCATTTTATATGTTCGCCTCCTTTGTCAAAAATAAGGTACCCATAGGTGCGTGGCTTTATCTCTGGGTTCTCAATCTTGTTCCATTGGTCGATATTTCTGTTTTTGTGCCAGTATCATACTGTCTTGATGACTGTTGCTTTGTAGTAGAGTCTGAAGTTGGGGAGTCTGATACCCCCAGCTCCATTCTTCTTCCTGAGGATTGCTTTGGCTATTCGAGGTCTTTTGTATTTCCATATGAACTGTGTTATTTGTTGGTCTAGTTCTGTGAAGAATGTTATTGGAAGTTTGATAGGGATCGCATTGAATCTATAGATGACATTTGGTAGTATGGTCATTTTCACAATATTGATTCTCCCGACCCAGGAACATGGAATATTTCTCCATCTGTTTAAGTCTTCTTTAATGTCTCTCCTGAGTGTCTTGTAATTTTCTGTGTACAGTTCTTTTGTTTCTTTGGGTAGGTTTATTCCTAGATATTTGATTCTTTTGGTTGCGATGGTGAAGGGGATTGCCTCTTTGATTTCGTTTTCTGATTTTTCATTGTTTGTGTATAGGAATGCCAGTGATTTCTGTATATTGATTTTGTATCCTGTGACTTTGCTGAATTCGCTGATTAACTCTAGTAGTTTTGTAATAGTGTCTTTGGGATTTTCTATGTATAATATCATGTCATCTGCAAATAGAGAGAGCTTGACTTCTTCCTTTCCAGTCTGGATTCCTTTGATTTCTTTCTCTTCTCTTATTGCTGTTGCTAGAACTTCCAGGAGTATGTTGAATAAGAGTGGTGAAAGTGGACACCCTTGTCTTGTTCCTGATCTTAGAGGGAATGCTTTCAGTTTTTCACCATTGAGGATAATGTTCACTGTGGGCTTCTCATATATGGTTTTCACTATGGTGAGATAGGTTCCTTCTATGCCCATTTTTTGAAGAGTTTTTTATCATAAATGGATGCTGTACTTTGTCAAAGGCTTTTTCTGCATCTATTGAGATGATCATGTGATTTTTGTCTTTCAATTTGTTGATATGATGTATCACATTGATTGATTTGCGGATGTTGAAGAATCCTTGCATGCCTGGGATGAACCCAACTTGATCGTGATGAATGAGCTTTTTGATGTGTTGCTGAATTCTGTTTGGTAGGATTTTGTTGAGGATTTTGGCATCTAGATTCATCAGTGAAATTGGCCTATAATTTTCTTTTTTTGTGATGTCTTTGCCTGGCTTTGGTATCAGGGTGATGGTGGCCTCGTAGAATGTGTTTGGAAGTGTTCCTTACTGGGCAATTTTTTGGAAGAGTTTTAGAAGGACAGGCATTAGCTCTTCTTTAAATGTTTGGTAGAATTCACTTGTGAGACCATCTGGCCCTGGGCTTTTATTTTTGGGTAGATTTTTGATCACAAGGTCAATTTCTGAGCTTGTGATTGGCTTGTTCATAGTTTCTATTTCTTCCTGGTTGACTCTTGGGAGATTAATCTCAAGAAACTGTCCATTTTCACAATATTGATTCTCCCGACCCAGGAACATGGAATATTTCTCCATCTGTTTAAGTCTTCTTTAATGTCTCTCCTGAGTGTCTTGTAATTTTCTGTGTACAGTTCTTTTGTTTCTTTGGGTAGGTTTATTCCTAGATATTTGATTCTTTTGGTTGCGATGGTGAAGGGGATTGCCTCTTTGATTTCGTTTTCTGATTTTTCATTGTTTGTGTATAGGAATGCCAGTGATTTCTGTATATTGATTTTGTATCCTGTGACTTTGCTGAATTCGCTGATTAACTCTAGTAGTTTTGTAATAGTGTCTTTGGGATTTTCTATGTATAATATCATGTCATCTGCAAATAGAGAGAGCTTGACTTCTTCCTTTCCAGTCTGGATTCCTTTGATTTCTTTCTCTTCTCTTATTGCTGTTGCTAGAACTTCCAGGAGTATGTTGAATAAGAGTGGTGAAAGTGGACACCCTTGTCTTGTTCCTGATCTTAGAGGGAATGCTTTCAGTTTTTCACCATTGAGGATAATGTTCACTGTGGGCTTCTCATATATGGTTTTCACTATGGTGAGATAGGTTCCTTCTATGCCCATTTTTTGAAGAGTTTTTTATCATAAATGGATGCTGTACTTTGTCAAAGGCTTTTTCTGCATCTATTGAGATGATCATGTGATTTTTGTCTTTCAATTTGTTGATATGATGTATCACATTGATTGATTTGCGGATGTTGAAGAATCCTTGCATGCCTGGGATGAACCCAACTTGATCGTGATGAATGAGCTTTTTGATGTGTTGCTGAATTCTGTTTGGTAGGATTTTGTTGAGGATTTTGGCATCTAGATTCATCAGTGAAATTGGCCTATAATTTTCTTTTTTTGTGATGTCTTTGCCTGGCTTTGGTATCAGGGTGATGGTGGCCTCGTAGAATGTGTTTGGAAGTGTTCCTTACTGGGCAATTTTTTGGAAGAGTTTTAGAAGGACAGGCATTAGCTCTTCTTTAAATGTTTGGTAGAATTCACTTGTGAGACCATCTGGCCCTGGGCTTTTATTTTTGGGTAGATTTTTGATCACAAGGTCAATTTCTGAGCTTGTGATTGGCTTGTTCATAGTTTCTATTTCTTCCTGGTTGACTCTTGGGAGATTAATCTCTAAGAAACTGTCCATTTCTTCCAGGTTGTCCAGTTTGTTGCCATAGAGTTGTTCATAATAGTCTCTTAGAATCCGTTGGATTTCTGCATTATCCGTTGTAATCTCTCCTTTTTCATTTTTGATTTTGGTGATCTGGTTCTTCTCTCTCTTTTTCTTGATGAGTCGGGCCTGTGGTGTGTCGATTTTATTGACTTTTTCGAAGAACCATCTTTTTGTTTTATTTATCTTTACTATTGTTTCCTTTGTTTCTTTTTCATTTATTTCTGCTCTGATCTTTATGATTTCCCTTCTTCTGCTGGCTTTGGGGTGTTTTTGTTCTTCTTTCTCCAGTTGTTTTAAGCGTAAGGTAAGGTCGTCTGTTTGCGATTTTCCTAGTTTCTTGAGGTGGAATTGAATTGCTATAAACTTCCCTCTTAGAACTGCTTTTGCAGTATCCCATAGGTTTTGCACTGTCGTGTGGTCATTGTCATTTTCTTCTAGGAATTTTTTTATTTCTCCTTTGATGTCCTCAATGATCAGTTGGTTTTTTAGGTATGTGTTGTTTAATCTCCTTGTGTTTGTGTTTTTAGCGGTTTTTTTCCTGTAGTTGATCTCTAGTCTCACTGCATTGTGGTCCGATAAGATGGTTGATAGAATTTCAGTTTTCTTGAATTGACTGAAGATTGATTTGTGGCCCAAGATGTGGTCTATCCTGGAGAATGTTCCGTGAGCACTTGAGAAGAAAGTGTATTCTTCTGCTTTTGGATGGAAAGTCCTAAAGATATCAATGAGGTCCATTTCTTCTAGTGTGGCATTTAAGGCTTGTGTTTCTTTATTAATTTTCTGTTTGGATGATCTGTCCATTGGTGTGAGAGGAGTGTTAAAGTCTCCTACTATGATTGTGTTGCTGTCAATGTCTTCTTTTATGTCTGAAATTGTTTGTCTTATGTATTGGGGTGCTCCTGCATTGGGTACATAGATATTTATGATTGTTATGTCTTCTTCTTGGATGGATCCCTTAATCATGATGTAGTGACCTGCCTTGTCTCTTTGAATCTTCTTTACTTTAAAATCTATTTTATCTGATATGAGGATTGCTACTCCAGCTTTCTTTTGATTTCCATTTGCATGAAATATTGTTTTCCAGCCTCTCACTTTCAGTCTATGAGTGTCTCTAGGTCTGAAGTGAGTTTCCTGGAGGCAGCATATGTATGGGTCGTGTTTTTGGATCCATTCCGCCACTCTGTGTCTTTTGGTTGGGGTATTTAGTCCATTGACATTCAAAGTAATTATTGATACAAATGATCCTATTGTCATCTTCTTAGATGTTGTGATGGGTTTGTCTCGTGAATCTTCTCCTTTTATACTTGTTTTCTATATAAGTTCCTTTAACACTTGTTGTAAGGCTGGTTTGGTGTGACTAAATTCTTTTAATTTTTGCTTGTCTGTAAAGCTTTTGATTTCTTCATCAATTTTGAATGAGATCTTTGCAGGGTAGAGGATTCTTGGTTGCAGATTATTCTCTTTCAGCCATTTAAATGTGTCCTGCCATTCCCTTCTGGCCTGCAGAGTTTCTGTTGAAAGATTAGGTGTTAAACGGATGGGCTTTCCCTTGTATGTCACTAGTTGCTTTTCCCTTGCTGCTTTGAGAATTCTATCTTTGTGTTTAATTTGTGTTAACTTCATTAATATGTGTCTTGGTGTGTTTCTTCTCGGATTGATTCTGTATGGTAGTCTTTGCACTTCTTGGACTTGATTGACTATTTCTTTTCCCATGTTGGGGAAATTTTCAACTAAAATCTCTTCAAAAATTTTCTCATAGCCTTTCTTTTTTTCTTCTTCTTCTGGAACCCCTATAATTCGAATATTGGTGCGTTTGATATTATCCCAGAGGTCTCTGAGGCTGTCCTCTGCTCTTTTCATTCTTTGAGCTAGAGTCTGTTTTTCAGCAGGTATTTCCACCATTTTATCTTCCAGCTCACTTATCCGGTCTTCTATCTCAGATACTCTGCTCTTGATTCCTTCTACAGTGTTTTTCAGTTCAGCAATTGAGTAGTTTGTCTCTGTTACTTTTTTGGTAAGTTCTTGTATTTCTTTATTCAGTGTGTTAGTTGTATCTTGCAATTTCTCTGACATTCTGTTTTCAGTGTCTTTGATCATCTTTACTATCATTCTTCTGAAATCACTTTCAGAAAGTTTGTCCAAATTCTCTTCATTAATTTGATCTTGTATGTTTGTGGATTGTTCTTTCACTTGTGTGGTATTTCTCTGCCGTTTCATTGTTATTATTAATTTTTTAAAACTGACTCTGTTTGGGATTTCCTTTTCCCAGACTTTGAGTTACGTATGTTGGTGTTTGTTGTTTGGATGGGGTTTCTATTCTGGGTGATGCTGGTGATTGGGTGATGTCAGGACTTGCATACAAGTGATTACCTTTGTTGGCGTTCTCACTTGTATACTGTTCTTTAGTGTTAGGCGTTCTCTAGTATTGTAGAGTTTTGGAGTCAGTGCACCCTCCTTAAAACCCCAGCGGCTTGTTGCCTGACCAGGGAATGAAGATTTCACGGCTGGTTTGTTATGGCATTAAATGATATTAAAACATGTATATGCAAATGAGAAACAGAAGGTATACCTTTGACAAATGGCAATTTAAAAATTATGCAAGTATTATCTAGCGTATTGAATTATACACATTATACAGCTATAACATAACCCAAGCATTCCAATCAAAAATACAGTACAATACGTTAGCACGGCAAATAGAGAAATTCAAGAATGATATCCACCGGTTAATAAGCAAACTAAGTAGAGCACCAATTGGAGAATAATGCTAGAGCAGGATCCCCGTTGGGGATAAGGCAATGAGGACAGAACAGACTAAGAAATATGGTGGGGAAAGGGAAAAAGAGAAAGGGAGGATAGAAGAGAAATATAGAATAATATTGCCAAGTTAAATATAGGGAGATGAAGATTTGTATGTATTTGAATTTAGTGCTATAGGAAAGGAGCTTCAGAGAAAGCAAAGAATTATAGAGGAGGTAGTAGTACAAATGAGAAATTATTAAAAATTAAAAGATCTAAATTTTATAGAAAAATATAGAAAAACAAAGCAAAAATAATAAAAACAAACAAAACCCCCACAGAACCTTAAAAGGCCAATGGGGAACCAGAAGTTTATACCAAAATAAAATGTGTGGTTTAAAAGGAAAAAGAAAAAAAAAATTATGTAAACTTGAATATATTCATTCTTACTGATTAGATTAGTAGCTTCAATAGAATTCAGTGAAGGGAATGAACACACCCACTCTCTCTCTCACAAACACCCCCAAGAAAAGAAAAGAAAAGAAAAGAAAAAAAAGCGGTGGGTGCACTGAGTGGGTTTGGAAAAAAGGGAAAAAAAAAAAAATTGAAACAAAGTAATACAATACAAAAAATGAAATTTTAAAGTCCAGCAGTAACTCCAGCTTCAGAGAAAACGTGAAAAAAGTGTTTCTGTTCTTCTGTCTCTTGCTGACTATTCCGGAATTAGCAGTCTTTTTCTTGCCTCTGGCAGTGGTTGGATCTGAAGACCTCTTTGACTGCTTGTTTGTTTTGGCCTATTCCAGAATTAAAAGGCCCACCCAGGCTGGCCCTGGGAGTTTCTTAATCCAAATCCCTTTTCTTGCTGGGTGGAGCTAAATTCCCTCCCTGTAGCTTGACCAGCAGCCCTGCAGTTTGACCAGCAGCCAAACTACAGTAGGGAAAATGGCGTCTGTCTCACAGAGGATTTATTCCCACACGCTCTATGGGAAGCACTTCCGCAGTGACCCCGACTCTGCTGCAGGCCACCGTTGACCCCCACCACCGCGGGAGACGTCAGGTTACTCAGAGGTGAGTCTGGATCAGTCTCATGCGGGATCGCTATTCCTCTCTCCCGGATCACAGTGCGCAGAGACTTTCCAGTCCTCCTCGGCGACTCTGTAATCGGGTTAATGGTAACCTCCTCCAAAGGGAACTGAGTGCCGCCCTTCCGAGGCCTGCTCAAGGGCACTTCTAGCTCAAGGGGGCACCTGGACCCTCCAAAGCAGGTCTGGCTCAGTCCCTTGTGGGTGTCAGTGCTCCTCTCCTGGGTTTTGATCTGCAACAGGCTTTGTGCCTTTGGCCCGCCCAGCCTCTCCGGCAGGTATGAGGTTTGACTTTTAAAAGTGCTATTGCGCCCCTCCTACCGTCTTGATGCGGCTTCTCCTTTGTTCTTCGATGTGGGGTGTCCTCTCTGTGATCAGATCCAACCTCCTTTCGTCGATGGTTTCCCAGGAACTCGTCGCAATTCAGGCGATTTTGCAGGAGAGATGAGTGCACGTCCTTCTACGCCGCCATCTTAGCTCCACCTATATAAGTGAATTTTTTATTTTCAATAAAAGACTTCTGCTTTTCCAAAATACGTAGTTCTGCATTTCGGTTTTGATACTGAACTGGCTTGTGCACTTTCCTAAAAAGGAAAAAAAAAATGGGGCGCAAAAGTTAGTGGCTAATGAATAAGGCTGACCAATATTGGAACAATGAAGGTAGTGCTTGTCTTCTTAGCATTTATCTGACCTTGGGAACATTGGTGTTTCTAAAGCTGAGAGTAATTTTTTTTTCTCTCACTTTCCTCAGAAAAACATATAAATTGAATTTGTCTATGAATCTGAAACATTGAAAGTATTAAATTTTACATGTGCTTTTTATTTGTGGGGCTATATTTTTCCATTTAGTTATCAATATGCAATAAGCATAAGCGTAGCATTTTCCCCTTCTCCTAAAAAATGTTTTCAATTATCTCATTAGCCTTTACTGCCCCCCTGTGGAGTAAAGCAATGTCCTTGATCTCTTTTTTTAAAAATTGGACTGACTAAATCCTAGAAATAAGAGCATGTCCAAGCTAAAAAGTGAAATAGTGATACAATTGGGAGTAGAATTCAAGACAGCAGGAACCTAGAACGTCTCAAGGTTCTAGTAGAGTATAACATTTGACTCAAATTATATAGTGTCAAGGAAGCCTAGTCAACATTTTCTTTAGAGGATGTTATTGGCATCATTACATGAAAAAATAATTCCTAAATAAGGATGTGTGAAACATAAAGCATACATTTATTGTTTCCAATAGTATGGAGACCATACCTAATAGTTGTTAGTGTTTAGAAATGCTTCAGGCCAGGGGAGAGAAAACCACAACTACTTCTAAATCTATTCTAGTTCCTCTGGAACATAATGCTCTCTTGAGATATATTTGATAGTTCCATGACCAATCCTTGTTTCTGGCAATGTTGTGCTATGTATTTGGCCTTGCCCAGTACTATTGCCTGATATTGCTTTTGTGTCCTCTGATACATTTGTCTTCTAATTGCAAATATAAGTTTCCTTCATGAGAGTCAGTAATGCTTTTCCTGACCTTGTTTATGGATATTTCACCACAGGAATATGTATCAATTCAAGAGATTTAATTTAAACACTCAATAACAATTTTGAGAATAAATGTGATATTTCAGTGATAAACTGTTTTGAAGGGATTCACAAATGCTAGGTGAACTCTGAGGTCATGCTGTTGAGTATAGAGTCTGACTCTGTACAAACTACTCTGAATTACTCCCTCTCAATATCTCTTCTACCTTCTGAGCTTTTCTATACTTTTCTGACTGAGGGTGATATATTTTTTTAATGTATTCTTTATTTGGGGGAAAATTGCCTTACAATGTCGTGTTGATTTCTGCCATAAAACAATGCAATTCAGTCATAATTATACCTGGGTCTGCTCCCTCGTGAGTCTCCCATCCCTAGTGCCACGCTGAACTTTCTGTGTTATATAGCAACTTATTGCCAGCTATCTTTCCACACATGGTGGTGTATATATTAGCCCAAGGATGTTTTAAGGGAGAAATGTCCTCAGTATAATCACTGCTTCCATACCCGTGCCAGACTGCTAACACATGCATTGCCATGCTGAAAGAAGTCGCATTTATGGTCAATATATGAAAAATTAGATTACAGTTTTTAAAATATGATACATGCTCATTATGAGCAAAATTCTAACATGATAGAAATGCACAAAGAAAAAAGTGAAAATACACGAAAACTCCCAGAAAAAGCATCCTCCAGTGTGACATCCTCTGTACATATCTACACACTTGCAGACAAATACAATATTACCTAAATGAAATAATAGCGTACTGGTTATTCTGAAGCATACTTCATTTCAGTTAGCCATTTGTCCCAGGCATCCTTTCATGTCCATCAATACAGAGCTACATTCGTATCTGACAGGCTGCAGTGTATTTCCTTGCTTCAAGGCCATACCTAATAGTTGTTAGTGTTTAGAAATGCTTCAGGCCAGGGGAGAGAAAACCACAACTACTTCTAAATCTATTCTAGTTCCTCTGGAACATAATGCTCTCTTGAGATATATTTGATAGTTCCATGACCAATCCTTGTTTCTGGCAATGTTGTGCTATGTATTTGGCCTTGCCCAGTACTATTGCCTGATATTGCTTTTGTGTCCTCTGATACATTTGTCTTCTAATTGCAAATATAAGTTTCCTTCATGAGAGTCAGTAATGCTTTTCCTGACCTTGTTTATGGATATTTCACCACAGGAATATGTATCAATTCAAGAGATTTAATTTAAACACTCAATAACAATTTTGAGAATAAATGTGATATTTCAGTGATAAACTGTTTTGAAGGGATTCACAAATGCTAGGTGAACTCTGAGGTCATGCTGTTGAGTATAGAGTCTGACTCTGTACAAACTACTCTGAATTACTCCCTCTCAATATCTCTTCTACCTTCTGAGCTTTTCTATACTTTTCTGACTGAGGGTGATATATTTTTTTAATGTATTCTTTATTTGGGGGAAAATTGCCTTACAATGTCGTGTTGATTTCTGCCATAAAACAATGCAATTCAGTCATAATTATACCTGTATCTTCTCCCTCGTGAGTCTCCCAACCCTAGTGCCAAGCTGAACTTTCTGTGTTATATAGCAACTTATTGCCAGCTATCTTTCCACACATGGTGGTGTATATATTAGCCCAAGGATGTTTTAAGGGAGAAATGTCCTCAGTATAATCACTGCTTCCATACCCGTGCCAGACTGCTAACACATGCATTGCCATGCTGAAAGAAGTCGCATTTATGGTCAATATATGAAAAATTAGATTACAGTTTTTAAAATATGATACATGCTCATTATGAGCAAAATTCTAACATGATAGAAATGCACAAAGAAAAAAGTGAAAATACACGAAAACTCCCAGAAAAAGCATCCTCCAGTGTGACATCCTCTGTACATATCTACACACTTGCAGACAAATACAATATTACCTAAATGAAATAATAGCGTACTGGTTATTCTGAAGCATACTTCATTTCAGTTAGCCATTTGTCCCAGGCATCCTTTCATGTCCATCAATACAGAGCTACATTCGTATCTGACAGGCTGCAGTGTATTTCCTTGCACCCATGATTTACTTAATTATCTAGGTTGTTTTTGAATTTCTACTACTATAAAGAAAGCCACAGTTGAGTATCCTTTGGGACATCTGTTCTCACATGTTCTTTTATTTCTTTTGAATAAATATATGTAAGGCTTTTTGGTCATTTTTATGCATATAAAATGTCCGTGTAGTCAAAACTCGGGTTTTTTCCCAGTAGTCATGTATGGATGTGAGAGTTGGACGATAAAGAAGGCTGAGTGCTGAGTGAATTGATGCTTTCGAGATGTGCTATTAGAGGAGACTCTTGAGAAGTCTCTTGGACAGCAAGGAGATCAAACCAGTTAATCTTAAAGGAAATCAACCCTGAATGTTCATTGGAAGGACTGATGCTGAAGCTCCAATACTTTGGCCACCTGATGCAAAAAGCCAACTCATTGAAAAAAACCTTACTGGGAAAGATTGAGGAGAAAGGGATTATCGAGGATGAGATGGTTGGATAGCATCACTAACTCAATGGACATGAGTCTGAGTAAACTCCGGGAGGTAGTGAATGACGGGGAAACCTGGCATGCACACAAAGAGAGGTCATAACTTAGCGAGTGGACAACAATCAAGCAGTACACTCAAAGGCAATTCGTTTAAAATCATGTTGTTCAATCGCTCAGTCGTGTCTGACTATAGGATGGATTTACTTTCACATGTGAATTCAGTCATAGAGAATGAAACTGTCTATATGAATTTGCTTAAAGAAGAGTTTAATTACATTTAAACCTGGAGGTCATAGGTATATACCCAAGAGTATGTAAACATAGGGATGCACAAAAGCGTGTACACAGATGCTCATAGCTTTATTCATAGAAACAGGAAACAACCCAAGTGTCTACCAGTTGATGACTGGATAAACAAAAATGTGGTATATGCATACAGTGGGGTATTATTCAGCAAAAAAAAAAAAAAAAAGACTAAAAATACTGATACATGCTACAGCATGGATGAAAATCTTTAAAAAATACTATAATTGAAAGAAAGTAATCACAAAAGACTTCATATTGTATGACTGCAATCATACATAATTCCACAATTGGCAATTCCTTAAAAACAGAAGGTAGGTTAATGGAGAGCGACCTCTAATGTGAACATGATTACTTTTTATGCTGATGAGAATGTTCTGAAATTAAATACTGGTTACGGCTGTACAACTCTGAATGTAGTAAATATCACTGACTGCACACTTTTTTTTTTTTTGACTGCATACTTTAAAAGACTGAATTTCATTGCATGTGAATACATTTTAATAAACTTGTTATTTAAAAAAAAGAATTCTATGAGGGAAAGTTATTGAAGTGAAATCATAAATAGGAAGCAATTTTTATTTCATTTGCCCCCTTCTTTCCAAAGGCTAACCTAGGAATTTTGAAGACCTTTGTTAAAAACTGAAACTTTGGAGCAAGAGGCACAAGAACACACTAAATAACTTGACTAATGCGGACTGAAGCTTTTGTGAGGCTCCCAACCCTCAATCACAGACTTGCACAGTAGTTTAATTTTCCTGATCTTTAAAAGCTTAATAACAGGGGCTTTATATTTTTGAAGGTATAAATTGAAAACACATTTGCATAAATTCAACTGGCTTTTGTGTCTTACTGCTATTACCACAAAGGCAAGGACAAATCTGCTGGTGCTGGGTTGGCAGGTGGAAGGATAAGAAGGACCTGCAGATAGTAAAATGAAGGAGAGAGGTTGGAGAGCCAGATGTGTTTGTCAGATGGTGTTCTAATCCATGAAAATTTCTCCTAGGCTCTTCCCAGGAAGTCCTGGGAAGGCTACAGTCCTTGTCGCCAGACCTCAAAACCGTCCTGAGGTATTAGGTCCTCCCCACCATCCCTGGAAGGGCATACCAACCCATGAGAATCACCAGTGAAGACCTAAGTCACTCTTTTGTTGTTGTTGTCTAAGATGTTCTGTTGTTTTACATAGTCAGAGTCTGGTCTAGGGAAACTTTAGGAAAATATAATCAAGTTTATGTTTAATACTGAATTCTGAATTTAGGAGAGTATAATGTACACTGACTAGTACTATAGGGTGCAGTTACACTGATTTTAATTCTCGCAAAGGAAAAGTTCTATCTCTGGGTTTGCTCTCACCTGCAATCAATGTAGATTTAGCCATATGTCTTCAAGAAACTTGGATTTAGTCTTTGAAAAATTATTTTAAAGGGTTATATTATCCAATATTTGTTAGGACAGGGTACTTGCTTTAAAGGTGTGCTTAGGAAACAAAAAACACATGAAAAATGGTTGTGTGTGTGTGTGTTTTTTTTTAATAAACAGTAAGTGCTATACTACTAATATTCCCACCACTACTAACAGTGGCTTAATAATAATTATATAGGACTCAACAAGTCCTAGTCCAATTTACCTGGAGTCTATTATTTAAACAAAAAGAATTCCTGCTAAACAATCTAATAAGGAGTTGTTGCTTTTGTCTAGTCCTCTGTTGTGTCCAATTCTTTTGCAAACCCATGGCCCATGGCCCACCAGATTCCTCTGTCCATGGAATTTCTCAGGCAAGAACACTTGAGTGGGTTGCCATTTCCTTCTCCAGGGGATCTTCCTGACGGAAGTATGTAATCCACATCTCCTACATTGCAGGTGGATTTTTTTTTTTTTAACCACTGAACCACCAGGGAAGTCCATATGGGGTAGCTAGAACATTGATTATGAAAATAAGTCTCCCAGAGAAGAAAATGTTATGAAATGTGTCTTCAAGAATTAAGATGTCTGTACTGACCCATAACCACTTTCTTGCCAAGATTTTCTCATAAGAGCAATATTTTATGTATGTGACAGCTGAAATATCATTTTTTATCAATCTGAAATGGGTCTTATGGACATCCTATCTGGAGGAGTTTGACTGAGTAGAGAGTACTGTGGCTCAGGTTGGGTCAGTCAACAGCATCAGGTCCGTAATCCTTTTCTTCATTCCTTCCAAACCCTACTTCTCCTCGGTGATGGGGACAAGCACAGAGATTTTTGGAGGCTCATAGAAAGGGAAGAATGCTTTTTTTACACATTACATAAAAATCAGTTTTTACTTATAAAAGCTTAATGGTGTTAAGTACAAAGAATTTGCACTATGTGGTTTCAAGGCATTATAATGATACAGTAATCAAGCGAGTATGCTATTGAAATAAAGTAAGATGTAGTTTAGTGAAGCAGAATAGAAAGTCTAGAAATAGACCCATACAAATATGATCAAGTAATTACCAACAAAGATGTTGAAGCCAATTAATTGAGCAAGAATTGTCTTTTCAACAAACATCACTGAAACAATTGAACTACTGTGTAGGAAAAATAGCCACATACACATAAAAAAATATTAACTTGAATGTAAAAGCTAAAACTTCTGGAAGAAATCAGGAGAAAATCTTTGTGACCCTGAAGTAGACAAGGTCAAAGTACGAACCGTAAAAAAATGGACAAACTGGCCTACATCATAATTTTAAACTTGGATCACTAACAAATATGATTAAGAATATTTAAAAAAAAAAAAAAAAAAAACAGGACAGAGGGCTTCCCTGGTGGTCCAGTCGATAAGGACACTGCCTTGCAGTGCAAGGGGTGCCAGTTCCATCCCTGGCCTGGGAAGCTTGCATGTGCCATGGAGCGGCTGACTGATGTGTCCAACTACCGAGCTGGAGCTCTGGAGTGCATGTACCCAGAGCCAGTGCTCTGCAGCGAGAGAGGCCACTGTGATGTGAGGCCCATACAGGCCAAAAAACAAATACGGAAATTAAAGAAAGATCATCAGAAGTGCCCCCCACCAAAAAAAAACCCCCAAAAACAGGAAAGAAAAATTCTAGGTTTCTTTTCTTGCTAGTGACCTAGAAATTGAAGATAAATTTGTGCACATTCTGAAGACTGCTTAGGTAAGTACACACATAATCAGTGATGTAGCAGTCTCCCCTGGGTATATACCACAAAGACATTCTCACATAGGTCTCTGAAGGGGTGTATATGTTAATAATTGCTCTCACTGCAGTACCGATGGTGTTGGACGTAGTTGGAAGCCATCTAAGTATCTGTCACTGGGGGAAGAGATCAGCACACTAGGATGAATTCACAGCATGAAGTGTCACCGTTAGAAGTAAAAGACCAGAGACTAAGTAGCAGCAGGGATGATCCCAGCAACTTGTTCTCTCTACAGAGTAGAAAACAGTATGATATGGATCACACTTACTACTATGTAAATAAAAATATGTACATGCAAACTGCATAATCTCATGCAAACAGAATAGAGGTAACTTGACCACACTAGAAAGGTTGTAGGATGTTGGAGGAGGGTGGAGAACATGTATAGAAAATGAAGATAAAGGGGGATAAACAAAACAGGAAGAGGCAAAAGAAATCAAATAGCACATATGAAAACAGACAGTGAATGCTGTAGGGGAAGAAAAATAATTTTCCCTGTACCTTTCTAGATTCTTGGCTGAGACCCCTCTGTAGTTAAGAAAAAAAGACAGGGCTTCCCCTGGTGGTCCAGTGGATAAGGACACCGCCTTGCAGTGCAAGGGGCGCCGGTTTGAGCCCTGGCCTGGGAAGATCCCACGTGCTGTGAAGCGGCTGGACTGATGTGTCCAATCACCGAGCCGGAGCTCTGGAGCGCATGCGCCCAGAGCTGGCGCTCTGCAACAACAGACGCCACCGCGATGGGAGGCCCGCAGGAGCCAAAGAACAAAGACGAATGAAAATAGATAAATGAAAGACCAATAGAAGTGGCCCGCCTCCCTCCCTCCCCAACCCGACCCCCGCCCAAAATAAATAAATAAATCTTTAAAAAAAAAAAGAAAAAAAGACAGATTAATAGGGCAAAAAAGCAAACTTAATCACATGCTTACATACAGGAGCCACACAAAGATATGAGATTCAGTGAAGTGACCAGAGCAGGGAACTTTTATACCTTTTAGACAACGAAACAATAAATTTGTAAAGAATTGACAAGAAAAGGAGGTTTGGCCTAGGAGTAGCATAATGATGAAAAAGAGCTTTGTTTACACGGTCTTCTTGTCCCTAAATTCCCTGTACGGTGATAATATGACTTCCACCTTCCTAGTATAGGAAGGATACGTTTCACAGGGGAGATTTATTTTCTTCTTTTAAGACAGAAGGTAAATAGTGATCAGAGTGATCTTCCTACTTCTGTTTTATTGAGTTCCTTGAGCCTAAGATATTTAATATACTAAGTGACATGTTTAGGAGCAAAGTTTTATTGAGTTCCTACTGCCCAGCAACTTGTTCTCTCTACAGAGTAGAAAACAGTATGATATGGATCACACTTACTACTATGTAAATAAAAATATGTACATGCAAACTGCATAATCTCATGCAAACAGAATAGAGGTAACTTGACCACACTAGAAAGGTTGTAGGATGTTGGAGGAGGGTGGAGAACATGTATAGAAAATGAAGATAAAGGGGGATAAACAAAACAGGAAGAGGCAAAAGAAATCAAATAGCACATATGAAAACAGACAGTGAATGCTGTAGGGGAAGAAAAATAATTTTCCCTGTACCTTTCTAGATTCTTGGCTGAGACCCCTCTGTAGTTAAGAAAAAAAGACAGGGCTTCCCCTGGTGGTCCAGTGGATAAGGACACCGCCTTGCAGTGCAAGGGGCGCCGGTTTGAGCCCTGGCCTGGGAAGATCCCACGTGCTGTGAAGCGGCTGGACTGATGTGTCCAATCACCGAGCCGGAGCTCTGGAGCGCATGCGCCCAGAGCTGGCGCTCTGCAACAACAGACGCCACCGCGATGGGAGGCCCGCAGGAGCCAAAGAACAAAGACGAATGAAAAATGGAGAAATGAAAGACCAATGGAAGTGGCCCGCCCGCTCCCCTCCCTCCCCAACCCGACCCCCGCCCAAAATAAATAAATAAATCTTTAAAAAAAAAAAGAAAAAAAGACAGATTAATAGGGCAAAAAAGCAAACTTAATCACATGCTTACATACAGGAGCCACACAAAGATATGAGATTCAGTGAAGTGACCAGAGCAGGGAACTTTTATACCTTTTAGACAACGAAACAATAAATTTGTAAAGAATTGACAAGAAAAGGAGGTTTGGCCTAGGAGTAGCATAATGATGAAAAAGAGCTTTGTTTACACGGTCTTCTTGTCCCTAAATTCCCTGTACGGTGATAATATGACTTCCACCTTCCTAGTATAGGAAGGATACGTTTCACAGGGGAGATTTATTTTCTTCTTTTAAGACAGAAGGTAAATAGTGATCAGAGTGATCTTCCTACTTCTGTTTTATTGAGTTCCTTGAGCCTAAGATATTTAATATACTAAGTGACATGTTTAGGAGCAAAGTATCCTGAAGCCCAATACTTAGCAGGCAGAGTAGGCATCTCAACAAACTTAGTTTTCCTTCTTTCCTACATTCTTTTGTAGACACAGGCACAAAGAAGGAATTGGGGATGGAAGAAAAATTAAAATACCAAAAGGGCTTCCCTGGTGGTCCAGTGGGTAAGGACACCGCCTTGCAGTGCAAGGGGCGCCGGTTCGATCCCTGGCCTGGGAAGATCCCACGTGCCACGGAGCGGCTGGACCGATGTGTCCAATCACTGAGCCAGAGCTCTGGAGCACATGCGCCCAGAGCCGGTGCTCTGCAATGACAGACGGCACCACGATGGGAGGCCCACACGGGCCAAAGAACAAAGACGGATGAAAACAGAGAAATGAAAGACCAATGGAAGTGGCCCGCCCGCTCCCTTCCCTCCCCAACCCGACCCCCACCCAAAATAAATAAATAAATAAATAAATCTTTAAAAAATAATAAAATAAAATACCAAAGGGGTGCAAATATATAAAACCAGTATGTTGGACAATAACTTGTCAAATTCCTAGTAAAGTTGATAATGTGCATAATCTGGATGGCCCTTCAGTTTCATCTCTAGAAAGAATGTCCTAGAGAAATTCTTGCACATGTGCATCTGAAGATGTGTTCAAGAACATTTATCATAACATTGCTTGTGATGGTGAAAAACTGAAAACATCCCAAATGTTTACCAGCAAGTCAATGGATAAGTTTTGAGGTTGTGGATAAGATACATTAGGTCTTTTGTACCTGGTTCCTGGTACAGAGCCCCTAAAACCCTTGGGATTTCCTGGGTGATGGGACTGTATTTAGGTGCTCATTCAGTTCATTTTAGTTGAAGTCCTCAGTTTTGTCTGATTCTTTGAGACTCTGTGGACTGCAGCATACCAGGCTTCACTGTCCACCACCTCCTGGAATTTGCTCAAACTCATGTCCACTGAGTCAGTGATGTCATCCGATCATCTCGTCCTCTGTCTTCTTCTTCTTCTTCCTTCTATTTTCCCCAGCATCAGGGTCTTTTACGACTAATTGTCTCTTCTCATCAGATGGCCAAAGTGTTGGAACTTCAGCTTCAACATCAGTCATTCCAATGAATATTCAGGATTGATTTCCTTTAGGATTGACTGGTTTGATTTCCCTGCAGTCCAAGGGACTCCTAAGAGTCTTCTCAAACACCACAGTTCACAGGCATCATTTCTTTGGCATTCAGCTTTCTACGGTCCAACTCTCCCATCCATATGTGCTTAGTTTTCCTTCTTTCCTACATTCTTTTGTAGACACAGGCACAAAGAAGGAATTGGGGATGGAAGAAAAATTAAAATACCAAAAGGGCTTCCCTGGTGGTCCAGTGGGTAAGGACACCGCCTTGCAGTGCAAGGGGCGCCGGTTCGATCCCTGGCCTGGGAAGATCCCACGTGCCACGGAGCGGCTGGACCGATGTGTCCAATCACTGAGCCAGAGCTCTGGAGCACATGCGCCCAGAGCCGGTGCTCTGCAATGACAGACGGCACCACGATGGGAGGCCCACACGGGCCAAAGAACAAAGACGGATGAAAACAGAGAAATGAAAGACCAATGGAAGTGGCCCGCCCGCTCCCTTCCCCCCCCAACCCCACCCCCACCCAAAATAAATAAATAAATAAATAAATCTTTAAAAAATAATAAAATAAAATACCAAAGGGGTGCAAATATATAAAACCAGTATGTTGGACAATAACTTGTCAAATTCCTAGTAAAGTTGATAATGTGCATAATCTGGATGGCCCTTCAGTTTCATCTCTAGAAAGAATGTCCTAGAGAAATTCTTGCACATGTGCATCTGAAGATGTGTTCAAGAACATTTATCATAACATTGCTTGTGATGGTGAAAAACTGAAAACATCCCAAATGTTTACCAGCAAGTCAATGGATAAGTTTTGAGGTTGTGGATAAGATACATTAGGTCTTTTGTACCTGGTTCCTGGTACAGAGCCCCTAAAACCCTTGGGATTTCCTGGGTGATGGGACTGTATTTAGGTGCTCATTCAGTTCATTTTAGTTGAAGTCCTCAGTTTTGTCTGATTCTTTGAGACTCTGTGGACTGCAGCATACCAGGCTTCACTGTCCACCACCTCCTGGAATTTGCTCAAACTCATGTCCACTGAGTCAGTGATGTCATCCGATCATCTCGTCCTCTGTCTTCTTCTTCTTCTTCCTTCTATTTTCCCCAGCATCAGGGTCTTTTACGACTAATTGTCTCTTCTCATCAGATGGCCAAAGTGTTGGAACTTCAGCTTCAACATCAGTCATTCCAATGAATATTCAGGATTGATTTCCTTTAGGATTGACTGGTTTGATTTCCCTGCAGTCCAAGGGACTCCTAAGAGTCTTCTCAAACACCACAGTTCACAGGCATCATTTCTTTGGCATTCAGCTTTCTTTACGGTCCAACTCTCCCATCCATATGTGACTATTGGAAAAGCCATAGCTCTGACTAAACAGACCTTTGATCGGCAAAGTGGTGTCTCTGTTAATACACTGTCTGCTTGTCATAGCTTTTCTTCCAAGGAGCAAGCGTCTTTTAATTTCATGGCTGCAACCACCATCTGCAGTCATTTAGGAGCCGAAGAAAATAAAGTCTGTCACTGTTTCCATCATTCGCCCATCTATTTGCAATGAAGTGATGACACTGGATGCCATCATCTTCATTTCTTGAATGTTGAGTTTTAAGCCAGTTTTTTCCACTCTCCTCTTTTACCTTCATCAAGAGGTTCTCTAGTTCCTCTTTCTGCCATAAGGATGTTGTCATCTGCATACCAGTAGTTATTGATATTTCTCCCAGAAATCTTGACTCCAGCTTGTCCTTCATCCAGACCAGCATTTTGTATAGTATACTCTGCATATAATTTAAATAAACAGGGTGACAATATAAAGGTGACAATAAGCCTTTGTGTATTCCTTTCCCAATTTGGAACCAGTTCATTGTTCCTGTCTGGTTCTAATTGTTGCTTCTTGTCCTGCATGCAGGTTTTGCATGAGGCAGTTAAGATCTTGTATTTCCATATATTTAGTTTGTTGAAACTGTGGAAAATTCCATAGTCAAAGGCTTTAACGTAGTCAATGAAGCAGAAGTAGATGTCTTTCTGGGATTCCCTTTCTCTTGCTATGATCCAACAGATGTTGGCAATTTGATTTCTGGTTCCTCTACCTTTTCTAAATCCCAGATTATACATCAGGAAGCTTTTGGTTCACCTACTTTTGAAGCCTAGCTTGGGGATTTTTTTTTTAATTTTGTCCTCTTTTCATTGGTTTTTATTTATCTATTTATTCATTGTCTATCCTTATTCTTTGGCCTGTGTGGGTCTCCTATTGCAATGGCATCTTTCCTTGCAGAGCACAGGCTCTGGGTACATGCACTCCAGAACACTGCCTTGTCATTGGACACACCGGTCCAGCTGCCCCGCAACACGTGGGATCTTCCTGGGCTAGGGATCAAACTGGTGCCCCTTGCACTACAAGGTGGACTCTTTACCCTCTGGACCACCAGGGAAGCCTGCTTGGGGATTTTTGAGCATTACTTTGCTAGCAAGTGATATGAGTGCAATTGTGCATTAGTTTGAGCATTCTTTTACATTGCTCTTCCTTGGGATTGGAATGAAAACTGACCTTTTCAGGTACCATTAGGAGTCCTTTTAAAGCACACTTGAGGTCATGCTAATGAAGTGGCTTAGGATGGGGAGACCCACCAACAGACTTAGGGGAGGGAGAGGCATTAGAGATAGAGCTCTATAAAAATTCTTGAACAAGAATATTAGAAAGCTTCTGGGTTGGCAGATATATTACAGTGCTAAGAGAGTAATATGCCTTGAAAAGCATGCTAACACAGAGGCAGGTAAGCAGATTTTATCTATCTATCTATCTATTTGCATTTATGTCAGTTCAATCACTCAGTCATGTCCAACTCTTTGCGACTCCATGGAATGCAGCAGGCCAGGCTATCCTGTCCTTCACCATTTCCTGATACTTGCTCAAACTCATGTCGGCTATCCTTTCCCAATTTGGAACCAGTTCATTGTTCCTGTCTGGTTCTAATTGTTGCTTCTTGTCCTGCATGCAGGTTTTGCATGAGGCAGTTAAGATCTTGTATTTCCATATATTTAGTTTGTTGAAACTGTGGAAAATTCCATAGTCAAAGGCTTTAACGTAGTCAATGAAGCAGAAGTAGATGTCTTTCTGGGATTCCCTTTCTCTTGCTATGATCCAACAGATGTTGGCAATTTGATTTCTGGTTCCTCTACCTTTTCTAAATCCCAGATTATACATCAGGAAGCTTTTGGTTCACCTACTTTTGAAGCCTAGCTTGGGGATTTTTTTTTTAATTTTGTCCTCTTTTCATTGGTTTTTATTTATCTATTTATTCATTGTCTATCCTTATTCTTTGGCCTGTGTGGGTCTCCTATTGCAATGGCATCTTTCCTTGCAGAGCACAGGCTCTGGGTACATGCACTCCAGAACACTGCCTTGTCATTGGACACACCGGTCCAGCTGCCCCGCAACACGTGGGATCTTCCTGGGCTAGGGATCAAACTGGTGCCCCTTGCACTACAAGGTGGACTCTTTACCCTCTGGACCACCAGGGAAGCCTGCTTGGGGATTTTTGAGCATTACTTTGCTAGCAAGTGATATGAGTGCAATTGTGCATTAGTTTGAGCATTCTTTTACATTGCTCTTCCTTGGGATTGGAATGAAAACTGACCTTTTCAGGTACCATTAGGAGTCCTTTTAAAGCACACTTGAGGTCATGCTAATGAAGTGGCTTAGGATGGGGAGACCCACCAACAGACTTAGGGGAGGGAGAGGCATTAGAGATAGAGCTCTATAAAAATTCTTGAACAAGAATATTAGAAAGCTTCTGGGTTGGCAGATATATTACAGTGCTAAGAGAGTAATATGCCTTGAAAAGCATGCTAACACAGAGGCAGGTAAGCAGATTTTATCTATCTATCTATCTATTTGCATTTATGTCAGTTCAATCACTCAGTCATGTCCAACTCTTTGCGACTCCATGGAATGCAGCAGGCCAGGCTATCCTGTCCTTCACCATTTCCTGATACTTGCTCAAACTCATGTCGATTGACTCATCCACATTGTTCTCTGTCGTCCCCTTCTCCTCTTGCCTTTATCTTTCCCAACATCAGGGTCTTTTCCAATGGGTTGTCTCTTCACATCAGGTGGTCAAAGTATTGGAACTTCAGCTTCAGCATCAGTCCTTCCAATCAGTATTCAGGGCTGATTTCTTTTAACATTGATTGGTTTGAACTCCTTGCAGTCCAAGGGACTCTCAAGAATCTTATCCAACACCACAGTTTAAAGGCAGTCTTTGGAACTCAGCTTTCTGTATGGTCCAACTCTCACATTCATACATGACTACTGGGAAAAACATAGCTTTAACTAGACAAACCTTTGTCAGCAAAGTGATGTCTTTGCTTTTTAATACACTAAGTTTGTCATAGCTTTTCTTCCAAGGAGAAAGCATCATTTAATTTCATGGTTGCAGTGATTTTGGAGTCTAAGAAAATCAAGTCTGTGACTCTTTCCATTGTTTGCTCATCTATTGTCATGGAATGGTGGGACTGAATGCCATGATGTGTGTTTTTTGAATGTTGAGTTTTAAGCCAGATTTTTCACTCTCCCCTTTTACCTTCATCAAGAGGCTAAGTCCTCTTAGTTTTCTGCCACAAGGGTGATGTCATCTGCATACCTGAGGTTATTGATATTTCTTGCAGCAATCTTGACTCCAGTTTGTGCTTCACCCAGGCTAGCATTTCACATAATGTACTCATATATACTTGCATGTGTGCTCAGTCTCTTCAGTCATGTCCAACTCTTTGTGACACTATAACCTGTAATTTGCCAAGTTCCTCATCCCAGGAGATTCCTCAGGCAAGAACACTCGAGTGAATTGTCCTGCCCTTCTCAAGGCATCTTCCCAGTTCAGGGATCTAATCCTTGTCATCTTTCCAATCCAGGGATCTAACACTTGTCTCCTGCGGCTCCTGCACTGAAAGCAGATTCCTTACTGCTGAGCCACAAGAGAGCCTATTATTTTATATATATCACATCAGTTACAATGTTAAAATCTGAAAATGTTGTCATAATCACAGCTTCTGTTTTTCGTTGCTAAATAAAAACAGAGATAGAGTTTTGGGTGAAGCAGAAAATAATAGCTTTAATTGTTTCTCCAGGGAAAGGGGGACAGCAGTACGTTAATGACCCACACTGGATAGGGTAGTGATGAGTTTAATAGTGCTCAAGGAGCAGGGTGTGATCAGCCTGTGGACAGTTCTTGGATTAGTTGGCATCCAAGTGAATTTTCAAGCATTAACCTTTTAGTTTCCACCAGTTTAGGGTCTATGTTCTTATACTCAGCAGTTTTCATCTGGGGAGGAGTGATCTGCTTTCTGTAAAAACAACTTAGGAATGTGTGTCAGGCCTTTATCTATATCTTTCAGGAAACTGGGAGTTTGGGACTTCTGTTATGTGGCAGAATTATAGTCTAAATTGTTACAAGTTCCTTAGCCCAAGAGCTATTCTTTGTTTCTACATCTTCACATTTCTCAATCATTACTTCTTAAACTAGCACAGAATGAAAATGTGTCTTGTTTTTCCATTTTCAATTTTGGAGAAAGCATCATTTAATTTCATGGTTGCAGTGATTTTGGAGTCTAAGAAAATCAAGTCTGTGACTCTTTCCATTGTTTGCTCATCTATTGTCATGGAATGGTGGGACTGAATGCCATGATGTGTGTTTTTTGAATGTTGAGTTTTAAGCCAGATTTTTCACTCTCCCCTTTTACCTTCATCAAGAGGCTAAGTCCTCTTAGTTTTCTGCCACAAGGGTGATGTCATCTGCATACCTGAGGTTATTGATATTTCTTGCAGCAATCTTGACTCCAGTTTGTGCTTCACCCAGGCTAGCATTTCACATAATGTACTCATATATACTTGCATGTGTGCTCAGTCTCTTCAGTCATGTCCAACTCTTTGTGACACTATAACCTGTAATTTGCCAAGTTCCTCATCCCAGGAGATTCCTCAGGCAAGAACACTCGAGTGAATTGTCCTGCCCTTCTCAAGGCATCTTCCCAGTTCAGGGATCTAATCCTTGTCATCTTTCCAATCCAGGGATCTAACACTTGTCTCCTGCGGCTCCTGCACTGAAAGCAGATTCCTTACTGCTGAGCCACAAGAGAGCCTATTATTTTATATATATCACATCAGTTACAATGTTAAAATCTGAAAATGTTGTCATAATCACAGCTTCTGTTTTTCGTTGCTAAATAAAAACAGAGATAGAGTTTTGGGTGAAGCAGAAAATAATAGCTTTAATTGTTTCTCCAGGGAAAGGGGGACAGCAGTACGTTAATGACCCACACTGGATAGGGTAGTGATGAGTTTAATAGTGCTCAAGGAGCAGGGTGTGATCAGCCTGTGGACAGTTCTTGGATTAGTTGGCATCCAAGTGAATTTTCAAGCATTAACCTTTTAGTTTCCACCAGTTTAGGGTCTATGTTCTTATACTCAGCAGTTTTCATCTGGGGAGGAGTGATCTGCTTTCTGTAAAAACAACTTAGGAATGTGTGTCAGGCCTTTATCTATATCTTTCAGGAAACTGGGAGTTTGGGACTTCTGTTATGTGGCAGAATTATAGTCTAAATTGTTACAAGTTCCTTAGCCCAAGAGCTATTCTTTGTTTCTACATCTTCACATTTCTCAATCATTACTTCTTAAGTCAGCATTTTACTTCAAAAGGCAAGGACACAGGGACTTGTGCACAGTTTCAAAAGCAACTCACTTGTTGGTCCTATTTATTTTACAAAAGAAAACAATTTTCACCCACTGTTGTTGTTGTCGTTTATTTGCTAAGTCCTATCTGACTCTTTTGTGACTCCATAGACTGTAACCCCTCAAGCTCCTCTCTGTTCATGGGATTTCCAGGCAAGAATATTGGAGTGTGTCATCATTTCCTTCTCCATTGCACTCATTAAGATGGCGATTAGTTTTTTTTTAAGGAGGAGGGGCAAATAAGTGTTGGTGAGGATGTGGAGAAAATGGAAACCTGCGCACTGCTAGTGGAAATGTAAAATGTTGCAGCTGCTGTGGCAAACAGTTTGGCAGTTCCTCAAAAAAGTTAAACATAGAAATATCACCCAGTAATCCTGATCCTAGGTGTATAGGAGAACAGAAACTTAAACATATACTTGTATATGAACCTTCACTGAGGTGTTGTTCAAAACAGGCAAAAGGTGGAAATAGCTCAAATATCCATGTGAATGGATATGCATAATCTGGTATATATGTACAAAGGAATAGGATTTATATGTAATGAGGAAAGAAATTCTGGAATGTGCATATGTATTCTCATAAATGCAACATGGATGAAATTTGAAAATATGCTAAGTGAAATGAAATAGACACAAAAAGACAACTGTTTTTATAATTTTACTTATCTAAGTTTGCTATACCAGGCGACGTTATAGATACAGAAAGTAGAATAAAAGTTACCATAGGCTTGGGGCAGAAGGAGATGAGACATTTTTGTTTAATTGTATAGTTAAAGAAATTATTAAAATGGTCATTTCTGTATTATACCTGCTTACCACAATAAAAAAATCAAGAAAGGACTTCCCTGGTGGTCCAGTGGGTAAGGACACTGCCTTGCAGTGCAAAGGGCGCTGGATCAGTCCCTGGCCTGAAAGATCCTATGTGCCACGGAGCAGTTGGACAGATGTATCCAACTACTGAGCCGGAGCTCTGAAGCACATGGGCCCAGAGCTGGTGCTCTGCAGCGAAAGAGGCCACTGCAATGGGAGGCCCATACAGGACAAAGAACAAAGAAATTAATGAAAGACCAATAGAAGTGGCAAAAAAAAAAAAATATCAAGAGAAACACACACATACACACACACACACACACGTGCGCGCGCACGCGCGAAGAGACTTGAGACACAGAGAACCAGAGTTTTGGAAGCCTCAGTGACTTGTCTGATGTTTGCCTCACTAACACAAAGGCCAGAGTTGAAATTCAAGCCCCTCCTGCTGTCCCCAGAGTGGAGCTTTGTGCACAGCTCTGCTCTCAATCTCCAAGCTCTAGTTCTCTCAACCATAAGAGCTGGAACAAGGAGAGGAATGTGTGCATCTGGCCATTCAGATCTTTCAAGGTTCTGCACACATCTGCAAATGACCTCAAAAGGCCACAAGTATGGATTTGGTGGTTACACGTTAATTTTAACAAACACAGGAAGTCACAGATGTGGAATCTCAAATAATGAGAGATGACTGTATTTACAGATTTATATTTTTAAGCTTGTAAGGCTTTGGAAGTGACCTCTCAAGGAGAGATGCCAATGTGGGTGAGGGGTAAACACTGCTGGCTTTCCTTGGATTGACACTTCCTCAGCATTTGCGGAAAAAGGGAGCTGTTTACATTCTTTCTCACACTTAAGAATCACCCAGGAAACCTGTGAAATGCAGATCATAGCCTTCAGTTGAGACTCAGGGGATCTAGAACCAAGCTGAGGAGTCTTCATTTTTTAGAAACAGGTTCAACTGGCTCTGACACATTTTGAAAATAAAATATTTAGAATTTTAAAATCTGAGCTTGCTTCTTGTTGATGCATTGCTGTCAGCTGTAGCCAAACAGAATATTCTCTAGAAGATAGGAGAAAGGAAGTGGGGCTAAAACAGCAATTGGTAAAGAAACAGTAATTATTCTGTTGGAAGAGAGCATATTTGACTATTTTTATGACTTCACAATGTCCTTGTTGGTTGTCGAGCCAAAGGCGCTGGATCAGTCCCTGGCCTGAAAGATCCTATGTGCCACGGAGCAGTTGGACCGATGCATCCAACTACTGAGCTGGAGCTCTGGAGCACATGCGCCCAGAGCCGGTGCTCTGCAGCAAGAGAGGCCGCTGCAATGGGAGGCCCATACAGGACAAAGAACAAAGATGGAAATAATGAAAGATCAATAGAAGTGGCAAAAAAAAAAAAATATCAAGAGAAACACACACATACACACACACACACACACGTGCGCGCGCACGCGCGAAGAGACTTGAGACACAGAGAACCAGAGTTTTGGAAGCCTCAGTGACTTGTCTGATGTTTGCCTCACTAACACAAAGGCCAGAGTTGAAATTCAAGCCCCTCCTGCTGTCCCCAGAGTGGAGCTTTGTGCACAGCTCTGCTCTCAATCTCCAAGCTCTAGTTCTCTCAACCATAAGAGCTGGAACAAGGAGAGGAATGTGTGCATCTGGCCATTCAGATCTTTCAAGGTTCTGCACACATCTGCAAATGACCTCAAAAGGCCACAAGTATGGATTTGGTGGTTACACGTTAATTTTAACAAACACAGGAAGTCACAGATGTGGAATCTCAAATAATGAGAGATGACTGTATTTACAGATTTATATTTTTAAGCTTGTAAGGCTTTGGAAGTGACCTCTCAAGGAGAGATGCCAATGTGGGTGAGGGGTAAACACTGCTGGCTTTCCTTGGATTGACACTTCCTCAGCATTTGCGGAAAAAGGGAGCTGTTTACATTCTTTCTCACACTTAAGAATCACCCAGGAAACCTGTGAAATGCAGATCATAGCCTTCAGTTGAGACTCAGGGGATCTAGAACCAAGCTGAGGAGTCTTCATTTTTTAGAAACAGGTTCAACTGGCTCTGACACATTTTGAAAATAAAATATTTAGAATTTTAAAATCTGAGCTTGCTTCTTGTTGATGCATTGCTGTCAGCTGTAGCCAAACAGAATATTCTCTAGAAGATAGGAGAAAGGAAGTGGGGCTAAAACAGCAATTGGTAAAGAAACAGTAATTATTCTGTTGGAAGAGAGCATATTTGACTATTTTTATGACTTCACAATGTCCTTGTTGGTTGTCGAGCCAAGACATGATTACAGAGTGGCCTTTCATCTGTTTCCCTCCATCACAGATCCAGAAGAACTTCACCGAGAGTTGGTGCTCCAGGAGCTTGCATGGGCACAACAGCAGTGATCACCAGCAACCTAGAGGCCAACTGGTAGGCTTAGGCTGACTTCCAGCTATGAAGGGTTACTTTTTCCTTTCTCACTCATGGATGTCAGTTTTTTTGCCCTTCTCCCCCTTCTTCTACGGCCCGTTCACCTTCCTTTTGTCTTGTTTCTGCCAATGTCTTAATAGATTCAAGACCAGCATTGCAGACACTGGGAGGAACAGCCCTTGCTCATCACCCCTTTCACAGTTAGCTTGTCCATGCTCAGATGGATGCCAGCTCCTATATATTTTTGCTAATATCAATACATAATACTTTTTAGAAAAAAATCACTCCCTAAACACCCACAATAAGATAAAAGTAATATGATTTTTTAAGTTGCCCTTTAAGGGAAGAATATTTGTCTTTTATATAGGTTTTGCATATCATAAATGAAAGGAGGCATGGTGAAGATTTGGGGAAGAAAACAGCAAAAACAACAGAGTTAAGTGGAATCAGATCTTTAATCTCATTTTAAACCTGCAGGAAAACTATAACAACTTCTAATAAACAGCTCTAAATGTATCACAGCAAAAAAAAAAAAAAAAAAGTGAATTTAGTGATCAAAAAATCATTAAGAAACCCCAAACTACATTTTAAGAATCTTAGAATCGTCAAATTTGATTTTCCGTTGATTCTTGGTCTGCCTGTGATAAGAGGGCTGGGGCTGATGGGTGTGTGTGATGATGCAAATGATTGGTAAAAGCCCAGATTTTTGTAAGTGGAGTGAGTTACTATAAATATGGTAATTATTACTAACTACAAGGCTTTAAATTCATGCATTCCTTGCTCAGAATCTGAGGAGTAGAAGTGTCATGTAAAATGTTTACATCATAAAAATACATAATTTGTTCATTGAGAGTGTTTGTCTTTGTCATATATTTGGGCAATGTTCTCCACTCCCTCATCAAAAAATCTTAATGAAAAATTTGAATTATTATCCCTTTAAACCAAATCTTTGATACTTCTCAGAATAGCAAATGAGTGTTTTTTGCCTGAAGAAGAATATCTACTTTTACCAAAATGAAAAAAATAAGAATTGGATGAAACTAGCCAAGGGGAAAAAGAAATCACATTACCTTGGCAATATAGTTCTGGATAATATAGTCACAGCAGCTTGTCAGATTCCAGGTGATTTTAGTTCTTCTTTGAAGCAATACATTTTTTCAAAACTCTTAAGAAAAGTCATTTTTCCAAATATAGAATACCATACTTCATTAGCTCCTTACTATCCTTACCTCTTAATTTGCCCATATATTTTCTCCAGATGACATCTATTTCCAAATAGAAAATATCTGGAAAGAGAATACCATAAACATACAGAGAATCCACTATTTTATTTTGAGTCTAGATTTATTCCAATCTTTATAATCATATTAAAGCTCATGGTTACTCTAGAAAGGATTCAAGTAAAATATACACTTCAAGATCTTTCCTGATATATTGACAAAATATTCAGTCTTGAACAGAAATTGTATAAAAGGAAACACATATGAAGTAGGCCAGTAGAAGGCAGAGGTAAGCATATTTTGGGTTTTTTGAAAAACTAAAATCTTGATTGGATAAGCAAAATCAACATCAACTAAATTAATAGACTTTCTTGTACTCAACATTTAAATTGAATTCTGTTGTTGTTTAGTTGCTCAGTCTTGTCCAGCTCTTTGCGACCCCATGAATCGCAGCACGCCAGGCTTTCCTGTCCTTCACCATCTCCTGGAGTTGCTCAAACTCATGCCCATTGAGTCAGTGATGCCATTCAACCACCTAATCCTCTGTCTCCCACTTCTCCTGCCCTCAATCTTTTACAGCATCAGGGTAGTTTCCAATTAGTTTGTTCCTTGCATCAGGTGGCCAAAGTACTGGAGTTTCAGCTTCAGCATCAGCCCTTCCAGTGGTTATTCAGGCTTGATTTCCTTTAAGATTGACTGGTTTGATCTGAGGAGTAGAAGTGTTTTTTCCCATTTTAAACCAAATTTGGGCATTTCTCCCTCATCAAAAATCTTAATGAAAAATTTGAATTATTATCCCTTTAAACCAAATCTTTGATACTTCTCAGAATAGCAAATGAGTGTTTTTTGCCTGAAGAAGAATATCTACTTTTACCAAAATGAAAAAAATAAGAATTGGATGAAACTACCCAAAGGGGAAAAAGAAATCACATTACCTTGGCAATATAGTTCTGGATAATATAGTCACAGCAGCTTGTCAGATTCCAGGTGATTTTAGTTCTTCTTTGAAGCAATACATTTTTTCAAAACTCTTAAGAAAAGTCATTTTTCCAAATATAGAATACCATACTTCATTAGCTCCTTACTATCCTTACCTCTTAATTTGCCCATATATTTTCTCCAGATGACATCTATTTCCAAATAGAAAATATCTGGAAAGAGAATACCATAAACATACAGAGAATCCACTATTTTATTTTGAGTCTAGATTTATTCCAATCTTTATAATCATATTAAAGCTCATGGTTACTCTAGAAAGGATTCAAGTAAAATATACACTTCAAGATCTTTCCTGATATATTGACAAAATATTCAGTCTTGAACAGAAATTGTATAAAAGGAAACACATATGAAGTAGGCCAGTAGAAGGCAGAGGTAAGCATATTTTGGGTTTTTTGAAAAACTAAAATCTTGATTGGATAAGCAAAATCAACATCAACTAAATTAATAGACTTTCTTGTACTCAACATTTAAATTGAATTCTGTTGTTGTTTAGTTGCTCAGTCTTGTCCAGCTCTTTGCGACCCCATGAATCGCAGCACGCCAGGCTTTCCTGTCCTTCACCATCTCCTGGAGTTGCTCAAACTCATGCCCATTGAGTCAGTGATGCCATTCAACCACCTAATCCTCTGTCTCCCACTTCTCCTGCCCTCAATCTTTTACAGCATCAGGGTAGTTTCCAATTAGTTTGTTCCTTGCATCAGGTGGCCAAAGTACTGGAGTTTCAGCTTCAGCATCAGCCCTTCCAGTGGTTATTCAGGCTTGATTTCCTTTAAGATTGACTGGTTTGATCTCCTTGCAGTTCAAGGAAATCTCAAAAGCCTCTTCCAGAACCACAGTTTGAAAGCATCAATTCTTTGGCACTCAGCCTTCTTTATGGTCCAGTTCTCATAGTCATACATGACTACTGGGAAGACAAACCTAGACAGCATATTCAAAAGCAGAGGAATCACTTTGCTGACAAAAGTTCATACTAGTCAAAGCTATGGCTTCTGCAGTAGTCATGTATGGATGTGAGAATTGGACCATAAAGAAGGTTGAGTGCAAAGAATTGATGCCTTTGTATTGGGGTTGGAGAAGGCTCTTGAGAGTCTCTTGAACTGCAAGGAGTTCAAACCAGTCAATCCTTAAGGGGATCAACCCTGAATATTCATTGGAAGGACTGATGCTGAAGTTGAAGCTCCAACACTTTGGCCACCTGATGCGTAGAGATGACCATTGGAAAAGAGCCTGATGTTGGGTAAGATAGAAGGCAGAAGGAGAAGAGGATGACAGATTATGAGATGTTGGATGGTATCATTGAGCCAATGGACATGAGTTTTGAACAAGCATCAGGAGATGGTGAAGGACAGCGAAGTCTCACGTGCCTCAGTCCATGGGGTCACAAATAGTTGTACACAACCAATTGAACTGAACTGATTTAGAAGAACGAAGAAGTGCCTTAGTTTCATGACTGTATTCTTGAAATTTATACATATGAAGACAGCTTACGTATGTGTGTGAAATTAAACCAGTTTTTCTTCATGACACACATCTGCAACACATTTTGAGAGCACACATGTTATGAAATACCACATCATGAAAATGGAATTTAGGCGTATTCCCTTCTAGGGTTAACACACTACAGTTTTATTCAGCCTGTTGGTGTGTTTAATTGCCTTATGTTATTATTATTTTATTTTTCTTTAATTTTTATTTTACTTTTTTTTTTTTTTAAGTCGGACTCCTTTTATTATATTCATACAAAACAGATCTTAAGCAGGTCGGCATTCAAAACGTATTACAAGAGTTAAACCAAACAAACTTGAAAGTGTTGAAACTGCTACATTTCAGACTTCTCCTGCCCTCAATCTTTTACAGCGGAAAAGGGCCATCAGGTGGCCAAAGTACTGGAGTTTCAGCTTCAGCATCAGCCCTTCCAGTGGTTATTCAGGCTTGATTTCCTTTAAGATTGACTGGTTTGATCTCCTTGCAGTTCAAGGAAATCTCAAAAGCCTCTTCCAGAACCACAGTTTGAAAGCATCAATTCTTTGGCACTCAGCCTTCTTTATGGTCCAGTTCTCATAGTCATACATGACTACTGGGAAGACAAACCTAGACAGCATATTCAAAAGCAGAGGAATCACTTTGCTGACAAAAGTTCATACTAGTCAAAGCTATGGCTTCTGCAGTAGTCATGTATGGATGTGAGAATTGGACCATAAAGAAGGTTGAGTGCAAAGAATTGATGCCTTTGTATTGGGGTTGGAGAAGGCTCTTGAGAGTCTCTTGAACTGCAAGGAGTTCAAACCAGTCAATCCTTAAGGGGATCAACCCTGAATATTCATTGGAAGGACTGATGCTGAAGTTGAAGCTCCAACACTTTGGCCACCTGATGCGTAGAGATGACCATTGGAAAAGAGCCTGATGTTGGGTAAGATAGAAGGCAGAAGGAGAAGAGGATGACAGATTATGAGATGTTGGATGGTATCATTGAGCCAATGGACATGAGTTTTGAACAAGCATCAGGAGATGGTGAAGGACAGCAAGTCTCACGTGCCTCAGTCCATGGGGTCACAAATAGTTGTACACAACCAATTGAACTGAACTGATTTAGAAGAACGAAGAAGTGCCTTAGTTTCATGACTGTATTCTTGAAATTTATACATATGAAGACAGCTTACGTATGTGTGTGAAATTAAACCAGTTTTTCTTCATGACACACATCTGCAACACATTTTGAGAGCACACATGTTATGAAATACCACATCATGAAAATGGAATTTAGGCGTATTCCCTTCTAGGGTTAACACACTACAGTTTTATTCAGCCTGTTGGTGTGTTTAATTGCCTTATGTTATTATTATTTTATTTTTCTTTAATTTTTATTTTACTTTTTTTTTTTTTTAAGTCGGACTCCTTTTATTATATTCATACAAAACAGATCTTAAGCAGGTCGGCATTCAAAACGTATTACAAGAGTTAAACCAAACAAACTTGAAAGTGTTGAAACTGCTACATTTCAGGCAGAAACGAACTCAGTAGATTTTCATCCTACACACACAAGCATCTTCTGGTGAACTCACCTGGGTCTCCCAAACGGACGTCACTCTGAAGATGCTCTACGCTCACGGAAGAGGAGTAGCAAAGATGGCAATGCCTTCATCCCGTCGCCAGGGTGCAGAGAGCTCTCCTTGTCTGGTAAGACCCTCTGACCTTCTACTGAAGAAAGCTGGGGTGCTTCGTGTCGAGGTCCGTGCGCGGGCTGAAAAAGAATTTCCAGACACAAGGTGGAGTGAGAGGAAAGTTTATTAGAGTAGGGGAAGGAAGAGTCGCTGCCAGTATGGCAGGCCAGCTTAAGGGAGAAAGTGGGAGACACTGTGAGAACAGCAGACCTCACAGCAGGCCGGCTCAAGGGAGAGTCGACCTTACTTTTTACTTGTACAGAGTATTTTTGTTTACAGATATGTATGATCCCAGATTAATCATACGCACATTCCCTCCTGTTATTATTCTTTTATGAAAGAAATATAGTCAGAGATCACTGAATTAGACTGATGATATTAGCTTTGTACTATTTCACTCTTTCAAATTAGAGCAGAGTCTACTAGTAGCTGTGAAGTTTACCTTCACCTGTGTTTCCAGTAGTCCACCTCAGACTACCTCACAAGTGGAATGGAGGCTTAGAACATTGTTCAGGTAAACCAAGCCCCAAAAATAGGAAGAAGAAAATATTTTTTTCTAAAATACATGTGGGTACTAAATTATACAGATTGAGTTTCTTTTATTTTTATGTCAATGCAAGTTTATTCAGAACCATTGTGATAAGTATAGGTATCGCTACCTATACTTATAATGGGATATATACTTATAATGGGATTTTACAGTGGGAGAGATAGACTGAACTCAAATACAGTATGGACAAGTAAGATCTAATTGACAAGAAAGAAGGTGGAGGTCATACACAGACTGATTTTAAATATGCATTTCACCCAAGTCGGACTCCTTTATTATATTCATACAAAACAGATCTTAAGCAGGTCGGCATTCAAAACGTATTACAAGAGTTAAACCAAACAAACTTGAAAGTGTTGAAACTGCTACATTTCAGGCAGAAACGAACTCAGTAGATTTTCATCCTACACACAAGCATCTTCTGGTGAACTCACCTGGGTCTCCCAAACGGACGTCACTCTGAAGATGCTCTACGCTCACGGAAGAGGAGTAGCAAAGATGGCAATGCCTTCATCCCGTCGCCAGGGTGCAGAGAGCTCTCCTTGTCTGGTAAGACCCTCTGACCTTCTACTGAAGAAAGCTGGGGTGCTTCGTGTCGAGGTCCGTGCGCGGGCTGAAAAAGAATTTCCAGACACAAGGTGGAGTGAGAGGAAAGTTTATTAGAGTAGGGGAAGGAAGAGTCGCTGCCAGTATGGCAGGCCAGCTTAAGGGAGAAAGTGGGAGACACTGTGAGAACAGCAGACCTCACAGCAGGCCGGCTCAAGGGAGAGTCGACCTTACTTTTTACTTGTACAGAGTATTTTTGTTTACAGATATGTATGATCCCAGATTAATCATACGCACATTCCCTCCTGTTATTATTCTTTTATGAAAGAAATATAGTCAGAGATCACTGAATTAGACTGATGATATTAGCTTTGTACTATTTCACTCTTTCAAATTAGAGCAGAGTCTACTAGTAGCTGTGAAGTTTACCTTCACCTGTGTTTCCAGTAGTCCACCTCAGACTACCTCACAAGTGGAATGGAGGCTTAGAACATTGTTCAGGTAAACCAAGCCCCCAAAAATAGGAAGAAGAAAATATTTTTTTCTAAAATACATGTGGGTACTAAATTATACAGATTGAGTTTCTTTTATTTTTATGTCAATGCAAGTTTATTCAGAACCATTGTGATAAGTATAGGTATCGCTACCTATACTTATAATGGGATATATACTTATAATGGGATTTTACAGTGGGAGAGATAGACTGAACTCAAATACAGTATGGACAAGTAAGATCTAATTGACAAGAAAGAAGGTGGAGGTCATACACAGACTGATTTTAAATATGCATTTCACCCACCCATGACTTTTAAAAAATAGTTTTCCTAGGTATTTAATATTCATGTAGTAATATATGTGTGATACTAGTTATGAAAATGAAAAGAATGGTTAGAATTATATGGAAAATATTGAATTAAACTGAATTTTGCAGACAGAATTCAAAACAAACATTTTAGTCTTTCTGATTTTTATAACATTCACATGCTCAAGTCTAGATGCTCTCGGCCCAGGAATGTGGTTCTAGGAAGGTTTAGAAAGTTGAGTGCCTTATATGAAGTAAGGCTCATTGTATTTTGTTTTCTCACTATTTTTTCTCAATAGTTAAGTACACTTAATTCTAATATATTTTACTGTCAGTTTTACTTCTATTACTTAACTTGTTCTGCCACTAATTCCTAAATTTAGTTATTTGACATAATTACTAAATTTTCTTTCTTCATAAAAAAGAATTTATTTTGAATCTATATTTAACTTTTCTCTTCTCTTCTATTTAGGTTTACTTTTCTATTCTCTAACATATTTTTCTCAGTTTAATAGTGTTTTAGTTTCTTGAATAAGAGCTACCTTCAATTTGGTGTTGCTAGAGTTAGAGTCAATCTTTGCCTTATCAATAAATGTACATAATATAGTGTCTTAGCTAGGTTTTGGTTTGGTTCCATGCATTTAGCATTGTCCCTCTTTCTGTTGTATATTCTCTCTTTTTACACTTATCTTTACACTTTTTAATCCCCTTAAGGAAAAAAGCTCTCATTTGTAGTTTTATCCAGAGGTTAAAAAGCTCACATAAATTGCATTGTTCAATCCCCAGCTTTTTTGGTACACAAAATTGGAAATATGACTGCATTGCAAGGTAGCATGATGTGTACTACCTTGATTTTTTTAACTATCAACAGAGAATAAAGTTTCTTATACTAAACTTAACTTATGGAATTGGAACTCAGCCCTAAAACTGCCTTAAAATAGATGAATAATCTTCCCTGGTGGTTCAGATGGTAAAGAATCTGCCTTCAATGTGGGAGACCTGGGTTCTACCCCTGAATTGGGAAGATCCCCTGGAGAAGGCAGTCCACTCCAGTATTCTTGCCTGCAGAATTCCACAGATAGAGGAGCCTGGCAGCTAAAGTCCGTAGAGTTGCAAAGAGTTGGATACAACTGAGTAACTAACTCTTTCAGGCAAACAGTAGCATGTATATAAGAAAAATCAGTTCAAAAGGAGAAGCTCACAGAAGGATTGTTTAAAGGAAATAGCTTGAGGAACCAATAATTTGCTTATCTGATATTATTATCTTTAATTAGGTATCTATTAATTCTACTCATCATACTGGCTGCCTATATTAGATTTGTCATTTAGTTCCTGAGGAAGGCTCTTCTGGACTTGCATATGTTGGAAACGATTCCAGAATGCCTGGGCTGAAGATCAAAAAATAAAATAAGTGTAAGTATTCAAAATTTTAGAGAATAACATGCTAATTAGGACACATGGTAACTGATGCTTGTTACTTCCCTCTCTTCCTGTTGGCCTCCTTATCCACTAAACAGTATGTGTCACTGGAAGTGTCTTTGCTTTCTGGAAAAAGAAAAAGTTGCAGGCTCGACTTGACTCTTCCTGTTGCAAGACACAGGATTCTTTAAAAATTGTGGTTCTTTTTAAAAGAGAATGATAGTGGAGAAAAAAGGAAAAATTAGCACACTGGATAGTATTTTACATACTGCTCAGTGTTTATATGACTCCTGAAAGGAGGCAGGATGACATCAGAGAACACACTTCTCCAGTTACTGTGCTAACAGCAATCATCTCTTAAACAAAGATAATGAGTTGATGTTAATGGTTTCAATTTATCTCTACTTCAGTTAAGTCCCTTTTGTCGTGTTCTAGTGTTAAGGGGACTTGTTTTTCCAATTTAGATAATAGAGTTTTTCCATTTTATGTTACTTTAAAATGCCATTTTGTATACTTTCATACCAAACCATGTGTCTTAACTATTGTGTTGTCCCATAAAATGTCAAATTCTCAGTTCAGTTCATTCAGCTGCTTAGTTGTGTCCAACTCTTTGAAACCCCATGGAGAGCAGGACATCAGGCTTCCTAAAATAGATGAATAATCTTCCCTGGTGGTTCAGATGGTAAAGAATCTGCCTTCAATGTGGGAGACCTGGGTTCTACCCCTGAATTGGGAAGATCCCCTGGAGAAGGCAGTCCACTCCAGTATTCTTGCCTGCAGAATTCCACAGATAGAGGAGCCTGGCAGCTAAAGTCCGTAGAGTTGCAAAGAGTTGGATACAACTGAGTAACTAACTCTTTCAGGCAAACAGTAGCATGTATATAAGAAAAATCAGTTCAAAAGGAGAAGCTCACAGAAGGATTGTTTAAAGGAAATAGCTTGAGGAACCAATAATTTGCTTATCTGATATTATTATCTTTAATTAGGTATCTATTAATTCTACTCATCATACTGGCTGCCTATATTAGATTTGTCATTTAGTTCCTGAGGAAGGCTCTTCTGGACTTGCATATGTTGGAAACGATTCCAGAATGCCTGGGCTGAAGATCAAAAAATAAAATAAGTGTAAGTATTCAAAATTTTAGAGAATAACATGCTAATTAGGACACATGGTAACTGATGCTTGTTACTTCCCTCTCTTCCTGTTGGCCTCCTTATCCACTAAACAGTATGTGTCACTGGAAGTGTCTTTGCTTTCTGGAAAAAGAAAAAGTTGCAGGCTCGACTTGACTCTTCCTGTTGCAAGACACAGGATTCTTTAAAAATTGTGGTTCTTTTTAAAAGAGAATGATAGTGGAGAAAAAAGGAAAAATTAGCACACTGGATAGTATTTTACATACTGCTCAGTGTTTATATGACTCCTGAAAGGAGGCAGGATGACATCAGAGAACACACTTCTCCAGTTACTGTGCTAACAGCAATCATCTCTTAAACAAAGATAATGAGTTGATGTTAATGGTTTCAATTTATCTCTACTTCAGTTAAGTCCCTTTTGTCGTGTTCTAGTGTTAAGGGGACTTGTTTTTCCAATTTAGATAATAGAGTTTTTTCCATTTTATGTTACTTTAAAATGCCATTTTGTATACTTTCATACCAAACCATGTGTCTTAACTATTGTGTTGTCCCATAAAATGTCAAATTCTCAGTTCAGTTCATTCAGCTGCTTAGTTGTGTCCAACTCTTTGAAACCCCATGGAGAGCAGGACATCAGGCTTCCCTGTCCTTTGCCATCTCCTGGTACCTGCTCAAACTCATGTCTATTGATGTGGCAATGCCATCCAACCATCTCGTCCTCTGTCATCCCCTTCTTATTCCACCTTCTATATTTCCCAACATCAGGACCTTTTCCAGTGAGTCATCTCTTTGCATCAGGTGGCCAAAATATTGGAGCTTCAACTTCAGCATCAGTCTTTCCAATGAATATTCAGGGTTGATTCCCTTTAGAATTGATTGGTTTGAACTCCTTACAGTCCAAGGGACTCCCAAGAGTCTTCTCCAACAACACACTTAGATGGCATGAGTTCTTTGGCACTCAGTCTTCTTTATGGCTCAATATTCACAGCAATACATGGCTACTGGAAAAAATCACAGCTTTGCCGATAAGGATCTTTGTCAGTCAGGTGATGTTTCTGCTTTTTAATACATTGTCTAGGTTTGTCATAGCATTTCTTCCAAGGAGCAAGCACCTTTTGATTTCATGGCAGCAGTCACCATCTGCAGTGATTTTGGAGTCCAAGAAAATAAAGTCTTTCACTGTTTCCATTGTTTACCCACCTATTTGCTATAAAGAAAAAGGACCAGAAGGCATCATCTTAGTTTTTTGAATGTTGAGGTTTTTATTCCCTTTTATATATAGTTTTTAATTTAAAGAAATAATTTTTAAAAAAATTTTGGCCACTTTTATTGTGTTTATTATTATTATTATTATTTATTTGTTTGTTTTCATCTGTCTTTATTCTTCTGCCTGTGTGGGCCTCTCAACACAGTGGCCTCTCGTTGCAGAGCACCAGCTCTGGGCACATGCTCTCTAGAGTGCTGGCTCGTAATTGGACACACCAGTCCAGCCGCTCCACGGCACGTGGGATCTTTCCAGGCCAGGGATGGAACCAGTGCCCCTTGCACTGCAAGACAGACTCTTTACCCACTGGACCACCAGGGAAGTCCCATATATATAGTTTTTAAAGTTTATTTTGTATAGTTGATATACAATGTTGCATTAATATAGTTTTTTTAACTAATTAATTTTAAACTGAAAGATAATGCTTTACAGAATTTCTCTGGTTTCACATGATGTACTCTGCATATATGTTAAATAAGCAGAGTGACAATACACAGCCTTAAAGTACTCTTTCCCCAATTTGGAACACATTGGTTGTTTTATGTCTGGTTCTAACCATTGCTTCTTGACCTGCATACAGGTCTTGTAGGAGCAGGCACAGTGGTCTGGTATTCTAGTCTCTTTCAGAATTTTCCACAGCTTGTTGTGATCTACATAGTTAAAGGCTTTAATGTAGTCAATGAAGCAGAAATAGATTCTTTCCTAGAATTCTCTTGCTTTTTCTATGATCCAGTGGATGTTGGCAATTTGATCTCTGATCCCTCTGCTTTTTCTAAATCCGGGTTGTACACTAGGAGCTTCAGATCCATATGCTGTTGAACCCTAGCTAGGAGAATTTTGAGCTTTACTTTGTTAGCATGTAAAATAAGTGTAATTCTATCGTAGTCAACCATTTTTTGGCATTGCCCTTCTTTGGGTTTGGAATGAAAACTGACCTTTCTCAATCCTGTGGCCACTGCTGAGTTTTCCAGTTTTGCTGGCATATTGACTACAGCACTTTAACAGCATCGTCTTTTAGGATTTGAAATAGCTCAACTGGAATTCTATTACCTCCACTAGCTTTATTTGTAATAAGGCTTCGTAGGGCCCACTTAACTTCACACTCAAGGATGTCTGGCTCTAGGTGATGGAACACACCATTGTGGTTATTTCAATCATTAAGATCTTTTTTTCTATAGTTCTTCTGTGTATTCTTGCAACCTCTTCTTAATATCTTCTGCTTCTGTTAAGTCCACACCATTTCTGTCCTTCTTTGTGTCCATCTTTACATGAAATGTTCCCTTGGTATCTGTAATTTTCTTGATGAGATCTCTACCCTTTCCCATTCTATTGTTTTCTTCTATTTCTTTGCACCATTCACTAGGGAGCCTTTCTTTCTTTCTTTTTTTTTAACCTTTATTTTGCATTTAACTTTTACAAAGTTTGTTGTTTACAGATATGTATGTTCCCAGAACGGTCATAAGTATATCCCCCTCTTCCCACCCCTTCCAACCATCACACAGCATGCCTGAAGGATCCCCTTTTCTCACAGAGCAATGACTAGAGGTATTTTCTTCACTTATGATAGTACAGGCCTTCATGCTACTTCCTTTACACCTCCCACCCTCTATTCCTTTCCCACAATGTCCATATGTTCACTGTCCATGTCTGTCCTTCCATCACTTCACTGCGTGTGCCATCATCACCATCCTACTAGATTCCATATATATGTGTTAATATACTGTGTTTGTCCTTCTCTTTCTGACTGACTTCACTTTTGATGATACGTTCTAGATCCAGCCACCTCATGAGGGCTGATTGTTCTGCATTTCTCCTTACAGCTGAGTAGTATTCCATTGTATATATGTACCAGAGCTTCTGGATCCATTCGTTCGTCGATGGGCATCTAGGCTGCTTCCATGTTCTAGTTATTGTATAGAATGTTGCAATGAACATTGGGGTACAGGTGCTTCTTTCAGATTTGATTTCATCAGGGTATAAGCCTAACAGTGGGATTGCTGGGTCATATGGTGCTTCTATTTTTACTTTTTTAAGAAATCTCCAGACTGTCTTCCATAGAGGCTGTATCAATTTACATTCCCAGCAGCAATACAGGAGTGTTCCCTTTTCTCCGCAGCCTCTCCAGCATTTATTGTCTGTCGATTTGTGGATGATGGCCATTCTGACAGGTGTTATGTGATATCTCATTATAGTTTTGATTTGCATTTCTCTAATTATAAGTGACATTGAGCATCGTTTCATGTGCTTTTGGGCCATCTGTATGTCCTCTTTGGAGAGGTGTATGTTTAGGTCCTTTTCCCATTTTTTGATTGGGTTGTTCGTTTTCCCTGTGCTGAGTTGTCTGAGTTGCTTGTAGATTTTGGAGATTAATTCTTTGTCTGTTGTTTCATATGCTGTGATTTTCTCCCACTCTGTGGGCTGTCTGTTCAGCTTTTTTGTGATTTCTTTTGCTGTACAAAAGCTTTTAAGTTTCATTAGCTCCCACATATTCATTTGTCTTTTTAGTTCCGCTATTCTAGTAGGTGGGTCAGAGAAGATCTTGCTTTGATTGATGTCCTTGAGGGTTTTTCCTATATTCTCCTCTAAGAGTTTGATAGTTTCTGGTCGTACATTTAGGTCTTTAATCCATTTTGAGTTGATCTTTGTGCATGGTGTCAGGGAAAGTTCCAACTTCATTTTTCTGCATGTAGCTGTCCAGTTTTCCCAGCACCATTTGTTGAAGAGGCTGTCTTTGTCCCATTTTAGAGTTTCACCTCCTTTTTCAAAAGTAAGGTACCTATAGGTGCGTGGGTTTATCTCTGGCTTCTCTATCTTGTTCCATTGGTCTATAGTTCTGTTTTTGTGCCAGTACCATACTGTCTTGATGACTGTTGCTTTGTAGTAGAGTCTGAAGTTGGGGAGGCTGATCCTTCCAGCTCTGGCTTTCTTTCTCAGGATTGCTTTGGCTATTCGAGGTCTTTTGTGTTTCCATATGAACTGTGTTATTGTTTGGTCTAGTTCTCTGAAGAATGTCATTAGAAGTTTGATAGGGATCACATTGAATCTATAGATGACATTTGGTAGTATGGTCATTTTCACAATATTGTTTCTTCTGACCCAGGAACATGCAGTGTTTCTCCATCTGTTTAAGTCTTCTTTAATTTCTCTCATGAGTGTCTTGTAATTTTCAGTGTACAATTCTTTTGTTTCTTTCGGTAGGTTTATTCCTAGATATTTGATTCTTTTCGTTGTGATGGTGAAGGGGATAGCCTCTTTGATTTCGTTACCTGATTTTTCATTGTTTGTGTGTAGGAATGCCAGTGATTTCTGTATATTGATTTTGTATCCTGTGACTTTGCTGAATTCACTGATTAACTCTAGTAGTTTTGTAATAGTGTCTTTGGGATTTTCTATGTATAATATCATGTCGTCTGCAAATAGAGAGAGTTTGACATCTTCCTTTCCAATCTGGATTCTTTTGATTTCTTTCTCTTCTCTTATTGTTGTTGCTAGAACTTCCAGGAGTATGTTGAATAAGAGTGGAGAAAGTGGACACCCTTGTCTTGTTCCTAATCTTAGAGGGAATGCTTTCACATTTTCACCATTGAGGTTAATGTTTGCTGTGGGCTTCTCATATATGGCTTTCATTATGTTGAGATAGGTTCCTTCTATGCCCATTTTCTGAAGAGCTTTTATCATAAATGGATGCTTCACTTTGTCAAAGGCTTTTTCTGCATTTATTGAGATGATCATGTGATTTTTGTCTTTCAATTTGTTGATATGATGTATCACATTGATTGATTTGCGGATGTTGAAGAATCCTTGCATGCCTGGGATGAACCCAACTTGATCGTGATGAATGAGCTTTTTGATGTGTTGCTGAATTCTGTTTGGTAGGATTTTGTTGAGGATTTTGGCATCTAGATTCATCAGTGAAATTGGCCTATAATTTTCTTTTTTTGTGATGTCTTTGCCTGGCTTTGGTATCAGGGTGATGGTGGCCTCGTAGAATGTGTTTGGAAGTGTTCCTTACTGGGCAATTTTTTGGAAGAGTTTTAGAAGGACAGGCATTAGCTCTTCTTTAAATGTTTGGTAGAATTCACTTGTGAGACCATCTGGCCCTGGGCTTTTATTTTTGGGTAGATTTTGGATCACGACGTCGATTTCTGAGCTTGTGATTGGCTTGTTCATAGTTTCTACTTCTTCCTGGTTGAGTCTTGGGAGATTGATCTTCTCCAAGAAACTGTCCATTTCTTCCAGGTTGTCCAGTTTATTGCCATAGAGTTGTTCATAATAGTCTCTTATAATCCTTTGGATTTCTGCATTCTCTGTTGTCATCTCTCCTTTTTCATTTTTGATTTTGGTGATCTGGTTCTTCTCTCTCTTTTTCTTGATGAGTTGGGCCAGTGGTGTGTCAATTTTATTGACCTTTTTGAAGAACCAACTTTTTGTTTTATTTATCTTTACTATTGTTTCTTTTTCATTTATTTCTGCTGTGATCTTTATGTTTTCCCTTCTTCTGCTGGCTTTGGGTTGTTTTTGTTCTTTCTCCAGTTGTTTTAAGCATAAGGTTAGGTCGTCTGTTTGAGATTTTCCTAGTTTCTTGAGGTGGGATTGAATTGCTATAAACTTCCCTCTTAGGACTGCTTTTGCAGTATCCCATAGGTTTTGCATGGTTGTGTGTTCATTGTCATTTTATTCTAGGAATTGTTTTATTTCTCCTTTGATTTGCTCGGTAATCAGTTGGTTTTTTAGGTATGTGTTGTTTAATCTCCTTGTGTTTGTGTTTTTAGTGGTTTTTTTCCTGTAGTTGATCTCTAGTCTCATTGCATCGTGGTCCAAGAAGATGGGTGATATAATTTCAGTTTTCTTGAATTGACTGATGTTTGATGTGTGGCCCAAGATGTGGTCTATTCTGGAGAATCTTCCATGAGCACTTGAGAACAAAGTATATTCTTCTGCTTTTGGATGGCAAGTCCTAAAGATATCAGTGAGGTCCATTTCTTCTAGTGTGGCATTTAAGGCTTGTGTTTCTTTATTAATTTTCTGTTTGGATGATTTGTCCATTGGTGTGAGAGGAGTGTTAAAGTCTCCTAGTATGATTGTGTTAGTGTCGATGTCTTCTTTTATGTCTGAAAGTGTTTGTCTTATGTATTGGGGTGCTCCTGCATTGGGTACATAGATATTTATGATTGTTATGCCTTCTTCTTGGATCGATCCCTTGATCATTATGTAGTGTCCCGCCTTGTCTCTTTGAATCTTCTTTATGTTGATGTCTATTTTGTCTGATATGAGGATTGCTACTCCAGCTTTCTTTTGATTTCCATTTGCATGAAATATTGTTTTCCAGCCTCTCACTTTCAGTCTATGAGTGTCTCTAGGTCTGAAGTTTCCTGGAGGCAGCAAATGTATGGGTCGTGTTTTTGAATCCATTCCGCCACTCTGTGTCTTTTGGTTGGGGCATTTAGTTCATTGACATTCAAAGTAATTATTGATACAAATGATCCTATTGTCATCTTCTTAGATGTTATGATGGGTTTGTTTTGTGGATCTTCTCCTTTTATACTTGTCGTCTATATAAGTCCCTTTAAAACTTGTTGTGGATTTTTGTTTTTTTTGCTGGCTTTGGGTTGTTTTTGTTCTTTCTCCAGTTGTTTTAAGCATAAGGTTAGGTCGTCTGTTTGAGATTTTCCTAGTTTCTTGAGGTGGGATTGAATTGCTATAAACTTCCCTCTTAGGACTGCTTTTGCAGTATCCCATAGGTTTTGCATGGTTGTGTGTTCATTGTCATTTTATTCTAGGAATTGTTTTATTTCTCCTTTGATTTGCTCGGTAATCAGTTGGTTTTTTAGGTATGTGTTGTTTAATCTCCTTGTGTTTGTGTTTTTAGTGGTTTTTTTCCTGTAGTTGATCTCTAGTCTCATTGCATCGTGGTCCAAGAAGATGGGTGATATAATTTCAGTTTTCTTGAATTGACTGATGTTTGATGTGTGGCCCAAGATGTGGTCTATTCTGGAGAATCTTCCATGAGCACTTGAGAACAAAGTATATTCTTCTGCTTTTGGATGGCAAGTCCTAAAGATATCAGTGAGGTCCATTTCTTCTAGTGTGGCATTTAAGGCTTGTGTTTCTTTATTAATTTTCTGTTTGGATGATTTGTCCATTGGTGTGAGAGGAGTGTTAAAGTCTCCTAGTATGATTGTGTTAGTGTCGATGTCTTCTTTTATGTCTGAAAGTGTTTGTCTTATGTATTGGGGTGCTCCTGCATTGGGTACATAGATATTTATGATTGTTATGCCTTCTTCTTGGATCGATCCCTTGATCATTATGTAGTGTCCCGCCTTGTCTCTTTGAATCTTCTTTATGTTGATGTCTATTTTGTCTGATATGAGGATTGCTACTCCAGCTTTCTTTTGATTTCCATTTGCATGAAATATTGTTTTCCAGCCTCTCACTTTCAGTCTATGAGTGTCTCTAGGTCTGAAGTTTCCTGGAGGCAGCAAATGTATGGGTCGTGTTTTTGAATCCATTCCGCCACTCTGTGTCTTTTGGTTGGGGCATTTAGTTCATTGACATTCAAAGTAATTATTGATACAAATGATCCTATTGTCATCTTCTTAGATGTTATGATGGGTTTGTTTTGTGGATCTTCTCCTTTTATACTTGTCGTCTATATAAGTCCCTTTAACACTTGTTGTAAGGCTGGTTTGGTATGACTAAATTCTTTTAATTTTTGCTTGTCTGTAAAGCTTTTGATTTCTCCAACAATTTTGAATGAGATCTTTGCAGGGTAGAGGATTCTTGGTTGCAGATTATTCTCTTTCAGCCATTTAAATGTGTCCTGCCATTCCCTTCTGGCCTGCAGAGTTTCTGTTGAAAGATTAGGTGTTAAACGGATGGGCTTTCCCTTGTATGTCACTAGTTGCTTTTCCCTTGCTGCTTTGAGAATTCTGTCATTGTGGTTAATTTGTGTTAGCTTCATTAATATGTGTCTTGGCGTGTTTCTTCTCGGATTGATTCTGTATGGTAGTCTTTGCACTTCTTCGACTTGATTGATTATTTCTTTTTCCCATGTTGGGGAAATTTTCAACTAGAATTTCTTCAAAAATTTTCTCATAGCCTTTCTTTTCTTCTTCTTCTTCTTCTGGAACCCCTATGATTCGAATATTGGTGTGTTTGATATTATCCCAGAGGTCTCTGAGGCTGTCCTCTGCTCTTTTCATTCTTTGAGCGTGATTCTGTTTACTTCCACCATTCTATCTTCCAGCTCACTTATCCGGTCTTCTGTCTCAGATACTCTGCTCTTGATTCCTTCTACAGTGTTTTTCAGTTCAGCAATTGAGTAGTTTGTCTCTGTTACTTTTTTGGTAAGTTCTTGTATTTCTTTATTCAGTGTGTTAATTGTGTCTTGCAATTTCTCTAACATTCTGTTTTCAGTGTCTTTGATCATCTTTACTATCATTCTTCTGATATCACTTTCAGAAAGTTTGTCCAAATTCTCTTCATTGATTTGATCTTGTGTGTTTGTGGCTTGTTCCTTCACTTGTGTGGTATTTCTCTGCCATTTCATTGTTATTATTAATTTTTTAACTGACTCTGTTTGGGATTTCCTTTTCCCAGACCTTGAGTTACGTCTGTTGGTGTTTGTTGTTTGGATGGGGCTTCTTATTCTTGTTGTCTATATAAGTCCCTTTTACACTTGTTGTAAGGCTGGTTTGGTATGACTAAATTCTTTTAATTTTTGCTTGTCTGTAAAGCTTTTGATTTCTCCAACAATTTTGAATGAGATCTTTGCAGGGTAGAGGATTCTTGGTTGCAGATTATTCTCTTTCAGCCATTTAAATGTGTCCTGCCATTCCCTTCTGGCCTGCAGAGTTTCTGTTGAAAGATTAGGTGTTAAACGGATGGGCTTTCCCTTGTATGTCACTAGTTGCTTTTCCCTTGCTGCTTTGAGAATTCTGTCATTGTGGTTAATTTGTGTTAGCTTCATTAATATGTGTCTTGGCGTGTTTCTTCTCGGATTGATTCTGTATGGTAGTCTTTGCACTTCTTCGACTTGATTGATTATTTCTTTTTCCCATGTTGGGGAAATTTTCAACTAGAATTTCTTCAAAAATTTTCTCATAGCCTTTCTTTTCTTCTTCTTCTTCTTCTGGAACCCCTATGATTCGAATATTGGTGTGTTTGATATTATCCCAGAGGTCTCTGAGGCTGTCCTCTGCTCTTTTCATTCTTTGAGCGTGATTCTGTTTACTTCCACCATTCTATCTTCCAGCTCACTTATCCGGTCTTCTGTCTCAGATACTCTGCTCTTGATTCCTTCTACAGTGTTTTTCAGTTCAGCAATTGAGTAGTTTGTCTCTGTTACTTTTTTGGTAAGTTCTTGTATTTCTTTATTCAGTGTGTTAATTGTGTCTTGCAATTTCTCTAACATTCTGTTTTCAGTGTCTTTGATCATCTTTACTATCATTCTTCTGATATCACTTTCAGAAAGTTTGTCCAAATTCTCTTCATTGATTTGATCTTGTGTGTTTGTGGCTTGTTCCTTCACTTGTGTGGTATTTCTCTGCCATTTCATTGTTATTATTAATTTTTTAACTGACTCTGTTTGGGATTTCCTTTTCCCAGACCTTGAGTTACGTCTGTTGGTGTTTGTTGTTTGGATGGGGCTTCTTATTCTGGGTGATGCTGGTGGTTGGGTGATGTCAGGACTTGCATACAAGTGATTACCTTTGTTGGCGTGCTCACTTGTATACTGCCCTTGTATACTGTTAGGCGTTCTCTAGTATTGTAGAGTTTTGGAGTCAGCAGTCCCTCCCTAAAGCCCCAGTGCTTGTTGCCTGACCAGGGAATGAAGATTTGACGGCTGGTTTGTTATGGCATTACATAATATTAAAGCATATATATGCGAATGAGAAACAGAAGGTATACCTTTGACAAATGGCAATTAAAATATTATGCAAATACTATCCAGCATATTGAATTATACACATAAACATATACAGCTGTAACATAACCAGAGCATTCCAACCAAAAATGCAGTACAATATGTTAGCATGGTAAATAGAGAAAACCGAGAATGATATCCACCGGTTAATATCCAAACTAAGTAGAGCACCAATTGGAGAATAATCCTAGAGCGGGGTCCCCATTGGTGATAAGGCAATGAGGACAGGACAGACTAAGAAATAAAGTGGGAAAAGGGAAAAAGAGAAAGGGAGGATAGAAGAGAAATATAGAATAATACTGCAAAGTTAAATATAGGGAGATAAAGATGTGTATGTATTAGAGTTTAGTGCTATAGGAAAAGAGCCTCAGAGAAGGCAAAGAATTATAGAGGAAGTAATAGTATAAATGAAAAATTTTAAAAATTAAAACAGAGATAAGTATATAGGAAAATATAGAAAAACAAAGCAAAAAGAATAAAAACAAACAAAACCCCCACAGAACCTTAAAAGGCCAATGGGGAACCAGAAGTTTGTACCAAAATAAAATGTGTGGTTTAAAAGGGAAAAGAAAAAAAAATTATGTAAACTTGTATATATTCAGTCTTACTGATAAGATTAGTAGCTTCAATAGAATTCAGTAAAGGAAATGAATATACCCACTCTCACACACCCAAAAAAGAAAAAAAAAAGGGGGGGGGGTGCACTGAGTGGGTTTGGAAAAAAGGGAAAAAGCAATTGAAACAAAGCAATACTATATATATATATATATATATATATATATATATATATATAAAGCAATAAAAAATAATAAGGAGGGATTCTCTGGTGGTCCAGTGGGTAAGGACACCACCTTGCAGTACAAGGGGCACCGGTTCAATCCCTGGCCTCGGAAGATCCCACGTGCCACGGAGTGGCTGGACCAATGTGTCCAATTACCGAGCCAGAGCTCTGGAGCGCATGCACCCAGAGCCAGTGCTCTGCGACAACAGAGGCTGCCGCGATGGGAGGCCCACCACCCACATCGCTATTCCTCTCTCTGGCCAAAGAACAAAGATGGATGAAAATGGACAAATGAAAGACCAATAGAAGTGGCCCACCTGCTCCCCTCCCTCTGCACTTCACCATCCTCAAATAAATAAAGAAATAAATCTTTAAAAAAAAAAAAAGAATAAGGAATAAAATGAAATTTTAAAAATCTAGCAGTAACTCTAGCTTAAGAGAAAACGTGAAAATAGTGTTTATGTTCTTCTGTCTCTTGCTGACGATCCTCTGGCAGTGGTTGGATCTGAAGACCTCTTTGACTGCTTGTTTATTTTGGCCTATTCCAGGACTAAAAGGCCCGCCCAGGCTGGCCCTGGGAGTTTCTTAATCCAAATCCCTTTTCTTGCTGGTGGAGCTAAGTTCCCTCCCTGTAGCTTGACCAGCAGCCCTGCAGTTTGACCAGCAGCCAAACTACAGTAGGGAAAATGGCGTCTGTCTCACAGAGGATTTATTCCCACACGCTCTATGGAAAGCACTTCCGCAGTAACTCTGACCCTGCTGCAGGCCACCCTGGGAAATGTCAGGTTACTCAGAGGTGAGTCTGGCTCAGTCTCATGCAGGATCGCTATTCCTCTCTCCCGGATCACAGTGCGCACAGTTTCCAGTCCTTCTCGGCGGCTCTGTGATCGGGTTAATGGTAACCTCCTCCAAAGGAAACTGAGTGCCGTCCTTCCGAGGACTGCTCAAGGGCACTTCTAGCTCAAGGGGGCATTTGGACCCTCTAAAGCAGGTCTGGCTCAGTCCCTTGTGGGTGTCACTGCTCCTTTCCCGGGTCTTGATCTGCAACAGGCTTTGTGCCTTTGACCCGCCCAGCCTCTCTAGAGGGTGTGAGATTCGACTTTTAAAAGTGTGATTGTGCCCTTCCTACCGTCTTGATGCGGCTTCTCCTTTGTTCTTCGATGTGGGGTATCCTCTCTGTGATCAGATCCAACCTCCTCCTGTCAGTGGTTTCCCAGAAACTTGTTGCAATTCAGGCGATTTTGCAGTAGAGATGAGTGCACGTCCTTCTATGCCGCCGTCTTAGCTCCACCCTCCTTAGGAAGCCTGTCTTATCTGTCCTTGTTATTCTCTGGATTTCTGCATTCAGATCGGTGTATCTTTTATTTTCTCCTTTGCCTTTCACTTCTTTTTTTCTCAACTATTTATAAGGCCTCCTCAGACAACCATTTTACCTTTTTACATTTCTCTTTTTGGGGAATGGTTTTGATCACTGTCTTCTGTACAATGTTCCAGACCTCTGTCCATAGTTCTTCAGGTACTCTGTCTATCATATCTAATTCCTTCGCTCTATTTGCCACTTACACTATATCATCATAAAAGATTTGATTTAAGTCATACCTGAATGTTTTAGTGATTTTCCCTACTTTCTTCAATTTGTCTGAATTTTGCAGCAAGGAGTTCATGATCTAAACTACATTCAGCTCTCTCTCTCTTTTTTTTTTTTTGCTGACTGTATAGAGCTCCGTCTTTAGCTGCAAAGAATATGATCAATCTGATTTTGGTGTCAAATATCTGGTGATATACATGGATAGAATCTTTTCTTGCATTGTTGAAAGAATGGAATACTGCTCACCCATAAAAAAATGAAATAATGCCATTTTCAACAGCGTGGATGGACTTGGAAAGTATTATGCTAATTGAAATAAGTCGGACATAAAAATATAAATTCTGTCTGATATCACTTTTATGTGGAATTTAAAAAATAGAATCTAGTGAATATAACAAGAATTCCCAGGTAGTGATAATGGTAAAGAACACACCTGTTCTTTCAAGGGATGCCAGAGACAATGGTTCCCTCCCTGGGTCAGTAAGATCTCCTGGAGGAGGGCATGGAAACCCACTCCAGTATTCTTGCCCAGAGAATCCCATTTTTACCTGGAGAATTCCCCCAGAAAGGAAAGTCTAGTAGGCTATGGTCCGTGGGGATCACAATAAGTAAAGCGTAATTGAAGCAATTTAGCACTAATGCACAGTGAATACAACAAATAAGAAAAACTCACAGACATAGAGAAAAAATCATGGATTATCAGTGGGGAGAACAAAGGGAGGAGGGGCAGCATAATGGTAGGAGATTAAGAGGTACTAACTACTATCTGTAAAATAAATAAACTACCAGGATACACTGTACAATACAGAGAATATAGTCAATATTTCATAATAATTATAATTGGAATATAACATTTAACATTGTGAGTCATCATGTTGTATACCTGAAGCTTATATAGTATTATACATTAACTATACCTCAATTAAAATAAAGGTAAGGGCTTCCCTGGTGGTTCAGTGGATAAATAAAGAGTCCACTTTGCAGTGCAGTTGGCACTGGTTCGATCCCTGGCATGGAAAGATCCCACATGCCGTGGAGCAGCTGGACTAGTGTGTCCAATTATGATCCAGTCCTCTGGGGTGTCATGCACCCAGAGCTGGTGCTCTGCAGTGAGGGAGGCCACTGTAATGAGAGGCCCACACAAGACAAAGAACAAAGATGGATGAAAATAAATAAATGAAGGACCAATAAAAGAGGCCTTTTTTTTTTAAGTTAAAAATAGTGCATCATAGATCTATTTTGTAAAAGATGTGTATGCCCATGATATAAATGTGGAGAGGTGAGGGAAACTGTAATGGTTAATTTTATGGGTCAACTTGAATGGGCTAAGAAATGAGAAGATATGTGGTAAAACATTAACTCTGGGTTTGTCTGTGAGAGTGTCCTTGGAAGAGATTAGCATTTGAATCAGTAGACAGAACAAAGAAGATGAACATGGACATTGTTCAACCCATGGAAGGTCTAAAACAATAGAACAAAAAGGTGGAGGAAGGGTGAATTTGATACCTCTATTTGAACTGAAACCTTGTCTCCTGCCCTCACACATTGTGCTCCCTGTTCTTGGGTTTGTGGAGTCAGATTGGAATTTACACCATTACCCCTGATCCCCATTCTCAAGTCTTCAGATTTGGACTTAATCACACCACCAGTTTTCCTAGTTCTCCAGTTTGCAGAGAATCCCATTTTTACCTGGAGAATTCCCCCAGAAAGGAAAGTCTAGTAGGCTATGGTCCGTGGGGATCACAATAAGTAAAGCGTAATTGAAGCAATTTAGCACTAATGCACAGTGAATACAACAAATAAGAAAAACTCACAGACATAGAGAAAAATCATGGATTATCAGTGGGAGAACAAAGGGAGGAGGGCAGCATAATGGTAGGAGATTAAGAGGTACTAACTACTATCTGTAAAATAAATAAACTACCAGGATACACTGTACAATACAGAGAATATAGTCAATATTTCATAATAATTATAATTGGAATATAACATTTAACATTGTGAGTCATCATGTTGTATACCTGAAGCTTATATAGTATTATACATTAACTATACCTCAATTAAAATAAAGGTAAGGGCTTCCCTGGTGGTTCAGTGGATAAATAAAGAGTCCACTTTGCAGTGCAGTTGGCACTGGTTCGATCCCTGGCATGGAAAGATCCCACATGCCGTGGAGCAGCTGGACTAGTGTGTCCAATTATGATCCAGTCCTCTGGAGTGTCATGCACCCAGAGCTGGTGCTCTGCAGTGAGGGAGGCCACTGTAATGAGAGGCCCACACAAGACAAAGAACAAAGATGGATGAAAATAAATAAATGAAGGACCAATAAAAGAGGCCTTTTTTTTTTAAGTTAAAAATAGTGCATCATAGATCTATTTTGTAAAAGATGTGTATGCCCATGATATAAATGTGGAGAGGTGAGGGAAACTGTAATGGTTAATTTTATGGGTCAACTTGAATGGGCTAAGAAATGAGAAGATATGTGGTAAAACATTAACTCTGGGTTTGTCTGTGAGAGTGTCCTTGGAAGAGATTAGCATTTGAATCAGTAGACAGAACAAAGAAGATGAACATGGACATTGTTCAACCCATGGAAGGTCTAAAACAATAGAACAAAAAGGTGGAGGAAGGGTGAATTTGATACCTCTATTTGAACTGAAACCTTGTCTCCTGCCCTCACACATTGTGCTCCCTGTTCTTGGGTTTGTGGAGTCAGATTGGAATTTACACCATTACCCCTGATCCCCCATTCTCAAGTCTTCAGATTTGGACTTAATCACACCACCAGTTTTCCTAGTTCTCCAGTTTGCAGATGGCATAATGTGGGACATCTCATCCTCTGTAATCATGTGAGCCAATTCCTATGATAAATCTCTTCTATCTGTATCTATAGCTATAGCCATATATATATATATATATATATATATATATATATATATACACACACACATATATATAAGCCAGCCAGTATATATATATATACTTGACCACAGACCATTACATTTGTGAATCATAAAGATCATTTTGTCAAAATGAGAGCATCAAGAGTCTTCCTTATAACTCTACTTCAGAAAGACTGGAAGGCATCATTTCATTTTAACACCCAAAAGGAAATGATCATGAGCCAAGAAAGATTTAAATATCCTCACAGACAAGACCTTTGCTTGCCAACTTTTAAGGAATCAATATTTACTTGTCATGATGAACCAAGATGCGGAGCAGAAAACAGGTTCTCAAGTATACGACAGGGATGAAGCAAAGTGACATCTGCATGTCAGATGTTTTTGTTAAGGAGTTTGGGTTTTAACAATTTTTTAACACTTTTAAGTTAAAAAATTTTTGACACATGCTTCTACAGTCAAAAGCAAACCACATCAAAGGGGAGATGGCAGCACCTTTTTGGAAATACAGCTGTTCATGGCACTGGGTGCCTTTGTTCTTACACATCACTTGTAGGTTTATAAAACACTTTCTCGTGTATTATCTTAGGGGGTTCTCACAACAAGGTCCTTTTGATCTTATAAGTGGGAAACAGCTCAAGGGAGTCAGTTCAGCAAGGTCATGAGTGAATAACATAGCTGGGAGGCAGATTTGTGACTATTAACTCCAGCGTTGCCCACAACAATCTTTCAGAGATAGTGTAGTCGACCTTCAATTAAACAATATTTGTGTATTAGTACAAAAGAAGAAAAACTTCAGATCGAAATTTACACAAAAAATTGATTCAACCCATGGAAGGTCTAAAACAATAGAACAAAAAGGTGGAGGAAGGGTGAATTTGATACCTCTATTTGAACTGAAACCTTGTCTCCTGCCCTCACACATTGTGCTCCCTGTTCTTGGGTTTGTGGAGTCAGATTGGAATTTACACCATTACCCCTGATCCCCCATTCTCAAGTCTTCAGATTTGGACTTAATCACACCACCAGTTTTCCTAGTTCTCCAGTTTGCAGATGGCATAATGTGGGACATCTCATCCTCTGTAATCATGTGAGCCAATTCCTATGATAAATCTCTTCTATCTGTATCTATAGCTATAGCCATATATATATATATATATATATATATATATATATATATATATACACACACACATATATATAAGCCAGCCAGTATATATATATATACTTGACCACAGACCATTACATTTGTGAATCATAAAGATCATTTTGTCAAAATGAGAGCATCAAGAGTCTTCCTTATAACTCTACTTCAGAAAGACTGGAAGGCATCATTTCATTTTAACACCCAAAAGGAAATGATCATGAGCCAAGAAAGATTTAAATATCCTCACAGACAAGACCTTTGCTTGCCAACTTTTAAGGAATCAATATTTACTTGTCATGATGAACCAAGATGCGGAGCAGAAAACAGGTTCTCAAGTATACGACAGGGATGAAGCAAAGTGACATCTGCATGTCAGATGTTTTTGTTAAGGAGTTTGGGTTTTAACAATTTTTAACACTTTTAATTTAAAAAATTTTTTGACACATGCTTCTACAGTCAAAAGCAAACCACATCAAAGGGGAGATGGCAGCACCTTTTTGGAAATACAGCTGTTCATGGCACTGGGTGCCTTTGTTCTTACACATCACTTGTAGGTTTATAAAACACTTTCTCGTGTATTATCTTAGGGGGTTCTCACAACAAGGTCCTTTTGATCTTATAAGTGGGAAACAGCTCAAGGGAGTCAGTTCAGCAAGGTCATGAGTGAATAACATAGCTGGGAGGCAGATTTGTGACTATTAACTCCAGCGTTGCCCACAACAATCTTTCAGAGATAGTGTAGTCGACCTTCAATTAAACAATATTTGTGTATTAGTACAAAAGAAGAAAAACAGATAATTTTGGATGGGGCTGAAGAATTGGGACAAAAAAAATACTATTAAACAAGCTTGGGGGAGCTTGTAAGGAGGAGTGAATTTAGCAGTGTTGATTTCTCTGGAGGCTTTTCTATCTGTTATGATTAGGCATTCCAAATGCCACTGCATAGCTCTGAAAAGGGGAAACACCATGATGAAAACTGTGTTTAAGTGAGATTATCTGAAAAATTTAGCTCCAGAGACAATAGGAAAATGGGGTACAAGGCTAGATTGCATCTGAGGCACTAAGGTACTTTGGTTCTGAAAGAATGCTGTAAGGAAAGCAGGAAAGAAGAAAACTTAGAACTCAACAGTCAGACAGAAGAGGCCTGGGAAGATAGTCTGTCACTTTCTAGGAGGTGTCATCAATGGTGGTATCAAAGTGGACCCCTAGAGAGCAGCTCAATAGCATTTCAATATATTTATTATAAGGCTAATACATATGATCTAATATAAACTAGAAAATAAAAAATTATAAAAATAATAAACTAAAAAATTATGTAGTTCCATATGTAGAAGATAGCCACTATTGAGATGGTAGAGTAATTCCTTAGCTTTCTTTTCTATATTCGTGTTTGTATGGGGGTAGAAAGCTGAATCTTACTGTTTTTCACTTAACGTCCTACTAGAGCTTTTAGCCAGACTCTGATAAATTTATATTTATATCTGTATTTAAAAAGCAAGGGAGAATATCACTTGTAAAGGAGTTTGGGTTTTAACAATTTTTAACACTTTTAAGTTAAAAATTTTGACACATGCTTCTACAGTCAAAAGCAAACCACATCAAAGGGGAGATGGCAGCACCTTTTTGGAAATACAGCTGTTCATGGCACTGGGTGCCTTTGTTCTTACACATCACTTGTAGGTTTATAAAACACTTTCTCGTGTATTATCTTAGGGGGTTCTCACAACAAGGTCCTTTTGATCTTATAAGTGGGAAACAGCTCAAGGGAGTCAGTTCAGCAAGGTCATGAGTGAATAACATAGCTGGGAGGCAGATTTGTGACTATTAACTCCAGCGTTGCCCACAACAATCTTTCAGAGATAGTGTAGTCGACCTTCAATTAAACAATATTTGTGTATTAGTACAAAAGAAGAAAAACAGATAATTTTGGATGGGGCTGAAGAATTGGGACAAAAAAAATACTATTAAACAAGCTTGGGGGAGCTTGTAAGGAGGAGTGAATTTAGCAGTGTTGATTTCTCTGGAGGCTTTTCTATCTGTTATGATTAGGCATTCCAAATGCCACTGCATAGCTCTGAAAAGGGAAACACCATGATGAAAACTGTGTTTAAGTGAGATTATCTGAAAAATTTAGCTCCAGAGACAATAGGAAAATGGGGTACAAGGCTAGATTGCATCTGAGGCACTAAGGTACTTTGGTTCTGAAAGAATGCTGTAAGGAAAGCAGGAAAGAAGAAAACTTAGAACTCAACAGTCAGACAGAAGAGGCCTGGGAAGATAGTCTGTCACTTTCTAGGAGGTGTCATCAATGGTGGTATCAAAGTGGACCCCTAGAGAGCAGCTCAATAGCATTTCAATATATTTATTATAAGGCTAATACATATGATCTAATATAAACTAGAAAATAAAAAAATTATAAAAATAATAAACTAAAAAATTATGTAGTTCCATATGTAGAAGATAGCCACTATTGAGATGGTAGAGTAATTCCTTAGCTTTCTTTTCTATATTCGTGTTTGTATGGGGGTAGAAAGCTGAATCTTACTGTTTTTCACTTAACGTCCTACTAGAGCTTTTAGCCAGACTCTGATAAATTTATATTTATATCTGTATTTAAAAGCAGAGATATCACTTTGTCAACAAAGGTGTGTCTAGTCAAAACTATGGTTTTTCCAGTAGTCATGTTTAGATGTGAAAGCTAGACCATAAAGAAGGTTGAACATATATATTTACATTTATACTTCATTTATCAAATAGTATTTGCATTTATCTAATGTACTATTGAACATTTGAAAATTGTTAATCTTCTCTAGTATAAGTATGGATGGATACTAGTGTATGTGTATCATTTAAAGCACCTGTATAGTGTTCTATTGTGTTGCTTAGCCTTAAATTGCTTAGCCATTTAATCCTCTCATACATGATATTTTAATGTTTTCTTTCTTGTTGATCTTTATTATTGAAAGTGTCATAATAAACGTGTGTGTCTGTGTGTCTGTGTGTGTGTGTTAGGGATAAATTCTTTTTTAAAAAATTGACTCCATACAGGCAGTCATATTTACCCTCTAGAAATTTTATGCCAAAATTTTCATCCTATCGTTGGAACCTGATAGTGTCTATTTAAACAAATCGCTATGAGTAATGAATAATGATCACTTTCTTAAATTGCTTTCAAAATTGCTGACCAAACCAGTGGTTTTGCTTTATTTTTCATTTATTTTATTATCAATACGGTTGTACACATAAAATTTTATTAACCATTTGTTTTTCATGTAATGCTTTTTAAATCCTCTTTAGAGGAAATGATGATCACAGAAGCCAATTTTCAAGTATTATTACCAGAATCCTATTAAATGCTGGGATGGAAAACTCTCACAGATATCTGAGAATATGTCAGTAACAGAGTCGTTCTTATCTTCTCCTGAATGCTATTTTCCAGTCAATCTTCACTGAAGTTCACTGAAATGTTAGGTTGAATAAACTCTACACTTTTCTACTATGTCTGATTAAGTGTCTCCTCCTTCTTCAAATTGGAAAATAGACATTGGGCATTCAAGTGTTGACTATAATTTTCAAACAAAGCTATATTTTCTTGCAGTAGGTGAAAGTATAGAAATTTTAAATGGAAACAGTCTTATTTAAATAGTTGCTGTTATTCCCTTGCTAAGTCATGTCCAACTTTTTGTGACCCCATGGACTGCAGCATGTCAAGCTTCCATGTCTTTCATCATCTTCCAAAGTTTGTTTAAACTCTTGTTCATTGAGTCGGTGATGCCATCCAACCATCTCATCCTCTGTTACCCCCTTCGACTCCTGTCCTCAATTTTTGCCAGCATCAGTACTGGGAATGAGTTGGCTCTTTGCATCAGGTGGCCAAAGTATTGGAGCTTCAGCTCTGTGCCTTGGTCTGCATTCAGGGAAAAGCTGCATTTATTAATGGGAAACACTCTGTAATAGTCCCTTCTTCAAAGATTCAACTTTTCTCCCAAACTTACTGCTTTGACTAGATGTTATAGCCCTTGAATAGTTGTTTTTATACTTTTTCCTGATTGTTTTTCTGCAGGCAGTTTGATCTTACAGCTTCTATCTTACCAGAAGTACAACTCCCAATATAGATCTCTATTTCAGTTATGTGCTGCTATTGCAACTGATTTTCTTATTCTTGGTGGATTAAAGTGTTCACAATTCTGCAATTTGGGCTGGACCTAACTCAGCTGTTCTTTCCCATGTAGTGATGAATGTACCTGTCTATAAGTCTGAATGGCACTGAAAATCCAAAATAGCTTCACTGGTAAACCTGACACCATTCCCCTCATTGCTCCTCTTTCCCACATCTCTTCTTTTAACCTGTCTTTCTTGATTGTGTTTATCCCACTCCCCACCTTCAACTAGTATTTTATTTTTATACCTTTCCCTCTTTTCTCTTTGAGTCCAACTCAACTATCATTCCTTAGATGCTTAGTTATGGGCTGTCTGAAGTTTAGTTGAGGGGATGATGTCATAATGATGAAACTCCTGAAACAAAAGAGAACATTTACCTATATTATCAGTCAACTTTGCTTCTGACTGATTTAATTATTGTTGTATAGCTCTTAGGAGTGCATGCTTTTTGGGGGTGGGGGAGGAGAATAAAGTTTATTAGAGTAAGAGACACTGTTAGAACAGTGGGACGGCTTCTTAATAGTCAGTGAGAACCAACGTTGAACAGGGGTCTCTGATCTATTTTCATAGCCAGAGTCCAAGGACTTGGATAGAGGTTAGAGGTCCTATGGGTCATTTGCTGAGTGGATGAGGTACAATGTTCTGGGTGGGGGAAGAGTAATGGTTACAGCATGGGGGTGGGAAAGACAACAAGGATCCAATTTATCTGTTCCTGCATTTCAAGATCCTCCCTCTTCACCTTGTTCTTTCGTCTTTGGGACACCACATTCCTTCCTCTCTTCATTTTTAGGACAAATTCTTTGGCTAATTAGATATTCTGCTCATGTCCAACTATCTGCCTGTTTCCCTTCTCAGGCATTTGGGAACCCAGTCTCAAGAGAAAAGGAGCAATGACTGCTCTGGCTTCTTCAGGCTGTACATGGGTGTTGTGGGGCTCTGGGTTCTCAATGCCCACTTTCTGTCAGGGTGTATTTACAGAGGAGAAGAGAGTCCCACGAAATGATAAGGTGACTTGTGCCAGCATTGTCTGGATGTGGCTGGGAATTTTCCATACTATCACTAAGGGCCCTGACTTTTTTCTTCATTCCCCTTGGTTTGGATTAAAGTGTTTTCACAATTTTGCAATTTGGGCTGGACCTAACTCAGCTGTTCTTTCCCATGTAGTGATGAATGTACCTGTCTATAAGTCTGAATGGCACTGAAAATCCAAAATAGCTTCACTGGTAAACCTGACACCATTCCCCTCATTGCTCCTCTTTCCCACATCTCTTCTTTTAACCTGTCTTTCTTGATTGTGTTTATCCCACTCCCCACCTTCAACTAGTATTTTATTTTTATACCTTTCCCTCTTTTCTCTTTGAGTCCAACTCAACTATCATTCCTTAGATGCTTAGTTATGGGCTGTCTGAAGTTTAGTTGAGGGGATGATGTCATAATGATGAAACTCCTGAAACAAAAGAGAACATTTACCTATATTATCAGTCAACTTTGCTTCTGACTGATTTAATTATTGTTGTATAGCTCTTAGGAGTGCATGCTTTTTGGGGGTGGGGGAGGAGAATAAAGTTTATTAGAGTAAGAGACACTGTTAGAACAGTGGGACGGCTTCTTAATAGTCAGTGAGAACCAACGTTGAACAGGGGTCTCTGATCTATTTTCATAGCCAGAGTCCAAGGACTTGGATAGAGGTTAGAGGTCCTATGGGTCATTTGCTGAGTGGATGAGGTACAATGTTCTGGGTGGGGGAAGAGTAATGGTTACAGCATGGGGGTGGGAAAGACAACAAGGATCCAATTTATCTGTTCCTGCATTTCAAGATCCTCCCTCTTCACCTTGTTCTTTCGTCTTTGGGACACCACATTCCTTCCTCTCTTCATTTTTAGGACAAATTCTTTGGCTAATTAGATATTCTGCTCATGTCCAACTATCTGCCTGTTTCCCTTCTCAGGCATTTGGGAACCCAGTCTCAAGAGAAAAGGAGCAATGACTGCTCTGGCTTCTTCAGGCTGTACATGGGTGTTGTGGGGCTCTGGGTTCTCAATGCCCACTTTCTGTCAGGGTGTATTTACAGAGGGAGAAGAGAGTCCCACGAAATGATAAGGTGACTTGTGCCAGCATTGTCTGGATGTGGCTGGGGGATATTCTTGCCATACTATCACTAGCAGATTTATTTGTTGTATTTTAGAAGAAACAAACTTAACAAGAAAGTTAAAAATATATATGACCTGACGATGAATAAAAGTAGAAAAGCTGCTGAGTCTAACTAAAAGAACTAGGACCTGACACTTGTCTGTGACATTAGTGTTTCTCTAGGTATGAGAAGATGCAAGAATTTGGGATCATGAAAATCGTTACCTGAAAATATCTATCTAAAGTCCTGTTTTTCCAGTTTTTCTTAGAACATAGAGTACCTTGTTTCTGCTGTCCACCCTGAACTCCTTTCAGGGGGCCTTGAACATCACCAGCTTGCAGTGGTCATGATTTAATATTTATAGAGGCAGTTGGCAAGTGCCAAGTTCCGGTTACCAGGGCCCCTTTGTTGTGGGCACTGTGCTGCACCTTACTCTGATTCCTATTCTTACTAGTTCTCACTAAGAGGCACTATCTTAAATAGATCAGAGACCTTTTACAGTCACAGTGCAGTCCCCTCAGAGTCATGAGTCTCGGACTTGAACAATAAGGTGTCGTGGTCTCAAGTATTGTCAAACCAAGAGTAATTTTATTAATCATAAAACATACAAAAATCAGAATCAAGATTCCATTAATCAGGATTCAAATAAAGGCAAGCACAAATAATCAGAACTCAATCAAATGCAAACAGATGTTATTAACCCAGAGCTGGAGAGTCTCAATCTCACATTGGGTTCAGCGGATCTCTGTGAATGAGCCTCCTGAACAATCTTACTTACTCTTTTATATTTTTTTCAACTAGAAATTTCAAGTTAACTAGAAATCATAAAGAAGCTTTTTGTTTCTTTAGAGACACAAAAGAGGTTATTATTGGAGCTCTTTGCTCCCCCACCAACACCTTTGTTCTCAAGGGGAAACATTTGTTTGTAGAGAAAACATTCTTACAATTCTTAATCTACAAAGGGAACTACGAGTTGTAAAGTGTTACACTTATCATTAAAAAGGAGGCAGGAGGAAGAGGTTTTGTGCTCTGTATTAGCACCTATTCATCCTTGGAAGAGGTCTCAGAGAGGCGAGGCTGCAGGCAGCGCTTATCGTTAGTGTGAGGAGACATTTGTCTGCTCGACCCAGATATCTTTTCTTGATCTTTCCTGTGAGAAGTGAATATGCCATGACACCTTCATAACCAGGTATTTGACCATGTTTGGGAGGGTATTTCATGACCATGTGTACCACAATGCTGGGAAGGCTCATTCCCAGAAGATTCTAGTGTTTCTCTAGGTATGAGAAGATGCAAGAATTTGGGATCATGAAAATCGTTACCTGAAAATATCTATCTAAAGTCCTGTTTTTCCAGTTTTTCTTAGAACATAGAGTACCTTGTTTCTGCTGTCCACCCTGAACTCCTTTCAGGGGGCCTTGAACATCACCAGCTTGCAGTGGTCATGATTTAATATTTATAGAGGCAGTTGGCAAGTGCCAAGTTCCGGTTACCAGGGCCCCTTTGTTGTGGGCACTGTGCTGCACCTTACTCTGATTCCTATTCTTACTAGTTCTCACTAAGAGGCACTATCTTAAATAGATCAGAGACCTTTTACAGTCACAGTGCAGTCCCCTCAGAGTCATGAGTCTCGGACTTGAACAATAAGGTGTCGTGGTCTCAAGTATTGTCAAACCAAGAGTAATTTTATTAATCATAAAACATACAAAAATCAGAATCAAGATTCCATTAATCAGGATTCAAATAAAGGCAAGCACAAATAATCAGAACTCAATCAAATGCAAACAGATGTTATTAACCCAGAGCTGGAGAGTCTCAATCTCACATTGGGTTCAGCGGATCTCTGTGAATGAGCCTCCTGAACAATCTTACTTACTCTTTTATATTTTTTTCAACTAGAAATTTCAAGTTAACTAGAAATCATAAAGAAGCTTTTTGTTTCTTTAGAGACACAAAAGAGGTTATTATTGGAGCTCTTTGCTCCCCCACCAACACCTTTGTTCTCAAGGGGAAACATTTGTTTGTAGAGAAAACATTCTTACAATTCTTAATCTACAAAGGGAACTACGAGTTGTAAAGTGTTACACTTATCATTAAAAAGGAGGCAGGAGGAAGAGGTTTTGTGCTCTGTATTAGCACCTATTCATCCTTGGAAGAGGTCTCAGAGAGGCGAGGCTGCAGGCAGCGCTTATCGTTAGTGTGAGGAGACATTTGTCTGCTCGACCCAGATATCTTTTCTTGATCTTTCCTGTGAGAAGTGAATATGCCATGACACCTTCATAACCAGGTATTTGACCATGTTTGGGAGGGTATTTCATGACCATGTGTACCACAATGCTGGGAAGGCTCATTCCCAGAAGATTCTATTGACAAGCCACTAAGTATGCATTACTAGACCAGGACTTGAGAGTTGCAAAAGTCTCTGGATCATACCTGTCTTACTAGCCTCTTGGCCCAGGAAAATATTCCCACTTGTTGCTTCTTCCCAAATCTAGAGTTACATTACTATAATCACTGACCTCATTTGAAACTGTATATTAGTGTTCTATCATAGGCTCAGCACACATTTGGTAATGTAAGAGACAACAGTTTCATTCTGAAATAGGTGACATAGAACATAATATGGTCAGCAGCTATTAGTAAGGTCACAAGTAAGCATTTTTCATAACCTAATTAAAACTCTCAGCAATATAACATTATTAAAAGTAATTCAGTATCTGAAGGAGAATGTCCTCTTAACAAACAGAAAAGCCAAATTCAAGTATTTGCACATATTACTTTTGAATTAATTTAAAAGTGAACTTACTAAAATTAATTTTAAACTTAGTCCTAACCATGCACCAAACTCTTTTCTCAGGGTCCATTTTGCACAAATGTTCTTACCACTTTTTGCACCCATTAATTTGTTATTGCTTTCTGAAACACCACCTGTAAGTCGGGCCTACTTCCTTTTCTCTTCATAAAATGCAATTTCATTCCTCATATCTTCTTTATTAAAAGCATGCATCTTACTTAAACAACCAAGAACTGACCCTTCTATTAGCATTGTATAGATTGGTGAAAAACATTCTTACAATTCTTAATCTACAAAGGGAACTACGAGTTGTAAAGTGTTACACTTATCATTAAAGGAGGCAGGAGGAAGAGGTTTTGTGCTCTGTATTAGCACCTATTCATCCTTGGAAGAGGTCTCAGAGAGGCGAGGCTGCAGGCAGCGCTTATCGTTAGTGTGAGGAGACATTTGTCTGCTCGACCCAGATATCTTTTCTTGATCTTTCCTGTGAGAAGTGAATATGCCATGACACCTTCATAACCAGGTATTTGACCATGTTTGGGAGGGTATTTCATGACCATGTGTACCACAATGCTGGGAAGGCTCATTCCCAGAAGATTCTATTGACAAGCCACTAAGTATGCATTACTAGACCAGGACTTGAGAGTTGCAAAAGTCTCTGGATCATACCTGTCTTACTAGCCTCTTGGCCCAGGAAAATATTCCCACTTGTTGCTTCTTCCCAAATCTAGAGTTACATTACTATAATCACTGACCTCATTTGAAACTGTATATTAGTGTTCTATCATAGGCTCAGCACACATTTGGTAATGTAAGAGACAACAGTTTCATTCTGAAATAGGTGACATAGAACATAATATGGTCAGCAGCTATTAGTAAGGTCACAAGTAAGCATTTTTCATAACCTAATTAAAACTCTCAGCAATATAACATTATTAAAAGTAATTCAGTATCTGAAGGAGAATGTCCTCTTAACAAACAGAAAAGCCAAATTCAAGTATTTGCACATATTACTTTTGAATTAATTTAAAAGTGAACTTACTAAAATTAATTTTAAACTTAGTCCTAACCATGCACCAAACTCTTTTCTCAGGGTCCATTTTGCACAAATGTTCTTACCACTTTTTGCACCCATTAATTTGTTATTGCTTTCTGAAACACCACCTGTAAGTCGGGCCTACTTCCTTTTCTCTTCATAAAATGCAATTTCATTCCTCATATCTTCTTTATTAAAAGCATGCATCTTACTTAAACAACCAAGAACTGACCCTTCTATTAGCATTGTATAGATTGGTGAACATAAATAACAGTGATAATTAAAACACACACACACACACACACACACACACACACACAACTTTACTTTCTCATAAAGAACATCTCAAGATGGCACCAAACATTAATAGTCCAAAGTCCAAAGTCTCTTTTGTTTCTCTGTAAGAGGAGATTAAGTATTCAGTAATGTGTTTTAAAACCTTATTTTATTTGACAATAACCTAGCTATTCAATAGATTTCCATCACTTAGTTTAGCACCACCCTTAGAAATTCAAGTTACCCCAATCTGGAGAGACTATTTTAGACTTCCATTGATAAAGAATAATTATTCTTAATAGAGTTTTTATCTAAAAGCTCATTTTCTAGAAGTTTAATATTAATGACTCTTAGACATGGCTATATTAGATCAACATACACATGTTAATACAAGGTATTCAATATTGAATATTTCCAAGGTTCACAAGAACCTGAAATTCATTTAGTTTTAATTTCTCTTGCATTTAGAATTGTTTGATTTGTAAGCGCTTACTTTAGGCCAATTAACTTAGAGCTCATTTACAATTTCAGCATTGTCAAAAAAGCAAAATACACACTGAGACATACATAAATTCAGATGGACCAATAGACAGAGAGAAATCTATCCACCTGAGATTTAAGATGTCTCTTGGACTGTTTTTTTCTTGGCTTGAAATTCTAATTTGCCCAAGGCTGAGGTTTCCAGTAACAGGGGCTGTTTCAAGGACATTGCAAGGGGTAACTTTAAGCTTTTCCCTAGGCAGGCCTTTTAACAAGCTAGCCATTTTTAATTGCATATGCAGAGTAAAGGAATTTACCCTGAAATCTGCCATACAATCCTATCTGGGAGGTGGTTTCCGGGGGACAATGAGCTCTGTGTTTTGTTTCAACCACTATGCCTGACACGACTCATGGAAATTGTCTTGCTGGGGGAGGATGTCCTTGCGGCCTGATCCATTCCATGACCCTCTTATCCTCCCATGTGAGTCATTAATTTGTTATTGCTTTCTGAAACACCACCTGTAAGTCGGGCCTACTTCCTTTTCTCTTCATAAAATGCAATTTCATTCCTCATATCTTCTTTATTAAAAGCATGCATCTTACTTAAACAACCAAGAACTGACCCTTCTATTAGCATTGTATAGATTGGTGAACATAAATAACAGTGATAATTAAAACACACACACACACACACACACACACACACACAACTTTACTTTCTCATAAAGAACATCTCAAGATGGCACCAAACATTAATAGTCCAAAGTCCAAAGTCTCTTTTGTTTCTCTGTAAGAGGAGATTAAGTATTCAGTAATGTGTTTTAAAACCTTATTTTATTTGACAATAACCTAGCTATTCAATAGATTTCCATCACTTAGTTTAGCACCACCCTTAGAAATTCAAGTTACCCCAATCTGGAGAGACTATTTTAGACTTCCATTGATAAAGAATAATTATTCTTAATAGAGTTTTTATCTAAAAGCTCATTTTCTAGAAGTTTAATATTAATGACTCTTAGACATGGCTATATTAGATCAACATACACATGTTAATACAAGGTATTCAATATTGAATATTTCCAAGGTTCACAAGAACCTGAAATTCATTTAGTTTTAATTTCTCTTGCATTTAGAATTGTTTGATTTGTAAGCGCTTACTTTAGGCCAATTAACTTAGAGCTCATTTACAATTTCAGCATTGTCAAAAAAGCAAAATACACACTGAGACATACATAAATTCAGATGGACCAATAGACAGAGAGAAATCTATCCACCTGAGATTTAAGATGTCTCTTGGACTGTTTTTTTCTTGGCTTGAAATTCTAATTTGCCCAAGGCTGAGGTTTCCAGTAACAGGGGCTGTTTCAAGGACATTGCAAGGGGTAACTTTAAGCTTTTCCCTAGGCAGGCCTTTTAACAAGCTAGCCATTTTTAATTGCATATGCAGAGTAAAGGAATTTACCCTGAAATCTGCCATACAATCCTATCTGGGAGGTGGTTTCCGGGGGACAATGAGCTCTGTGTTTTGTTTCAACCACTATGCCTGACACGACTCATGGAAATTGTCTTGCTGGGGGAGGATGTCCTTGCGGCCTGATCCATTCCATGACCCTCTTATCCTCCCATGTGAGTCTTCATGTGGAAGGCTCCCTAATGGCTTTTAAGTGCCTGACCTGTGTCCACACAATATTGTTTGGCCTAATCCTCAGAAAGAAGTCAAAAGGACAGATCCTCATCAGTTCGGGCGACAGCTATTGGGGTGCAGTTAGCAGTGAGGCCCTTGGAGCACACCAGAGGGTAGCCCTGGCCAGAGTTCCTCAGTTGTTACCACATCCAGTGGCCTGTTCGCAGACGGTCCCTAAGAGAAAAGAGAAGCGAGGAGGTGGGAGAAGAGACCCCAAATCCCTCTATGGGCCACTATAAATGTCGTGGTTCATGTGTGGGTTGGAAAAGAATTTCCAGAGATGAGGCAGAATGAGAAGAAAATCAAGTTTATTAGAGTGGGAGAGGTGGGCCAGCTTCCTGATAGGGAGAATGGACCAGTACAGATTTTATATGGTAAACAAAATTGCTAAGGATGTCTGTATCAGGCTTCAGATAGCCATAACTCCTTCAGGTGTCCAAGTGTAGCATGAAAATAATGAAGGAGAAAAAAAAAACACTCCATAATCAGTAATATTCTCTTACTAGGAAGCAAATTTAATTCCTCTCTTAACCTTCTTTTGACAGGCTGAAGGCACACTGAAACAGAGACCAAATGTATCATTATTAGGCTGCTATGTTAGCACATAATGGTCATGTAATCTCTGCCTAAAGCAAGAGGAACTTAAAATGTACAGAGTTCATTTGAATATAATATCTGCCAAAGAGTCTGCAATAGTTTTATATTGCTTTTTATTTAGTTTAAAATCCTCAAAGATTCTAAAGGCAATCTATCCACCTGAGATTTAAGATGTCTCTTGGACTGTTTTTTTCTTGGCTTGAAATTCTAATTTGCCCAAGGCTGAGGTTTCCAGTAACAGGGGCTGTTTCAAGGACATTGCAAGGGGTAACTTTAAGCTTTTCCCTAGGCAGGCCTTTTAACAAGCTAGCCATTTTTAATTGCATATGCAGAGTAAAGGAATTTACCCTGAAATCTGCCATACAATCCTATCTGGGAGGTGGTTTCCGGGGGACAATGAGCTCTGTGTTTTGTTTCAACCACTATGCCTGACACGACTCATGGAAATTGTCTTGCTGGGGGAGGATGTCCTTGCGGCCTGATCCATTCCATGACCCTCTTATCCTCCCATGTGAGTCTTCATGTGGAAGGCTCCCTAATGGCTTTTAAGTGCCTGACCTGTGTCCACACAATATTGTTTGGCCTAATCCTCAGAAAGAAGTAAAAAGGACAGATCCTCATCAGTTCGGGCGACAGCTATTGGGGTGCAGTTAGCAGTGAGGCCCTTGGAGCACACCAGAGGGTAGCCCTGGCCAGAGTTCCTCAGTTGTTACCACATCCAGTGGCCTGTTCAGACGGTCCCTAAGAGAAAAGAGAAGCGAGGAGGTGGGAGAAGAGACCCCAAATCCCTCTATGGGCCACTATAAATGTCGTGGTTCATGTGTGGGTTGGAAAAGAATTTCCAGAGATGAGGCAGAATGAGAAGAAAATCAAGTTTATTAGAGTGGGAGAGGTGGGCCAGCTTCCTGATAGGGAGAATGGACCAGTACAGATTTTATATGGTAAACAAAATTGCTAAGGATGTCTGTATCAGGCTTCAGATAGCCATAACTCCTTCAGGTGTCCAAGTGTAGCATGAAAATAATGAAGGAGAAAAAAAAAACACTCCATAATCAGTAATATTCTCTTACTAGGAAGCAAATTTAATTCCTCTCTTAACCTTCTTTTGACAGGCTGAAGGCACACTGAAACAGAGACCAAATGTATCATTATTAGGCTGCTATGTTAGCACATAATGGTCATGTAATCTCTGCCTAAAGCAAAAGAGGAACTTCCCTAAAATGTACAGAGTTCATTTGAATATAATATCTGCCAAAGAGTCTGCAATAGTTTTATATTGCTTTTTATTTAGTTTAAAATCCTCAAAGATTTCTATAAAGGCAATCAATAGTGAAGAAAATGGTTTAAAAAGAATGACTGTGCAACGCTGGTTTTCTAGAAAACATAGCAACCTTAAGTTTCCTAATTTTGCAATTTTAAAATAATTTCACAAACCTGAGAACACTCACTACCATCAGAAACATCTGCCTTCTCTGTCTATTGTTACAGTGTGCACAATTAGGGTGAAAAAGCCATCACTTTGGTGTCACATATTTTGAGTTTATACATTGGTGTAGCTATATAACTTTAGCCAAGTCAACTGGCTTGCCTGAGCCTTGGTTTCCATTTCTGTAAACTGAGCATAGTATCACTTATCTCATAAGGTTATGAGGTTTAATGAGGTAATTTTATAACATAGCATAATATCTAATGTTCAGTGGTCATTTAATAAATTGTAATGTCCTTTCCTTGCTGCCCTTCTTGAGAAATAAAAATAAAGACACCCAAACTCACAGGTATAGAATTTTGATTCTGTTATCTGGGTTTTATGTTCCTGCCACCTACACAAAGACAAGAGTATCCAAGTACATGACAACAACTTAACATAGAACTAAAGACTCTAACCTTGGTGATGATGAAAATAATGATTGATGATCATCATAGTTGAGGCACATTACTAAGGTCTCACATTTTAAGACTCTGTCTTTAGATATTGTGGTATATCAATCTCTTAGAACAATGCCTGATGCATGCTAAATGCTATTCGGATAATAGTTTGCTTTACTTATTTAGTGTTCACTAAAGAACCTCTTGATACACTTCATGAAAGGGAAACAATCTATCTTTAAACAATTAGCCAGAAACACAAAATATTTATCCGTTTGATGAGAAAGATTACACTTCTAAGGGACCATTGTCCATTTACTAATGGAGGAACAGCACTCCTTAGTGGGGAGAATGAGAACTGCATCTCTAATTGCAGGGTAAACAGGGACTTACCGCTTTTGCAAAGCAAGTCAGGTCAGTAAAGCTGCTGGATAGTGTGCAGTCCTTAATGCATTGAGATGAGTGTTTCATCCTGTCCAAACTTCATTGCTTGCTGCTAGGGGACAGCCACCTGTACAGTGTAGGAAACAGGTAAAAGTGAAAAAGAAGGAGGCAGGGTGATGAGGGAGAGAAGATTCCACATCATATAATTTTTCCTACGGAGGACTTTGAGTTTGGAAGCTGTTAAGGAAGGACGGCAGGGCCTTAAGAGCCTGATCAGACACCAGAAGAGGTAAGCAAGAATATGCACAGAGCAAGGATGGGGGAAAGGGGCTGAGCTAGTAGGACTGCAGAAATCTCACACTTCCTCAGCCCTCAGAAAATTCTACAACCCACAAACACTTGGTATAAATAGGTTTCTTGAAGAAATCAGTAAAGAGAGAAGGGTCAGAAGACCCCAGTTAATGTCTGAATTCCTACTGAAAGCCTCATCTCATCCTCTCTTTCTCATTTCTCTTCCTCTCTTTGATGGTGACTAAGAGACAAAGCATCTCATCAGTTTCTCTGACTAGCCTCTAGCCTAACCTCTTTGTATCTATCTTAGATAACTATGAGGTCTGAGGGTAGGTCCTCTAATTCTAGACACCTGACTACCCAGTGACATAGAAGCAAAGGTGTTAGACAGGTGTGAGAAGTATTAGCCCATCTCAGGGAGAAAAGAATTGAAGTATCTTTATGTGATTTCCCAAAACAACACTTCGAATGCTTCCCAGCATTTGGGAGTGGAAGGTAGAGATGATTAGTGAAATTTAATTTGGGAATCAAAGAAAACATGTCCTGTAGACATCCTGAAAAGACTTTATTCAGACCTGAAAACTTGAGGCAAAATGCTTTGCTTATTCTCAAACGCAGAGTACAGCACAGTGCAGGAGCCTGAGAAGTGGCCTAGGAGATCTGAAGATTGCCCTTGTATTTAGTACTTCTGCAGTCAATCTGCCACAAATTTAGGAGCATTCTGAGAGTAAGGCTGCAAGACTATGGCAGGAGCCATAGAAACGAAGAACCTGCAACTGTTAGTGGCCAGCCAGGACCTTGTCAACCTATAGACCTTTTTTTTTCTTTTTAAGATTTATTTTATTTATTTATTTTGGGGGGGTGGGGTGGGGAGGGAGGGGAGCAGGCAGGCTACTTCTATTGGTCTTTCATTTGTCTATTTTCATCCATCTTCGTTCTTCGGCCCGTGTGGGCCTCCCATCCGGTGGCCTCTGTTGTCACAGAGCACCAGCTCCGGGCGTATGTGCTCCAGAGCTCCGGCTCGGTAATTGAACACATCTGTCCAGCTGCTCCGCAGCATGTGGGATCTTCCCAGGCCAGGGATCGAACCGGCGCCCCTTGCACTGCAAGGCGGTGTCCTTACCCACTGGACCACCAGGGAAGCCCCTACCTATAGACTTTTGCTTGCTGTCTGACGTGAGTCTACCACTCATTGTCAGCACAGACTGTCTGTGTGTTGGTGCCTCTCCTACCCTGAGTCCGGAACCTACATGGTTCATCTCCCTGTGCCCCTATCAGCCCTTGGTGTTTCAGTAGATGGCCTTCTCCACATCTTGAACTAATTAATGAGGGATGCAGTGGTTCCTCAGGTCAGTGTCTTTCAGATCTCTCCCCGTGGATTTTCTGTACCTCTGTTCAACTGCCACAAGCTTCTTTTCTTTTCCTCCACCATCCCTTTCTCCTCCTCCTTCCTACCGCTCCTTCTAACACATCCTTCTTGATCATACTTATCCCACTCCAACCTTCCAGTAACGTTTTTTTTACTTTTTTCCCCTCATTCCTCTTTGAGTTCAATTCAACCTCCATTTGTTGCATGATCAGTTCTGGGCTGTGTGTGTGGATCACGCTTTAGAGTGTGTCTGAGGTTTGCGGGGGAGTCCAGGGCTGGGCAGTGGTGGTGCGGGGTGGGGGTGTAAACTTAGCGATTACTGGACATTCTTAACGGAACTCAGAAACATGGTGTGAACTGAGATCTAAAGAGATGAGAAAGGTTTCAGTCTTCTTTTTAACCTTCTAAATTAAATATCTAACTTAAAATTTGCTAATTTCTTACTAAAGGATGAAGATCAATTTAAAATATATTTTAAAATGTTAAGAAAAGGATGCCTTTAAGAAATAAATTCAGGTTTGTTACTTTCAAGTGATTGGAGAAAGCTCTGTTAGAGAAAGAAGAGGATTCACTGGTTAAGGAGCATCAAGGAGTGGAAGGGCATAAGTGCATCTTTCTGCCTGAATCCCATGTGATCCTAACTGATGAAAGGTTCACTTTCTCAGTATCCATGTCTGTAATTTTCTTCTTAATTTCTTTGGTTACATTTTCCCATGTTCGATTCAATATACCTTTTAGGCACCAGCTCCGGGCGATGTGCTCCAGAGCTCCGGCTCGGTAATTGAACACATCTGTCCAGCTGCTCCACAGCATGTGGGATCTTCCCAGGCCAGGGATCGAACCGCGCCTTGCACTGCAAGGCGGTGTCCTTACCCACTGGACCACCAGGAAGCCCCTACCTATAGACTTTTGCTTGCTGTCTGACGTGAGTCTACCACTCATTGTCAGCACAGACTGTCTGTGTGTTGGTGCCTCTCCTACCCTGAGTCCGGAACCTACATGGTTCATCTCCCTGTGCCCCTATCAGCCCTTGGTGTTTCAGTAGATGGCCTTCTCCACATCTTGAACTAATTAATGAGGGATGCAGTGGTTCCTCAGGTCAGTGTCTTTCAGATCTCTCCCCGTGGATTTTCTGTACCTCTGTTCAACTGCCACAAGCTTCTTTTCTTTTCCTCCACCATCCCTTTCTCCTCCTCCTTCCTACCGCTCCTTCTAACACATCCTTCTTGATCATACTTATCCCACTCCAACCTTCCAGTAACGTTTTTTTTACTTTTTTCCCCTCATTCCTCTTTGAGTTCAATTCAACCTCCATTTGTTGCATGATCAGTTCTGGGCTGTGTGTGTGGATCACGCTTTAGAGTGTGTCTGAGGTTTGCGGGGGAGTCCAGGGCTGGGCAGTGGTGGTGCGGGGTGGGGGTGTAAACTTAGCGATTACTGGACATTCTTAACGGAACTCAGAAACATGGTGTGAACTGAGATCTAAAGAGATGAGAAAGGTTTCAGTCTTCTTTTTAACCTTCTAAATTAAATATCTAACTTAAAATTTGCTAATTTCTTACTAAAGGATGAAGATCAATTTAAAATATATTTTAAAATGTTAAGAAAAGGATGCCTTTAAGAAATAAATTCAGGTTTGTTACTTTCAAGTGATTGGAGAAAGCTCTGTTAGAGAAAGAAGAGGATTCACTGGTTAAGGAGCATCAAGGAGTGGAAGGGCATAAGTGCATCTTTCTGCCTGAATCCCATGTGATCCTAACTGATGAAAGGTTCACTTTCTCAGTATCCATGTCTGTAATTTTCTTCTTAATTTCTTTGGTTACATTTTCCCATGTTCGATTCAATATACCTAATTCAAACCGTGTTTCAGGTATGTGGACTCTGAGGTAGACTTTTAAGTCGTCTCCTCTCCTCATTTTATTTCTCTTGGATACTTTCCAATGATACATCCTTTAAATATATATTCTAGGGCTTCCCCTGGTGGTCCAGTGGGTAAGGACACCGCCTTGCAGTGCAAGGTGCGCCAATTCGATCCCTGGCCTGGGAAGATCCCACGTGCTGCGGAGCGGCTGGACCAGTGTGTCCAATCACCAAGCCGGAGCTCTGGAGTGCATGCGCCCAGAGCCAGCGCTCTGCAACGACAGATGCCACCGCGATGGGAGGCCCACAGGAGCCAAAGAACAAAGACGGATGAAAATGGAGAAATGAAAGACCAATAGAAGTGGCCCGCCTGCTCCCGTCCCTCCCCAACCCGACCCCCGCCCAAAATAAATAAATAAATAAATAAATCTTTAAAATATATATATATATTCTATTTATATTGTTGGATATTTATGTCTGAACTCTCCAAATTTATGTCTACTAGATTTCCAAAGCTCAATTGTTTTCGGAACTATTTTTAATTGTACCTGTTCCAGAAAATGCATCAACAGTCCTAGGTATACTTTTAAAAGGAAGTGGGAAAATGTTCATTTCTTGCATTGTTTGAAATATCAAATTAAAGAAGCTAAATATACATCATTTGAAGATCTTATTATTTGGGGACCTAAATTATTTAAGTTTATATGTGAGGATATGTATTATGTGAGGTCAAATAAGTTATGATAGTCATAATCACAACAGTACTACTCAACAATTTTTTAAAAATGAAGTAGACATGTGCGTTAGCCAAAAAACTCAGTTCTATGATGCAGAAAAAGTGGCTGTGATATTATTCTGTTCATGAAAAAAAGTATACATAATACAAAACCCAAATGCAAATGTGTGCTATAAATTATACAGAAAAATGTCTGCAGGAATAGACATGCCAAACTTCATTATGTGGTTAGGAATTACCAACTGTTTAATGAAACATTTAAAAGTTAAAATATAAAAGTCACATTAAGTGAACATTTTAAATTGTGGAAAAATTTAACCTGGAAAGAAAGCATTCTTCAATATCCTTATTCCTACTCAATAGAGGTAACCAAGATGGATATGTGTGTGTGTATATATATATATATATATACATACATATATATATATATATATTATATAAATGCAAATTAGAGACTTTTCCTCCTTATCTACATCATTCTGTAGCATTTGTAGGTCAGTGCATTTAAACCTACCTCCATATTTAAAAAAAGTTTTTTCTTAATTAATTAATTTTATTTTTTAAAAATTGTTACAGAGTTCTATTGTTCACAGACTTGTATGTTCCCAGATCAGTAATATGCATATCCCTGGCACCCTCCCCACTCCGAGTCCCTCCCATCCCACCCCTCCAGGCCATCGCCCCCTGCCCTGTAGGATCTCCTATTCTCACAGCTCAATGACAATAGCAATCTTTTTCGCATATGACAGCGTAGATTTCCATGCTACTTTCTCTATGCCTCCAAACCACTGTTTATACCCCACAATGTCCATATGTCTGTTCTCTGTGTCTGTTTTTCCATCTCTTCACTGTGGGTGCTACCATTACCCTCTTACTAGATTCCATAGATATGTGTTAGTATACTGTACTTATCTTTCTCTTTTTGACTTACTTCACTTTTTATAATAGGTTCTAGACCCATCCACTTTAGGGCTGATTCTTCTGCATTTCTTTTTACAGCTGAGTAGTATTCCATTGTATATATGCACCAGAGCTGCTTTATCCATTCGCTCGTTGATGGACATCTAGGTTGCTACCATGTTCTAGCTATTGTATAGACAGCTGCAATGAACATTGGCGTACAGGTGCTTCTTTCAGATTTGATTTCATCAGGGTATAAGCCTAAGAGTGGGATTGCTGGGTCATAGGGTGCTTCTAGTTTTAGTTTTTTAAGGAATCTCCATACTGTCTTCCATAACGGCTGCATCAATTTACATTCCCATCAGCAATGCAAGAGGGTTCCTTTCCACACCCTCTCCAGCATTTGGTGTCTGTCGATTTGTTGATGGATTCAGACAGGTGTGATGGTATCTCTTTAGTTTTGATTTGCATTTCTCAGGAATAGACATGCCAAACTTCATTATGTGGTTAGGAATTACCAACTGTTTAATGAAACATTTAAAAGTTAAAATATAAAAGTCACATTAAGTGAACATTTTAAATTGTGGAAAAATTTAACCTGGAAAGAAAGCATTCTTCAATATCCTTATTCCTACTCAATAGAGGTAACCAAGATGGATATGTGTGTGTGTATATATATATATATATACATACATATATATATATATATATATTATATAAATGTAAATTAGAGACTTTTCCTCCTTATCTACATCATTCTGTAGCATTTGTAGGTCAGTGCATTTAAACCTACCTCCATATTTAAAAAAAGTTTTTTCTTAATTAATTAATTTTATTTTTTAAAAATTGTTACAGAGTTCTATTGTTCACAGACTTGTATGTTCCCAGATCAGTAATATGCATATCCCTGGCACCCTCCCCACTCCGAGTCCCTCCCATCCCACCCCTCCAGGCCATCGCCCCCTGCCCTGTAGGATCTCCTATTCTCACAGCTCAATGACAATAGCAATCTTTTTCGCATATGACAGCGTAGATTTCCATGCTACTTTCTCTATGCCTCCAAACCACTGTTTATACCCCACAATGTCCATATGTCTGTTCTCTGTGTCTGTTTTTCCATCTCTTCACTGTGGGTGCTACCATTACCCTCTTACTAGATTCCATAGATATGTGTTAGTATACTGTACTTATCTTTCTCTTTTTGACTTACTTCACTTTTTATAATAGGTTCTAGACCCATCCACTTTAGGGCTGATTCTTCTGCATTTCTTTTTACAGCTGAGTAGTATTCCATTGTATATATGCACCAGAGCTGCTTTATCCATTCGCTCGTTGATGGACATCTAGGTTGCTACCATGTTCTAGCTATTGTATAGACAGCTGCAATGAACATTGGCGTACAGGTGCTTCTTTCAGATTTGATTTCATCAGGGTATAAGCCTAAGAGTGGGATTGCTGGGTCATAGGGTGCTTCTAGTTTTAGTTTTTTAAGGAATCTCCATACTGTCTTCCATAACGGCTGCATCAATTTACATTCCCATCAGCAATGCAAGAGTGTTCCCTTTTCTCCACACCCTCTCCAGCATTTATTGTCTGTCCATTTATTGATGATGGCCATTCAGACAGGTGTGAGGTGGTATCTCATTGTAGTTTTGATTTGCATTTCTCTAATAATAAGTGAGGTTGAATATCGTTTCATGTGCTTGTTGGCCATCTGTATGTCCTCTTAGTAAGATGTCTCTCTAAGTCTTTTCCCCAATTTTTGATTGGGTTGTTCATTTTTCCAGTGCTGAGTTATCTGAGTTGCTTGTAGATTTTGGAGACTAGTTTTTTGTCTGTTGTTTCATTTGCTATAATTTTCTCCCATTCTGGGGGTTGTCTGTTCAGCTTTTTTGTAGTTTCTTTTGCTGTACAAAAGCTTGTAAGTTTCATGAGGTCCCACATGTTCATTTGTCTTTTTAGTTCCGCTCTTCTAGTGGGTGGGTCAGAGAAGATATTGCTTTGATTTATGTCCTTGAGAGTTTTGCTACATTCTCCTCTAAGAGTTTGATGGTTTCTGGTCTTCCATTTAGGTCTTTAATGCATTTTGAATTGATCTTTGTGTATGGTGTCAGGGAATGTTCTAACTTCATTTTTCTGCATGTGGCTGTCCAATTTTCCCAGAACCACTTGTTGAAGAGGCTGTCTTTGTCCTATTTTATAGTTTCACCTCCTTTGTCAAAAATAAGGTACTCATAGGTGCGTGGGTTTATATCTGGGTTCTCCTACTTGTTCCATTGATCTATATTTCTGATTTTGTGCCAGTACCATACTGTCTTGATGACTGTTGCTTTGTAATAGAGGCTGAAGATAGGAAGGCTGATCCCTCTAGCTCCATTCTTCTTTCACAGGATTTCTTTGGCTATTCGGGGTCTTTTCTGTTTCCATATGAGTGGTGGTGTTCTTTGGTCTACTTCTGTGAAGAATGTCATTGGTAATTTGATAGGGATCACATTGAATCTATAGATGACATTTGGTAGTATGGCCATTTTCACAGTATTGATTCTTCTGACCCAGGAACATGGAATATCTCTCCATCTGTTTAAGTCTTCTTTAATGTCTCTCATGAGTGTCTTGTAATTTTCAGTGTACAGTTCTTTTGTTTCTTTGGGTAGGTTTATTCCTAGATATTTGATTCTCTTGTTTGCGATGGTGAAGGGGATTGCCTCTCTGATTTTGTTGGCTGATTTTTCATTGTGTATAGGAATGCCAGTGATTTCTGTATATTGACTTTGTATCCCGTGACTCTGCTGAATTCTTGGATTAGTTCTAGTAGTTTTGTAATAGTGTCTTTGGGATTTTCTATGTGTAATATCATGTCGTCTGCAAATAGAGAGAGTTTGACATCTTCCTTTCCAATCTGGATTCCTTTGATTTCTTTCTCTTCTCTTATTGCTGTTGCTAGAACTTCCAGGACTATGTTGAATAATAGTGGTGAAAATGGACATGCCTGTCATGTTCCTGATCTTTGAGGGAATGCTTTCAAATTTTCACCATTGAGGATAATGTTTGCTGTGGGCTCCTCATATGTGGCTTTCAGTATGTTGAGGTAGGTTCCTTGTATGACTGTTTTTTAAAGAGTTTTGATCATAAATGGGTGTCAGATTTTGTCGAAGGCTTTTTCTGCATCTATTGAGATTATCATGTGGTTTTTGTCTCTCAATTTGTTGATATGGTGCATCACATTGATTGATTTGCAGATATTGAAGTATCCTTGCATACCTGGGATGAACCCAAATTGGTCATGATGTATGAGTTTTTTGATGTGTTGTTGAATTCTGTCTGCTAGGATTTTGTTGAGGATGTCAGCATCCAAATTCATCAGTGAAACTGGTCTACAATTTTCTTTTTTTGTGTTGTCTTTGCCTGGCTTTGGTATCAGGGTGATGGTGGCCTCGTAGAGGACCCGTGTTTCTAAAGTGTCTCCTTGAACTAGGTTTTAAGGCTGAAGATAGGAAGGCTGATCCCTCTAGCTCCATTCTTCTTTCACAGGATTTCTTTGGCTATTCGGGGTCTTTTCTGTTTCCATATGAGTGGTGGTGTTCTTTGGTCTACTTCTGTGAAGAATGTCATTGGTAATTTGATAGGGATCACATTGAATCTATAGATGACATTTGGTAGTATGGCCATTTTCACAGTATTGATTCTTCTGACCCAGGAACATGGAATATCTCTCCATCTGTTTAAGTCTTCTTTAATGTCTCTCATGAGTGTCTTGTAATTTTCAGTGTACAGTTCTTTTGTTTCTTTGGGTAGGTTTATTCCTAGATATTTGATTCTCTTGTTTGCGATGGTGAAGGGGATTGCCTCTCTGATTTTGTTGGCTGATTTTTCATTGTGTATAGGAATGCCAGTGATTTCTGTATATTGACTTTGTATCCCGTGACTCTGCTGAATTCTTGGATTAGTTCTAGTAGTTTTGTAATAGTGTCTTTGGGATTTTCTATGTGTAATATCATGTCGTCTGCAAATAGAGAGAGTTTGACATCTTCCTTTCCAATCTGGATTCCTTTGATTTCTTTCTCTTCTCTTATTGCTGTTGCTAGAACTTCCAGGACTATGTTGAATAATAGTGGTGAAAATGGACATGCCTGTCATGTTCCTGATCTTTGAGGGAATGCTTTCAAATTTTCACCATTGAGGATAATGTTTGCTGTGGGCTCCTCATATGTGGCTTTCAGTATGTTGAGGTAGGTTCCTTGTATGACTGTTTTTTAAAGAGTTTTGATCATAAATGGGTGTCAGATTTTGTCGAAGGCTTTTTCTGCATCTATTGAGATTATCATGTGGTTTTTGTCTCTCAATTTGTTGATATGGTGCATCACATTGATTGATTTGCAGATATTGAAGTATCCTTGCATACCTGGGATGAACCCAAATTGGTCATGATGTATGAGTTTTTTGATGTGTTGTTGAATTCTGTCTGCTAGGATTTTGTTGAGGATGTCAGCATCCAAATTCATCAGTGAAACTGGTCTACAATTTTCTTTTTTTGTGTTGTCTTTGCCTGGCTTTGGTATCAGGGTGATGGTGGCCTCGTAGAATGTGTTTGGAAGTGTTCCTTCCTGTGCAATTTTTTGAAAGAGTTTTAGAAGGACGGGCATTAGCTCTTCTTTAAATGTTGGTAGCATACACCTGTGAAGCCATCTGGCCCTGGGCTTTTATTTTGGGGTAGATTTTGGATCACAAAGTTGATTTCTGAGCTTGTGATTGGGTTGTTCATAGTTTCTATTTCTTCCTGGTTCAGTCTTGGAAGAATAATCTTTTCCAAGAAACTGTCCATTTCTTCCAGGTTGTCCAGTTTGTTGCCATAGAGTTGTTCATAATAGTCTCTTATAATCCTTTGGATTTCTGCAGTATCTGTTATAATCTCTCCTTTTTAAGTTTTGATTTTATTGATCTGGTTCTTGTCTCTTTTATTCTTGATGTATCTGGCCAGTCGTTTGTCAATTTTGTTTATTTTTTAGAAGAACTAGCTTTTCGGTTTATTTTTACTATTGTTTCTTTTGTTTCTTTTTCATTTATTTCTGTTCTGATCTTTATGATTTCTCTTCTTCTGCTGGCTTTGGAGTGTTTTTGTTCTTCTTTCTCCAGTTGCTTTAAGTGTAACATTAGGGCATTTGTTTGATATTTTTCGTCTCTTGAGGTAGGATTGTGTTGCTATAAATTTCCCTGTTAGAACTGCTTTTGCAGTATGCCATAGGTTTTGCATTGTCGTGAGTTCATTGTCAATTTCTTCTAGGATTTAAAAAATTTTTCCTTTTGTTTACTTGGTAATCATGCTTTTTTTCTTAAGGTATGTGTTGTTTAACCTCCATGTGCTTGTTTTTTTTTTAGAAGTTTTATTTCCCTGCAGTTGATCTATGGTCTCATTGCATTGTGCGCAGAGAAGATTTCAACTTTCCTGAATTTACTGAAGTTTGATTTTTGGCCTACAATATGGTCTATCCTGGAGAACATTCCATGAGCACTTGAGTAGAAAGTGTATTCTTCTGCTTTGGGATGGAAGGTCCTAAAGATATCAGTGAGGTCTATTTCTCCTAGTGTGGCATTTAAGTCTTGTGTTTCTTTATTAATTTTCTGTTTTGATGATCTGTCCATTGGTGTGAGAGGAGTATTAAAGTTTCCTACTATTTTTGTGTTATTGTCAACTTCTTTTATGTCTGTACGTGTTTGTCTTATGTTTTGTGGTGGTCTTGTGCTGTGTGCATAGATATTTATGATTGATATGTCTTCCTCTTGGATAGATTCCTTGATAATTATGTAGTGACTTGCCTTGTCTCTTATAACCTTCTTTATTTTAAAGTCTATGCTATCTGATATGAGAATTGCTACCCCAGCTTTCTTTCTTTCTTCTTTTTTTTTGGTCACTTCTATTGGTGTTTCAGTTGTTTCCATCTTTTGTTCTTTGGCTTGTGTGGGCCTCTCATCACAGTGGCCTCTCTTGTTGCAGAGCACCGGTTCTGGGCTCATGCACTCCAGAGCTCCGGCTCGGTAGTTGGACACATTGATCCAGCCACTCCATGGCACCTAGGATCCTCCCATGCTGGTGGTCGAACTGGTGCCCCTTGCATTGCAAGGTCATGTCCTTACCCACTGGACCACCAGGGAAGCCCCTCCAGCTTTCTTTTGATTTCCATTTGCGTGGAATATCTTTTTCCATTCTCACTTTCAGTCTATGAGTATCTCTAGGTCTGAAGTGGGTTTCTTGTAAACAGCATATATATGGGTCTTATTTTGGAATCCATTCAGCCAGTTTCTGTCTTTTGGTTGGAGCATTTAGTCCATTTACATTCAAAGTAATTATTGATATGAATGTTCCTATTGTCATCTTCTTAGATGTAAGGGGTTTGATTTTTAGGACTTTTCCTACTCTTCTATTTATTGTCTATATCAGGCCCTTTAACAGTTGTTGTAAGGCTGGTTTTGTGGTACATGATTCTTTTAGCTTTTGCTTGTCTGTGAAGCTTTTGACTTCTCCATCAATTCTGAATGAGATCCTTGCCGGATATAGAATTCTTGGTTGTAGGTTATTCTCTTTTAGCCGTTTAAATGTGTCTTGCCATTCTCTTCTGGCCTGCAGGGTTTCTGTTGAGAGATCAACAGTTAAACGTATGGGGTTTCCTTTGTACGTTATTTGTTGTTTGTTCCTTGCTGCTTTAAGTATTCTGTCCTTATATGTACTCTGTGTTAACTTGATCAGAATGTGCCTTGGTGTGTTTCTTCTGGGGTTTATCCTGTATGGAATTCGTTGTGTTTCTTGGACTTGGTTGACTGTTTCCTTTCCCATGCTGGGGACCTTTTGAACTATAATTAAAAAAATTTTTTTAAATTTATTTATTTTATTTTTTGCTATTCTGTATTTTCACTGCTATTGCAGGCTCTTCTTTGGTTGCAGGGAATGGGGGCTACTCTCTAGTTGAGGTGCGCAGGCTTCTTCTTCTTCTTCTTTTTTTTTTTTCAGGCTTCTCTTCTTGATGCAGCTACTTCTTTTGTTACTGAACTCGGGCTCTAGGGCATATGGGCTTCAGTCGTTGTGGCACATGGGCTCAGCAGTTGCGGCTCTGAGGATTTAGAGCACAGGCTCAATAGTTGTGGCTCATGGGCTCAACTGCTCCGCAGCATGTGGGATCTTCCCGGATCAGGGATTGAACTGATGCCTTCTGCATTGGCAGGCAAATTCTGTACCATTGAGCTACCAGGGAAGCCCCAACTATAATCTCTTCAAGAATTTTTTCATAGCCTTTCTTTCCCTCTTCTTCTTCTGGGGCCCCCATAATTCTAATGTTGGTACATTTGATATTGTCCCATAGGTGTCTAAGGCTATCCTCAGTTCTTTTGATTCTTTGTGCTTTGTTCTGTTCTTCAGCAGTTATTTCCACCATTCTGTCTTCCAGCTCACTTATCCGTTCTTCTGCCTCTGATATGCTACTGAGTCCTTCTATAGTATTTTTGAGTTCAGAAATTGAGTTTTGTCTCTATTTGTTTATTTTTTATTTGTTGCATGTCTCTTCTCAGTGCACTAATTTCCTCTAATATTCTGTTTTTGGAGTTTTGGATCCTCGCTAGTATTTCTCTTCTGAATTCTCTTTCAGATAATTGGTCTATCTCATCTTCTGTCATTTGTAATTGTGTCTCTCTGATTTGTTCCTTCATTTGTGCAGAGTTTCTCTGTCTTTTTATGTTAATTTTTATTTCTTTGTATGTGTCTGTGTGCTTTGTGTCTTAGGCAGTGTTGGGTCTTGTTTGCAGGTGAATAATCTCTAGTGTTGTGTGTTCTTTGATAGTGTAGGGTCTTGGAGCCAGGGCTTCCACTCCTTCTGAAGTATTCTGTCCTTATATGTACTCTGTGTTAACTTGATCAGAATGTGCCTTGGTGTGTTTCTTCTGGGGTTTATCCTGTATGGAATTCGTTGTGTTTCTTGGACTTGGTTGACTGTTTCCTTTCCCATGCTGGGGACCTTTTGAACTATAATTAAAAAAATTTTTTTAAATTTATTTATTTTATTTTTTGCTATTCTGTATTTTCACTGCTATTGCAGGCTCTTCTTTGGTTGCAGGGAATGGGGGCTACTCTCTAGTTGAGGTGCGCAGGCTTCTTCTTCTTCTTCTTTTTTTTTTTTCAGGCTTCTCTTCTTGATGCAGCTACTTCTTTTGTTACTGAACTCGGGCTCTAGGGCATATGGGCTTCAGTCGTTGTGGCACATGGGCTCAGCAGTTGCGGCTCTGAGGATTTAGAGCACAGGCTCAATAGTTGTGGCTCATGGGCTCAACTGCTCCGCAGCATGTGGGATCTTCCCGGATCAGGGATTGAACTGATGCCTTCTGCATTGGCAGGCAAATTCTGTACCATTGAGCTACCAGGGAAGCCCCAACTATAATCTCTTCAAGAATTTTTTCATAGCCTTTCTTTCCCTCTTCTTCTTCTGGGGCCCCCATAATTCTAATGTTGGTACATTTGATATTGTCCCATAGGTGTCTAAGGCTATCCTCAGTTCTTTTGATTCTTTGTGCTTTGTTCTGTTCTTCAGCAGTTATTTCCACCATTCTGTCTTCCAGCTCACTTATCCGTTCTTCTGCCTCTGATATGCTACTGAGTCCTTCTATAGTATTCTTGAATTCAGAAATTGAGTTTTGTCTCTATTTGTTTATTTTTTATTTGTTGCATGTCTCTTCTCAGTGCACTAATTTCCTCTAATATTCTGTTTTTGGAGTTTTGGATCCTCGCTAGTATTTCTCTTCTGAATTCTCTTTCAGATAATTGGTCTATCTCATCTTCTGTCATTTGTAATTGTGTCTCTCTGATTTGTTCCTTCATTTGTGCAGAGTTTCTCTGTCTTTTTATGTTAATTTTTATTTCTTTGTATGTGTCTGTGTGCTTTGTGTCTTAGGCAGTGTTGGGTCTTGTTTGCAGGTGAATAATCTCTAGTGTTGTGTGTTCTTTGATAGTGTAGGGTCTTGGAGCCAGGGCTTCCACTCTGAGGATCCTTGGTTTGATCTCTGGCCGGGAATGGTAGGCTCTATGTCTGGTTTGTTTTGGTGGTCAGTGGAATTAGTTCAAATATAGGCATATGAGAGACAAAAAGTGCATCCCTGATAGTTGACAGTCATAAAATCACGCAAATATTGTCTAACATAATGGAAAAATATACATACATTCACATCAATAACCACAACAGAACTGTCTTAAAGGGATAAAGTATAGGAACTTTTTCTGGCAGACGGCACAATCAAAGTTGGTATCTGACTGTTAAGCTCTAAATTAATTACAACATGGCTGGAAAAACAGATCCAGAGCAAGGTCTCTGCTGGGAATATTGCAATGAAAGCAGTTTTTAACTAAGACATGTGTTGGGAGAAGGAGGAGAGTGTATAGGTAATGAGAAGGAATAGATTGGTGTTGCAAGGATTTTTGTAGGGTTAGGTAACAGAGATTAGTATGTAGTAGAGTTTAGTACAGCTGGAAGAGAACATTAGAGACAGCAAGGTAGAAAATATTTAGAAAGGATAGTAGTAGGTATAAAAATATTTTACAGTTAGAGCATAGAGAGAGAAAGTTGTGGTATGAGAAATAGAAGAAAAATAATTCTGAAAAGAAAAATATTTAAAAAATATATTAAAATAAACAAAAAAAATGAAAAAAAAATTACTGTCCCTGGTTTTTATCTTCTCATCTGCGCGTGAACCTTCCACCAGTTGCTCTTGATGCTGTCCCAGATTTCCCTAGTCTGTAATGGTGGGACTCGGGTGTGGGTGCTGAAGGACTGCTTATGTCTTAGGTTTCATTGAGGGTCAGGTTTTTTTTTCTTCTTTTTTTTGTAGTCAGGACCTTTGTAGAACCGGTTGCTCTGGTAAACAAAGGCTCTGCAGCCAATGTAGCTGACCCCTGTCTCTCCACCGCTGATGCTGGCCAGGGGAAGGCAAGCCGATCTGGCAGGCGGAGGTTGCACCTCTGGACTCTGTGCTGGAGGGGGTTCCTCAGTTGTATTGTGTACCCCCTCTAGCCTTCAGTCTCTGCTCTGTTCCCGGTGCCTCTGACGTGGCCCTGCAGCTGGTGGGACTGAGCGCTTCTCGTCCAAGATCTCGTTCTGGATGCCCCGTTTCTTTGCCACAGCTCTGGGGTTGCGCGGGCTAGTTGAAGCAGCCAGCGCACTTCTGTCTCATGGGACTAAGGCTCTCCACTTGCCCCAAACGCGGGCGGAGGCTTCCCAGATCCTGTCCCAACCGGATGCCTGGCTTCCTTGAGACAGCTCTGGCGCTGCACGGGCTAGTTCCAGCAGCTGTTGTACTCTTGTCCTGAAGGACTAAGCCTCACTTTTTGCCCCAAATGCGGGCGGTAGCTTCCCCGACCGGCAGGAGCCAAGCTTCTGGACTGCGACCCACCGGGAGATTTCCCGTTCTGTTTCCCATGCCCTGCTAGTGTTCAGTCTCAGGCTCACCTGGCACATCCTTGTCACAGTACTGACCCTGGCGGGATTTTCACACTGAGCGTTGCTTTCTGCGCACTTCCCAGTGGTGTGGGAGCTGGGCTATGGGAGCTCCGGGAAGGTTTGGGCTGCTTGCTCTCTGTCCCTTGTAGAACTGAGAACTTCTTTTGTCGTCTAGAGGCTGGTTTCTTGGTGGTGTTTCATTTCTTGATAAGTTCTGGTGATTCTATTGCGGAGTTGATGAAACCCTTCTCTTATTCCTCTGCCATCTTGCCCTCCTCCTCAGATTTTCTTATTAACTATATTTTCACTGTGGTAAATTTTTTTTTTAATATATATTTGTAATTTTGGCCTCTTTTATTGGTTTATTTATTTATTTATCTTCGTCCAGCTGTGTTCTTTGGCCTATGTGGGCCTCCAATTGCAGTGGCCTCTCCCTTTCAGAGCACCGGCTTTGGGTGCATGTGCTCCAGAGATCAAATTGGTGGCCCCTGTACTGCAAGGCAGACTCTTTACTTACTGGACCACCAGGGAAGCCCTACTGTGGTAAAACATTTATAGCGTATCATTTGCCATGTTTCCTTTTTTTTTTTTTTCAACTTCATGCCATGAGTTCTTATTTGTTTTTCATCCATCTTTATTCTTCGGCCTGTGTGGGCCTCACATTGCAGTGGGCTCTCTCATTACAGAGCACCAGCTCTGGGTGCATGCAGCCTAGAGCACTGGCTGGTAATTGGACACATTTGTCCAGCCATCCTGTGGGCACCTGGAATTTTCCCAGGCCAGGGATCAAACCAGTGCCCCTTGCACTGCAAGACGGGCTCTTTACCCAATGGACCACCAGGGGAGCCCCTGTTTCCCATTTTAAAGTTTATAATTCAGTGGCATTAATACATTCATAATAGTATGCAACCATCACCATTGTTCATTTCCAAAATTTTTCATTTCCTCAAACAGAAATGTTTATCCATTAAACAATAATTGCTTTCTCTTTTCTTCAGACCCCTAGTAACATCTGATCTAGTTTCTACCTCTATGAACTTGCCTGTTCTAGGTATTTCATGCTATTGGAATCATATAATACTTGTCTTTTGTATCCGGTTTATTTCAGTTAGCATATTTTCAAGGTTCATCCATGTTGTAGCATGTATAGAACTTATTCCTTTCAATGACTGAATAATATTCCATTGTATGTACAGTGGGAGCGGGTATGGGAGCTGGAAGGTTTGGGCTGCTTGCTCTCTGTCCCTTGTAGAACTGAGAACTTCTTTTGTCGTCTAGAGGCTGGTTTCTTGGTGGTGTTTCATTTCTTGATAAGTTCTGGTGATTCTATTGCGGAGTTGATGAAACCCTTCTCTTATTCCTCTGCCATCTTGCCCTCCTCCTCAGATTTTCTTATTAACTATATTTTCACTGTGGTAAATTTTTTTTTTAATATATATTTGTAATTTTGGCCTCTTTTATTGGTTTATTTATTTATTTATCTTCGTCCAGCTGTGTTCTTTGGCCTATGTGGGCCTCCAATTGCAGTGGCCTCTCCCTTTCAGAGCACCGGCTTTGGGTGCATGTGCTCCAGAGATCAAATTGGTGGCCCCTGTACTGCAAGGCAGACTCTTTACTTACTGGACCACCAGGGAAGCCCTACTGTGGTAAAACATTTATAGCGTATCATTTGCCATGTTTCCTTTTTTTTTTTTTTTCAACTTCATGCCATGAGTTCTTATTTGTTTTTCATCCATCTTTATTCTTCGGCCTGTGTGGGCCTCACATTGCAGTGGGCTCTCTCATTACAGAGCACCAGCTCTGGGTGCATGCAGCCTAGAGCACTGGCTGGTAATTGGACACATTTGTCCAGCCATCCTGTGGGCACCTGGAATTTTCCCAGGCCAGGGATCAAACCAGTGCCCCTTGCACTGCAAGACGGGCTCTTTACCCAATGGACCACCAGGGGAGCCCCTGTTTCCCATTTTAAAGTTTATAATTCAGTGGCATTAATACATTCATAATAGTATGCAACCATCACCATTGTTCATTTCCAAAATTTTTCATTTCCTCAAACAGAAATGTTTATCCATTAAACAATAATTGCTTTCTCTTTTCTTCAGACCCCTAGTAACATCTGATCTAGTTTCTACCTCTATGAACTTGCCTGTTCTAGGTATTTCATGCTATTGGAATCATATAATACTTGTCTTTTGTATCCGGTTTATTTCAGTTAGCATATTTTCAAGGTTCATCCATGTTGTAGCATGTATAGAACTTATTCCTTTCAATGACTGAATAATATTCCATTGTATGTACATACCAAAAATATTTATGTAGTCTTCTATTGACAGGTACTTGAATTGTGAGTGAAGGGAAGTGCTGGGAGAGCCCTGGCCTTCACACTCTCACCCCTGCAGAGAGCAGCTTGTGACCCAGAGGTGCCCAAATAGTTTGGGCCAGATGCTAGGGACTGGACTGGCACAGGAATTGTTAAAAATGAAGTTGTAAACAGTGGAATTGTTGGTTGATTATGTGCATGATATGACCACCTTGTGTGTCTCACCATGGTCTGTTGAGAACACCTAAGCTCTGAAGCTCTTGGTTCTACCTGTTTACATATATGGTGTTTCCAGAGCCTCATCTGTCAATCTTAATTTCAGTGGCAGATAATTATAACTCCAGCTGCAAATTACAAGGATTTAAGTCCCCTATCTCCTTTCATATGTAAATATGTAATGTCAATCTTATGTGTGTGTATGTGTATGTGCATTCTTAATAGCTCAGTTGTGTCCAACTCATTGTGACCCTCTGGACTCTAGCCTGCTAGGCTTCTCTGCCCATAGGATTCTCTAGGTAAGAATACTGAGTGGGTTGCCATGCCCTCTTGCAGGGGATCTGTCCCACCCAGGGATCAAACCCTTGTCTCTTATACAGCACCACCTGGGAAGCCCATGTGTACAGTATATATACATTCACACATACACATATAACCATTTTTGTCTTTAGCCAGACTGCTACTCATCCTATTTAGTGATGTTTATATTTCCTCTCTGTAATTCTGAAATAAACATGGACAGCTGCAAAACAACAGCAGTAGCAAAACAAAAACAGAAAGGAGTATTCTACCTTTTAACTATTGTGAACAATGCTCAGTGCACATTGTCAGATGAAACACCTGAGTGCCTGCTTTCAGTACTCTTTGGCATTTCCTCAAACAGAAATGTTTATCCATTAAACAATAATTGCTTTCTCTTTTCTTCAGACCCCTAGTAACATCTGATCTAGTTTCTACCTCTATGAACTTGCCTGTTCTAGGTATTTCATGCTATTGGAATCATATAATACTTGTCTTTTGTATCCGGTTTATTTCAGTTAGCATATTTTCAAGGTTCATCCATGTTGTAGCATGTATAGAACTTATTCCTTTCAATGACTGAATAATATTCCATTGTATGTACATACCAAAAATATTTATGTAGTCTTCTATTGACAGGTACTTGAATTGTGAGTGAAGGGAAGTGCTGGGAGAGCCCTGGCCTTCACACTCTCACCCCTGCAGAGAGCAGCTTGTGACCCAGAGGTGCCCAAATAGTTTGGGCCAGATGCTAGGGACTGGACTGGCACAGGAATTGTTAAAAATGAAGTTGTAAACAGTGGAATTGTTGGTTGATTATGTGCATGATATGACCACCTTGTGTGTCTCACCATGGTCTGTTGAGAACACCTAAGCTCTGAAGCTCTTGGTTCTACCTGTTTACATATATGGTGTTTCCAGAGCCTCATCTGTCAATCTTAATTTCAGTGGCAGATAATTATAACTCCAGCTGCAAATTACAAGGATTTAAGTCCCCTATCTCCTTTCATATGTAAATATGTAATGTCAATCTTATGTGTGTGTATGTGTATGTGCATTCTTAATAGCTCAGTTGTGTCCAACTCATTGTGACCCTCTGGACTCTAGCCTGCTAGGCTTCTCTGCCCATAGGATTCTCTAGGTAAGAATACTCGAGTGGGTTGCCATGCCCTCTTGCAGGGGATCTGTCCCACCCAGGGATCAAACCCTTGTCTCTTATACAGCACCACCTGGGAAGCCCATGTGTACAGTATATATACATTCACACATACACATATAACCATTTTTGTCTTTAGCCAGACTGCTACTCATCCTATTTAGTGATGTTTATATTTCCTCTCTGTAATTCTGAAATAAACATGGACAGCTGCAAAACAACAGCAGTAGCAAAACAAAAAGAGAAAGGAGTATTCTACCTTTTAACTATTGTGAACAATGCTCAGTGCACATTGTCAGATGAAACACCTGAGTGCCTGCTTTCAGTACTCTTTGGCATATACCTAGGAGTGGAATTGATGGGTCCTGTTTAGCTTTTTGAAGAACTGCCAAACTGTTTTCTGCTACATCATTTTACGTTTCTACCAGCAATGTTTGGGTTTCCAATTTTCTCACGCTGCTGTTTGCTATTTTCCATTTTTCTGACTAGAGTATATATGATGTGGTATTTCATTGGTTTTTTTTGATTTGGATTTCTCTGATGAGTAATGATATTGAGCACTTTTTGATGTGCCTATTGGCTATTTGTATGTCTTCTCTGGAGAAATGTCTTTTGAATTTCTTTCTCCATTTTTTTTTGATTTTATTGTTTTAATGTTGAGTTGTGGGAGTTCTTTATATATTTTGGATATTAAACCCATATCAGATATATGAGCATCAAATATTTTTCATTCTATCTTTTCACTTTCTTGATAGCATCTTTTGATGCACAAATGTTTTCATTTAATGAAGTCCAGTTTCTCTTTTTATTCTTTTGTTGCCTGTGCTTTTGGCTTCATATTTTTAAAAACTGCCAAATTCAAGGTCATGTAGATGTAACCCTACAGTTTTTTTCTACTAGTTCTAGCTCTTAAATTTATATTTTAATTCATTTTGGGTAGTTTTTGAATATGCTGTAGATATCTAGTTTTCTCAGCATAACATGCTTCGGAAATTCTTTTTTTAAGGATGTTAATCTAGTTTTTTACTCCAACTCATTGTAAGACTACCCCCTGGACTCTAGCCTGCTAGGCTTCTCTGCCCATAGGATTCTCTAGGTAAGAATACTGAGTGGGTTGCCATGCCCTCTTGCAGGGGATCTGTCCCACCCAGGGATCAAACCCTTGTCTCTTATACAGCACCACCTGGGAAGCCCATGTGTACAGTATATATACATTCACACATACACATATAACCATTTTTGTCTTTAGCCAGACTGCTACTCATCCTATTTAGTGATGTTTATATTTCCTCTCTGTAATTCTGAAATAAACATGGACAGCTGCAAAACAACAGCAGTAGCAAAACAAAAAGAGAAAGGAGTATTCTACCTTTTAACTATTGTGAACAATGCTCAGTGCACATTGTCAGATGAAACACCTGAGTGCCTGCTTTCAGTACTCTTTGGCATATACCTAGGAGTGGAATTGATGGGTCCTGTTTAGCTTTTTGAAGAACTGCCAAACTGTTTTCTGCTACATCATTTTACGTTTCTACCAGCAATGTTTGGGTTTCCAATTTTCTCACGCTGCTGTTTGCTATTTTCCATTTTTCTGACTAGAGTATATATGATGTGGTATTTCATTGGTTTTTTTTGATTTGGATTTCTCTGATGAGTAATGATATTGAGCACTTTTTGATGTGCCTATTGGCTATTTGTATGTCTTCTCTGGAGAAATGTCTTTTGAATTTCTTTCTCCATTTTTTTTTGATTTTATTGTTTTAATGTTGAGTTGTGGGAGTTCTTTATATATTTTGGATATTAAACCCATATCAGATATATGAGCATCAAATATTTTTCATTCTATCTTTTCACTTTCTTGATAGCATCTTTTGATGCACAAATGTTTTCATTTAATGAAGTCCAGTTTCTCTTTTTATTCTTTTGTTGCCTGTGCTTTTGGCTTCATATTTTTAAAAACTGCCAAATTCAAGGTCATGTAGATGTAACCCTACAGTTTTTTTCTACTAGTTCTAGCTCTTAAATTTATATTTTAATTCATTTTGGGTAGTTTTTGAATATGCTGTAGATATCTAGTTTTCTCAGCATAACATGAAGAGATCTTTCTTTTGTTGATTGATCTTTGTTGAATATCAGTTGATTTTAAGTGTGTGAGTTTATTTCTGGGATTTCAATTCTATTTTACTGATATAAAGTCTAACTTTATGCTAGCATCACACTATTTTGATTACTATAGCTTTGTAGCAAGTTTTGAAGTCAGGAAAATGATGAGTCTTTCAAATTTGTTTTTCTCTTTCAAGATTATTTTGGCTATTCTAGGTCATCTGAAATTCCATATGATTTTCAGGATGAGTTTTTCCATTTCTGAAAAAATAGTGTTAGGATTTTCGTAGTGATTGCATTGAAACTGTTTATCAATTTGGGTAGTATTATCATCTTAACAATATTGTCTTGCAGTCAATAAATGTGAGATGTCTTCCCATTTATTTAGGTCTTCTTTACTTTTCAGCAATGTTCTTCCATTTTCAGTGTACAAATCTTACACATCTTTGCTTAAATATATTTCCAATTATTTTTTTCATTTTGACGTGAGTGGAATTATTTTCTGAATATCTTTTGTTGCAGGAGCGTTTGCATTTCTAATGTTTAGAAATGCAATCATTTTGTGAGTAGATTGTGTATCCTGAGACTTTGCTAAATTTGTTTATTAGCTCAAGTGATGTTTTTGTGGATTCCCTAAGGTTTTCTAGATGTAATATCATGACTTCTGTGAATATGGTTTTACTTCTTTCTTTTCTACTTGAATGCCTTTTGTTTATTTTTCTTGCCTAATTTCTCTAGCTCTGTATACTTTCATAGCATATACTTACACACCAAAATATTTGCTTTTTTGCAATATGTATATATTCTGTTTAAGGAAAAAAATTTCTAACAGACGATTATATTGCCATCTGCTTTTATGACACACCATATTACAGAGCTGCCCTTTTTTAGGCCAACGTATATAGATCTAACTCATTTTAAAAATTGTTGAATAGTATTCCAATTATAGATACAATAGTTTACTTAACCATTCCACAAATAATAGATATTTAGATTATTTCTAATTGTGTGGCATTTATATTTTAACTTTATACTGTCTATTTTTCCTTTGCAGAAGCTTCAAACCTTTTATGTAGTCAAATTCATTAATTTTTTTTTCCTATTGTGCTTCTGGGTTTAGGGTTATGCATGGAAAGTCTTTCCTTACATACATAAGATAAAATATAGTTAATATAACATAAAACTATTTTTAAAATAAATTTTTTAGAGCATTTGTTGACTTATATGCTTAAATCTTTAGAAGTTTAGTAATTTATTTTTGCTTAAGGAATGTGGGAATTTTATCCAGTATATCAAGATTATTTTGGCTATTCTAGGTCATCTGAAATTCCATATGATTTTCAGGATGAGTTTTTCCATTTCTGAAAAAATAGTGTTAGGATTTTCGTAGTGATTGCATTGAAACTGTTTATCAATTTGGGTAGTATTATCATCTTAACAATATTGTCTTGCAGTCAATAAATGTGAGATGTCTTCCCATTTATTTAGGTCTTCTTTACTTTTCAGCAATGTTCTTCCATTTTCAGTGTACAAATCTTACACATCTTTGCTTAAATATATTTCCAATTATTTTTTTCATTTTGACGTGAGTGGAATTATTTTCTGAATATCTTTTGTTGCAGGAGCGTTTGCATTTCTAATGTTTAGAAATGCAATCATTTTGTGAGTAGATTGTGTATCCTGAGACTTTGCTAAATTTGTTTATTAGCTCAAGTGATGTTTTTGTGGATTCCCTAAGGTTTTCTAGATGTAATATCATGACTTCTGTGAATATGGTTTTACTTCTTTCTTTTCTACTTGAATGCCTTTTGTTTATTTTTCTTGCCTAATTTCTCTAGCTCTGTATACTTTCATAGCATATACTTACACACCAAAATATTTGCTTTTTTGCAATATGTATATACTCTGTTTAAGGAAAAAAATTTCTAACAGACGATTATATTGCCATCTGCTTTTATGACACACCATATTACAGAGCTGCCCTTTTTTAGGCCAACGTATATAGATCTAACTCATTTTAAAAATTGTTGAATAGTATTCCAATTATAGATACAATAGTTTACTTAACCATTCCACAAATAATAGATATTTAGATTATTTCTAATTGTGTGGCATTTATATTTTAACTTTATACTGTCTATTTTTCCTTTGCAGAAGCTTCAAACCTTTTATGTAGTCAAATTCATTAATTTTTTTTTCCTATTGTGCTTCTGGGTTTAGGGTTATGCATGGAAAGTCTTTCCTTACATACATAAGATAAAATATAGTTAATATAACATAAAACTATTTTTAAAATAAATTTTTTAGAGCATTTGTTGACTTATATGCTTAAATCTTTAGAAGTTTAGTAATTTATTTTTGCTTAAGGAATGTGGGAATGATCCAGTTTCATTTTCTTCTAAGTGTTTAGTTTTCCCAACATCATTCATTGAGTGATTTTACAAGTACCTCCCATCAACTGGGAGGTACTTATAAAAGAAATATAAAATTAAACTTGAAAACAGACTAGGACATTTTTACTTCTACAAGAGTTACAAAGTTTACTCTAGAGCATAAGTCTCATGAAAGAAGTTGAAAACTACTTATCTTTCAGAACTGAACTGGAGTCAAATTACAGAACTACTGCTCAGTCCAGTGTGTGATACTATAGCTTCTAATTTGAGTTATTTGCTCATTCTTTTAATCCAAATATTCCTTTCTTTTTACTTTTCTCTGTGACATCCAACTCAGTTGCTACTTCAACCATAATGAAATATTTATTAGTTCTCAAAAAACATCTGGTTTTTTCTCCTTCTCTACCTTTAACACACATATCTAAACATCCAAGAATCATTTTTCAACTGTCAACTGAGAATAGAAATCTGAAAATTGGAAAGGGTTAGCAGGAGATATCAGAACTGGATTGATTCTGGAATCTAGAATCTATATAGGGGCACAATGGGAGAGTTATGAGCATGTGTGAGTATAGTGTACTTAGTCCCTGTAGAGATTAAGCCTAAAGACAAGAGTTTAAGAACAAGTCTTAGAGCAATATTTACAAACATTAGCCAGGAGACAAGGAACAGAAACAAGGAAACATAGGACTTGCTGATTTTTTTAGTTTCCCATAGTGCCTATCAGTGACCCACACTGGAGGACTCTAGGAAATATTTTTTTAAAAAAATCTTTTTTGGGGGACTCTTTTATTGTTTTGTTTATTCATTTATTTTCATCCATCTTTATTTATTTTTTGGCCTATGTGGACCTCCCATTGCAGTGGTCTCTCTCGTTGCAGAGCACTGGCTCTGGGAGCATGTGCTCCAGAATCCTGGCTCATAATTGGACACACTGGTTCAGCTGTTCCATGGCATGTGGGATCTTCCCGTGCCAGGGATGGAACCGGTGTCCCTTGCACTGCGAGGTGGACTCTTTACCCACTGGACCACCAGGGAAGCCCTGGCAAATATTTATTGATGAATATGAATAAATGAGTGAGGAAGTGCTGAATATACAAGCTCCAAGTTTCCCTGCGATCTTTGGAAAGTTGTTTAAACACTTTTACCAGTTCTCTGACCTGTAAAATGCAAGCAGTAATACTGCACAAACTCACCTCTGAGGACTGTCATCAGGACCAAAATAGAAGTGTTTTTTAAACATGTGTAAAGATTTTGTAAATTGTCATGCCCATATAAATGTTATACAGAAGATCCTTCTTAGAGAGAGGAAGGATAGTCATGTACAAATTTACATGTTATTTCTTTTAGTTTTCTGTTTTTTCTCCTTTTTAATACTATAAGTAACAATTTCTACTTACCTTAAAGAATAAATTCATCTCTAGCTTATATTAACAAGGATTCAATAAACAACAAATCATCAAATCAACTTTGTCCAAATAACTTGAGAGACTGAAACTACAAACTTTTCTAAATATTAGGAAGTCAAAATAATTATTTTGTAAGTTGTTGGAGGATATTTTCAAATATCTTTTAACCTTCAGCACACAAAATTGTGAATTGTATTTTAAAATAAAATGCTGACTTCTTAAATTCTACAACTTGACTAAATGAGGCATCACTGCAGAAATCTGAAAGCCTCATCTGTTTACTTCTGAAATAAGGAAATCCTTCATGGAAATACTAAGAAATAACCCAGCTGGATTTTAGGCCTGGGACTTAGCATTATAGCTGAATCAGAGAGGAGTAGATATCAAATGATACCAGCTCTAAATTATTAAGTAGTAACCTTGACTTCCATGAAGAGTACAAAACTTTTTCATCCTGAGTTTACATTATGTAAACAATTTTTCTAAACTTCCAGAGAAATTCTGATTTTGGTCTGAATCTTCATATACTTGATTTCTATCCAAGGACAAATTATTTTTGGAAGTTTTAGCAAATTTGTTCTCCTACTCTGAATTAGTCAGTGAAACCAAAATCAAATTTTTCTGTCTTCAAAAACAAGCGTGTTTTTAAATGTATGGCCCAAGAGCTCCTGGAAAACACAAACCAATAACATGGGAGGAAGTGCTGGATAATATTCAGAAATTTCATAGGTCCAGAGGACCTCTAATGGAACTTTTTCATCCCAGTTCAAGAGGTTTGAATTGGATTCTAAAAAGACAGAAACATTTAGGAACAAATAAATGGAAACTGCAGAATATTTCCAGTTGCTCACAATATCCTTAAATTTCTTTCTGAAAAAAGATTTCTAGAAAATGTATGTAAGCCAAAAATAATTTCACATTCTAAAATAATTGTTGACTTACTTTCTCTGACTGTTCTTTGAAAGAGAGAATTTCAATGACACATCTCTGGGAATATAAGAGAGACTTAGTTAGCTACAAAGCATTGTCCAAAGCCGAAATTTGGAATACATACGCTCCTGATAGAAATACAGGAAAACTTAAGAGATTCGTTAAAACATCTAGCTTGATCTAATTCAATTTGAAGTTTGATTAAAAAGGCAAGTTCGAAATCAGTATTGGCTTCCTTGGTGGCTCAGTGGTAAAGAATCTGCTTCCCAAAGCAGGAGATACTGGTTCGACCCTGATCTGGGAATATGATCCCACATACCCATGCACCACAACTATTGAGCCTGTGCTCCTGAGCTTGGGAGCCACAGGTACTGAGCCCATGTGCCACAGCTACTGAAACCTGTAAGACCTAGAACCCATGCTCCACGAGAAAAAAAACCACTACAATGAAAAGTCAGGGCACTGAAACTAGAGAGTAGCCCTTGCTCTCCACAACTAGAGAAAGCCCACAAACAGCAATGAAGACCTAATGCAGCCAAAAATAAACAATTTTTTAAATTTAATTTTATTTTTCACAGAGTTTTGTTGTTTACTCACACATATCAACCCAAATCGTCCATAGGTATGCACACAACCCTCCCATGAATCTTCCCCCATCTCCCCTCTCTTCCCACTCCTCCAGGTCACCACAGAGACCCTATTTCAGATGCCCTAGTCACACACCCTAGTCCCCTTCCTCACCAAAATGTTCATAAGACTGTTCTCCAAGTCCGCCTCCATTTTAGCAAATTTGTTCTCCTACTCTGAATTAGTCAGTGAAACCAAAATCTTTTCTGTCTTCAAAACAAGCGTGTTTTTAAATGTATGGCCCAAGAGCTCCTGGAAAACACAAACCAATAACATGGGAGGAAGTGCTGGATAATATTCAGAAATTTCATAGGTCCAGAGGACCTCTAATGGAACTTTTTCATCCCAGTTCAAGAGGTTTGAATTGGATTCTAAAAAGACAGAAACATTTAGGAACAAATAAATGGAAACTGCAGAATATTTCCAGTTGCTCACAATATCCTTAAATTTCTTTCTGAAAAAAGATTTCTAGAAAATGTATGTAAGCCAAAAATAATTTCACATTCTAAAATAATTGTTGACTTACTTTCTCTGACTGTTCTTTGAAAGAGAGAATTTCAATGACACATCTCTGGGAATATAAGAGAGACTTAGTTAGCTACAAAGCATTGTCCAAAGCCGAAATTTGGAATACATACGCTCCTGATAGAAATACAGGAAAACTTAAGAGATTCGTTAAAACATCTAGCTTGATCTAATTCAATTTGAAGTTTGATTAAAAAGGCAAGTTCGAAATCAGTATTGGCTTCCTTGGTGGCTCAGTGGTAAAGAATCTGCTTCCCAAAGCAGGAGATACTGGTTCGACCCTGATCTGGGAATATGATCCCACATACCCATGCACCACAACTATTGAGCCTGTGCTCCTGAGCTTGGGAGCCACAGGTACTGAGCCCATGTGCCACAGCTACTGAAACCTGTAAGACCTAGAACCCATGCTCCACGAGAAAAAAAACCACTACAATGAAAAGTCAGGGCACTGAAACTAGAGAGTAGCCCTTGCTCTCCACAACTAGAGAAAGCCCACAAACAGCAATGAAGACCTAATGCAGCCAAAAATAAACAATTTTTTAAATTTAATTTTATTTTTCACAGAGTTTTGTTGTTTACTCACACATATCAACCCAAATCGTCCATAGGTATGCACACAACCCTCCCATGAATCTTCCCCCATCTCCCCTCTCTTCCCACTCCTCCAGGTCACCACAGAGACCCTATTTCAGATGCCCTAGTCACACACCCTCGTCCCCCTTTCCCCACCAAAATGTTCATAAGACTGTTCTCCAAGTCCGCCTCTCCATTGCTGCCCTGCATATTCATTTATCAGCACTATCATTCTGGATTCCATCAAAAATAAATAATTAAAAAATTAGTGTCAGTAGCTAAAGAGAATAAAGAGGTCTTACTTTAAAATCAATATAAATATTAATTGAGCACTTTTTGTCTGCACCTGTAGAGATTTAAGATGGCAGAGTAGAAGGACATGTGTTGATCTTCTCCTGCAAGCACACCATGGACAAAGGACAAAGGAGAAACTGCAACGAGGCAGTAGAAGGGGCATAATCATGTTAAAGTCAAACCTCACACCTGCTGGAGACTCTTGATGGGCATGGTCCTGTGCACACCAAGAGGGGAAACGGGCAATGTACCCAACAGGAGACTGAGCCAGACCTGCCTGTCAATGTTTGAGAGTCTCCTCCAGAGGCATGGGTCAGCAGTGGCCTGCCACAGGGAGATGGGTACTGACAGCAGTAATCTTGGGAGACAATGTCTTGGCATAAGTCCTCTTGGAGGTGCTTGCCATTGGGTCTACCATAGATTCACCAGGTAGGTGACCCACAAACCAGAGAACAATTATACAAAAGATGTTCTTGCACTGTTGTGAAGGTTCTAGGCCTCACACAGGATTTCCCAACCACGAGGTCCTGCAAAGGGAATCACCAGATTTGATGTTCAGTGGCATTTAATTATAGAACTTCCACAGTACTGGTGGAAACAGAGACTCCTGGAAGGCAATAACTAAACCTTGTGTGCACCAACACTCAGGGGAAAGGAGAAGTGACTCCACAAGAGACTGAGCTAGACTTGCCTGGGTCCAGAGAAAACCACTACAATGAAAAGTCAGGGCACTGAAACTAGAGAGTAGCCCTTGCTCTCCACAACTAGAGAAAGCCCACAAACAGCAATGAAGACCTAATGCAGCCAAAAATAAACAATTTTTTAAATTTAATTTTATTTTTCACAGAGTTTTGTTGTTTACTCACACATATCAACCCAAATCGTCCATAGGTATGCACACAACCCTCCCATGAATCTTCCCCCATCTCCCCTCTCTTCCCACTCCTCCAGGTCACCACAGAGACCCTATTTCAGATGCCCTAGTCACACACCCTAGTCCCCTTCCTCACCAAAATGTTCATAAGACTGTTCTCCAAGTCCGCCTCTCCATTGCTGCCCTGCATATTCATTTATCAGCACTATCATTCTGGATTCCATCAAAAATAAATAATTAAAAAATTAGTGTCAGTAGCTAAAGAGAATAAAGAGGTCTTACTTTAAAATCAATATAAATATTAATTGAGCACTTTTTGTCTGCACCTGTAGAGATTTAAGATGGCAGAGTAGAAGGACATGTGTTGATCTTCTCCTGCAAGCACACCATGGACAAAGGACAAAGGAGAAACTGCAACGAGGCAGTAGAAGGGGCATAATCATGTTAAAGTCAAACCTCACACCTGCTGGAGACTCTTGATGGGCATGGTCCTGTGCACACCAAGAGGGGAAACGGGCAATGTACCCAACAGGAGACTGAGCCAGACCTGCCTGTCAATGTTTGAGAGTCTCCTCCAGAGGCATGGGTCAGCAGTGGCCTGCCACAGGGAGATGGGTACTGACAGCAGTAATCTTGGGAGACAATGTCTTGGCATAAGTCCTCTTGGAGGTGCTTGCCATTGGGTCTACCATAGATTCACCAGGTAGGTGACCCACAAACCAGAGAACAATTATACAAAAGATGTTCTTGCACTGTTGTGAAGGTTCTAGGCCTCACACAGGATTTCCCAACCACGAGGTCCTGCAAAGGGAATCACCAGATTTGATGTTCAGTGGCATTTAATTATAGAACTTCCACAGTACTGGTGGAAACAGAGACTCCTGGAAGGCAATAACTAAACCTTGTGTGCACCAACACTCAGGGGAAAGGAGAAGTGACTCCACAAGAGACTGAGCTAGACTTGCCTGGGAATGTTTGGGTGTCTCTGGCATGGGTTGACAGTGACCTGATGTGGGGTTAGGGGGCACTGGCAGAAACAATTCTGGGAGACGTGGTGTGTTGGAAAAAGTCCTCTTAGAGGAGGTCTGCATTAGCTCTTTTAAAGAGATTGCAGACTCCAGGACTGGGCCACCTTAGGCCAAAATACAGGGAAGGAGCACAGTCCCATCCATCAGCAGAAAACTGGATTATAGACTTACCGAACATAGCTCTGCCCACTAGAGAGACACAATTTTCCCTACAACCAGTTCCTCTCATCAGGAAGTTTGCACAAGACTCTTTTCCTCATCCATCAGAGAGCAGACAGGGGAAGCAAGAATTACAACCCCACAGGTTCCAGAACAAAAACCACAACCACAGAAAGCTAATCGAAAAAAGTACATGGATCACAGCCTTGAGCAATTCAATGAAACTATGAGCCATGCCATGCAGGGCTATCCAAATATTGATGGGTCATGATGGAGAGTTCTGACAAATCATGGTCCACTGGAGGGGGAATGGAAAACCACTTTACTATCCTTGCCTTGAGAAGCACATAAATAATATGAAAAGGCAAAAAGATACAAAACTGTATGATGAGTCCTCCAGGTTAGAAGGTGTCCAATATGCTACTGGGGAAGAGCATACAATTAGGTGCAGAAGGAATGAAGAGGACAAGCCAAAGCTAAAACAATGCCTAGTTGTGAATGTGTCTGATGGTGAAAATAAAGTCCAGAGTTGTAAAGAACAATATTGCATAAGAACCTGCAATGTTAGGTCCATGAATCAAGGTAAGTTGATGTGGTCAGACAGGAGATAGCAAGAGTGAACATCAACATTTTAGGAATCAGTGAACTAAAATGGATGTGAATGCATAATTTTAATTCAGATGACCATTGTATCTACTACTATGGGAAAGAATCCCTTAGAAGGAAGGGAGTAGCCCTCATAGTAAACAAAAGAGTTCAAAATGCAGTACCTGGGTGCAACTCCCAAAACAACAGAATGATCTTGATTCATTTCCAAGGCAAACTTCTCAACATCAGAGTAATCTAAGTCTAAGCCCCAACCACTAATGCTGAAGAAGATGAAGTTTAACAGTTCTATAAAAACCTGTAATACCTTCTAAAACTAATGCCAGAATAAAAAAAGATATTGTTTTCATCATGGTAAACTGGAATATAAAAGTAGGAATTCAAGAGATACCTGGCATAAGCGCCCAGTTTGGCCTTGAAGTACAAAATGAAACAGAGGAAAGGCTAACAGAGTTTTGCCAAGAAAACACACTGGTCATAGTAAATATGCTCTTCCAACGACACAAGAGATGACTCACCAGATGGTCAATACTGAGATCAGATTGATTACATTCTTTGCAAGTGAAAATGAAGAAGGCCTAGCACAGAAAACCAAGTTCCTCTCATCAGGATTTGCAAGAAAAGAGGGGGTTACAACCCCACAGGTTCCAGAACAAAAACCACAACCACAGAAAGCTAATCGAAAAAAGTACATGGATCACAGCCTTGAGCAATTCAATGAAACTATGAGCCATGCCATGCAGGGCTATCCAAATATTGATGGGTCATGATGGAGAGTTCTGACAAATCATGGTCCACTGGAGGGGGAATGGAAAACCACTTTACTATCCTTGCCTTGAGAAGCACATAAATAATATGAAAAGGCAAAAAGATACAAAACTGTATGATGAGTCCTCCAGGTTAGAAGGTGTCCAATATGCTACTGGGGAAGAGCATACAATTAGGTGCAGAAGGAATGAAGAGGACAAGCCAAAGCTAAAACAATGCCTAGTTGTGAATGTGTCTGATGGTGAAAATAAAGTCCAGAGTTGTAAAGAACAATATTGCATAAGAACCTGCAATGTTAGGTCCATGAATCAAGGTAAGTTGATGTGGTCAGACAGGAGATAGCAAGAGTGAACATCAACATTTTAGGAATCAGTGAACTAAAATGGATGTGAATGCATAATTTTAATTCAGATGACCATTGTATCTACTACTATGGGAAAGAATCCCTTAGAAGGAAGGGAGTAGCCCTCATAGTAAACAAAAGAGTTCAAAATGCAGTACCTGGGTGCAACTCCCAAAACAACAGAATGATCTTGATTCATTTCCAAGGCAAACTTCTCAACATCAGAGTAATCTAAGTCTAAGCCCCAACCACTAATGCTGAAGAAGATGAAGTTTAACAGTTCTAAAAAAACCTGTAATACCTTCTAAAACTAATGCCAGAATAAAAAAAGATATTGTTTTCATCATGGTAAACTGGAATATAAAAGTAGGAATTCAAGAGATACCTGGCATAAGCGCCCAGTTTGGCCTTGAAGTACAAAATGAAACAGAGGAAAGGCTAACAGAGTTTTGCCAAGAAAACACACTGGTCATAGTAAATATGCTCTTCCAACGACACAAGAGATGACTCACCAGATGGTCAATACTGAGATCAGATTGATTACATTCTTTGCAAGTGAAAATGGAGAAGGCCTACACAGTTAGCAAAAATAAGACCAAGAGCTGTCTGTGGCTCAGATTAAGAACTCCTTATTGCAAAATTCAGACTTAAATTGAAGAAAACAGGGAAAACCACTAGGCTATTCAGGTATTACCTAAATTAAATCCATTATGATTATACAGAGGAAGTGACAAATAGATTCAAATGATTAGATGTGATAACAGAGTGCCTGAAAAGCTATGGCCAGAGGTTGATAACACTGTACAGGGGGTGGTGACCAAAACCATCCCAAAGGAAAAGGAAGGCAAAATTGTTGTCTGCGAAGGGCTTATAAATAGATGAAGACAAAAATGAGAAGCAAAAGCAGAGAAGAAAGGGACAGATACACAACTGAATGCAGAACTTCAGAGAACAGCAAGGAGAGACGAGAATGCCTTCTTAACTGAACAATCCAAATAAACATAATGAAACAATAGAATGGAAAAGACTAGAGATCTCTTCATGAAAATTAGAGATACCAAGGGAACATTTTATGCAAAGATGGGCACAAACAAGGACAGAAACAGTAAGGACCAAACAGAAGCAGAAGTTATTAAGAAGAGGTGGCAAGGGCTTCCCTGGTGGTCCAGTGGGTAAGGACACCGCCTTGCAGTGCAAGGGGCGCCGGTTTGATCCCTGGCCTGGGAGGACCCCATGTGCCGCGGAGCAGCTGGACCGATGTGTCCAATTCGAGCCAGAGCTCTGAGCGCATGCACCCAGAGCCGGTGCTCATGACAGCAGATGCCACCCGATGGGAGGCCCCAAAAAAAGATGGATGAAACTGAAGAAGATGAAGTTTAACAGTTCTATAAAACCTGTAATACCTTCTAAAACTAATGCCAGAATAAAAGATATTGTTTTCATCATGGTAAACTGGAATATAAAAGTAGGAATTCAAGAGATACCTGGCATAAGCGCCCAGTTTGGCCTTGAAGTACAAAATGAAACAGAGGAAAGGCTAACAGAGTTTTGCCAAGAAAACACACTGGTCATAGTAAATATGCTCTTCCAACGACACAAGAGATGACTCACCAGATGGTCAATACTGAGATCAGATTGATTACATTCTTTGCAAGTGAAAATGGAGAAGGCCTACACAGTTAGCAAAAATAAGACCAAGAGCTGTCTGTGGCTCAGATTAAGAACTCCTTATTGCAAAATTCAGACTTAAATTGAAGAAAACAGGGAAAACCACTAGGCTATTCAGGTATTACCTAAATTAAATCCATTATGATTATACAGAGGAAGTGACAAATAGATTCAAATGATTAGATGTGATAACAGAGTGCCTGAAAAGCTATGGCCAGAGGTTGATAACACTGTACAGGGGGTGGTGACCAAAACCATCCCAAAGGAAAAGGAAGGCAAAATTGTTGTCTGCGAAGGGCTTATAAATAGATGAAGACAAAAATGAGAAGCAAAAGCAGAGAAGAAAGGGACAGATACACAACTGAATGCAGAACTTCAGAGAACAGCAAGGAGAGACGAGAATGCCTTCTTAACTGAACAATCCAAATAAACATAATGAAACAATAGAATGGAAAAGACTAGAGATCTCTTCATGAAAATTAGAGATACCAAGGGAACATTTTATGCAAAGATGGGCACAAACAAGGACAGAAACAGTAAGGACCAAACAGAAGCAGAAGTTATTAAGAAGAGGTGGCAAGGGCTTCCCTGGTGGTCCAGTGGGTAAGGACACCGCCTTGCAGTGCAAGGGGCGCCGGTTTGATCCCTGGCCTGGGAGGACCCCATGTGCCGCGGAGCAGCTGGACCGATGTGTCCAATTACCGAGCCAGAGCTCTGGAGCGCATGCACCCAGAGCCGGTGCTCTGCGACAGCAGATGCCACCCCGATGGGAGGCCCACATGAGCCAAAGAACAAAGATGGATGAAACTGGACAGACGAAAGACCAGTGGAAGTGGCCCGCCCACCCCCTCCCTCCCCACCCCCACCAAAATAAATAAATAAATGTTTTTTTTTTTAAAAAAAGAAGAGGTGGCAAGAATACACTGAAGAACTGTATAAAAAATGTTTTGAAGATCCAGATAACCACAAATGACGTGGTCACTCACCTAGAGCAAGAAGTCTTTGAGTATAAAGTCATTTGGGCCTTAGGAAGAATTATTACGAACAAAGCTAGTGAAGGTGATGGAATTTCAGCTGAGCTATTTCAAATCTTAAAAGATGATGCTGTTAACATGCTGCTGTGAATATGTTAACAAATTTGGAAAACTCAGCAGTGGCTAAGGAATAAAAAGACAAGTTTTCATTCCAATTCTAAGCAAGGGTAACGCCAAAGAATGACCAAATTGCTGTACAATTGCATTCATTTCAGGTGCTACCAAGGCAATGTTCAAAACCCTTCAAGCTAGGCTTCAACTGTAGATGAAACAAGAACTTCCAGATGTACCAGTTGGATTGAAAAAAGGCAGTGGAACCAGATATCAGATTGCCAACATCTGTTGGATCATAGAAGAAGCAAGAGAATTCCAGGAAAACATCTACTTTTGGCTTCACTGACTACGTTAAAGCCTTTGACGATCACAAGAAACTGTAGAAAATTCTTAAAGATATGGAAATACTACACCACCTTAACTGCCTCTTGAGAACCCCGTATACAGGTCAAGAAGCAACAGCCAGAACTGGACAAGGAACAATGGACTGGTTCAAAACTGGAAAAGGAACACATCAAGTATTATTACCCTGCTTATTTAGCTTCTATGCAAAGTACATCTTGCAAAATTTTGGGCTGGATAAAGCACAAGCTGGAATCAAGATTACCAGGAGAAATACCAATAACCACAGTTATGCAGGTGACACCACCCTAATGGCAGAAAGTGAAGAGGATCTAAAGAGCTTCTTAATGAAGAGTGATAAAACTGGCTTAAAACTCAACATTCAAAAAGCTAAGATCATGGTATCCATCATTTCATGGCAAATAGATGGGGAAAAAATGGGAACGCTGACAGTATTTGTTTTCTTGGACTCCAAAATCACTGTGGGTGGTGACTGCAGCCATGAAATTAAAATATGCTTGCTCCTTGGAAGGAAAGCTATGACAAACCTAGATGGCATATTAAAAAACAGAGACATCACTTTGCTGAGAAAGATCCATATAGGTATGATTTTTCCAGTAGTCATTTACAGATGTGAGAGCTGGACTATAAACAAGGCTGAGCACTGAAGAATTCATGCTTTCAAATTGTGGTGCTGGAGAAGACTCTTGAGAGTCCCTTGGATATCAAGGAGGTCAAACCAGTCAATCATAAAGGAAATCAATCCTGAATATCCATTGGAAAGACTGAAGCTCCAATACTTTGGCCACCTTATGCAAAGAGATGACTCATTGGAAAAGACCCTGATGCTGGGAAGAATACCAGGCAGAATGAAGAGGGAACAACAGAGGATGAGGTGGTTGGATGGAATTACCAACTCAATTTACACAAGTGTGTGCAATGTCCAGGAGATTTTGAAGGACCCAGGAGCCTGGCATGTGGTTATTCATGGGGTCGCAAGAGTCAGACACGACTTAGAAACAGAACAACAATAATTGTTTGCATAACACATGAAATTTAATATGCTAGGCTGAAGAATATGTAAAATAAAATTCGTATTTTATGGCAAGACAAGAAAAGTTTATAAAAAATTTTCTCTTGCCCTTTGGCCTCCTCTCTCCCCTTACTCTCTCTGCATTGTGTGTTTGCATTATTCATCAACCAAACCTCTCCATTGGCAGAAATACTTGCTCAACCATAAGGGCAACATTTCCATAGCACCAATAAGGCAACTCTTTAAAACATAACATTCCCTTTAACAGAGGATCTAGGTTCAAAACTGGAAAAGGAACACATCAAGTATTATTACCCTGCTTATTTAGCTTCTATGCAAAGTACATCTTGCAAAATTTTGGGCTGGATAAAGCACAAGCTGGAATCAAGATTACCAGGAGAAATACCAATAACCACAGTTATGCAGGTGACACCACCCTAATGGCAGAAAGTGAAGAGGATCTAAAGAGCTTCTTAATGAAGAGTGATAAAACTGGCTTAAAACTCAACATTCAAAAGCTAAGATCATGGTATCCATCATTTCATGGCAAATAGATGGGGAAAAAATGGGAACGCTGACAGTATTTGTTTTCTTGGACTCCAAAATCACTGTGGGTGGTGACTGCAGCCATGAAATTAAAATATGCTTGCTCCTTGGAAGGAAAGCTATGACAAACCTAGATGGCATATTAAAAAACAGAGACATCACTTTGCTGAGAAAGATCCATATAGGTATGATTTTTCCAGTAGTCATTTACAGATGTGAGAGCTGGACTATAAACAAGGCTGAGCACTGAAGAATTCATGCTTTCAAATTGTGGTGCTGGAGAAGACTCTTGAGAGTCCCTTGGATATCAAGGAGGTCAAACCAGTCAATCATAAAGGAAATCAATCCTGAATATCCATTGGAAAGACTGAAGCTCCAATACTTTGGCCACCTTATGCAAAGAGATGACTCATTGGAAAAGACCCTGATGCTGGGAAGAATACCAGGCAGAATGAAGAGGGAACAACAGAGGATGAGGTGGTTGGATGGAATTACCAACTCAATTTACACAAGTGTGTGCAATGTCCAGGAGATTTTGAAGGACCCAGGAGCCTGGCATGTGGTTATTCATGGGGTCGCAAGAGTCAGACACGACTTAGAAACAGAACAACAATAATTGTTTGCATAACACATGAAATTTAATATGCTAGGCTGAAGAATATGTAAAATAAAATTCGTATTTTATGGCAAGACAAGAAAAGTTTATAAAAAATTTTCTCTTGCCCTTTGGCCTCCTCTCTCCCCTTACTCTCTCTGCATTGTGTGTTTGCATTATTCATCAACCAAACCTCTCCATTGGCAGAAATACTTGCTCAACCATAAGGGCAACATTTCCATAGCACCAATAAGGCAACTCTTTAAAACATAACATTCCCTTTAAGGGGCCAAAATTGCCCATGACCCATAACTCACTTCATCTATATATACCTGAATTGTGTAAACTGTCAAGATTCCATGTCATTTGATATACAGTTCTCTATCTCAAACAACTGTATATTGACTTGTAATGTGTAGGCCAGTTCTTCAAGCTTTCTGAAAGGTTGGTCCAGGGTTATGATCCTACATTTGGTTTGAGTAAAATTTTCCTTTTCTTTGTTAGATTGACATTAATTTTTGATTAATAAATAGAAGCTACAGTGAATTAAGGACACATTTTGTTTTGATACTGGAAAATAATGAGACATTATAAACACTTTATTATCTGTGATAGGGGCGAAGCACTGTGCTTGGAACAGTGTCAATGGTGACAACGTCATAGGCAAGATGGTACCTCAGACCTGAATCTTCACCAAGTAAACTCTGGCAGAAAGGCAAGTCCTCTGCTCTCCTTTTATTCCTCATGGGTAATCAAGCATAAGAATATTCAACAAAAATATTTTAATCATGCAAAAATGAAGTTCAGACACTTTTATAAACATAACTTCCTTATAGGGATGTTTTAAGTTGCTTTGACAATCACTAGAGTATTGAAAAGACATGAGATTTTAACAGTCTTCCTGATAACGACTATGTTTTAATTCCCCCTACCTATCTCCTGTGCCTTTGGTTCTAGCAAAACACCATTTGGAGGGTGCCTTTTGAACAGAATTCCACAGAACAGTTTTCGAGCACCTATTCCCTAATCCATTGTTTCTTCTTATATTCCCTTAGTATGGGTATTGATGACTTTTAGTGGTAATAATGCTTCCCTTTATTTCTGACTTTTACCTTAGAAAAAAAAATAATTGTTTGCATAACACATGAAATTTAATATGCTAGGCTGAAGAATATGTAAAATAAAATTCGTATTTTATGGCAAGACAAGAAAAGTTTATAAAAAATTTTCTCTTGCCCTTTGGCCTCCTCTCTCCCCTTACTCTCTCTGCATTGTGTGTTTGCATTATTCATCAACCAAACCTCTCCATTGGCAGAAATACTTGCTCAACCATAAGGGCAACATTTCCATAGCACCAATAAGGCAACTCTTTAAAACATAACATTCCCTTTAAGGGGCCAAAATTGCCCATGACCCATAACTCACTTCATCTATATATACCTGAATTGTGTAAACTGTCAAGATTCCATGTCATTTGATATACAGTTCTCTATCTCAAACAACTGTATATTGACTTGTAATGTGTAGGCCAGTTCTTCAAGCTTTCTGAAAGGTTGGTCCAGGGTTATGATCCTACATTTGGTTTGAGTAAAATTTTCCTTTTCTTTGTTAGATTGACATTAATTTTTGATTAATAAATAGAAGCTACAGTGAATTAAGGACACATTTTGTTTTGATACTGGAAAATAATGAGACATTATAAACACTTTATTATCTGTGATAGGGGCGAAGCACTGTGCTTGGAACAGTGTCAATGGTGACAACGTCATAGGCAAGATGGTACCTCAGACCTGAATCTTCACCAAGTAAACTCTGGCAGAAAGGCAAGTCCTCTGCTCTCCTTTTATTCCTCATGGGTAATCAAGCATAAGAATATTCAACAAAAATATTTTAATCATGCAAAAATGAAGTTCAGACACTTTTATAAACATAACTTCCTTATAGGGATGTTTTAAGTTGCTTTGACAATCACTAGAGTATTGAAAAGACATGAGATTTTAACAGTCTTCCTGATAACGACTATGTTTTAATTCCCCCTACCTATCTCCTGTGCCTTTGGTTCTAGCAAAACACCATTTGGAGGGTGCCTTTTGAACAGAATTCCACAGAACAGTTTTCGAGCACCTATTCCCTAATCCATTGTTTCTTCTTATATTCCCTTAGTATGGGTATTGATGACTTTTAGTGGTAATTATGCTTCTCTTTATTTCTGACTTTTGAACCAGACACAGGAAACATAACATATGTCTAAAACCCCCTTATTGCTTCCTTTCCCACTAATGAAATCTTTAACTGTGTCCTAGAAATCAGTCTTTATTCTGTTTGTGTGTTTGGCTGGTAGAGATTTGAGCTATAAATGACAATCTGGAATTCTACCGCTGGTTCTATGCACAGAGCTATGCTGCAAACAATAATTAAGAAAGAACGAGAAAAGTTAATGTTTTACAAAGAAGCAGCTGACGGCTGAAAACAGTTCAATTCTTGAATTTGGAACGCAGCCTTTAGGGCCCAAATTTCTGGCCAACCTAGGAGGTCAGCGCAGTTTGCAGAGATCCCTGGCACCGCGACGTTCTCAGGGGCTGCGGCGGCCAGGGGATGGACTTCACGAAGGGCCATACCCGCTTTGGCCTCGGCCATTCGGGATCGAGGTATTGGGGTAGCCCCGTCATAATCTACCATTAGCAAGCGAGAGGCGGGACCAGTCCTTCCTGTCCTCTCTGCCAATCCTGGGCGAGGGGGCGGGTTCGGGAAGACCGCTGGCCGCCGAGCTCTGGAGCTAGGCGTAGGGACCCGGCCTCTGCGCCTCGACCAATTGAAAGCAAGGGGCGGGTCCCAGGGCGTGTCCCGGAAGGTGGTGCGGGGCGCAGGTGTGGAGACTAGGAGGCCCGGTTGCGGCCTTCTGCGGCCCTCAGTATGGAGGACGTGAGTGATCGGTTGCAGGTGGCAAGCGACTGGCCAGCCGCCCCCTCTTCTGGTGCTGGGCTCCCCGGGCAGAGACGGGGTGGGGTCAGCGTTGGCGGAAGGGCACCTTCTGCGCGCGGCTACCAGGGCGCGGAGGCACAGGGTCTGCGCTAGGGTCTGCGCCGTGCCGGCCCTGGGCATATTTTTCTCGGCGGGAGAGGTCGGAAGGGCGCCCAGCCCGCTGTGGGAGCGTGTTGATTCCCGGAACTAGGGCGGCCCGGATTCCCGAATGCGGGCGCACGAGCGAGTCTCCCTCCTCCTGGCCTCTGGCCTTGGCCCTGAAGTCTGTGACCTGGAGCGACTCTGTTGTCTTGCTGGCAGACCTGTCGCTCTCATCATCGGGAAACCTTTGGAGAAAAACAGTGTCGTGATGTTTTGAATCGAGGCTTGGTAGGAGTGAAGGGATTTTTAATTCTCCTTACTTAAAATGGATCTGAACCAGAGTACTAAGAAACCACTGTACTAGTTAAATTGTACGGAGTGCAGCATAATTGCACACGAAGTTTTATCCCTGCAAACAATAATTAAGAAAGAACGAGAAAAGTTAATGTTTTACAAAGAAGCAGCTGACGGCTGAAAACAGTTCAATTCTTGAATTTGGAACGCAGCCTTTAGGGCCCAAATTTCTGGCCAACCTAGGAGGTCAGCGCAGTTTGCAGAGATCCCTGGCACCGCGACGTTCTCAGGGGCTGCGGCGGCCAGGGGATGGACTTCACGAAGGGCCATACCCGCTTTGGCCTCGGCCATTCGGGATCGAGGTATTGGGGTAGCCCCGTCATAATCTACCATTAGCAAGCGAGAGGCGGGACCAGTCCTTCCTGTCCTCTCTGCCAATCCTGGGCGAGGGGGCGGGTTCGGGAAGACCGCTGGCCGCCGAGCTCTGGAGCTAGGCGTAGGGACCCGGCCTCTGCGCCTCGACCAATTGAAAGCAAGGGGCGGGTCCCAGGGCGTGTCCCGGAAGGTGGTGCGGGGCGCAGGTGTGGAGACTAGGAGGCCCGGTTGCGGCCTTCTGCGGCCCTCAGTATGGAGGACGTGAGTGATCGGTTGCAGGTGGCAAGCGACTGGCCAGCCGCCCCCTCTTCTGGTGCTGGGCTCCCCGGGCAGAGACGGGGTGGGGTCAGCGTTGGCGGAAGGGCACCTTCTGCGCGCGGCTACCAGGGCGCGGAGGCACAGGGTCTGCGCTAGGGTCTGCGCCGTGCCGGCCCTGGGCATATTTTTCTCGGCGGGAGAGGTCGGAAGGGCGCCCAGCCCGCTGTGGGAGCGTGTTGATTCCCGGAACTAGGGCGGCCCGGATTCCCGAATGCGGGCGCACGAGCGAGTCTCCCTCCTCCTGGCCTCTGGCCTTGGCCCTGAAGTCTGTGACCTGGAGCGACTCTGTTGTCTTGCTGGCAGACCTGTCGCTCTCATCATCGGGAAACCTTTGGAGAAAAACAGTGTCGTGATGTTTTGAATCGAGGCTTGGTAGGAGTGAAGGGATTTTTAATTCTCCTTACTTAAAATGGATCTGAACCAGAGTACTAAGAAACCACTGTACTAGTTAAATTGTACGGAGTGCAGCATAATTGCAGAAGTCTTTGGTTAAGTGTATTAAAGTATTTTTAGGAAAAACATGTATTTGTGCCCAGAATTAACTAGATTGCCCATTGGCAGAAAATTATTGCTCTTCAAAAAATGCAAAGTTGGTAGTTATATTTAAGCACGGAGTTGAGTTAATAAATTAATGGGAGTATTACTGTGATCCTACCACTGAATGGTGTGAATCAGATCAGACAATTCCAGCCCTACAAGACCTTGGATTCTTGTGCAAATGGTGACCATAGTTCAATTGTCTTAACTAAGTAAAGACCAAATAATTTTTAATAATATGACTAAGAACTATGATTTTTCCACTATGAGAAAGTGGAAAACTAACTGTAACATCTGCAGGTAGGTTTGAGACTCATATATTTAAAGGAAAATTGATTGTTTCTAAATTTGTTAAGGGTGAAATTCATGAACTGACAATGTGTGGAGAAAATGAGTATCTAAATGGAAAATGAGAAACTCATAAAAGTGTGTGCAGTAAATTCTTCTTGGTTGGTGGTAAGCTGTTTCCAGGTACTTGGATCTGTAATTTTTTTAAAAAAAATTATTTATTTATTTTTGGCTATTCTGTGTTTCTCCACTACTGCCACAGGCTTTTCTCTAGTTACAGGGGGTGGGGACTGCTATCTAGCTGAGATGAGCAGGCTTCTCGCGGTGGTGACTTCTCTTGTTATGGAACTCGGGCTCTAGGGCACACGGACCACAGTAGTTGCAACACCTGGTCTCAATAGCTGTGGCTCCGAGGCTCTATAGCACACGTTCAGTAGTTGTGACTCATGGGCCTAGTTGCTCCACAGCATGTGGGATCCTCCCAGACCAGGAATCGAACCTGTGTCTCCTACTTTAGCAGGTGAACTCTCCACCACTGAGTCACCAGGGAAGCCCCTGTAATGTTTAACTTTAGGATTAGTACAGTCATAGAAATTTGTTTCACCAAACTGAAGAGTAATATTTCACCAATAGCTACATAGCTAAGTCACTTTAGATAAAAGCAAGTTGCCTGCTTTTGGTATTTTGTGGATATGATTTCTCTCACTCAAGAAAAAGCTAAAGACTGTGTGTCATGTCTTAGGCCCAGACACTTATATGAATTAAAAGAGGCAAAGACTTTTTATTTAGGATTCTTTGTTTGCAAGTAGGCAAACCAATTCTTGCTACTTTAAGGAAGAAAGGAATTTATTTGAAAGGATATAGGGTAGATGAACACCTCGGCCTCTGAAAGGATTCAAACAAGGGCTGCTTAAGGGATCCAGTGATAGGAATCCTTTCAGAATCTGCTTGGAGATGGATCTGCCTCTGTTTGTTGCTCTGAGAGAGAGTTGGATTGACCTAACTCTTTTTGATTTCATGACCATCCTTAGGCCAGAGGAAGGTGAGCACTGAAGGATGTTCCCCTTGAGACTTAATACAGATGTAGACATTGGGTTCACAAAGGAAGTGGTATTGTGGCAAAGGAAGAGTGAGGAGATGGTGTGGGCAAGCAACGGGTATCTTTTCCAGGTAACAGTGTGATTATTAATCATGGAAATGAAGAAATTGTTTGGACCAGGAGTCTTCTTCACTTCACCTTCTCTTGCAGATGGCAAGTTACAGAGAGAAATAGGATACTATTTGTATGGTTTTCCTACATTTCCTATAGCATCCAAAGGACACAGTATTTGATATAGTCACCAAACATGTTGTATTTCATGAAGTGACAATAAAGTAACAATAAGTGACATAGAAACCATATTGTCCCTACCCTCTTGACTGTTGTCAGGGAGAACAAAAGGCATATACATAAATGAAGCAATACAAGGCAGCATAAAAAAATATTCGAAATTAATTTTATGGGCAGTACTTTCTTTGGTTTTAAAGTAGAAAGAAGACACCTACAGAGAACATAAATTTTGGTTGAACCTTGAAAGATGGGTTGGATTCTGAAAAAGATAAGAGAGAGTGTTTATAGGCATTCCAAAAAGCTCACACAGGCTAGAGGAGAAAGTGCATGAAAAGGACCAAGTGAGAGATAAAGTAGACTGTCATGTTATAGTAAGGGTTTCAATGCTGCCTTTTAAAAAATTCCTAGATCCTAACTGCTCAAGAAGTTGTGCCATCTTTCATTCACTCAACACACATATTGAGCACCTGCTGTGTATCAGGTACTAAAGGTGCAAAGAACATAGAATAATGTAGAGTCCAGGCCTGTGAAGCACACCTTATTTCAACCACTTTGATACCTTGTGCTTCTTTCTGCCTGGAAGAACAAAAAACCTGTATATAATATATGAAAGAAATGAAGCAGAGTGATCTCTGAGAGATGGGACACAAATGACATGAACTGTGTGATTTTTCCCAGCTCACTGCCTTGAGAGAGTTTGCAGGCTAGGGGAGAGGAAGGGACACCAGATGGGCTTCAGGAGATCCCGAGTTGAGGAAGTGGAGCTGAATCTGGGGAAACTAAAGCAGCTTGAGTTCGCAAGACAGAGAACCCAGAGAGGAGAGTGCTGTACAGAAGAAGGACTCCAAAGAGTGCAGAGTCCCCACAGGTATTCAGCTGAGTCCTATTCTGCATGTCTCTAAAGGCTGATGACTGGGGGGAAAAGAAAAACAACAAACTACCCAGAAGGACTAGAAGGAGCAGTAGTCTCACAAAGGGCCAGGATTAGTGCCTGTTCTTCCAGCCAGACTGGAAACCTCATAGTCACAGGGTATTAAGTGGAGTATTCAGAAAGGTCTTGCTTCATTTGTAGGGAGTAATTAGCACTAGACCAAATATGGTATGGTCCCACCTTAGAAGCACCTTAAAAGAATAAAGAGGTCAAATTGGTTCCAATGACTTAACTGAATCCCAGAAAAAAGCTCAAGAATACTTACAGGAATACAAAAGTGTCTCGTACCCAAAGGGGTAAATTTTTTTGCGATGTCTGGCATCCAATCCAAAATTACCAGGCATTACTAATTATGTGACATAATGGAGGCATTAAGTAATGCTATGGTGGTAATCACTTTACAGTATATCAGTCTCTCAGATAAATTCATAATACACAAGATACACAAACTTATATAATGTGACATGTTAATTGTATCTTAGTAAAGTGAAAAAAATGATCAAGCATGCAAAGAAGCAGGGAAATATGACATAAGTCAATTAAAACTGATTCAAAAATGACATACTAGAAATAGCAAATAAAGACATTTAAAAAAACTACCATAACTTTTCTATTATGTTCCAAAGTTTAAAAGAAATGGAAGACACAAAATAGACCCACTCCAGGAATGCAAACTGGTACAGCCAATATGGAGAACAGTGTATAGATTCTTTAAAAAAAAAATGGGAATTGAACTGCCGTATAGCCTATCAATCCCACTGCTGGGCATATACCCCAAGGAAATCAGAGTGAAAGAGACCCAGGTATCCCAGTGTTCACTGCAGCATTATTTACAATAGCTGGAAAATGGAAGCAACTTAGATGTCCATTGGCAGATGAATGATAAGGAAGTTGTGGTACATATGCTCAATGGAATATTACTCAGCTATAAAAAGGAAAGCATTTGAGTCAGTTCTAATGAGGTGACTGAATCTGGAGCCTATTATATAGAGGAATTAAGTCAGAAAGAGAAAGACAAATACTGTATTTAATGCATATATATGGAATTTAGAAAGAGGATATTGATGATACTACATGCAGGGTAGCACAGGAGACACAGATGTAAAGAACAGACTTTTGGACTCAGTGGGAGAAGGCTGAGGGTAGGATGATTTGAGAGAATAGCTTTGAAACACATACATTACCATATATAAAATAGATGACCAGTGCAAGTGTGATGCATGAAGATGGGCACCCAAATCCAATGCTCTGGGACAACCCAGAGAGATAGGGTGGGGAGGAGGGGGGGTGTTGCTGGTTTATTATGATGTGTGGCAAAAATCATCACAATTGTAAATTATCCTCCAGTCAAAATTAATTAAATGAAAAAATAAGAAAGGGGAAAGCCACTGCTAAGATTTGAAAAGTTAGTAAAGTAGCAGCAAAAAAGTGACAAAGTGGGGAAACAAAACCCATTACAGAGCCAGGGGTAAAAGAGAAGGAAACAAGTTACCTGTTTCTGTGTCCCTTTCCCACTAAACTGAGCAGTTTAAAGCCCAGCACCAGAACTTCTTTGTGCTCTGTGTTCTAAAAGCAAGTACAGTGCCTGGCTTTAGTAGCTATTGAATAAATGAATAAATGAGAAAATATAGGCCCTCCTTTGACTGTTCCCCAAAATGACATACTAGAAATAGCAAATAAAGACATTTAAAAAAACTACCATAACTTTTCTATTATGTTCCAAAGTTTAAAAGAAATGGAAGACACAAAATAGACCCACTCCAGGAATGCAAACTGGTACAGCCAATATGGAGAACAGTGTATAGATTCTTTAAAAAAATGGGAATTGAACTGCCGTATAGCCTATCAATCCCACTGCTGGGCATATACCCCAAGGAAATCAGAGTGAAAGAGACCCAGGTATCCCAGTGTTCACTGCAGCATTATTTACAATAGCTGGAAAATGGAAGCAACTTAGATGTCCATTGGCAGATGAATGATAAGGAAGTTGTGGTACATATGCTCAATGGAATATTACTCAGCTATAAAAAGGAAAGCATTTGAGTCAGTTCTAATGAGGTGACTGAATCTGGAGCCTATTATATAGAGGAATTAAGTCAGAAAGAGAAAGACAAATACTGTATTTAATGCATATATATGGAATTTAGAAAGAGGATATTGATGATACTACATGCAGGGTAGCACAGGAGACACAGATGTAAAGAACAGACTTTTGGACTCAGTGGGAGAAGGCTGAGGGTAGGATGATTTGAGAGAATAGCTTTGAAACACATACATTACCATATATAAAATAGATGACCAGTGCAAGTGTGATGCATGAAGATGGGCACCCAAATCCAATGCTCTGGGACAACCCAGAGAGATAGGGTGGGGAGGGAGGTGGGGTGTTGCTGGTTTATTATGATGTGTGGCAAAAATCATCACAATTGTAAATTATCCTCCAGTCAAAATTAATTAAATGAAAAAATAAGAAAGGGGAAAGCCACTGCTAAGATTTGAAAAGTTAGTAAAGTAGCAGCAAAAAAGTGACAAAGTGGGGAAACAAAACCCATTACAGAGCCAGGGGTAAAAGAGAAGGAAACAAGTTACCTGTTTCTGTGTCCCTTTCCCACTAAACTGAGCAGTTTAAAGCCCAGCACCAGAACTTCTTTGTGCTCTGTGTTCTAAAAGCAAGTACAGTGCCTGGCTTTTAGTAGCTATTGAATAAATGAATAAATGAGAAAATATAGGCCCACTCAAACTTGTCAAAATAAGAACTATGGTGTCAAAATGAAAAGGGCAATAGGAACAATGTTGAGGCATCAGAAAAGGCAGCATATGTGCCAAGACAGTCTTTTGACAAGTAGGGAGGGATGAAGAGGCACAGAGACTAGAAGGATGGCCTCTGGAGGTGTGCATGGACATTAACTAAGGGAAGAGCCAAGGAGGTCAGACAACTGCTAACTGAGAAAACTAGAAGCAGAGGAGTCTTGAAGAGAACAGAAATCATCAAAATCACTCCTTGACTTATGGCAAACTAAACAGGAAGCTATATAGGCATTGAATTAAAAACAAAACAAACAACAACAACAAAACAAAGCACTGCAACAGTGTTGAATGCCTGCTAGTGGAAATCGAGAAGCCCGTCCCCCAGATCTGGTCATGTCCCAGACTTCTGTGTTATCTTTATAGTCTCAGTGCCCAACAGCCCACCCTTAGACCACTGGTCCCTTTCTTTACCCCTTCCAAAATAAACATATATTGTTGTTGTTAAGTCGCTAAGTCATGTACAACTCTTTTTTTTGCAACCCCATGGACTCTAGCCTGTGAAGCTCCTCTGTGCATAAGATTCCCCAGTCAAGAATCCCAGACATAGGGATCGAACCCATGTCTCTGTGTCCTCCATTGGCAGGTGAGTTCTTTACTACTAATGCCACATGGAAGGCCCTATATATTTATAAATATACACATACATACATACATATAAATAACAGCTGATTCAAGCAGCTGACTCGTTGGAAAAGTCCCTGATACTAGGGATGATTAGGGCAGGAGAAGAAGGTGCCAGAGGATGAGATGGGATGGCTGAATGGCATCACTGATGAAATAGACATGAACTTGGGCAGACTTTAGGAGATGATGAGAGACAGTGAGGTTTGGTGTGCTGCAGTCCACGGGAGTCAGATGTGACTGGGTGATTGAATAGCTATATATAGATAGATAGATATAATCTTAAATAAATCAGGAAATCAAATCAAGAAGGGCTTCCCAGGTGGCACTAGTGGTAAAGAAACTGCCTACAGGCGACACCAGTTCGATTCCTGAGTCAGGAAGATACCCTGGAGAAGGGAATGGCAACCCACTCTAGTATTCTTGCCTGGAGAATCCCATAGACTGAGGAACCAGGTGGGCTACTGTAGAATATGCAGTGCAGACATGGGAATGATGAATAGAGACTCAAAATGGAGTCTGAAAGAATAAGGCAATGATTTTCTCATGAACCTGAGGTGATGGGCTGGGAACCAGGAAAACGTCAAACACCTTGAATGCAAGGTGTTTATGTATCGATGCTACTGATGTAATGCCATCAGCACCTGTTCTCAGGACCAGAGTCTTGGAGATATGAGTGGGAAAGGACTACCTGGGAAGGAGCACAGTTCCACCCATCGGCAGATAATCGGAACAAGACCCAGTTTCTCCCCCCATCAGTTCCTGCCTTCAGCCTCATCCACCTGAGGGCAGAAGGATGAAACAATAATTACAGTCCTGCAGCCTCTGGAATGAAAACCACAACCACAGAAAGTTAATAAAAGTGAAAAGGCAGAGGATTATCTCTCAGATGAAAGAATAAGATAAAACCCCAGAAAAACAACTAAATAAAGTTGAGATAGGCAAACTTCCAGAAAAAAAATTCAAAATAATAATAGTTCAGATGATTCAGAATCTTGGAAAAACGATGGAGAAGATGCAAGAAATGTTTGCTAAAGACCTAGAAGAACAAATAAAGAACAAATAAAAGAAACAGGTAGACAGTATGCTAGAAGGAATCAGTAGAATAACTGAGGCAGAGGAACAGATAAGTGACCTGGAAGCAGGATGGTGGAAATTACTGGTGTAAAACAGAATGTAAAAAAAAGGAATGAAAAGAAACTGAAGTCATCCTAAGGAGGAAGAAGGTGCCAGAGGATGAGATGGGATGGCTGAATGGCATCACTGATGAAATAGACATGAACTTGGGCAGACTTTAGGAGATGATGAGAGACAGTGAGGTTTGGTGTGCTGCAGTCCACGGGAGTCAGATGTGACTGGGTGATTGAATAGCTATATATAGATAGATAGATATAATCTTAAATAAATCAGGAAATCAAATCAAGAAGGGCTTCCCAGGTGGCACTAGTGGTAAAGAAACTGCCTACAGGCGACACCAGTTCGATTCCTGAGTCAGGAAGATACCCTGGAGAAGGGAATGGCAACCCACTCTAGTATTCTTGCCTGGAGAATCCCATAGACTGAGGAACCAGGTGGGCTACTGTAGAATATGCAGTGCAGACATGGGAATGATGAATAGAGACTCAAAATGGAGTCTGAAAGAATAAGGCAATGATTTTCTCATGAACCTGAGGTGATGGGCTGGGAACCAGGATAACGTTAAACACCTTGAATGCAAGGTGTTTATGTATCGATGCTACTGATGTAATGCCATCAGCACCTGTTCTCAGGACCAGAGTCTTGGAGATATGAGTGGGAAAGGACTACCTGGGAAGGAGCACAGTTCCACCCATCGGCAGATAATCGGAACAAGACCCAGTTTCTCCCCCCATCAGTTCCTGCCTTCAGCCTCATCCACCTGAGGGCAGAAGGATGAAACAATAATTACAGTCCTGCAGCCTCTGGAATGAAAACCACAACCACAGAAAGTTAATAAAAGTGAAAAGGCAGAGGATTATCTCTCAGATGAAAGAATAAGATAAAACCCCAGAAAAACAACTAAATAAAGTTGAGATAGGCAAACTTCCAGAAAAAAAATTCAAAATAATAATAGTTCAGATGATTCAGAATCTTGGAAAAACGATGGAGAAGATGCAAGAAATGTTTGCTAAAGACCTAGAAGAACAAATAAAGAACAAATAAAAGAAACAGGTAGACAGTATGCTAGAAGGAATCAGTAGAATAACTGAGGCAGAGGAACAGATAAGTGACCTGGAAGCAGGATGGTGGAAATTACTGGTGTAAAACAGAATGTAAAAAAAAGGAATGAAAAGAAACTGAAGTCATCCTAAGAGTCCCCCGGGAATATACCAACATTTACATTATAGGGATCCCAGAAGGAGAAGAGAGAGAGAAAGGACCCAAGAAAATATTTGAAAAGATGATTTTAGCTGAAAATTTCCTTAACACAGGAAAAGAAATAGCAATCCAGGAAGTGCAGAGAGTTCCAGGCAGGATAAACTCAAGGAGGAATACACTGAGACACAAAGTGATCAAGCTGACAGGAATTAAAAATAAAGGTAAAATATTAAAAGCTATAAGGGAGAAACGAAAAATAACAAAGGAACTCCCATAAGGTTATCTACTGACTTCTCAACAGAAACTCAACAGAAATTCCCTTCATCAGAAGGGAATAGCATGATATATTTAAAGTGATGAAAGGGAAGAACCTGCAGCAGAATATTCTACCCAGCAAGACTCTTGTTCAGATTTAATGGAGAAATCAAAAGTTTTCCAGATAAGCAAAAGTTAAGAGAGTTCAGCACCACGAAACCAGCTTTACAGCAAATCCTAAAGGAACTTCTCTAGGCCGAAAACACAAAAGAAGGAAGTGACCTACAAAGAATAAACCCAGAACAGTTAAGAAAATGGTAATAGGATCATGCGTATCAATAATTACCTCAAATATAAATGGACTTAATGTGCACCAAAAAATATGGACTGGCTGAGTGGATGAAAACATGTGCATGTATGCAGTTCCACTACCACATCACTCTGCTTAACCCCCCAAATTGTATGTAGTTATTTTATACTGTTAGGTTAATCACGTTTCCATTATGATTTGTAGCTGTAATTTTTTTTTTTTTGGTGGAAGTCTGGCTATTAATTGTGAAAACTGATAAACATCTTTTACTATGAAAAAAAAAGGCTTGTATCAATAATTAGTTCTTTTCTATTGCTTAATATGGTATTTCATTATATGGATATAAATACATTACAGTTAAATATAGTCACTGTGCTACAAATTATATATCCCCAGGACTTACTTGCCTTCTAAGTACAGTTTTTACATTTTGACCACCTTTGTCTGTTTCCCCTATTCGCCCCATCTCCCACCAGTGGTGACCACCAATATGTTCTTTGTATCTATCTTCAGTTTTTATAGATTCCGCTTAAAGTGAGATCATACAGTATTTGTCTTTCTCTGCTTGATTTATTTTACTCAGTATAATGCTGTCAGGATTCCTCTATGTTGTCGCAAATGACAGGACTTTTTTTTTTTTGGCCACTTCTATTGGTCTTTCATTTATTCATTTTCATCCATCTTTGTTCTTTGGCCTGTGTGGGCCTCCCATTGCATTGGCCTCTCTCGCTGCAGAGCACCGGCTCTGGGTGCATGCGCCCCAGAGCTCAGGCTCCATAGTTGGATACATCGGTCCAGCTGCTCTGTGGCATGTGGAATCTTCCCAGACCAGGGATCGAACTGGCACCCCTTGCACTGCAAGGTGGTGTCCTTACCCACTGGACCACCAGGGAAATCCGACTTTGTTCTTTTTATGATTAAATCATATTTCGTTATATAAAAATAGATTGTTTAAATGACTTAGCTATTGTAAATAATGCTGTGATGGCTGTAAAGAGAAATGCAGAAGAATCAGCCCTAATGAGGTGGCTGGATCTAGAACATATCATCAAAAGTGAAGTCAGTCAGAAAGAGAAGGACAAATACAGTATATTAACACGTATATATAGAAACTAGTAGGATGGTGATGATGGCACACGCAGTGAAGCAACGGAAAGACAGACATGGACAGTGGACATATGGGCATTGTGGGGAAGGAGCAGAGGGTGGGAGGCGTAAAGGAAGTAGCATGAAGGCCTGTACTTTTTCTTCATAAGTGAAGAAAATAGCTCTAGTCATTGCTCTGTGAGAAAAGGAGATCCTTCAGGGGTGCTGTGTGATGGTCGGGAGGGGTGGGAAGGGGGGAATATACATATGACTAATCTGGGAACATATCTGTAAACAACAAAACTCAAAAGCAAAATAAAGGTTTTAAAAAAAAATGCTGTGATGAACATGGTAGTACAGATATTTCTGTACTCTTTGAGAGAAGATTTTGTATCCTTTGGCTATATACCCAGAGTTAGATTTGCTGGGCCATATTTTTGCTGGGTTCAATTTTTTATTTTTTAGAGGATCCTCCATACTGTTTTCCACAGTGGCGGCATCAATTTACATTCCTACCAACAATGCTCAAGGGTTCCCTTTTCTCTATATCTTCTCCAGCACATATTATCTCATCTTTTTGATAAAATCAGTCTGAGAGGTGTGAGGTAATATATCATTGTGGTTTTGATTTGTATCTCCCTCATGATCAGAGATGTTAAACAACCTTTTCATGTGTATGTTGGTCATCTGTACGTCCTTTTTGGGAAAATATCTATTTGGTTCCTCTGCCCATTTTTGTAATGGAATTGTTTTTGGTTTTGCTTTTTGACTATTGAGTTGTATGAGGCAGCATTGTTATTAATAGGCATCAACTTGTGAATGGTCAAATAAAATGTGATATATCCATATAATGAAATACCATATTAGGCAATAAAAAAGAACTAATTATTGATACATGCCACAAAATGACAAACTCAAAAATATATTCAGTGCTAAGAAGCAGGACATACCACATTTACATGAAATGTCAGAAAAAGAAAAAGAGCAACATGTAAAGATAGAAATAGATGAGCAGTTATCTAGGTTTAGGGACAGAAATGGGAAGTGATTTTAAATGGGCATGATTAGCATTTTGCAAGTGTTCTGAAATTGTAATAGTTGCACAACTATAAATATACAGACATTCATTGAATTATATACTTAAAACTAATATATTTTACATTATGTACAATATACCTCAATAAAGCTATTTAGTGTTTTAAAAAAAAATCAATATCTAAGTTTTGAGGGCTTGAGGAAAATTATTTGGTTTAATCTTGTGTAGTACCTCATTTGGAGATAAAGACTGTTTCCTATGTTTATTTTAATAATTGTTATTTTTACCAATTTATTTACAGTGGTTATTAAGAGGTTTATACTATATTTTCAAATTTGACTTTAGGGGTAGGGAGTATGTTTTCTTATCTGTAATTTTTGTAATGAGTTTTAAAGCATTATAGTTTAGTAGTTTTGCTTGAAAACATAATCCAGAAAGTGGTGTTTATAACTTGGTTTCTTTTTCTGCACCCCAGGGTTCCTTGGATCTCATCCAAAGTATAGAAGATGACCCTCTTCTGGACATCCAGCATCTCCCACATCACTCATTACATGCTCATTTTAGGCCCAGATTCCACCCTCTTCCTACAGCTATCATAGCAGATCTTCTCCTGCTGATTCATGTAAGTTGGTTGGGGGAAAGTAATGCATCCAGAGGTGATGTTTTTAAAAATTTATAAGCTCCTCAAAGGAGAGTTTGGGTGCATCTATCCACATTTAAAGTGTGCATACCTTTTTACTCGTACTTCTACTACAAATTTATTGTAGATATATTTGCACACGTGCAAGAATATTTGTTTATGATGGCAATGTTGTCTGCCATATGAAGGAACTGCAAACTACCGCTGTCCAGAAAATGATTTATATGTCCTGGCCATGTGAAGGAATGCTTATGCAATATTAAAAGAGAAACTTAGAAATTTAGGGTAAGTGTGTATATGTTTAGACTAACCTTCATGATTCATTGTTGAGTGGAAAAAAATGAGGTTTACAATGGTGTGAACAGAATATCCCTATTCCCATGTTTTAAAAGGGAGTTGAGAGAGCTTTTGGATATGTGAGTGATATTTTGACTTATAAGAAATATATTTGGTCATTCAGGTGATCACAATGTAGTTCTCATATGCATTTGATCATCACCCATGTTTTCTGGCTCTCGGCTCCCCCAAACCCTTGGTATTTCCTGAGTGATAAGAGCAATGGGAATATCTTTTGTTATAATTTTTGATCTTTTGTCCTTAGTTCCTAAAATCACTTCAGTGTCATAAAGGTGAGCTAGGTGTCTTGATATTCATAGCAGGCCCCTTTCCACCACTGTTGAGTTTATGTTGATTAGGTGACTTTGGAAAGCACCTGAAGGGTGGGTGGTATTGCCAGGAGAACCAAACAGGCACAGAGGGTTGGAATTTTCAGTCCCTCCCCCTGACATCTGGGAATGGAAAAGTTGCTGGAGGATGAATCATCCACTGACAGCCAGTTATTTAATCAACCAGGAGCCAGTTATTTAATCAACCAGGCCTATGTTGTGAAGCTTCCGTAAAAACTCAGAAGGAGGAGCTTCAGACAGCTTCCAGATTAGTGAGCCAGAGCACTTGTTATGTGCTACACTGCCAGGCCCCAAAACCTACCAGGACAGAAACTCCTTTGTTTAGGACCTTATCCAGTGTATCTCTTCACTGGGCTGTTGATCTGTATCCTTTAATATCCTTTGCAATAAATTGGTAATCTGATGAGTAAACAGGTTTTCTGTGTCCTGTGAGCCCCTCTAGCAAAATAATTGAACCCAAGAAGGAGTTGGTGGGAACCTCTTATTTGTAGCCAGTGGGTAAGAAGCATTGGTAACAACCTGAACTTTATATTAGCATCTAAAGTAGGGGTAGTCTTTGGGACCTGAGCCTTTAATCTGTGGGAATTTGATACTTTCTCCCATGGTTAGTATCAGAATTGAGTTGAATTGAAAGACATGCAGCTTGTGTCAGAGGCTTGCTGGCCTCCTGCTCTCCAACCTCCTTGGAACTGGTACTAGAAACTTTTTACATTTCTTCCTATATGCTGTAATAGAGTATTTACAGAAGTACACATGACCCTTTTAATACTAGTTGCACTGAGTGCCTCGGTAGAGGGGACACCTAATATGTTTTAATGTTTACTTTTTGTACTATTTGAAATTTTTTTTGACCTTCGAGTTATAAAAATAAAAAAAATACAGATAAATACATATATGTTAACACAGACATTTATCAGTTTATTTAATCCTAGGAAATAATGTTAAGCAGAGAAATTAGTATAGCATTTTCCCATGTTTATATGATAAAATTACAAATGTCTAGGAATTTTTAAATATGTGTTGCAACCATTAGATAAATACATCCTGGAGATCTAATGCATAGCATAGTGATAATCGTCAACACTATAATATTATAAATTTCAAATTTGCTAAGAGACTAAATAATTGCTCTTAGCACAAAAAAGAAATGGTAATTATATGACATGGTAGAGATATTGGTTAAAGCTATGGTGGCTGTCGTTTTGCAATATATGAATGTTTCATATTAACACATTGCACACCTTAAACTTACGCAATGTTTTATCAGTTATACCTCTTAATAAAAAGAAATTAAGTTCAGCATCATGAAAATAAGACACAGGTATTAGGTTTTTAGGGGCCCTGCTCCCAGTCTCTTCCTTGTTTTGATTACTGCAGTCTCAAGGAGGAGCTTCAGACAGCTTCCAGATTAGTGAGCCAGAGCACTTGTTATGTGCTACACTGCCAGGCCCCAAAACCTACCAGGACAGAAACTCCTTTGTTTAGGACCTTATCCAGTGTATCTCTTCACTGGGCTGTTGATCTGTATCCTTTAATATCCTTTGCAATAAATTGGTAATCTGATGAGTAAACAGGTTTTCTGTGTCCTGTGAGCCCTCTAGCAAAATAATTGAACCCAAGAAGGAGTTGGTGGGAACCTCTTATTTGTAGCCAGTGGGTAAGAAGCATTGGTAACAACCTGAACTTTATATTAGCATCTAAAGTAGGGGTAGTCTTTGGGACCTGAGCCTTTAATCTGTGGGAATTTGATACTTTCTCCCATGGTTAGTATCAGAATTGAGTTGAATTGAAAGACATGCAGCTTGTGTCAGAGGCTTGCTGGCCTCCTGCTCTCCAACCTCCTTGGAACTGGTACTAGAAACTTTTTACATTTCTTCCTATATGCTGTAATAGAGTATTTACAGAAGTACACATGACCCTTTTAATACTAGTTGCACTGAGTGCCTCGGTAGAGGGGACACCTAATATGTTTTAATGTTTACTTTTTGTACTATTTGAAATTTTTTTTGACCTTCGCAGTTATAAAAATAAAAAAAGATACAGATAAATACATATATGTTAACACAGACATTTATCAGTTTATTTACACCTAGGAAATAATGTTAAGCAGAGAAATTAGTATAGCATTTTCCCATGTTTATATGATAAAATTACAAATGTCTAGGAATTTTTAAATATGTGTTGCAACCATTAGATAAATACATCCTGGAGATCTAATGCATAGCATAGTGATAATCGTCAACACTATAATATTATAAATTTCAAATTTGCTAAGAGACTAAATAATTGCTCTTAGCACAAAAAAGAAATGGTAATTATATGACATGGTAGAGATATTGGTTAAAGCTATGGTGGCTGTCGTTTTGCAATATATGAATGTTTCATATTAACACATTGCACACCTTAAACTTACGCAATGTTTTATCAGTTATACCTCTTAATAAAAAGAAATTAAGTTCAGCATCATGAAAATAAGACACAGGTATTAGAGGTTTCTTAGGGGCCCTGCTCCCAGTCTCTTCCTTGTTTTGATTACTGCAGTCTCAAGCACTAGGGGCTGTAGTTGCTCTTTGCTAAAATGTGAAATATTAAGAGGGCAAATCCTCACCACTTCTTGGGTCTTCATGATGAGAGTGGATGTGGTTGAGGACTGGCCCACCTGCTGCCCCATTTGAGGTGTGCTATGGGAGACTTGAACACAGAACTGAGTGCATTGAGGACAGAGTTGCACCTGTTTTCCTCATATACATCTAGTAAGTGACATGGTTCTCCTGTGGCTTCCTGATCCCCAGATGGCAACTAAAGCACTTCTTTTCTGGTACCTTTTTGTGTAATGTATATTACATACTCTCTATATATGACACATACATACACACACACACACATACACATATCCCTTTAAAAAAAAAAAAAAACAACTTGAATTGCCTGCCTTTGATATTATGGGACTGATTGCCCTAATTTTAGGACTAAGACAATCTTGTGTTAAAAAATAAGAAAAAAATTCTTAATCTTTATATGCTACTTTGTATAAAATTGTTCAGTTGGATTCAATATACAGTACATTACAATAGAGGGAGTATGTTGACTTTTCCACTTTAGCTTTATAAGGATGTGTATCTTGAGCTGCTATAGCAAATAATACTGCTCTTGAAAAATCACATACATTTTAAATAGATTTATTACATAATAAGATTGACTGCTTGGTGATGAATGCCTGCTTGGTGATGGGTGCTAATGACAGCATTTAAAGTTTTCTTTGATTTTTTAAAAATTGCATAATAATGCTTTCTTATTGTAACAAGTAAAACAAAGTACACAAAGATATAATCTTCTCTTTTCTCTGCTTCATCCATCCTCCCTGAGTTAGTAAATGTTTGTTGTATCTCTTTCAGTGTCTTTTGTTAAGTTCGTACAAATATATACAAAAAGATTACCATATTGTAAAAGGATGTACCCCGTTTCCAAAAAATAAAAGATATTGGATAATATGATATTTATTTCTTAACAATGTTTCTCAAACTTGAACATATATCAGACACCCTGACAAGCGTATTACACTACAGGCTGCTGGCTGCACCCACAGAGTTGTTGATTTGGGGCCTAAGAATTTACATTTCTAACTGGTCTGGAGACCACACTTTCAACTACTTTATACCTTAATGTTTTTAAATCTTAGCATCTGGTAGACATACACCCAAACTAATACATAGAACTTTAGTCAATTCTTTTATAACTGTGTAGCATTCTATTATGTGAGTGGCTATACCTTGTAATATTTTAATATATTCTGGTATGGTTGCACACATGTACTTGGGCAGTTTCTTTTCTTTTTTTTCAAGTACAGAGAAAATTGCAGTAAAATATCCTAGGTTCAGTGCTTTTGATTCTGAGTGATAGGGTCCTTAATGTAGGATTTCTGGGTTATTTTGGATAATAATTTGGATATTTTCAAATTATTTTCAACAGCACTTCCCAGGCCAGTTTTAACATTTTAGATTAGCAATTTGCCTTGTGTTATATTATGGGACTGATTGCCCTAATTTTAGGACTAAGACAATCTTGTGTTAAAAAATAAGAAAAAAATTCTTAATCTTTATATGCTACTTTGTATAAAATTGTTCAGTTGGATTCAATATACAGTACATTACAATAGAGGGAGTATGTTGACTTTTCCACTTTAGCTTTATAAGGATGTGTATCTTGAGCTGCTATAGCAAATAATACTGCTCTTGAAAAATCACATACATTTTAAATAGATTTATTACATAATAAGATTGACTGCTTGGTGATGAATGCCTGCTTGGTGATGGGTGCTAATGACAGCATTTAAAGTTTTCTTTGATTTTTTAAAAATTGCATAATAATGCTTTCTTATTGTAACAAGTAAAACAAAGTACACAAAGATATAATCTTCTCTTTTCTCTGCTTCATCCATCCTCCCTGAGTTAGTAAATGTTTGTTGTATCTCTTTCAGTGTCTTTTGTTAAGTTCGTACAAATATATACAAAAAGATTACCATATTGTAAAAGGATGTACCCCGTTTCCAAAAAATAAAAGATATTGGATAATATGATATTTATTTCTTAACAATGTTTCTCAAACTTGAACATATATCAGACACCCTGACAAGCGTATTACACTACAGGCTGCTGGCTGCACCCACAGAGTTGTTGATTTGGGGCCTAAGAATTTACATTTCTAACTGGTCTGGAGACCACACTTTCAACTACTTTATACCTTAATGTTTTTAAATCTTAGCATCTGGTAGACATACACCCAAACTAATACATAGAACTTTAGTCAATTCTTTTATAACTGTGTAGCATTCTATTATGTGAGTGGCTATACCTTGTAATATTTTAATATATTCTGGTATGGATGCACACATGTACTTGGACAGTTTCTTTTCTTTTTTTTCAAGTACAGAGAAAATTGCAGTAAAATATCCTAGGTTCAGTGCTTTTGATTCTGAGTGATAGGGTCCTTAATGTAGGATTTCTGGGTTATTTTGGATAATAATTTGGATATTTTCAAATTATTTTCAACAGCACTTCCCAGGCCAGTTAACATTTTAGCCAGTTAGCATTTTATAATTTTGCCCATATTTTGATACCAATCTTTCAAATTTTTAGCAATCTAATTTGGCAATTATTCTTATTCTCTTAAAACTGAAACTAGAAATAAACTTTTTAATGCATGATATTTATTAGTTACTTTTGAGGTGCTAAATTAATTAATTTTTTTTTTTACTCTTTTTAATAAAAGAGAAGTGGACAGGAAACTTCATTTATCATTAAGTATTCATCTCTTTGCACTGCATTTTTTTTTTTTTTTCGGCCACTTCTATTGGTCTTTCATTTATTCATTTTCATCCATCTTTGTTCTTTGGACTGTGTGGGCCTCCCATTGCAGTGGCCTCTCTCACTGCAGAGCACCAGCTTTGGGTGCATGCACTCCAGAGCTCAGTCTCCATAGTTGGACACATCGGTCCAGCTGCTCTGTGTCACGTGGGATCTTCCCAGGCCAGGGATCGAACTGGCGCCCCTTGCACTGCAACACAGTGTCCTTACCCACTGGATCACCAGGGAAGCCCAAGTATTCATCTCTATTAGATGGGATTTGGAGTGGATTTTATTTTCTTATTTTTAATTTTATCTGTTCCCTGATTTTTCTGCAAACTTTTTCTCCAGATTTTCTGTTTAGAAAGTTTGTAAAAATAGCAAGTAAAAGTATTTTTAAACTCATAAAAATAGGATAGTGAAAGTCATAGGTATTAGAGTATGTGCTGGGAATGAACATTATTGTTTCTTAAATCCAAATGCTGAGTGTTAATCCTCCTGTTTTCCTTTCCATTTCAGGGCCCCCCATTGAGGACAAGTGCCCAGGAAACTATACCAACCCATTGAAAGTTCAGACAGTCATAATCCTTGGAAAAGTTTTGTGATTTGCATTTTTAACTATTATGTGAGTGGCTATACCTTGTAATATTTTAATATATTCTGGTATGGATGCACACATGTACTTGACAGTTTCTTTTCTTTTTTCAAGTACAGAGAAAATTGCAGTAAAATATCCTAGGTTCAGTGCTTTTGATTCTGAGTGATAGGGTCCTTAATGTAGGATTTCTGGGTTATTTTGGATAATAATTTGGATATTTTCAAATTATTTTCAACAGCACTTCCCAGGCCAGTTAACATTTTAGCCAGTTAGCATTTTATAATTTTGCCCATATTTTGATACCAATCTTTCAAATTTTTAGCAATCTAATTTGGCAATTATTCTTATTCTCTTAAAACTGAAACTAGAAATAAACTTTTTAATGCATGATATTTATTAGTTACTTTTGAGGTGCTAAATTAATTAATTTTTTTTTTTACTCTTTTTAATAAAAGAGAAGTGGACAGGAAACTTCATTTATCATTAAGTATTCATCTCTTTGCACTGCATTTTTTTTTTTTTTTCGGCCACTTCTATTGGTCTTTCATTTATTCATTTTCATCCATCTTTGTTCTTTGGACTGTGTGGGCCTCCCATTGCAGTGGCCTCTCTCACTGCAGAGCACCAGCTTTGGGTGCATGCACTCCAGAGCTCAGTCTCCATAGTTGGACACATCGGTCCAGCTGCTCTGTGTCACGTGGGATCTTCCCAGGCCAGGGATCGAACTGGCGCCCCTTGCACTGCAACACAGTGTCCTTACCCACTGGATCACCAGGGAAGCCCAAGTATTCATCTCTATTAGATGGGATTTGGAGTGGATTTTATTTTCTTATTTTTAATTTTATCTGTTCCCTGATTTTTCTGCAAACTTTTTCTCCAGATTTTCTGTTTAGAAAGTTTGTAAAAATAGCAAGTAAAAGTATTTTTAAACTCATAAAAATAGGATAGTGAAAGTCATAGGTATTAGAGTATGTGCTGGGAATGAACATTATTGTTTCTTAAATCCAAATGCTGAGTGTTAATCCTCCTGTTTTCCTTTCCATCAGCTTGTGTTTGTTATTTTAGCATTTTTAACAGGTGTGCTTTGTTCATACCCCAATCCAATTGAGGACAAGTGCCCAGGAAACTATACCAACCCATTGAAAGTTCAGACAGTCATAATCCTTGGAAAAGTTGTTTTGTGGATTTTGCATTTCCTTCTTCAACGATACATCCAGTATCATCATTGCAAAGTAAGAAACCGAGGCTATAACAAGATCTACCGGTCAACAAGGCATCTTAAAAGCCTTCCACTGATGATACACTCCACTGGTAAGTCCCGTTGTCTCACTCAGCTATTTGGCGGCTTGTCTGAGTGGCATAAATGGCAGCAGAAGGAAAATATTGTTTGATTTTATAATCAGACTTATCTCAGTGAGTGATGTGGCCACTAAAATTCAAATAACCTTAATGTCTTGAAGTTTTTCTTATATTTCCTTTGAAATCTGTGTTTCTTATACAGGGGAAGAAAATATTTCCTCTGCCCTTCTCTAGATGTTTAACCGAGATTCCACCAAGAAAAGATTAACAGGAGAAAAACAAACAGAAGTTTGATAACATTATACCTCTTGTATACAAGGGAGAGGCTTCCCTGGTGGCTCAGTGGTAAAGAACTCGTTTGCCAGTGCAGGAAATGCAAGTTTGATCCCTGGTTTGGGAAGATCCCCTTGAGCAGGAAATGGCAACCCATTCCAGTATGATTGCCTGGGAAATCCCACAGACAGAAGAGCCTGACAGGCTATAGTCCATGGGGTCACAGAAGAGTCAGACACAACTTAGAAACTAAACAACGTACAAGGGAGAGGCCCAAGAAAACTGAGTGACTACAAAATGGCCTAAGCTACCCCCTTAAATAGCACCTTCAGCTAAAGACCAAAGAAAATACGGAGGATTTCAGGGGGCGGTGGTTCTGGGAGGTGATCACGAAAAGCACAGTAAGCAAGGGGTAAGGTTGTTACATAGATTTCCATTGATTTCTTACCTTCTCCATTGATTAGAATTTCTAGAGATTTAGACTCATCCTGGTATACAGTTTATAAAAGGAGATTTTCCTTATAAATGTAAATGTCTCTCATAAAAGGTAATCCCAGTTGGTTTTCATAGTTTCATCTGTTTATTTTAGCCAGCTTAAAACAGTCTTTATGACAAAGAAGCATAGTTTGCTGTGGCATCAAGCTTAAAACCCGTCTTTATGTGCTTTGTTCATACCCCAATCCAATTGAGGACAAGTGCCCAGGAAACTATACCAACCCATTGAAAGTTCAGACAGTCATAATCCTTGGAAAAGTTGTTTTGTGGATTTTGCATTTCCTTCTTCAACGATACATCCAGTATCATCATTGCAAAGTAAGAAACCGAGGCTATAACAAGATCTACCGGTCAACAAGGCATCTTAAAAGCCTTCCACTGATGATACACTCCACTGGTAAGTCCCGTTGTCTCACTCAGCTATTTGGCGGCTTGTCTGAGTGGCATAAATGGCAGCAGAAGGAAAATATTGTTTGATTTTATAATCAGACTTATCTCAGTGAGTGATGTGGCCACTAAAATTCAAATAACCTTAATGTCTTGAAGTTTTTCTTATATTTCCCTTTGAAATCTGTGTTTCTTATACAGGGGAAGAAAATATTTCCTCTGCCCTTCTCTAGATGTTTAACCGAGATTCCACCAAGAAAAGATTAACAGGAGAAAAACAAACAGAAGTTTGATAACATTATACCTCTTGTATACAAGGGAGAGGCTTCCCTGGTGGCTCAGTGGTAAAGAACTCGTTTGCCAGTGCAGGAAATGCAAGTTTGATCCCTGGTTTGGGAAGATCCCCTTGAGCAGGAAATGGCAACCCATTCCAGTATGATTGCCTGGGAAATCCCACAGACAGAAGAGCCTGACAGGCTATAGTCCATGGGGTCACAGAAGAGTCAGACACAACTTAGAAACTAAACAACGTACAAGGGAGAGGCCCAAGAAAACTGAGTGACTACAAAATGGCCTAAGCTACCCCCTTAAATAGCACCTTCAGCTAAAGACCAAAGAAAATACGGAGGATTTCAGGGGGCGGTGGTTCTGGGAGGTGATCACGAAAAGCACAGTAAGCAAGGGGTAAGGTTGTTACATAGATTTCCATTGATTTCTTACCTTCTCCATTGATTAGAATTTCTAGAGATTTAGACTCATCCTGGTATACAGTTTATAAAAGGAGATTTTCCTTATAAATGTAAATGTCTCTCATAAAAGGTAATCCCAGTTGGTTTTCATAGCTTCATCTGTGTTTGCCATTTCTTAGAACTAATCAGCTTAAAAACAGTCTTTATGACAAAGAAGCATAGTTTGCTGTGGCATTTTTTGTCCCCTTCTTTGTGAGCAAGGTATGCCTAGGTGAAATGTGACTTCCCCAGCATCTTTTGGTACTAGCAGGCTTATTCATATCAAGCAGATATAAAGCTGATGTTAGTTGATACATGTAGGATAAGAGAGTTGCTTTATTTTAAATGAAGCTTAGTGCTTTCTTGCAGTAAGAGAGAGACTTTTTATAATAAGGTGTATTATCTAAAACAAAACGTGGAAAACAATTTATGAAGGCAAGATCAGAAAGTCTATTGAGGACTTTATTGCTGCAGACAGTTTAAAGGCTTAATGGAATGAAATTGAACTTTCTTAATGTATTTTTGCCAAATTAGCAAGGTTTCTATGTTTTTAAGAAAAAAAAAAGCCCTCTTTTTCAATTTGAATCCAGAATAAATGTTTGAACATTTTGAAACCAAATTAGAAATTAATTTTTTCACAGAAAAAACAGCTCTGCAAAATTTAATGATTTTTGCTGCTGTTGTTCTGTATTCTGGTAGTGCATTTTCTTAAAAGGCAGGGTGTGAGTTCATCTGATCACTGAGATTCTCAGTGGGAGTGGAGGACCCAGTTAATGCAGAGAAAGAAGCATTGTACTGGTCCTAACGCATCTTCAAGGGGGCCTCCTTTACTGCCCTGAGAGGAAGAGCTCGGCTTCTAGGTTCTACCTCTAATGTGCAGTACTTGGTTTCAAGGGTGCCTCCTTTCTGCCCAGCCTAAAAGAAAAAAATAAAAATGGCCTAAGCTACCCCTTAAATAGCACCTTCAGCTAAAGACCAAAGAAAATACGGAGGATTTCAGGGGGCGGTGGTTCTGGGAGGTGATCACGAAAAGCACAGTAAGCAAGGGGTAAGGTTGTTACATAGATTTCCATTGATTTCTTACCTTCTCCATTGATTAGAATTTCTAGAGATTTAGACTCATCCTGGTATACAGTTTATAAAAGGAGATTTTCCTTATAAATGTAAATGTCTCTCATAAAAGGTAATCCCAGTTGGTTTTCATAGCTTCATCTGTGTTTGCCATTTCTTAGAACTAATCAGCTTAAAAACAGTCTTTATGACAAAGAAGCATAGTTTGCTGTGGCATTTTTTGTCCCCTTCTTTGTGAGCAAGGTATGCCTAGGTGAAATGTGACTTCCCCAGCATCTTTTGGTACTAGCAGGCTTATTCATATCAAGCAGATATAAAGCTGATGTTAGTTGATACATGTAGGATAAGAGAGTTGCTTTATTTTAAATGAAGCTTAGTGCTTTCTTGCAGTAAGAGAGAGACTTTTTATAATAAGGTGTATTATCTAAAACAAAACGTGGAAAACAATTTATGAAGGCAAGATCAGAAAGTCTATTGAGGACTTTATTGCTGCAGACAGTTTAAAGGCTTAATGGAATGAAATTGAACTTTCTTAATGTATTTTTGCCAAATTAGCAAGGTTTCTATGTTTTTAAGAAAAAAAAAAGCCCTCTTTTTCAATTTGAATCCAGAATAAATGTTTGAACATTTTGAAACCAAATTAGAAATTAATTTTTTCACAGAAAAAACAGCTCTGCAAAATTTAATGATTTTTGCTGCTGTTGTTCTGTATTCTGGTAGTGCATTTTCTTAAAAGGCAGGGTGTGAGTTCATCTGATCACTGAGATTCTCAGTGGGAGTGGAGGACCCAGTTAATGCAGAGAAAGAAGCATTGTACTGGTCCTAACGCATCTTCAAGGGGGCCTCCTTTACTGCCCTGAGAGGAAGAGCTCGGCTTCTAGGTTCTACCTCTAATGTGCAGTACTTGGTTTGGGCCAGAAGGTGGCACTTATACTCTGTGCTTCTGGCAAAAAGAAAAGTGGAAACTATAATGTTCAGTTTCTCCAGTGATGGTCTGGAAATAATATTTTTGAGACCCACCAAGAGATTGTCTAATATTTTGCCTTTCCTCTGACTTTCAAAGTATTGCTATATATATGACCTTTAATCACAGCCTGTTGCTAAACAATGAGACCCTTAGTTTAATCACAGATGGAATCACTTTTAATTGCTTATAAGAGGACTCAGAAAATCCAAGCGATTGGGGCAAGTGTTTACTTTGCTTCTCTTCTATTTAGATATATATTTTTTCTTATTTGAAGAAAAGGAAGGTAAATCTATGAGGATATTGAATTCCAGCTAATGTGAAGGGTGTTAACATTCTTTTCTTTGCTTGTGATAGTACTGTTGGGTATTTTTTAGCTTCATCCAGACACTTGTTTTTCTCTGCAGAGAAAAAAATAAATTGATTTTACTTTATTTTGTGAAGATGGGAGAAAGGGCTTTGGTTTCCTTCCAGTAAGCTGAAAGTATTTATCTGATTTATCTGTTCTCCTTGCTCAGATTGAAATGCATCTCGAATTCTGTCAGATATTACTAGCTACATAGCAAGTAGCATATTTAGTGGTTTTTTTCATTGAAGTGAACACTTGACCCTTCCTTCACTGAGACATGGAGCTGCGCAGGGTGCTGTCATCATGTCTATGGTGTGTGTTATTCAAAGGAATGTCTCACATCAGTAGTGTCTGCTGCCAGCCTGTAAGTTCAGCCCATGTCCTGCCACACTGCTGACACAGACTTTGCTCAGGGTATCAGAAATCCTCTGGAAACTCTGTTCACTTTCCCTCCAGTGGTTTTTCCCTAGACGTTTCCTCTCCTTAAAGCTGTGAAGTTAAATTTTCCTTGTATATAAAATTAATTTATAAATTAAGCTGTTGGTCAACATGCTAAGATACTGACATTTATGAGTGTAAGGGCAGGCTGTAGGGAATTGTTTTAGACCATTGTTTCGCGTAAAAGGAATTTGATAAATTATTTAAAATCATGGCTCAAAATCATCCCTTTGTATCAAGAAACAGAAGTTGAATCAAATGAACATCTCCCCAACTTGATCAGACTTAGCTAAATGTGTTAGTTTTAGGAAATTCTAAGATATAATACCACAGGAATGACTTCTACCCCTAAAGTTTTCTTTGATGCATGTGCATGCTCAGTCACATCTGACTCTTTGCAGCGCCATGGACTGCAACCCACCAGGCTCTATCCATTGGATCCTCCAGGCAAGAATACTGGAATGGGTTACTATGCCTTTTTCAGGGGATCTTCCCAACTCAGGGATGGAACCCACGACTCCTCTAACCTCTGAATTGGAAGGTAGATTCTTTACCACTGAGCCACCTGAGAAGCTCAAACTTTTCTTTGATAGTCTTCAAAATGAAAGTGCAGAATAAAGTTAAAATGATCTTCAAAAATAAATGGATGTCTCAGCAGGAGGGAAACAGCTCATATTTATTGAAAACTTATAGACTGGGCACCATTCTAAGTGTTTTTCACACGCAAACTGATTTACTCCTCACAGCAGCCCTGTGAGGAAGGCATTATCACCCCATCAGTCACACTCTAGTAGAGGTGTTAGGTCATCTGTCCAAGGTCAGCAGCATGTCCCAGTTGTTTTCTGGATCCTCACCATGTTCTTGACTGTGCTACATGGTCATGTGTCCTGGTTGAAAATCACTCCTTGAGTTTTAAGAAAGTCCAGATTTCATTGAAGTGAACACTTGACCCTTCCTTCACTGAGACATGGAGCTGCGCAGGGTGCTGTCATCATGTCTATGGTGTGTGTTATTCAAAGGAATGTCTCACATCAGTAGTGTCTGCTGCCAGCCTGTAAGTTCAGCCCATGTCCTGCCACACTGCTGACACAGACTTTGCTCAGGGTATCAGAAATCCTCTGGAAACTCTGTTCACTTTCCCTCCAGTGGTTTTTCCCTAGACGTTTCCTCTCCTTAAAGCTGTGAAGTTAAATTTTCCTTGTATATAAAATTAATTTATAAATTAAGCTGTTGGTCAACATGCTAAGATACTGACATTTATGAGTGTAAGGGCAGGCTGTAGGGAATTGTTTTAGACCATTGTTTCGCGTAAAAGGAATTTGATAAATTATTTAAAATCATGGCTCAAAATCATCCCTTTGTATCAAGAAACAGAAGTTGAATCAAATGAACATCTCCCCAACTTGATCAGACTTAGCTAAATGTGTTAGTTTTAGGAAATTCTAAGATATAATACCACAGGAATGACTTCTACCCCTAAAGTTTTCTTTGATGCATGTGCATGCTCAGTCACATCTGACTCTTTGCAGCGCCATGGACTGCAACCCACCAGGCTCTATCCATTGGATCCTCCAGGCAAGAATACTGGAATGGGTTACTATGCCTTTTTTCAGGGGATCTTCCCAACTCAGGGATGGAACCCACGACTCCTCTAACCTCTGAATTGGAAGGTAGATTCTTTACCACTGAGCCACCTGAGAAGCTCAAACTTTTCTTTGATAGTCTTCAAAATGAAAGTGCAGAATAAAGTTAAAATGATCTTCAAAAATAAATGGATGTCTCAGCAGGAGGGAAACAGCTCATATTTATTGAAAACTTATAGACTGGGCACCATTCTAAGTGTTTTTCACACGCAAACTGATTTACTCCTCACAGCAGCCCTGTGAGGAAGGCATTATCACCCCATCAGTCACACTCTAGTAGAGGTGTTAGGTCATCTGTCCAAGGTCAGCAGCATGTCCCAGTTGTTTTCTGGATCCTCACCATGTTCTTGACTGTGCTACATGGTCATGTGTCCTGGTTGAAACTCACTCCTTGAGTTTTAAGAAAGTCCAGATTCTTCCATATTTGTGTAATGGGCTTCATTTACTTTCATCAGTGTTCATTTGTGTTTAATTTCTGTTTAAATTCCATCCTCTAATTTCCTTCTTGCTGAGTAGCTGGGTGGGTGCGCGTGTGCCCTTGCGATGCCCCAGCTGTGGCAGCAGCGGACTCTCGGTCTCTGGCTGCACCCATACCCACATAGTGTCTCCTCGCAGGCAACTCAGCACTCCTCCTCCTCCTCTGCCTTCAGCACTCCTTCCCCGAACCCAGCACGCTGTACCTGGACCTCATTCTGGCCACCCTGGCCCTGGAGCTGATCTGTTCCCTGGCATGCCTGCTCATGTACACAGGTGAGCACGACAAGGAGCCTTTTCTTACTGAGAAAGTTCTTTAACTGTAGGTTGCATCCCCACCTGAAGTCCAGACCATTTAACTTTTTGGCAGGAAAGCTTTTCTATGTGGCTGAGACACTGTTGAGCACCCATGTCTAATTGCTGCCCGCATCCAAACTCCTCTAATTTCAAACCACAAGGAAAATACCACTGAGTTATATTTCTACATTTGTGTCATCAACAAATTCTTATTAACTAGAATGAAGACCTTTCAGTAAAAAACAAAAATGAGAAAAAAAAGCTCCACAAATTTTCCATCCTCAAACACAACTGAGATGTAACTCTGAGTTTAAATAAGAAAATAACAAAATGTAGGACTTCTCTGCTGGACCATTGGTTAAAGCTCTGAGCTCCCACTGCAGAGGCATGGATTCTGTCTCTGGTCAGGGAATTAAGATCCCACATACCAACGGGGCCAAAATAGTAATAAAAAATTAAAATAAGTAAATAATATATGCAAAACTGCACTTAGACCAAACTTGTTTTTGATAAACCATTTAAGAACCCACCTCTTTCTAAATTTAAACTTGACTGAGGACTGGTTTATCTGGCTATCTCTCAAAAACTGAGGGTAAAATTAAATAAGCTTTCACTATGTTAACATTGATGGAGAAGGAAATGGCAACCTACTCCAATATTCTTGCCTGGAAAATTCCATGGACAAAGAAACCTGACAAGCTACATTCTATGGGGCTTTTCTGATGGCTTAGTGGTAAGGAATCTGCCTGTAATGCGGGTGACACAGGTTCTATCCCTGGGTTGGGAAAGATCCCCCTGGAGGAGGGCATGGCAACCCACTCCAGTATTCTTGCCTGGAGAATTCCATGAATAGAGGAACCTGGTGGGCTGCAGTCCATGGGGGTAACATGGAGTTGAACACAACTGAAGTAACTAAGCTGCAGCATGTTAACATGAAAAATAAATGGAAGGATACTTGAAGAAAAAAACATCCAAGCCTTGAGGAAATCAAGATTTCATTCCTGCTGCAATATCAACATGCACTAAAATCTGTAATAGCAGCTAATTTGGTCTCGTTGAGCAACAGTTGTTTTGTCATAGTAAAATACCTTATCTGTCCTTTTCTTTTCTTTTTTAATTTTGGCCTCTAGTATTGTTTTTTTATTTATTTTCATTCATCTTTATTCTTTGACCTGTGTGGGCCTTCCATTGATGTGACCTCTCTCCTTGCAGAGCACTGGCTCTGGGCACATGCGCTCTATAGTGTTGACTCGTAATTGGATAGACACACTGGTCCAGCCGCTCCCGCATGTGGGATCTTCCCATGCCAGGGATGGAACCAGTGCCCCTTGCACTGCAAGGCAGACTCTTTACTCATTGGACCACCGGGGAAGCCCTTATCTGTCCTTTTGGAAAGAGATGCTTTCTTTTTTTAATATATATATATATATATATATGTTCTGATGCATATATTTATTTCTTAATAGAAGGATACTTGCTTTACAGAATTTTGTTTTATGTCATATATCAACATGAATCAGCCATAGGTACACACATGTCCCCTCCCTCTTTTTTTTTTTTTTAAGCTTTTATATTACTTTTAACTTTTACAGAGTTTTGTTGTTTATAGATATGTATGTTCCCAGATTACTCATATGTATTTCCTCCTCATCCCACTCCTCTAGACTGTCATACAGCACCCCTGAAGGATCCCCTTTTCTCACAGAGCAATGACTATAACTATTTTCTTCACATATGATAGTACAGGCCTTCATGCTACTTCCTTTATGCCTCTCACTCACTGTTCCTTCCCCACAATGTCCATATGTCCACAGTCCATGTCTGTCTTTCCGTCGTTTCACTGCATGTGCCATCATCACCATCCTACTAGATTCCATATATATGTGTTAGTATATTGTACTTGTCCTTCTCTTTTTGACTTACTTTATGTTTTATGATAGGTTCTAGATCCAGCCACCTCATTAAGACTGATTCTTTTGCATTTCTTTTTACAGCTGTGTAGTACTCCGTTGTATATATGTACCAGAGCTTTTGGATCCATTCGTTCGTTGATGGGCATCTAGGTTGTTTCCATGTTCTAGCTATTGTATAGACAGCTGCAATGAACACTGGGGTACAGGTGCTTCTTTCAATTTTGATTTCATCAGGCCTAAGAGTGGGATTGCTGGGTCATATGGTGCTTCTATTTTTAGTTTTTTAAGAAATCTCCAGACTGTCTTCCATAGTGACTGTCAATTTACATTCCTACCAGCAATGCAAGAGTGTTCCCTTTTCTCTGCACCCTCTCCAGCATTTACTGTCTGTCGATTTATGGATGGTGGCCATTCTGACGGATGTGAGGTGATATCTCATGGTAGTTTTGATTTGCATTTCTCTAATAATAAGCAAAGCTGAGTATCATTTCATGTGTTTTTTTGGCCATCTGTATGTTGTCTTTGGAGAGGTGTCTGTTTAGATCCTTTTCCCATTTTTTGATTGGGTTGTTCATTATCCCAGTGCTGAGTTGTCTGAGTTGCTTGTAGATTTTGGAGATTAATTCTTTGTCTGTTTCACTTGCTATGATTTTCTCCCATTCTGTGAGCTCTCTGTTCAGCTTTTTTGTAGTTTCTTTTGCTGTACAAAAGCTTTTAAGTTTCATGAGGTCCCACGTGTTCATTTTTGTTTTCAGTTCCGCTATTCTAGTGGTGGGTCAGAGAAGATCTTGCTTTGATTTATGTCCTTGAGTGTTTTTCCTACATTCTACTCTAAGAGTTTTAGGCTTTATGGTCTTACATTTAGGTCTTTAATTCATTTTGAATTGATCCTTATGTAAGGTGTCAGGGAATGTTCCAACTTCATTTTTTTGCATGTAGCTGTCCAATTTTCCCAGCACCATTTGTTGAAGAGGCTGTCTTTGTCCCATTTTAGAGTTTCGCCTCCTTTGCAATATTTTTCTTCACATATGATAGTACAGGCCTTCATGCTACTTCCTTTATGCCTCTCACTCACTGTTCCTTCCCCACAATGTCCATATGTCCACAGTCCATGTCTGTCTTTCCGTCGTTTCACTGCATGTGCCATCATCACCATCCTACTAGATTCCATATATATGTGTTAGTATATTGTACTTGTCCTTCTCTTTTTGACTTACTTTATGTTTTATGATAGGTTCTAGATCCAGCCACCTCATTAAGACTGATTCTTTTGCATTTCTTTTTACAGCTGTGTAGTACTCCGTTGTATATATGTACCAGAGCTTTTGGATCCATTCGTTCGTTGATGGGCATCTAGGTTGTTTCCATGTTCTAGCTATTGTATAGACAGCTGCAATGAACACTGGGGTACAGGTGCTTCTTTCAATTTTGATTTCATCAGGCCTAAGAGTGGGATTGCTGGGTCATATGGTGCTTCTATTTTTAGTTTTTTAAGAAATCTCCAGACTGTCTTCCATAGTGACTGTCAATTTACATTCCTACCAGCAATGCAAGAGTGTTCCCTTTTCTCTGCACCCTCTCCAGCATTTACTGTCTGTCGATTTATGGATGGTGGCCATTCTGACGGATGTGAGGTGATATCTCATGGTAGTTTTGATTTGCATTTCTCTAATAATAAGCAAAGCTGAGTATCATTTCATGTGTTTTTTTGGCCATCTGTATGTTGTCTTTGGAGAGGTGTCTGTTTAGATCCTTTTCCCATTTTTTGATTGGGTTGTTCATTATCCCAGTGCTGAGTTGTCTGAGTTGCTTGTAGATTTTGGAGATTAATTCTTTGTCTGTTTCACTTGCTATGATTTTCTCCCATTCTGTGAGCTCTCTGTTCAGCTTTTTTGTAGTTTCTTTTGCTGTACAAAAGCTTTTAAGTTTCATGAGGTCCCACGTGTTCATTTTTGTTTTCAGTTCCGCTATTCTAGTGGTGGGTCAGAGAAGATCTTGCTTTGATTTATGTCCTTGAGTGTTTTTCCTACATTCTACTCTAAGAGTTTTAGGCTTTATGGTCTTACATTTAGGTCTTTAATTCATTTTGAATTGATCCTTATGTAAGGTGTCAGGGAATGTTCCAACTTCATTTTTTTGCATGTAGCTGTCCAATTTTCCCAGCACCATTTGTTGAAGAGGCTGTCTTTGTCCCATTTTAGAGTTTCGCCTCCTTTGTCAAAAATAAGATACTCATAGGTGTGTCGGTTTATCTCTGGGTTCTCTATCTTGTTCCATTGGTCGATATTTTTGATTTTGTGCCAGTACCATACTGTCTTGATGACTGTTGCTTTGTAGTATAGTCTAAAGTTGGGAGGGCTGATCCCTCCAGCTCCATTCTTCTTCCTCAGAATTTCTTTGGCTATTTGAGGTCTTTTGTGTTTCCATATGAACTGTGTTATTGTTTGGTCTAGTTCTGTGAAGAATGTCATTGGTAGTTTGATAGCATTGAATCTATAGATGACTTTTGGTAATATGGTCATTTTCACAATAGTGATTCTTCTGACCCAGGAACATGGAATATCTCTCCATCTGTTTAAGTCTTCTTTAGTGTCTCTCATGAGTGTCTTGTAATTTTCTGTGTACAGTTCTTTTGTTTCTTTGCGTAGGTTTATTCCTAGATATTTTATTCTTTTGGTGCAATAGTGAAGGAGATTGCCTCTTTGATTTTGTTTTCTGATTTTTCATTGTTTGTGTATAGGAATGCCAGTGACTTCTGTATATTGATTTTGTATCCTGCGACTTTGCTGAATTCGCTGATTAACTCTAGTAGTTTTGTAATAGTGTCTTTGGGGTTTTCTATGTATAATATCATGTCGTCTGTGAATAGAGAGAATTTTACTTCTTCCTTTCCAATCTGGATTCCCTTTATTTGTTTTTCTCCTCTTATTGCTGTTGCTAGAACTTCCAGGACTATGTTGAATAAGAGTGATAAAAGTGGACACCCTTGTCTTGTTCCTGATCTTAGAGGAAATGCTTTGAGTTTTTCACCATTGAGGTTAATGTTTGCTGTGGGCTTCTCATATATGGCTTTCACTATGGTGAGATAGGTTCCTTCTATGCCCATTTTTTGAAGAGTTTTTATCATAAATGGATGCTGTACTTTGTCAAAGATTTTTTCTGCATCTATTGAGGTGATCATATGATTTTTATCTCTCAATTTGTTGATATGGTGTATCCCAGTGATTGATTTGTGGATATTGAAGAATTCTTGCATGCCTGGGATGACCCCGACTTGATCATGATGTATGAGCTTTTTGATGTGTTGTTGAATTCTGTTTGCTAGGATTTTGTTGAGGATTTTGGCGTCTAGATTCATCAGTGAAATTGGCCTATAATTTTCTTTTTTTGTGTTGTCTTTGCCTGGCTTTGGTGTCAGGGTGATGGCGGCCTCATAGAATGTGTTTGGAAGTTTTCCTTCCTGTGCAATTTTTTGAAAGAATTTTAGAAGGACAGGCATTAGCTCTTCTTTAAATGTTTGGTAGAATTCACCTGTGAAGCCATGTGGCCCTGGGCTTTTATTTTTGGGTAGATTTTGGATCACAAAAGTCAATTTCTGAGCTTGTGATTGGGTTGTTCAAAGTTTCTGTTTCTTCCTGGTTGAGTCTTGGGAGATTAATCTTCTCTAAGAAACTGTACATTTCCTCCAGGTTGTCCAGTTTGTTGCCATAGAGTTGTTCATAATAATCTCTTATAATTCTTTAGATTTCTGCATTCTCTGTTGTAATCGCTTCTTTTTCATTTTTGATTTTGTTGATCTGGTTCTTCTCTCTTTTTTTCTTGATGTGTTTGGCCAGTGGTTTGTCAATTTTATTTACCTTTTCAAAGAACCAGCTTTTTGTTTTATTTATCTTTACTATTGTTTATTTCCTTTCTTTTTCATTTATTTCTGCTCTGATCTTTAGTATTTCTCTTCTGCTGCTGACTTTGGGGTGTTTTTGTTCTTATTTCTCCAATTGTTTTAAGCGTAGAGTTAGGTCGTCTGTTTGAGAATTTCCTAGCTTCTTGAGGTAGGATTGAATTGCTATAAATGCCCTCTTAGAACTGCTGGGAGTTTCTTCTTTTTTGGAGGGTGGAGGGGGCGGGTTGGGTAGGGACGGGCGGGCAGGCCACTTTTTTTATTGATTTTTTTCTTTTTCTTTTTTAATGTTTGCTGTGGGCTTCTCATATATGGCTTTCACTATGGTGAGATAGGTTCCTTCTATGCCCATTTTTTGAAGAGTTTTTATCATAAATGGATGCTGTACTTTGTCAAAGATTTTTTCTGCATCTATTGAGGTGATCATATGATTTTTATCTCTCAATTTGTTGATATGGTGTATCCCAGTGATTGATTTGTGGATATTGAAGAATTCTTGCATGCCTGGGATGACCCCGACTTGATCATGATGTATGAGCTTTTTGATGTGTTGTTGAATTCTGTTTGCTAGGATTTTGTTGAGGATTTTGGCGTCTAGATTCATCAGTGAAATTGGCCTATAATTTTCTTTTTTTGTGTTGTCTTTGCCTGGCTTTGGTGTCAGGGTGATGGCGGCCTCATAGAATGTGTTTGGAAGTTTTCCTTCCTGTGCAATTTTTTGAAAGAATTTTAGAAGGACAGGCATTAGCTCTTCTTTAAATGTTTGGTAGAATTCACCTGTGAAGCCATGTGGCCCTGGGCTTTTATTTTTGGGTAGATTTTGGATCACAAAAGTCAATTTCTGAGCTTGTGATTGGGTTGTTCAAAGTTTCTGTTTCTTCCTGGTTGAGTCTTGGGAGATTAATCTTCTCTAAGAAACTGTACATTTCCTCCAGGTTGTCCAGTTTGTTGCCATAGAGTTGTTCATAATAATCTCTTATAATTCTTTAGATTTCTGCATTCTCTGTTGTAATCGCTTCTTTTTCATTTTTGATTTTGTTGATCTGGTTCTTCTCTCTTTTTTTCTTGATGTGTTTGGCCAGTGGTTTGTCAATTTTATTTACCTTTTCAAAGAACCAGCTTTTTGTTTTATTTATCTTTACTATTGTTTATTTCCTTTCTTTTTCATTTATTTCTGCTCTGATCTTTAGTATTTCTCTTCTGCTGCTGACTTTGGGGTGTTTTTGTTCTTATTTCTCCAATTGTTTTAAGCGTAGAGTTAGGTCGTCTGTTTGAGAATTTCCTAGCTTCTTGAGGTAGGATTGAATTGCTATAAATGCCCTCTTAGAACTGCTGGGAGTTTCTTCTTTTTTGGAGGGTGGAGGGGGCGGGTTGGGTAGGGACGGGGGCGGGCAGGCCACTTCTATTGATCTTTCTTTTTTTCTTTTTTTAATCTGTTTTCATCCATCTTTGTTCTTTGGCCCTTGTGGCCTCCCATCACAGTGGCCTCTGTTGTAGCAGGGCACGGGCTCTGGGCGCATGTGCTCCAGAGCTGTGGCTCTGTAATTGGACACATTGATCCAGCTGCTCCGCTGCACGTGGAATTTTCCCAGGCCAGGGATTGAACTGGTTCCCCTTGCACTGCAAGGCGGTTTCCTTACCAACTGGACCACCAGGGGAAACCCCGGGGTTTCTTAATCCTTAATCCAAATCCCTTTTCTTGTTGGGTGGAGCTAAGTTCCCTTCCTGTAGTTTGACCAGCAGACAAACTACAGTAGGGAAAATGGCATCTCTCTCACAAAGGATTCATTCTCACACTCTCCATGGGAACCATCCCCGCAGTGACCCGACCCTGCTGCAGGCCACCATCGACCTGCAACCGCAGGAGACGTCAGATCACTCAGAGGTGAGTCTGGCTCAGTCTCATGCAGGATTGCTATTCCCCTCTCCTGGATCACAGTGCACACAGAGTGTCCAGTCCTACTCTGCTGCTCTATGATCAGGTTAATGGTAACCTCCTTCAAAGGGAACTGAATGGCGTCCTTCCTAGAACTGCTCAAGGGCACTTCTAGCTCAAGGGGGCACTTGGACCCTCCAAAGCAGGTCTGGCTCAGTCCCTTGTGAGCGTCACTGCTCCTTTCCCAGGTTTTGATCTGCAACAGGCTTTGCGCCTGTGGCCCACCCGGCCTCTCTGGCGGGTATGAGGTTTGACTTTTAAAAGCGCTATTGCGCCCCTCTTACCCTCTCTTTGCAACTTCTTTGTTCTTCGATGTGGGGTATCTTTTTTGTGATGGGATCCAACCTCCTCCTGTTGATGATTTTTCAGGAACTTGTTGCAATTCAGGCGATTTTGCAAGAGAGATGAGTGCACGTCCTTCTATACCGCCATCTTAGCTTCACCCTCCGTAGAGTTAGGTCGTCTGTTTGAGAATTTCCTAGCTTCTTGAGGTAGGATTGAATTGCTATAAATGCCCTCTTAGAACTGCTGGGAGTTTCTTCTTTTTTGGAGGGTGGAGGGGGCGGGTTGGGTAGGGACGGGGGCGGGCAGGCCACTTCTATTGATCTTTCTTTTTTTCTTTTTTTAATCTGTTTTCATCCATCTTTGTTCTTTGGCCCTTGTGGCCTCCCATCACAGTGGCCTCTGTTGTAGCAGGGCACGGGCTCTGGGCGCATGTGCTCCAGAGCTGTGGCTCTGTAATTGGACACATTGATCCAGCTGCTCCGCTGCACGTGGAATTTTCCCAGGCCAGGGATTGAACTGGTTCCCCTTGCACTGCAAGGCGGTTTCCTTACCAACTGGACCACCAGGGAAGCCCCCCCCCGGGGGTTTCTTAATCCTTAATCCAAATCCCTTTTCTTGTTGGGTGGAGCTAAGTTCCCTTCCTGTAGTTTGACCAGCAGACAAACTACAGTAGGGAAAATGGCATCTCTCTCACAAAGGATTCATTCTCACACTCTCCATGGGAACCATCCCCGCAGTGACCCGACCCTGCTGCAGGCCACCATCGACCTGCAACCGCAGGAGACGTCAGATCACTCAGAGGTGAGTCTGGCTCAGTCTCATGCAGGATTGCTATTCCCCTCTCCTGGATCACAGTGCACACAGAGTGTCCAGTCCTACTCTGCTGCTCTATGATCAGGTTAATGGTAACCTCCTTCAAAGGGAACTGAATGGCGTCCTTCCTAGAACTGCTCAAGGGCACTTCTAGCTCAAGGGGGCACTTGGACCCTCCAAAGCAGGTCTGGCTCAGTCCCTTGTGAGCGTCACTGCTCCTTTCCCAGGTTTTGATCTGCAACAGGCTTTGCGCCTGTGGCCCACCCGGCCTCTCTGGCGGGTATGAGGTTTGACTTTTAAAAGCACGATTGCGCCCTTCCTACTGTCTTGTTGCGACTTCTTTGTTCTTCGATGTGGGGTATCTTTTTGTGATCAGATCAAACCTCCTCCTGTTGATGATTTCTCAGGAGCTCATTGCAATTCAGGCGATTTTGCAAGAGAGATGAGTGCACATCCTTCTATACCGCCATCTTAGCTTCACCCTCCGTCCCCTCCCTCTTGAACCTCTCTCCTGTCTCCCTCCCCAACCCACCCTTCCAGGTGGTTAACAGAGCTCATGTTGGGTTCCCTGAATCACACAGCAAATTCTTGTTGGCTTTCTGTTTTATATAGTGATGTAAGTTTTTCCATGTTGCTCTCTCCATGCATTTCACCCTCTCCTCCCCTCTCTCCTATGTCCTTAAGTTTGTTCTCTACATTGTTTTTCCAATGTTGTTCTGCAAATAAATTATTCATCACCATCTTTCTAGATTCCATATATATGTGTTAGCATATGATGTTTATCTTTCTCTTTTGACTAACTTCATTCTGTGTAATAGGCTCTAAGCTTATCCATCTCATTAGAACTGACTCAAATGCATTTCTTTTTATGAATGAGTAATGTTCCATTGTGTATGTGTACCACAATTTGTTTATCCATCCGTCTGTTGATGGACATCTTGATTGTTTCCATGTTCTAGGTATTGTAAATAGTACTGCAGTGAACACTGGGGTACTTGTGTCTTTTTCAGTTTTGATTTCCTCAGGGTAAATATATGCCTAGTAGTGGGATTGCTAGATCATATGGTGACTTTATTCCTGGGTTTTTAAGGAATCTCCATATTGTCTTCTGTTGTGGCTGTATCAATTTACATTCCCACTGACAATACAAAAGGGATCCCTTTTCTCCACAACCTCTCCAGCGTTTATTGTTTGTGGACTTTTTCATTATGGCCATTCTGACTGGTGTGAGGTGATATCCCATTGTAGTTTTCATTTGCATTTCTCTAATAGTGAGCATGTATTTGTTAGCCATCTATGTGTCTTCTTTGGAGAAATGTCTGTTTAGGTCTTTTTCCCGCTTTTGATTGGGTTGTTTATTTTTCTGGTATTGAGTTGTCTGAGCTGCTTGTATATTTTGGAAATTAATCCTTTGTGTATTATTTTATTTGCTATTTCTCCCATTCTTAGGGTTGTCTCTTCACCTTGTTTATAGTTTTTCTTTACTGTGCAAAAGCTTTTAAGTTTAATTGGGTCACACTTGTTTATTTTTGTCTTTATTTCTATTATTCTAGGAGGCAGATTGTAGAAGATCCTGCTTTGATTTATGTCATTGATTGCTCTCCTCTGAACCTCTCCCTGCCCTCACCCACCCTTCCAGGTGGTTAACAGAGCTCATGTTGGGTTCCCTGAATCACACAGCAAATTCTTGTTGGCTTTCTGTTTTATATAGTGATGTAAGTTTTTCCATGTTGCTCTCTCCATGCATTTCACCCTCTCCTCCCCTCTCTCCTATGTCCTTAAGTTTGTTCTCTACATTGTTTTTCCAATGTTGTTCTGCAAATAAATTATTCATCACCATCTTTCTAGATTCCATATATATGTGTTAGCATATGATGTTTATCTTTCTCTTTTGACTAACTTCATTCTGTGTAATAGGCTCTAAGCTTATCCATCTCATTAGAACTGACTCAAATGCATTTCTTTTTATGAATGAGTAATGTTCCATTGTGTATGTGTACCACAATTTGTTTATCCATCCGTCTGTTGATGGACATCTTGATTGTTTCCATGTTCTAGGTATTGTAAATAGTACTGCAGTGAACACTGGGGTACTTGTGTCTTTTTCAGTTTTGATTTCCTCAGGGTAAATATATGCCTAGTAGTGGGATTGCTAGATCATATGGTGACTTTATTCCTGGGTTTTTAAGGAATCTCCATATTGTCTTCTGTTGTGGCTGTATCAATTTACATTCCCACTGACAATACAAAAGGGATCCCTTTTCTCCACAACCTCTCCAGCGTTTATTGTTTGTGGACTTTTTCATTATGGCCATTCTGACTGGTGTGAGGTGATATCCCATTGTAGTTTTCATTTGCATTTCTCTAATAGTGAGCATGTATTTGTTAGCCATCTATGTGTCTTCTTTGGAGAAATGTCTGTTTAGGTCTTTTTCCCGCTTTTGATTGGGTTGTTTATTTTTCTGGTATTGAGTTGTCTGAGCTGCTTGTATATTTTGGAAATTAATCCTTTGTGTATTATTTTATTTGCTATTTCTCCCATTCTTAGGGTTGTCTCTTCACCTTGTTTATAGTTTTTCTTTACTGTGCAAAAGCTTTTAAGTTTAATTGGGTCACACTTGTTTATTTTTGTCTTTATTTCTATTATTCTAGGAGGCAGATTGTAGAAGATCCTGCTTTGATTTATGTCATTGATTGCTCTCCCTATGTTTTTCCTCTAAGAGTTTTATGATTTCTGGTCTTAATTTAGGTCTTTAATCCATTTTGAGTCTATCTTTATGTATAGTGTTAGGAAGTGTTCTAATCTCATTCTTTAACATGTAGCTGTGCAGTTTTCCCAGCACCATTTGCCTCATTGTATATTCTTGCCTCCTTTGTCATAGATAAGGTACCCATAGGTCTGTACGTTTAACTGTGGGCTCTCTATCTTGTTCCATTGGTCTATATCTCTGTTTTTGTGCCAGTACCATGCTGTCTTGATGACAGCAGTTTTTTAGTATGGTCTGAAGTCGGGCAGGTTGATTCCTCCATTTCCATTCTTCTTTCTCTTGACTGACTGCTTTGGTTGTTTGGGATCTTCTGTGATTTCCATATAAATTGTGAATATTTTTGTTCTAATTATGTGAAAAATGCCATTCATAATTTAATAGGGATTACATTGAATATGTAGATTGCATTTGGTAGTATAGTTATTTTCACAGTGTTGACACTTCCAAACCAAAAACATAGAATATCTCTCCATCTATTTATATCATCTTTGCTTTATTTCATCAGAGGCTTATAATTTTCTGTATATAGTTCTTTTGTCTCCTTAGGTAGGTTTATTCCTAGATATTTTATTCTTTTTATTGCAATGGTGAATGGGATTGATTCTTTAATTTTTCTTACTGATTTTTCGTTGTTAGTATATAAGAATGCAAGTGACTTATATATATTGATTTTGTATCTTGTGACGTTCTCCTTCTGTGCCCGTTTTTTGTTTGTTTGTTTGTTTTTAAAGATTTATTGATTTATTTATTTTTTGGGCGGGGGTCAGGTTGGGGAGGGAGGGGAGCGGGTGGGCCACTTCTATTGGTCTTTCATTTCTCTATTTTCATCCGTCTTTGTTCTTCGGCTCCTGTGGGCCTCCCATCGCGGTGGCCTCTGTCATTGCAGAGCACCAGCTCTGGGCACATGCGCTCCAGAGCTCTGGCTCGGTAATTGGACACATTGGTCTAGCCGCTCTGCAGCACATGGGATCTTCCCAGGCCAGGGATCGAACCGGCGCCCCTTGCACTGCAAGGCGGTGTCCTTACCCACTGGACCACTAGGGGAAGCCCCTGTGCCTGTTTTTTAAAGAGCTTTTGTCATAAATGGGTGCTGAATTTTATCAGATGCTGTTTCTACATCTATTGAGATTATCGTATGGTTTTTATTTTTCAATTTGTTAGCATGGTGTATCGCATTGATTAGCATATATTGATGAATCTTTGCAACCCTGAGATAAACCCAACAAACCCAACTTGATCATGATGTTTGATTTTTTTTTTTTTTAATGGTTTCTTTATGGGGGCGGGTTGGGAGGGAGGGGTGGGCGGGCCACTTCTATTGGTCTTTCATTTATTTATTTTTCATCCATCTTTGTTCTTTGGCCCATGTGGGCCTCCCATTGCGGTGGCCTCTGTTGTTGCAGAGCACCGGCTCTGGGCGTATGCGCTCCAGAACTCCGACTCGGTAATTGGACACATCAGTCCAGCTGCTCCGCGGCACGTGGGATCTTCCCAGGCCAGGGATTGAACCGGCGCCCCTTGCACTGCAGGGTTGTGTCCTTACCCACTGGACCACCAGGGAAGCCCGGTGTTTGATCTTTTTAATGTGTCTTGGATTCTCTTTCCTGGAATTTTGTTGAAGATTTTGCATGTATGTTCATAAGTATTATTGGCATATAATTTTCTTTTTTGGTCTGGTTTTTGTATCAGGGTGATTGTGGCCTTGTAGAATGAGTTTGGAAGTGTTCCTTCCTGTGCAATTTTTTGGAAAAGTTTCAATAGGATAGGCATTAGCTCTTGTCTAAATGTTTGATAGAATTTGCCTATGAAGCCATCTGGCCCTGGGCTTTTGTTTTGGGGGAGGTTGTTTTGATCAGAGTTTTGATTTCAGTGTTTGTAACTGGCTTGTTCATAATTTCTCTTTCCTCCTAGTTCAGTCTTGGAAGGTTGAACTTTTCTATGAATCTCTGCATTTCCTCTAAATTGTCCATTTTATTAGCATATAGTTGCTCATAATAGTCTCTTATGATCCTTTGTATTTCTGTATTGTCTATTGTGACCTCTTCTTTTTCATTTCTGATTTTGCTAGTTTGATTTTTCTTCTTTTTTTCTTGATGAATCTGGCTAATGATTTGTCAGTTTTGTTTATCTTTTCAAAGAACCAGCTTTTAGTTTTATTAATCTTTGCTATTGTAGGGTTGCATTGCCATAAACTTCCCTCTTAGAACTGCTTTTGGTGCAGCCCATACGTTTTGGGCCATTATGTTTTCATTGTCATTTGTTTTAGGAGTCGTTTTTTTCCATTGCATATATTGATGAATCTTTGCAACCCTGAGATAAACCCAACAAACCCAACTTGATCATGATGTTTGATTTTTTTTTTTTTTAATGGTTTCTTTTATGGGGGCGGGTTGGGAGGGAGGGGTGGGCGGGCCACTTCTATTGGTCTTTCATTTATTTATTTTTCATCCATCTTTGTTCTTTGGCCCATGTGGGCCTCCCATTGCGGTGGCCTCTGTTGTTGCAGAGCACCGGCTCTGGGCGTATGCGCTCCAGAACTCCGACTCGGTAATTGGACACATCAGTCCAGCTGCTCCGCGGCACGTGGGATCTTCCCAGGCCAGGGATTGAACCGGCGCCCCTTGCACTGCAGGGTTGTGTCCTTACCCACTGGACCACCAGGGAAGCCCGGTGTTTGATCTTTTTAATGTGTCTTGGATTCTCTTTCCTGGAATTTTGTTGAAGATTTTGCATGTATGTTCATAAGTATTATTGGCATATAATTTTCTTTTTTGGTCTGGTTTTTGTATCAGGGTGATTGTGGCCTTGTAGAATGAGTTTGGAAGTGTTCCTTCCTGTGCAATTTTTTGGAAAAGTTTCAATAGGATAGGCATTAGCTCTTGTCTAAATGTTTGATAGAATTTGCCTATGAAGCCATCTGGCCCTGGGCTTTTGTTTTGGGGGAGGTTGTTTTGATCAGAGTTTTGATTTCAGTGTTTGTAACTGGCTTGTTCATAATTTCTCTTTCCTCCTAGTTCAGTCTTGGAAGGTTGAACTTTTCTATGAATCTCTGCATTTCCTCTAAATTGTCCATTTTATTAGCATATAGTTGCTCATAATAGTCTCTTATGATCCTTTGTATTTCTGTATTGTCTATTGTGACCTCTTCTTTTTCATTTCTGATTTTGCTAGTTTGATTTTTCTTCTTTTTTTCTTGATGAATCTGGCTAATGATTTGTCAGTTTTGTTTATCTTTTCAAAGAACCAGCTTTTAGTTTTATTAATCTTTGCTATTGTAGGGTTGCATTGCCATAAACTTCCCTCTTAGAACTGCTTTTGGTGCAGCCCATACGTTTTGGGCCATTATGTTTTCATTGTCATTTGTTTTTAGGAGTCTTTAGATTTCCTTTCTTATTGCATCAGTAACCTGCTCATTGTTTAGAAATATGTCGAACTTCTATATGTTTGTGTGTTTTTCAGGTTTTTTTCCTGTAATTGGTATCTAGTCTCATAGTGTTGTAGTCAGAGAAGATGCTAGATACAGTTTCAGTTCTCATGAATTTACTGAGGCTTGATTTGTACCCCAAGATGTGGTCTATCCTAGAGAATGTTCCATGTGCACCTAAGAAGATGTATATTCTGCACTTGGATGGTAAGTCCTAAGGATGTCAGTGAGCTCCATCTCATCTAATGTATCATTTAAGGCTTGTTTTTCCTTATTAATTTTCTGTTTTGTTGATATGTCCATTGGTGTAAGTGTAAAATCCCCTACAATTATTGTATTACTGTCAATTTCCCCTTATATGTCTGTTAGTGTTTGCTTTATGTATTGAGCTTTTCATATGTTGGGTACATAAATATTTATAATTGTTGTGTCTTCTTCTTGAATTGATCCCTTGATCAGTTTGTAGTGTCCTTTATCTCTTGTAACAGTCTTTATTTTAAAGTCTACTTTGTTTGAAATGAGAATTGCCTCTCCAGCTTTCTTTTGTGATTTTTTTGTGTGTGTGTATGATCAGCTTGCTTTTGATTTCCATTTGTATGGAATATCTTTTTTAATCCTTTTACTTTCAGTCTGTGTGTGTCTTTGAATCTGAAGTGGGTCTCTTGTAGGCAGCATATATAGGGGTCTTGTTTTTGTATCCATTCAGCCAGTCTGTATCTTTTGGCTGGAGCATTTAATCTGCTTGCATTTAATGTAATCATAGATATGTTCCTGTTGGCATTTTCTTCATTGTTTCGGGTTTTTTTTGTTGGTCTCCTCTTTCCCTTGTATTTACTGCGTATGTAAGTCCCTTTAGTATTTGTTTATCTTTTCAAAGAACCAGCTTTTAGTTTTATTAATCTTTGCTATTGTAGGGTTGCATTGCCATAAACTTCCCTCTTAGAACTGCTTTTGGTGCAGCCCATACGTTTTGGGCCATTATGTTTTCATTGTCATTTGTTTTTAGGAGTCTTTAGATTTCCTTTCTTATTGCATCAGTAACCTGCTCATTGTTTAGAAATATGTCGAACTTCTATATGTTTGTGTGTTTTTCAGGTTTTTTTCCTGTAATTGGTATCTAGTCTCATAGTGTTGTAGTCAGAGAAGATGCTAGATACAGTTTCAGTTCTCATGAATTTACTGAGGCTTGATTTGTACCCCAAGATGTGGTCTATCCTAGAGAATGTTCCATGTGCACCTAAGAAGATGTATATTCTGCACTTGGATGGTAAGTCCTAAGGATGTCAGTGAGCTCCATCTCATCTAATGTATCATTTAAGGCTTGTTTTTCCTTATTAATTTTCTGTTTTGTTGATATGTCCATTGGTGTAAGTGTAAAATCCCCTACAATTATTGTATTACTGTCAATTTCCCCTTATATGTCTGTTAGTGTTTGCTTTATGTATTGAGCTTTTCATATGTTGGGTACATAAATATTTATAATTGTTGTGTCTTCTTCTTGAATTGATCCCTTGATCAGTTTGTAGTGTCCTTTATCTCTTGTAACAGTCTTTATTTTAAAGTCTACTTTGTTTGAAATGAGAATTGCCTCTCCAGCTTTCTTTTGTGATTTTTTTGTGTGTGTGTATGATCAGCTTGCTTTTGATTTCCATTTGTATGGAATATCTTTTTTAATCCTTTTACTTTCAGTCTGTGTGTGTCTTTGAATCTGAAGTGGGTCTCTTGTAGGCAGCATATATAGGGGTCTTGTTTTTGTATCCATTCAGCCAGTCTGTATCTTTTGGCTGGAGCATTTAATCTGCTTGCATTTAATGTAATCATAGATATGTTCCTGTTGGCATTTTCTTCATTGTTTCGGGTTTTTTTTGTTGGTCTCCTCTTTCCCTTGTATTTACTGCGTATGTAAGTCCCTTTAGTATTTGTTGTAAAGCTGGTTTGGTGCTACTAAATTATCTTTTGCTTATCTGTGAAGCTTTTGATTTCTCCATCAATTTTGAATGAGATTCTTACAGGGTAGAGTATTCTTGGTTGTAGATATTTTTCTTTCAGTCCTTTAAATATATCCTGCCATTCCCTTCTGGCCTGCAGAGTTTCAGATGATAGTCTTATGGATTTTCCCTTGTATATTATTTGCTGATTTTTCCTTGCTGCTTTTTATTTTCTTTCTTTGTGTTAATCTCTGTTAACTTGATTAGTCTGTGTCTCAGTGTGTTTCTTCTTGGATTTATCCTACATAGGAGTCTCTGTGTTTCTTGGACTTGACTGACTGTTCCCTTTTACATATCAGGGAATTTTTCAACTATAATCTCTTCAAAAATTTTCCCAGTGCATTTCTTTTTCTTTTCTTCCTCTGGGGCACCAATAAGTTGAATGTTGGTGCATTTAATGTTGTCCCAGAGTTCTGTGAGGTCATCCTCAATTCTTTCCATTTTTTCCCTTTATTCTGCTCTTCATAAGTTATTTCCACCATTCTATCTTCCAGCTTACTTATTCTTTCTTCTGCCTCTGTTATTCTACTGCTGCTTCCTTCTAGAGTATTTTTTAATTTTAATAATTGTGTTATTCATCTTTGTGATTTTAATCTCTTTGCTTATTCTCTATTTCTTTTGTGTCCTTGGTAATTGTTTCTTCCATTTTTTCCATTCTATTTTCAAGTCTTTGGAACATCTTTACTATCATTATTCTGAATTCTTTTTCAGGTAGTTTACTTATTTCCTTCTTTGTTTTTTGGTCTCATGAGTTTCTACCTTGTTCCTTCCTTTGTACTGTCTTGTCTTTTTTTTTTTCCCCTTAACTTACTTTTTAACTTTGAAGTCTTTTCTCAGTCTTTAGGGTTGTGTTCCTTCTTTGTTTTGGTTTTTGCCCTTGGAAGGAAAGGTTGATTCAGTGGTTTGTGTTGGCTTCTTGTTAGAAGTGACTCATGCCTACATTCTAATGGGATGAAGTGCATTTTTATTTTTTCATTTTTTTCTCTGATTAGAATGTTTGTGGGACTCCTGTCTTCTGATGATTGTTTTTGTGTTTTTGTTTTGCTTGTTGTTTGTGTAAAGTGTTCTGCAGTGGATGCTGTTGGCAGCTAGGTGATACCAGGCTTTGTGTGCAGGTCTTGGCCTTCATGGAAGTTCTCAGTAATTAATCCCCTCTGGTAATAGGATTTCTCTCACAGTCTGGGGTCTTGGACTCAATTCTTCCACCTCAGTAGATCAAGCCCAATTCTTGGATGGGGGTCTGGGATTCTATAGATCATTTGTTATGGTAACAAAGGGAGTTAAAGCAAACATACCAAGACAAAAAGCAAAACATGACATAAAATAAAAGCTGTTCCCAGATAGATGGTAAGTACAAGATATGGCAGATGATTACACAAATAGTGGGACATATACACACACTTACACATACACAGATAGAACCCAAGTAATCTAAAGAAAGAGGGTATGGGAGATTGACTTGGTGAACAAAGGGAACCAAAAATGATATCAGCCAATTGAAAGCAGAACTAATTAATATTCAGTATGAAAAACTGAGGCTGAGCAGAGTGCCAAGTGGGGAACATAGCAAAGAGAACACAACTACTTAATCTACATGGTGAAAATAGAGTAAAAAAGGAGGAAAAAAGGGAGGGAACAAAGGGAGAAGAAAATAGATGACAAAGCCTCTGTTATTATTGTTTTGATTTTTTTTTCTCTTTGTGATTTTCATCTCTATTTGCTTATTGTGTATTTATTCTATGTCCTTGGTAATTTTTTCTTCCATTTGCCCCATTCTGTTTTCAAGTCTTTGCAATATTTTTACTATCATTATTCTGAATTCTTTTTCAGGTAGTTTACTTATTTCCTTCTTTGTTTTTTGGTCTCATGAGTTTCTACCTTGTTCCTTCCTTTGTACTGTCTTGTCTTTTTTTTTTTCCCCTTAACTTACTTTTTAACTTTGAAGTCTTTTCTCAGTCTTTAGGGTTGTGTTCCTTCTTTGTTTTGGTTTTTGCCCTTGGAAGGAAAGGTTGATTCAGTGGTTTGTGTTGGCTTCTTGTTAGAAGTGACTCATGCCTACATTCTAATGGGATGAAGTGCATTTTTATTTTTTCATTTTTTTCTCTGATTAGAATGTTTGTGGGACTCCTGTCTTCTGATGATTGTTTTTGTGTTTTTGTTTTGCTTGTTGTTTGTGTAAAGTGTTCTGCAGTGGATGCTGTTGGCAGCTAGGTGATACCAGGCTTTGTGTGCAGGTCTTGGCCTTCATGGAAGTTCTCAGTAATTAATCCCCTCTGGTAATAGGATTTCTCTCACAGTCTGGGGTCTTGGACTCAATTCTTCCACCTCAGTAGATCAAGCCCAATTCTTGGATGGGGGTCTGGGATTCTATAGATCATTTGTTATGGTAACAAAGGGAGTTAAAGCAAACATACCAAGACAAAAAGCAAAACATGACATAAAATAAAAGCTGTTCCCAGATAGATGGTAAGTACAAGATATGGCAGATGATTACACAAATAGTGGGACATATACACACACTTACACATACACAGATAGAACCCAAGTAATCTAAAGAAAGAGGGTATGGGAGATTGACTTGGTGAACAAAGGGAACCAAAAATGATATCAGCCAATTGAAAGCAGAACTAATTAATATTCAGTATGAAAAACTGAGGCTGAGCAGAGTGCCAAGTGGGGAACATAGCAAAGAGAACACAACTACTTAATCTACATGGTGAAAATAGAGTAAAGGGAGAAAAAGGGAGGGAAAAAAAAGAGGAGAGGGACAGGAGAAGAGAAAAGGCAGGGGTGGAAGAGGGGAAAGAAGAAAAATAGATGAGCAAAGATAAATAGATGCATGTGAAAAAGATTTATGCATCTGAGATAGTTACAGTAGGGAAGGGTATGTAAAACACTCAAACATAATAAGAACAAATTCAAAACAAAAGACCAAAAAAGGATAGAGAAAAAACATCTTAAAAAAGTGTTGTTTTTTTTTTTTCTTTAACAAGAAAAAAAAGAATGACTCCACAACATGGAGGTAGAAACATGTAGGAATAAACAGTGTGTTTAAAAGTGATAGAAAAAAGTTTTCAAGGTTGTAATTTTTCTTCGTTGTGGAATCTGAATTAGTGTTTGAATTAGGAAACCTCTGGTGGTTTCCTAGTTTGGGGGATTGGTGCCTGTGTTCTGATTGGCGGAGCTGAGTCTTGCCTGTCTGTAGGGCAGCATATTATCCAGTAGTAGGTTTGAGGATGTCTAGGGGTTCAGTAGGACTTTGGGCAGTCTTCTCAGCTTTGACATTTATTTCTGCAGTTGAAGCAGCCCTCTCAGGACATCTTCACTGCTGCTGCCTGCCTCCTACTTGTCCCTGGAATCTTTGCTGGAGCTTCTGCTGCTTGGCCCCACCCTGTGCTGCAGGCTGAAACTTGCTAGGAGGGGCTTGTGTGGCTCAGTCTTCAGCTCCCCGACCCTGTTCCCTTCTCCAGTGGCTTGTGTTCACCTCTGGCAGTTCCCCAGCCAGCCTTCTGTGTGGAGGGGCTACTGTTCTTGGCTCTGTGCACCACCAGGTTTTTGTGCACTTTTCTTGGGTTCCCAGGCCTGCCCTCTGCACTGTGGGCTGGCCTAGGAGTGGTAAGTACAAGATATGGCAGATGATTACACAAATAGTGGGACATATACACACTTACACATACACAGATAGAACCCAAGTAATCTAAAGAAAGAGGGTATGGGAGATTGACTTGGTGAACAAAGGGAACCAAAAATGATATCAGCCAATTGAAAGCAGAACTAATTAATATTCAGTATGAAAAACTGAGGCTGAGCAGAGTGCCAAGTGGGGAACATAGCAAAGAGAACACAACTACTTAATCTACATGGTGAAAATAGAGTAAAGGGAGAAAAAGGGAGGGAAAAAAAAGAGGAGAGGGACAGGAGAAGAGAAAAGGCAGGGGTGGAAGAGGGGAAAGAAGAAAAATAGATGAGCAAAGATAAATAGATGCATGTGAAAAAGATTTATGCATCTGAGATAGTTACAGTAGGGAAGGGTATGTAAAACACTCAAACATAATAAGAACAAATTCAAAACAAAAGACCAAAAAAGGATAGAGAAAAAACATCTTAAAAAAGTGTTGTTTTTTTTTTTTCTTTAACAAGAAAAAAAAGAATGACTCCACAACATGGAGGTAGAAACATGTAGGAATAAACAGTGTGTTTAAAAGTGATAGAAAAAAGTTTTCAAGGTTGTAATTTTTCTTCGTTGTGGAATCTGAATTAGTGTTTGAATTAGGAAACCTCTGGTGGTTTCCTAGTTTGGGGGATTGGTGCCTGTGTTCTGATTGGCGGAGCTGAGTCTTGCCTGTCTGTAGGGCAGCATATTATCCAGTAGTAGGTTTGAGGATGTCTAGGGGTTCAGTAGGACTTTGGGCAGTCTTCTCAGCTTTGACATTTATTTCTGCAGTTGAAGCAGCCCTCTCAGGACATCTTCACTGCTGCTGCCTGCCTCCTACTTGTCCCTGGAATCTTTGCTGGAGCTTCTGCTGCTTGGCCCCACCCTGTGCTGCAGGCTGAAACTTGCTAGGAGGGGCTTGTGTGGCTCAGTCTTCAGCTCCCTGACCCTGTTCCCTTCTCCAGTGGCTTGTGTTCACCTCTGGCAGTTCCCCAGCCAGCCTTCTGTGTGGAGGGGCTACTGTTCTTGGCTCTGTGCACCACCAGGTTTTTGTGCACTTTTCTTGGGTTCCCAGGCCTGCCCTCTGCACTGTGGGATGGCCTAGGAGGCATCACAAGACCCTATGAGTGGAGCAGTGCTGGACCACTTGGAGAACAGTGGGAGGTTGAGATGGGGCAGAAGTTGGGCTTGGAGCCGTGAGAGTTTGGGTAGCGGGGGTCCCTCGGGAAGGAGATTCCTGACACAGCCTCATTCTGCCTCCACTCTCAGGTCACCTGGCGCACCCTCTGTGCCACAGCGCTTTTGAGATTCACTCAGCACCCGAGCCCACTGTCTGCTCAGGGCCAGGGTCTGTGAGATGCTTTTGGACTGAGAAGTGCAACCCTCTGCATTCTACCCTCTAGATTCCCACTTTGCTTGGCTCTTAGAGCTCTGCAGCTCTCACTTGGTCCTGCATGTGAAGGATCGTCTAGGGCACCAAATCTCTTCCTCCTTCATGATTCTCTGCCTCCTCAGAGCACAAGCCTCCATCCCCTGTTTCTTTCTTTTCCCTTTTTATGTCTCTTTCCTTTTCCTACCTCCTTCCATGGAGCCCAGCTTGCCCTGCTGGAGGCCTGGGGTCTTCTATTGGCACCTAGAAGCTGCCTTGTAGGAGTTGTTCCATATCTTGATGAGTTTTTGATTTAGTTGTGTGGAGAGTTGGCATTCTGCCTGTCTTAGTCCTACACTGTCTAACCAGAATCTCAAGAGATGATTTCTTCAGTTATAAAGGAAAAGTGACATGGGCCAAAACTTGTGTTCCATTTTCATGAGTGTTTTGTGCCTCTTCTTGAGGCTTCTAGGGCAAATATTGCTTTTGCTCAGTGTGTCACAAAAATTAAGGTTGATTTCCTGATACATGCATTCTTCTTCCTTATATTAAAAAATGTGACATTTCATGATGTGATTTGCTGGAGCTTCTGCTGCTGGCCCCACCCTGTGCTGCAGGCTGAAACTTGCTAGGAGGGGCTTGTGTGGCTCAGTCTTCAGCTCCTGACCCTGTTCCCTTCTCCAGTGGCTTGTGTTCACCTCTGGCAGTTCCCCAGCCAGCCTTCTGTGTGGAGGGGCTACTGTTCTTGGCTCTGTGCACCACCAGGTTTTTGTGCACTTTTCTTGGGTTCCCAGGCCTGCCCTCTGCACTGTGGGATGGCCTAGGAGGCATCACAAGACCCTATGAGTGGAGCAGTGCTGGACCACTTGGAGAACAGTGGGAGGTTGAGATGGGGCAGAAGTTGGGCTTGGAGCCGTGAGAGTTTGGGTAGCGGGGGTCCCTCGGGAAGGAGATTCCTGACACAGCCTCATTCTGCCTCCACTCTCAGGTCACCTGGCGCACCCTCTGTGCCACAGCGCTTTTGAGATTCACTCTCAGCACCCGAGCCCACTGTCTGCTCAGGGCCAGGGTCTGTGAGATGCTTTTGGACTGAGAAGTGCAACCCTCTGCATTCTACCCTCTAGATTCCCACTTTGCTTGGCTCTTAGAGCTCTGCAGCTCTCACTTGGTCCTGCATGTGAAGGATCGTCTAGGGCACCAAATCTCTTCCTCCTTCATGATTCTCTGCCTCCTCAGAGCACAAGCCTCCATCCCCTGTTTCTTTCTTTTCCCTTTTTATGTCTCTTTCCTTTTCCTACCTCCTTCCATGGAGCCCAGCTTGCCCTGCTGGAGGCCTGGGGTCTTCTATTGGCACCTAGAAGCTGCCTTGTAGGAGTTGTTCCATATCTTGATGAGTTTTTGATTTAGTTGTGTGGAGAGTTGGCATTCTGCCTGTCTTAGTCCTACACTGTCTAACCAGAATCTCAAGAGATGATTTCTTCAGTTATAAAGGAAAAGTGACATGGGCCAAAACTTGTGTTCCATTTTCATGAGTGTTTTGTGCCTCTTCTTGAGGCTTCTAGGGCAAATATTGCTTTTGCTCAGTGTGTCACAAAAAAATTAAGGTTGATTTCCTGATACATGCATTCTTCTTCCTTATATTAAAAAAAAATGTGACATTTCATGATGTGATTTTTTTTGAAAAAAAAAAATATTTATTTACTTATTGGGCTGCACTTGGGTCTTAGAGCATGTGAGATCTAGTTTCCTGACTAGGGATTGAACCTGGGCCTCCAGCATTGGGAGCACAGAGTCTTAGCCACTGGACCACCAGAGAAGTCCCAACATGATTCTTTGATACACTAATTCTAACCTAAACTGACCAACTTGTCTATAGTAAAGTAGTTAATCTCTAGAAATCCAGATGGATTCTTTCATTGGGTACTGGACTCCCTCTGTAGAAAAAAACAAGGAAAATAGAACTTAAAAGCTTTGTGATTTGACTAGCTACCATTTGTTTAAAAGTAAGCCAAGCTTCAAAAAATGGCAGTCAGTTACCAGTCTTCCAGCAACCCTGCCATTCAGGCTTCAACTCAGGAGGAAAGGAGTGTAAGGGGCAGCAGGCTTACGTCGCATGTCCTGCAGTTTATTGAAAGCTGTCCTGAGCTTATTGTAGCAGAAAGGAAGAGTGAAAGATTCTCATTCCATATCTCCTAACCTTCCCACATTTCTCTTTAACTTCACTGCATAAGCTTCTGCCTTGTTCTCAGCTGGCAGTCCCATGACAGGTTGAGCATATGATTCAGCACATGCACTTTTGGGTACATGTCTACTTCTACACAAATGTTCCAAATGACATTATTCATAGCATGGATTGGGAAGACCTCAGGAGAAGGGCAATGGCAATCCACTCCAGTATTCTTGCTTGGAGAATTCCATGGACAGGAGCCTGACAAGCTACAGTCCATGGGGTTGCAAAAAGTCAAACACCACTTAGCGACCAACACACACATACACACAGAAGTGAAAACAACCCAAAAGGCAAAAATACTAGCTACAAAGTCCATGGGTCCGTCATAACACTGATGTTGAATTTCTTCTCCTTTATTACACTGTCTAACCAAAATTTGGTGATTTCTTCAGTTATAAAGGAAAAGTGACATGGGCCAAAACTTGTGTTCCATTTTCATGAGTGTTTTGTGCCTCTTCTTGAGGCTTCTAGGGCAAATATTGCTTTTGCTCAGTGTGTCACAAAAATTAAGGTTGATTTCCTGATACATGCATTCTTCTTCCTTATATTAAAAAAATGTGACATTTCATGATGTGATTTTTTGAAAAAAATATTTATTTGTTTATTGGGCTGCACTTGGGTCTTAGAGCACGTGGGCCTCCAGCATTGGGAGCACAGAGTCTTAGCCACTGGACCACCAGAGAAGTCCCAACATGATTCTTTGATACACTAATTCTAACCTAAACTGACCAACTTGTCTATAGTAAAGTAGTTAATCTCTAGAAATCCAGATGGATTCTTTCATTGGGTACTGGACTCCCTCTGTAGAAAAAAACAAGGAAAATAGAACTTAAAAGCTTTGTGATTTGACTAGCTACCATTTGTTTAAAAGTAAGCCAAGCTTCAAAAAATGGCAGTCAGTTACCAGTCTTCCAGCAACCCTGCCATTCAGGCTTCAACTCAGGAGGAAAGGAGTGTAAGGGGCAGCAGGCTTACGTCCGCATGTCCTGCAGTTTATTGAAAGCTGTCCTGAGCTTATTGTAGCAGAAAGGAAGAGTGAAAGATTCTCATTCCATATCTCCTAACCTTCCCACATTTCTCTTTAACTTCACTGCATAAGCTTCTGCCTTGTTCTCAGCTGGCAGTCCCATGACAGGTTGAGCATATGATTCAGCACATGCACTTTTGGGTACATGTCTACTTCTACACAAATGTTCCAAATGACATTATTCATAGCATGGATTGGGAAGACCTCAGGAGAAGGGCAATGGCAATCCACTCCAGTATTCTTGCTTGGAGAATTCCATGGACAGGAGCCTGACAAGCTACAGTCCATGGGGTTGCAAAAAGTCAAACACCACTTAGCGACCAACACACACATACACACAGAAGTGAAAACAACCCAAAAGGCATTATGATAAAGTGATGACTAGCCTAACAAAAGATGTTCTGTCCATACAGAGGATAGTATTCAGGCACACAAGAAAAAGAGAATACATGGAACGAAGCACTGATGTGTACAGTGTAGATGAATTTTGAAAGCATTATGCTCAGAGGAAAAAGCCACTCATGAATATTATGTGATTCCATATACTTGAAATGCCCAGAAAAGGCATATCTATAGAGAAAGAGAACATGTAAGTGTTGCCTAATCCTAGAGATACACGGAAAATGACTTCTCATAGAATCCAAGCTTCTTTTTTGGGTGGTGAGATGTTCTGAAATTGATTGTTGAGATAGTTACACAGCTCTTTTAATGCATTCAGCCATTGATTGTGCACATTAAAAGAATTACATGTGAACTGCATTGTATGTGAATTATATCTCAAGGGTTATTATAGGAGAAGAATCATGTGGATTTTTTTTTTAACAGAGTTTTGCTGTTTATTGCCACACATCAACCTAAATCCTCCATAGGTATACACATGCCCCCCCCCCCCACTGAACCTCCTCACCTTCTCCCTCCCCATGCCACTCCTCCAGGTTGCCACAGAGCCCCTGTTTGAGATCCCCTAGTCCCAAAGCATATTCCCCTCCCTCACCCCAATGTCTATAAGACTTCTCCATGTATGCCTCTCAGTTGCTGCTCTGAATGTTCATTTATCAGCATCATCTTTCTTGATTCCATATATATGTGTCAGTATACAATATTTATCTTTCTCTCTCTGACATACTTCACTCTGTATGATAGGTTCTAGATTCATCTACCTCATTAGAACTCATTCAAATGTATTTTTTTATGACTGAATAATATTCCAGTGTATATATGTATCACAGCTTCTTTATCCATTCATCTTTTGATGGGCATATAGGTTACTTCCATGTTCTAGCTATTGTAAATAATGCTGCAATGAACAGTGGGGCACATATGTCTCTTTCAATTTTGATTTCCTCAGGGTATATGCCTACTAGTGGAATTGCTGAGTTATGTAGTGGTTCTGTTCCTGGTTCTTTGAGGAATCTCAGCACTGTCTGCCATAGAGGCTATATCAGTTTACATTCCCACTAGCAGCACAAGAGCATTCCCTTTTCTCCACACTGTCTACAGCGTTTATTGTTTGTAGACTTTTTTTTTTTGGCCTCGTTTATTGTTTATTTATTTATTTATTTTCATCCATCTTTATTCTTTGGACTGTGTGGGCCTCCCATTGCAGTGACCTTTTTCATTACAGAGCACTGACTCTGGGTGCATGCGCTCCAGAGTGCTCGCTCATAATTGGACACACTGGTCCAGCTGCTTCGTGGCATGTCCCAAGCCAGGGATGGAACCGGTGCCCCTTGCACTGCAAGGTAGACTCTTTACCCAGTGGACCACCAGGGAAGCCCTGTTTGTAGACTTTGGATGATGGCCATTCTGACTGGTGTGAGGTGATATTTCAATGTAGTTTTGGTTTGCATTTCTCTAAAATGAGTGATGTTGAGCATCTTTTCATGTGTTTGTTGGCCATCTGTATGTCTTCTTTGGAGAGATGTTTGTTTAGTTCTTCTTCCCATTTTTTGATTGGGTTTATTTTTTTTGGTGTTGAGCTGTCTGAGTTGCTTGCATATTTTGGAAATTAATTCTTTGTCAGTTGTTTCATTTGCTATTATTTTCTCCCATTCTGAAGGTTGTCTTTTCACCTTGATAATAGGTTTTCTTTTTTTTTGCTCTGCAAAAGCCTTTAAGTTTAATTAGGTCCCACTTATTTATTTTTGTCTTTATTTCCATTACTCTAGCAGGCGGGTCATAGAAGAGCCTGCTTTGATTTATGTCATTGAATTTTCTGCCTATGTTTTCCTCTAAGAGTTTTATGATTTCTAGTCTTACAATTAGGTCTTTAATCCGTTTTGAGTTTATCTTTGTGTATAGTGTTAGGTAGTGTTCCAATTTTATTCTTTTACATGTAGCTGTCCAGTTTTCCCAGCACCACTTATTGAAGTGGCTGTCTTTGCCCTATTGTATATTCTTGCCTCCTTTGTCAAAAATAAGGTACCTGTAAGTGTGTGGGTTTAACTCTGGGCTCTCTATCTTGTTGCATTGGCCTGTATTTCTGTTTTTGTGCCAGTACCATACTGTCTGGAGAACTATCGCTTTGTAGTATAGTCTAAAGTCAGAAAAGTTGATTCCTCTGGCTCCATTCTTCTTTCTCAAACTGCTGTGGTTATCCAGGGTGTTTTGTGTTTCCATATGAATTGTGATTTTTGTTGTTGTCGTTCCAGTTCTATGAAAAATGCCATTGGTAATTTGATATGAATTGTATTGAATATGTAGATTACATTTGGTAGTATAATCATTATTACAATATTTATTCTTCCAATCCAGGAACATGAAATATCTCCCCATCTGTGTATGTCTTTGATTTTGTTCATCAGTGTCTTATGATTTTCTGTGTATAGTTCTTTTGTCTCCTTCACTAGGTTTATTCCTAGATATTATATTTGTTCTATTGCAATGGTGAATGGGATTGCTTCCTTGATTTCTCTTTCTGATTTTATATTGTTAGTTTATAGGAATGTGAGTCATTTCTGTGTATTGGTTTTATATCCTGTGACTTTGCTAAGTTTGCTGATTAGCTGTTGTAATTTTATGATAGAATCTTTAGGATTTTCTATGAATAGTATCATATCATCTGCAAACAGTGAGAGTTATACTTCTTCGTTTCCAATCCAAGTTACTTTTATTTCTTTTTCTTCCCTAATTAATATTGCTAGAACTTCCAAGATTATGTTGAATGATAGGGCGAGAGTGGACACCCCTGCCTTGTTCCTGATCTTAGAGGGAATGCTTTCAGTTTTTCACCGTTGAGAATAATGTTTGCTGTGGGCTTCTCATATGTGGCTTTTAGTATTTGATGTAGGTTCCTTCTATGCACATTTTCTGAAGAGTTTTTATCATAAATGGGGTTGGATTTTGTCAAAGCCTTTTTCTGCATCTATTGAAATTATCATATGATTTTTTTATCTTTCAGTTTGTTGATATGGTTTATCACATTGATTGATTTGCAAATATTGAAGACTCCTTGCATGCCTGGGATAAACTGAACTTGATCATGGTTTCTGAGCTTTTTGATGTGTTGCTGAATTCTGTTTGCTAGAATTTGGTTGAGGATTTGATGTCTGTTTTCGTCAGTGATATTGGCATGTAATTTCCATTTTTTGTGTTGTCGTCTTTGCCTGGTTTTGGTATTGGGTGAGGGTGGCCTCGTACAAATGAGTTTGGAAGTGTTCCTGTGCTGTTTTTTGAAAGAGTTTTAGAAGGACAGGCATTAGGTCTTCTTTAAATGATTGGTAAAATTCACATGTGAAGCCATCTGGCCTTGTGCTTTTATTTTGGGGGAGATTTTTTATCACAAATTCAATTTCAGTGCTTGTAATTTGATTGTTCCTAATTTCTGTTTCTTCCTGGTTCAGTCTTAGAAGATTGAACTTCTCTAAAAATCTGTCCATTTTTTCCAGTTTGTCCATTTTATTGCCATATAGTTCATAATATTCTCTTGTAATCCTTTGTCTTTCTATATTATTTGTTGTAACTTCTCCTTTTTCATTTCTAATTTTGTTGATTTGATTCATCCCTCTTTTTTTCTTGATGAATTTGGCTACAGGTTTGTCAATTTTGTTCATTTTTTCAAAGAACCAGCTTTTGGTTTTATTAATCCTTACTATTGTTTCTTTCATTTCTTTTTCATTTATTTTGCTCTGATCTTTATGATTTCTCTTCTTCTGCTAGCTTTAAGGTTTGTTGTTGTTGTTGTTATTGTTGTTCTTTATCCAGTTGTTTTAAGTGTAAAGTTAAGTTTTCGTTTTGATGTTTTCCCTGCTTCTTGAGGTAAGATTCTATTGCTATAAACTTCCCTCTTGGACTGCTCTTGCTGCATCCCATAGGTTTTGAGTTGTTGTGTTTTCATCATCATTTTTTTCTATGATTTTGTTTTAGTTCCTTTTGATTTCATTCATCATCTTTTCATTATTTGGAAATGTATTGTTTAATTTCCATGTTTTTTTTAATTGATATGTTGCTGAATTCTGTTTGCTAGAATTTGGTTGAGGATTTGATGTCTGTTTTCGTCAGTGATATTGGCATGTAATTTCCATTTTTTGTGTTGTCGTCTTTGCCTGGTTTTGGTATTGGGTGAGGGTGGCCTCGTACAAATGAGTTTGGAAGTGTTCCTGTGCTGTTTTTTGAAAGAGTTTTAGAAGGACAGGCATTAGGTCTTCTTTAAATGATTGGTAAAATTCACATGTGAAGCCATCTGGCCTTGTGCTTTTATTTTGGGGGAGATTTTTTATCACAAATTCAATTTCAGTGCTTGTAATTTGATTGTTCCTAATTTCTGTTTCTTCCTGGTTCAGTCTTAGAAGATTGAACTTCTCTAAAAATCTGTCCATTTTTTCCAGTTTGTCCATTTTATTGCCATATAGTTCATAATATTCTCTTGTAATCCTTTGTCTTTCTATATTATTTGTTGTAACTTCTCCTTTTTCATTTCTAATTTTGTTGATTTGATTCATCCCTCTTTTTTTCTTGATGAATTTGGCTACAGGTTTGTCAATTTTGTTCATTTTTTCAAAGAACCAGCTTTTGGTTTTATTAATCCTTACTATTGTTTCTTTCATTTCTTTTTCATTTATTTTGCTCTGATCTTTATGATTTCTCTTCTTCTGCTAGCTTTAAGGTTTGTTGTTGTTGTTGTTATTGTTGTTCTTTATCCAGTTGTTTTAAGTGTAAAGTTAAGTTTTCGTTTTGATGTTTTCCCTGCTTCTTGAGGTAAGATTCTATTGCTATAAACTTCCCTCTTGGACTGCTCTTGCTGCATCCCATAGGTTTTGAGTTGTTGTGTTTTCATCATCATTTTTTTCTATGATTTTGTTTTAGTTCCCTTTTGATTTCATTCATCATCTTTTCATTATTTGGAAATGTATTGTTTAATTTCCATGTGTTTTTTATGTTTTTTTCTTGTAATTGATATCTAGTCGCATAGCATAATGGTCAGGAAAGATGACTGATATAATTTCAGTTTTCTTAAATTTACTTAGGTTTGAATTGTGACCCATGATGTGGTCTGTCCTGGAGAATATTCCATGTGCACTTGAGAAGAAAGTATAATACTCTTCTACATTTGGATGGAAAGTCCTAAAGATATCAGTGAGCTCCATCTCATCTAATTTATCATTTAAGGCTTGTGTTACCTTATCAATTTTCTGTTTTGATGATCTGTCCATTGGTGTAAGTGGGGTGTTAATGTCTCCTACTATTATTGTGTTACTGTCAATTTCTGCTTTTATGTCTGATAGTGTTTGCCTTATGTATTGAGGTGCTCCTCAGTTGGGTGCATAGATATTTATGATTGTTATGTCTTCCTCTTGTCCTGCTTTGTCTCTTATAATCTTCTTTATTTTAAGATCAATTTTGTCTGATATGAGGATTGCTACTCCAGCATTCTTTTGGTTTCCATTTACATGGAATATGTGTTTTCATCCTCTGGCTTTCAATCTATATGTGTCTTTAGGTCTGAAGTGGATTTCTTGTAAAACAGGTCTTACATACTTCTTTTGTTTTTGTATCCATTTAGCCAGTCTGTGTTTTTTCGTTGGAACATTTAATGCATTTACATTTACAGTAATTATTGATACAAGTGCTCCTATTGTCATCTTCTTAAATGTTTTGGGTTTGTTTTGTAGATATTTTTCTTCTCTTGTATTTGCTGACTCTGTAAGTCCCTTTAATGCTTGTTGTAAGGCTTGTTTCGTGATACAAAATTCTCTTAACTTGCATTTGTCTGTAAAGCTTTTGATTTCTCTATCAATTTTAAATGAGATACTTGCCAGGCAGAGTAATCTTGGTTGTAGATTTTTCTCTTTCAATATTTTAAAAATGTTTTGCCATTCCCTTCTGGCCTGCAGAGTTTCTGCTGAAAGATCAGCTGTTAAATGTATGGAATTTCCCTTGTATGTCACTTGTTGCTTTTCCCTTGCTGCTTTTAGTATTCTTTCTTAGTGTTTAATTTGTGTTATCTTAATTAGTATGTGTCTTGGCTTTTTTCTCCTAGGGTTTATCCTGTATGGGACTCTTTGTGTTTCTTGGACTTGAGTGACTATTCCTTTCCCATATTTGGGAAGTTTCCAACTATACTCTCTTCAAAAAATTTCTCATACCCTTTCTTTTTTTCTTCTTCTTCTGGAACCCCTGTAATTCAAATGTTGGTGCCTTTGGTATTATCCCAGAGATCTCTGAGACTATCGTCAGCTCTTTTCATTCTTTGAGCTTTATTCTGTTCTTCAGCATTTCTTTCTACCATTCTGTCCTCTATCTCACTTATCCCTTCTTCTGCCTCAGATATTCTGCTTTTGCTTCCTTCTATAGTAGTTTTAGGCTCAGCAGTTGAGTTGTTTGTCTTTCTTTGTTGTTTTTTTTAAGTCCAGCAATTGAGTTGTTTGTCGTCTTTAAGTTCTTGTATTTCTTTGTTCAATGTATTAGTTGATTCTTGCATATTCTCTAATATTCTATTTTCAACATCTTAGATCATCTTTACTGTTTGTATTCTGAATTCTCTTTCAGAAAGTCTGTCTAATTCCTCTTCGTTTATTTGGACTTGTGTGTTTGTAGATTGTTCTTTCATTTGTGCAGTATTTCTCTGTCTTTTCATTATTATCATTACTTTTTTAACTCACTATTTTTTAGGCTTCCTTTTTCTGGGCTTTGAGGTTGAATTCTTTTTTGCTTTTGGTTTCTGCCCTCATAAGGTTGGTCCAGTGGTTTGTGTAAGATGCTTGTAGGGTGTGGGATGAGGTGAGTTTTTATTTATTTATTTATTTTTATTCTTTCTCTCTGATGGACAGGCCTGAGTTAGGTCTGCAGAGGATTGGTTTTATTTTTGCTTTGTTGTTTAGATGAAGCATCTTACTCACGGTGCTGCTGGTGTTTGGGTGATGCTGGATCTTGCATACTAGTGCTTGTGTTTGTGAGAGTTCTCACTGTTTAATCTTCTCCAGTGTTAGACACTCTCTGGTAGTATAGGGTTTTGGAGTCAGTCCTCTTCATGAAGCCCCCTTTGGGTTGATACCTGACCAAGGAATGGAATCCATGGCAGGTTTGTTATGGCATTAAATGGTATTAAATCAAATATACACAAATGAGAAACATTGAAGAAACATTGGAAAACAATGCTATAACAAGGTACCATTTGGGGATAAGACAATGAAAACTAAACAGACTAAGAAATATGATGAGAAAAAGAAGAGAAAGAAATGTAGAATAGTAATGCAAAGTTAAATATAGGAAGGTAAAGAAGATTTTTATGTTTTAAAGTTTAGTGCAGTAGGAAAAAAACAGTAGAGAAAGCAAAGAAATAGTTGTAGAAAAAATAATACATGTAAAAAATTTAGAAAATTAAAGCAAAGAGAGAGAAAAATACAGTAAAAGACAACAAAGCAAAAACAAAACTTCCCACAGAACCACAAACATGTTCTTTGAGCTTTATTCTGTTCTTCAGCATTTCTTTCTACCATTCTGTCCTCTATCTCACTTATCCCTTCTTCTGCCTCAGATATTCTGCTTTTGCTTCCTTCTATAGTAGTTTTAGGCTCAGCAGTTGAGTTGTTTGTCTTTCTTTGTTGTTTTTTTTAAGTCCAGCAATTGAGTTGTTTGTCGTCTTTAAGTTCTTGTATTTCTTTGTTCAATGTATTAGTTGATTCTTGCATATTCTCTAATATTCTATTTTCAACATCTTAGATCATCTTTACTGTTTGTATTCTGAATTCTCTTTCAGAAAGTCTGTCTAATTCCTCTTCGTTTATTTGGACTTGTGTGTTTGTAGATTGTTCTTTCATTTGTGCAGTATTTCTCTGTCTTTTCATTATTATCATTACTTTTTTAACTCACTATTTTTTAGGCTTCCTTTTTCTGGGCTTTGAGGTTGAATTCTTTTTTGCTTTTGGTTTCTGCCCTCATAAGGTTGGTCCAGTGGTTTGTGTAAGATGCTTGTAGGGTGTGGGATGAGGTGAGTTTTTATTTATTTATTTATTTTTATTCTTTCTCTCTGATGGACAGGCCTGAGTTAGGTCTGCAGAGGATTGGTTTTATTTTTGCTTTGTTGTTTAGATGAAGCATCTTACTCACGGTGCTGCTGGTGTTTGGGTGATGCTGGATCTTGCATACTAGTGCTTGTGTTTGTGAGAGTTCTCACTGTTTAATCTTCTCCAGTGTTAGACACTCTCTGGTAGTATAGGGTTTTGGAGTCAGTCCTCTTCATGAAGCCCCTTGGCTTGATACCTGACCAAGGAATGGAATCCATGGCAGGTTTGTTATGGCATTAAATGGTATTAAATCAAATATACACAAATGAGAAACATTGAAGAAACATTGGAAAACAATGCTATAACAAGGTACCATTTGGGGATAAGACAATGAAAACTAAACAGACTAAGAAATATGATGAGAAAAAGAAGAGAAAGAAATGTAGAATAGTAATGCAAAGTTAAATATAGGAAGGTAAAGAAGATTTTTATGTTTTAAAGTTTAGTGCAGTAGGAAAAAAACAGTAGAGAAAGCAAAGAAATAGTTGTAGAAAAAATAATACATGTAAAAAATTTAGAAAATTAAAGCAAAGAGAGAGAAAAATACAGTAAAAGACAACAAAGCAAAAACAAAACTTCCCACAGAACCACAAAAGGCCAGTGTAGTATCAAAAGTATATAACCAAAATAAAATATGTGATTTTAAAAAAAAATGTTGTAAACCTGAGTATATTCAAGAGTACTGATAAGAATTGTAGCTACAACTACAGAGAGCAGAGGAAAAAAGAAAAGAAAAAAATAACATGGGGGAGGAAAAATTTTAAAAAAGAAAAAATCCAGAGGCAACTCCAGAGCAGGTCAAAATGTAAAAATAATGAATGTTTTTGTTTTGTGGACTCTGCTCACAGTGCCCTTTTCCTTGCGTCTGGCAACAGTTGGATCAAAAGGCTTATTTTACTTTCTTTTCTTCTTAGTTCTGCCTGTTTAAGCACTAAAAAGCTCGCCCTAGTTGGGGTGGGTTAGCCTCAGAGTGTTTTCAGCTCTGAGAACACTCAGAGGCCAGTCTGGTTTAGTCTTATGTGGGTTCACTGTTCCTTTCTCCTGGATCCTGGTACACAGAGTCTGTTTCCCCAGTCCTGCTCTGTGGCTCTGTGATCTGGCTAATGGCAACCTACTTCACAAGGACTTAAAGTGCAAGACTGTCTTTCCAAGGACTGCTCTAAGGCACTTCTAACCCAAGGAGGCACTCGGACCCTCAAAGGCAGGTCTGTCTCTCACTTGTGGGGATCTCTGATCCTTTTCCAAGTCTTGGTTTGTAAAGGGCTTTGAATGCTTGCGCCCACTTAGTCACTCTGGTGGGTTTTAAAAGCACGATTGTAACCCTCCTACTGTCTTATTGTGGCTTCTCCTTTGCTCTTGGATGTGAGTTATCTTTCTTGTGGTCAGATCCAAACTCCTCCTGTGGATGTTTTAGCAGCTAATTGCATTATTGTGGCTTCTCCTTTGCTCTTGGATGTGAGTTATCTTTCTTGTCAGATCCAACAGAATAGTAATGCAAAGTTAAATATAGGAAGGTAAAGAAGATTTTTATGTTTTAAAGTTTAGTGCAGTAGGAAAAAACAGTAGAGAAAGCAAAGAAATAGTTGTAAAAAAAATAATACATGTAAAAAATTTAGAAAATTAAAGCAAAGAGAGAGAAAAATACAGTAAAAGACAACAAAGCAAAAACAAAACTTCCCACAGAACCACAAAAGGCCAGTGTAGTATCAAAAGTATATAACCAAAATAAAATATGTGATTTTAAAAAAAAATGTTGTAAACCTGAGTATATTCAAGAGTACTGATAAGAATTGTAGCTACAACTACAGAGAGCAGAGGAAAAAAGAAAAGAAAAAAATAACATGGGGGAGGAAAAATTTTAAAAAAGAAAAAATCCAGAGGCAACTCCAGAGCAGGTCAAAATGTAAAAATAATGAATGTTTTTGTTTTGTGGACTCTGCTCACAGTGCCCTTTTCCTTGCGTCTGGCAACAGTTGGATCAAAAGGCTTATTTTACTTTCTTTTCTTCTTAGTTCTGCCTGTTTAAGCACTAAAAAGCTCGCCCTAGTTGGGGTGGGTTAGCCTCAGAGTGTTTTCAGCTCTGAGAACACTCAGAGGCCAGTCTGGTTTAGTCTTATGTGGGTTCACTGTTCCTTTCTCCTGGATCCTGGTACACAGAGTCTGTTTCCCCAGTCCTGCTCTGTGGCTCTGTGATCTGGCTAATGGCAACCTACTTCACAAGGACTTAAAGTGCAAGACTGTCTTTCCAAGGACTGCTCTAAGGCACTTCTAACCCAAGGAGGCACTCGGACCCTCAAAGGCAGGTCTGTCTCTCACTTGTGGGGATCTCTGATCCTTTTCCAAGTCTTGGTTTGTAAAGGGCTTTGAATGCTTGCGCCCACTTAGTCACTCTGGTGGGTTTTAAAAGCACGATTGTAACCCTCCTACTGTCTTATTGTGGCTTCTCCTTTGCTCTTGGATGTGAGTTATCTTTCTTGTGGTCAGATCCAAACTCCTCCTGTGGATGTTTTTTTAGCAGCTAATTGCAATTCTGGCATTCTCACAGGAGCAGATGAGTGCATGTCCTTCTTCTCCACCATCTTTGTCTCTTCATGTGGGGTTTTTTAAAATTGTTCCGGGACCTAACTCCTCTCCTCTCCCCTTCCCCACATGTTGAAAGTTCTACCCATTAGGAGGTGCAGGAGTAATTCTCAAAGTCAGACTGGGAGGGCAGTCACTGCCATCACTGAGATCTGCCTCAGCTCTGGCTCTCTGTCTCCCTGTGCTACTTTTGGTTGGAGTGCTCATTCCAGCGATGTTCCAGAGTTATTATACAGGTGGAGTAAAGGCCCGGACAGTGGCTGTTATTCAGGTGTGCTGATCGTTGAGCAAGTCTGTAGACAGATCTGAGAGGCTGGAAACAACAGTCTTGTCTCTGCATCTAACTCCTACCACTGGCATTAGTGTGCTGGGGCTTCCAGAACTGGATGACTAAGACAAACAAACTCATTTTCTCTCAGTTCTGGTGGCTGTACATCTGTGATCAGGCTGTAGCAGGGCTGAATTTCCTGAGGCCTCTCCCTTGGGGTGCAAGTGGCTGCCTTCTCTCTGTGTTCTCATTTGACCTTGACTCTGTACAGATGTATCCCTGGTCTCTCTTCATGTCAGCAACCAACCCATTAATTTTTTTCCTTTGATTATTTCACCAAAAGTGCTGTCTCCGAGGACGGTCATGTTGGGGTTAGGGCTTCAAGTTCATCAGTGGCCTCCAGGTCATCAAACTCTCTGGCTCCTCTATGTGTCTTCACTTCCTGGCAGTGACCACTGATGGCTCTTTCCTGATTTCCAGGACTGCTCTAAGGCACTTCTAACCCAAGGAGGCACTCGGACCCTCAAAGGCAGGTCTGTCTCTCACTTGTGGGGATCTCTGATCCTTTTCCAAGTCTTGGTGGTTGTTTAAAAGGCTTTGAATGCTTGCGCCCACTTAGTCACTCTGGTGGGTTTTAAAAGCACGATTGTAACCCTCCTACTGTCTTATTGTGGCTTCTCCTTTGCTCTTGGATGTGAGTTATCTTTCTTGTGGTCAGATCCAAACTCCTCCTGTGGATGTTTTTTTAGCAGCTAATTGCAATTCTGGCATTCTCACAGGAGCAGATGAGTGCATGTCCTTCTTCTCCACCATCTTTGTCTCTTCATGTGGGGTTTTTTAAAATTGTTCCGGGACCTAACTCCTCTCCTCTCCCCTTCCCCACATGTTGAAAGTTCTACCCATTAGGAGGTGCAGGAGTAATTCTCAAAGTCAGACTGGGAGGGCAGTCACTGCCATCACTGAGATCTGCCTCAGCTCTGGCTCTCTGTCTCCCTGTGCTACTTTTGGTTGGAGTGCTCATTCCAGCGATGTTCCAGAGTTATTATACAGGTGGAGTAAAGGCCCGGACAGTGGCTGTTATTCAGGTGTGCTGATCGTTGAGCAAGTCTGTAGACAGATCTGAGAGGCTGGAAACAACAGTCTTGTCTCTGCATCTAACTCCTACCACTGGCATTAGTGTGCTGGGGCTTCCAGAACTGGATGACTAAGACAAACAAACTCATTTTCTCTCAGTTCTGGTGGCTGTACATCTGTGATCAGGCTGTAGCAGGGCTGAATTTCCTGAGGCCTCTCCCTTGGGGTGCAAGTGGCTGCCTTCTCTCTGTGTTCTCATTTGACCTTGACTCTGTACAGATGTATCCCTGGTCTCTCTTCATGTCAGCAACCAACCCATTAATTTTTTTCCTTTGATTATTTCACCAAAAGTGCTGTCTCCGAGGACGGTCATGTTGGGGTTAGGGCTTCAAGTTCATCAGTGGCCTCCAGGTCATCAAACTCTCTGGCTCCTCTATGTGTCTTCACTTCCTGGCAGTGACCACTGATGGCTCTTTCCTGATTTCCTCTTTCTCCTGCCTCTTTGCATCAGCATTTCCAATCCCTTTCAGCAGATATTTCCCATTTTTTTAAAATTCACTTTATGAAGTGCTGCTTTTTTTGCATTTATTTAAAAAGAATTACTAATATAATTTGGATAAATGAAATTAGAAAATATTTCATGGTTGGATAACCTGACAATAATGACTTTAATTATTTTAGTGAGAATTCGAAAATTTAATAAAGCCAAGCCACAGCCTGATGTACTTGAAGAAGAAAAACTCTATGCTTACTCCAACAATATTACCTCGGAGACTGGATTCAGGTATGTGCAGAGTAAAAGATTAGAGAAGGAGAATTAAAAGGTTTTTTTCATCTAGCAATCTAGAGACCATTCTAATGCTTGGAATTTAGAAATCTGCATATGTTATAATATGTTTATAACTGCGTTTGATTTGTTTCCTTCTTCTCAGCTGTGGTGAAACCAAATCTAAAGAAAGAACCTTATTTGAGAATATTGCTTTGGCTTATGACATCTAAGAAAAATAACAAGCATGACATGCTTTACTGAAAAGTAGTAGGGTTCCTTTTGCCAAGAGATGGTTGGTGAACATATGTAACATATGACCACCTTGGTTTTGTGCAGGACTCTCTCAAGCCTGGAAGAGATTGTGGAGAAGCAAGGAGACATCATAGTGTACTTGAAGCGGCACAATGCGCTACTCAGTCAGCGACTTCTGGCCTTCTCATCCTCCAACCTCGGCTCTCAGCCAAGTGGGATTTGACAGCAATTTCAGAGGAATGAGAATGATTTAAAACTGATCAACTACCTGAAAGGCTGTCATAGGAAATTACTGCTTTGGCAAGTAACATTCTACAGTTTCTGTTGGAAACCTGAATTTGGTTCTTATTGATGTTTACTTGTCATGGACCATTTGAAAGGCACTTTACAGAGCCTTGATAACTCAAAAGGAGTGTCTTGTTTTGCACAGTTTGAAATTATTTAACTGCCTTCTGTATTCTAGATCAAAGGTGTAGTTTAAACATCTCCTTAACCAATACTTCTTCCATACTCATTGAAACATGATAATAATTTGGCTTTTTGTAAAGAAAGTTTGACATGACAACCTGTTTAAAACTGGATTTTGATCAAATGAGTTTTCCCACTTTATACTAGTGACAGAACTCCTCATTTCTCATTGTTTTTCCCTTTGAGCCTTACATATTTTGAATGCTTCCCACTAGGTGATTTACCTTGCAAAGTTTACAGTTTTCCATTCTCCAGAAATAAGATTTGAAGTTTCTTTGGGCCAGTGTTAGGCCATCCAGTGCTGCCAGTGACAGCAGTAGTGCCTGCAATTGACAGCAGTTGAAACAGAGCAGACTCTAGGCTTTCTCATTTTTCTCTTTGACCCTTCTTTTGAGAGGTTGCTGTTTCAGTATTGGACCAGTAAGTTCAGTGATTGTAGAGGAGTCTTCAGTGACTTTCAGTTTGTCTGAAAGAAAAAAAGAGAACATTTTAGTTTTTAGTTTTAGATTATACTTAAAAATTGTGATGGAAAAATGTTATATCAACTTGTATGTAGATATTAAACATATCTAATTCTCCAGATAAATGGAAGCATTTTTGTGTGTGTGTTTAAATGGCATTTTTTTCCCTCCATTTTTCCTAGTATGTCCTTTTCATTTATCACTTTGCTTTTGGCAGCTTTCCATGCTACCTCAGTAAACCTGATTGAATGCTGGATATGAGGGAAGAGATATTTGTGATTCTGTATGCTACTAAAAATTTTTTTCATATTTAACTGAATAATGAATATTTGATTTAAACTTTGGATATGCAGGATGAGATATCCTCCAACCTCGGCTCTCAGCCAAGTGGGATTTGACAGCAATTTCAGAGGAATGAGAATGATTTAAAACTGATCAACTACCTGAAAGGCTGTCATAGGAAATTACTGCTTTGGCAAGTAACATTCTACAGTTTCTGTTGGAAACCTGAATTTGGTTCTTATTGATGTTTACTTGTCATGGACCATTTGAAAGGCACTTTACAGAGCCTTGATAACTCAAAAGGAGTGTCTTGTTTTGCACAGTTTGAAATTATTTAACTGCCTTCTGTATTCTAGATCAAAGGTGTAGTTTAAACATCTCCTTAACCAATACTTCTTCCATACTCATTGAAACATGATAATAATTTGGCTTTTTGTAAAGAAAGTTTGACATGACAACCTGTTTAAAACTGGATTTTGATCAAATGAGTTTTCCCACTTTATACTAGTGACAGAACTCCTCATTTCTCATTGTTTTTCCCTTTGAGCCTTACATATTTTGAATGCTTCCCACTAGGTGATTTACCTTGCAAAGTTTACAGTTTTCCATTCTCCAGAAATAAGATTTGAAGTTTCTTTGGGCCAGTGTTAGGCCATCCAGTGCTGCCAGTGACAGCAGTAGTGCCTGCAATTGACAGCAGTTGAAACAGAGCAGACTCTAGGCTTTCTCATTTTTCTCTTTGACCCTTCTTTTGAGAGGTTGCTGTTTCAGTATTGGACCAGTAAGTTCAGTGATTGTAGAGGAGTCTTCAGTGACTTTCAGTTTGTCTGAAAGAAAAAAAGAGAACATTTTAGTTTTTAGTTTTAGATTATACTTAAAAATTGTGATGGAAAAATGTTATATCAACTTGTATGTAGATATTAAACATATCTAATTCTCCAGATAAATGGAAGCATTTTTGTGTGTGTGTTTAAATGGCATTTTTTTCCCTCCATTTTTCCTAGTATGTCCTTTTCATTTATCACTTTGCTTTTGGCAGCTTTCCATGCTACCTCAGTAAACCTGATTGAATGCTGGATATGAGGGAAGAGATATTTGTGATTCTGTATGCTACTAAAAATTTTTTTCATATTTAACTGAATAATGAATATTTGATTTAAAAATCTTTGAGCTATACATAACAGTTTGACAAGGAATGTCTTCATTGAGTCATACCATACTTAGGAAGGGCAAACATCTGTTTCCTTCAGATGCAGCCCTTTCAGAGCTTTCAGTGTTTTCTATTGAGGACTGGTAATTACTTGTCACCTACAGTCAGCCCTACTGAGTCCCCAAAATGACAGCTTTCACAAACTAAAATCAAAATTGAATTTTTAAAGTTAAAATTGTGTCCAAGTTTCCGACTTTCCCTTCTTCCCTGTTTTCCCTTCCTTTTTAATATGTCTCAAAGCCATTACATTCGGTAGAAACCTGTCCCTGTGTTCAAAAGCAGAGCTTTTGCCTTTAACTATTTTCCTTAAGGAAAACACTTGTGGTAGGTGATTAATTCTCATTTATTTTAAAAATCAGTTTGGAGCTATTGTCAGTTTCCAAGGTTATGAGATGAGCTTTGGTTTACTGAGAAAAGTATAGTTAAAAAGTTAGAACACTCAAGTTCTGATGGGATGTCTGTATAATATAAAAGAAATTTTAAGAAAGAATGAACAAAAAACAGTTTAAATGTTAATGATTCTATGAACCAGATAGATACTGTGCTAATGCCATGGATACAAAAATTAGTGAGACAGTCCTAGTTTGTAGCTTACAGTCTGAGGAGAGGACTAGGATCTCCAGGCTCTGTGCTAAGTAAAATGATGCCAACAACCCCAAGGTATCATAGGGGCTCCAGGTCAGAGAGTTCTCCGGAGTCGTGGAAAGCTTTAGGGGAAATTCATGAGTAAACAACAAGTGTGACAGTTACAGATGATCTTATGCACTATGCATAACTTGAGCCCAAAGTGTGAGGCACAACCTGGGAGGAGGAACAGCCAAGATTCTGGGGACCCTGACCCTCTAGACCAAGGGGCCTGAACTGGAATGGGGCCCACTAAAAAGTTCCAGGCAAGGCAGTGACAGTTGGTTTTAGTTTCAGGAGGATCATACTATCAGGGTGGAATGGGAAAATGGGTGGCATAGTACATGGTGCTGAAAGAAGACAGGTAGAGTAACATTTTATAATGGGTATGTATGTACACATCTGTGATGTATTTCTGTATTGTTACCTTGAAAATTGTATTTCAAATGACGGTAGCATTTACAACTTACTGTATTTCTTTGAATACTAATGAGGTTGACTTTTTTTCATTCTTCAGCCTTTTACTCTTGTGATGTACATTGTTTTTTTTAAGAGCTTTCAGTGTTTTCTATTGAGGACTGGTAATTACTTGTCACCTACAGTCAGCCCTACTGAGTCCCCAAAATGACAGCTTTCACAAACTAAAATCAAAATTGAATTTTTAAAGTTAAAATTGTGTCCAAGTTTCCGACTTTCCCTTCTTCCCTGTTTTCCCTTCCTTTTTAATATGTCTCAAAGCCATTACATTCGGTAGAAACCTGTCCCTGTGTTCAAAAGCAGAGCTTTTGCCTTTAACTATTTTCCTTAAGGAAAACACTTGTGGTAGGTGATTAATTCTCATTTATTTTAAAAATCAGTTTGGAGCTATTGTCAGTTTCCAAGGTTATGAGATGAGCTTTGGTTTACTGAGAAAAGTATAGTTAAAAAGTTAGAACACTCAAGTTCTGATGGGATGTCTGTATAATATAAAAGAAATTTTAAGAAAGAATGAACAAAAAACAGTTTAAATGTTAATGATTCTATGAACCAGATAGATACTGTGCTAATGCCATGGATACAAAAATTAGTGAGACAGTCCTAGTTTGTAGCTTACAGTCTGAGGAGAGGACTAGGATCTCCAGGCTCTGTGCTAAGTAAAATGATGCCAACAACCCCAAGGTATCATAGGGGCTCCAGGTCAGAGAGTTCTCCGGAGTCGTGGAAAGCTTTAGGGGAAATTCATGAGTAAACAACAAGTGTGACAGTTACAGATGATCTTATGCACTATGCATAACTTGAGCCCAAAGTGTGAGGCACAACCTGGGAGGAGGAACAGCCAAGATTCTGGGGACCCTGACCCTCTAGACCAAGGGGCCTGAACTGGAATGGGGCCCACTAAAAAGTTCCAGGCAAGGCAGTGACAGTTGGTTTTAGTTTCAGGAGGATCATACTATCAGGGTGGAATGGGAAAATGGGTGGCATAGTACATGGTGCTGAAAGAAGACAGGTAGAGTAACATTTTATAATGGGTATGTATGTACACATCTGTGATGTATTTCTGTATTGTTACCTTGAAAATTGTATTTCAAATGACGGTAGCATTTACAACTTACTGTATTTCTTTGAATACTAATGAGGTTGACTTTTTTTTTTCATTCTTCAGCCTTTTACTCTTGTGATGTACATGTGTAAGTCTTTTGCTTATTATTCTCCTAAGATACTTTTTCTTAACAAACAAGATCTTTCTTTCTACATAAGGATAGTCATCAGTTTATATTTGTTGGAAATATTTTCTAATTTGCTTTAGGTTCTTCTGCCATATACTCTTCAACCACAGCCTGGATTCTCTCCCCACATCATTGGTGGGCTTCACACAGAGAGAGATCCCTAAAGTACATTGGGTGAGAGCCAGGAGTATCTTGAGGGAATTTTTATATACCCAGTGAATTGCCTAGAGGTCCAGTGATTAGGGCTCTGCACTGTCACTACTGAGGGCCCAGGTTTGATCCTTGATCTGGGAACTAAGACCCCACAAGCTGTGCAACAAGGCCATATATGTATATATGCACACACACAGGCTTCTGCTGGAGCCCTTTTTCTTCATCCAAGGATTCAGACTAAAATCTTACGTGAGTGAATTGAGTTCATTCTTTTTCCCTTTTTTCTCTAAGACAGGGTTCTCCATCCTTGGCACTATGGACATTTTGGGTTGTATAATTTTTGTTGTGGGGACTGTCCTGTGCATCATAGGATGTTTAGTAGTATGACTACTGGGGTGCCTGTAGCAATCTCCAGTTGTGACATTCTAAAATGTCTCCATGTAACAAAGGAGGATGAGTACAGCCCTCAGCAGGCAGCCATTGCTGTGCCTCATTCCACATCCTGTTAGCTCGCTCAGCAGGCATGCCAGTGGGCTCCACCCACAACCTGGGAGGAGGAACAGCCAAGATTCTGGGGACCCTGACCCTCTAGACCAAGGGGCCTGAACTGGAATGGGGCCCACTAAAAAGTTCCAGGCAAGGCAGTGACAGTTGGTTTTAGTTTCAGGAGGATCATACTATCAGGGTGGAATGGGAAAATGGGTGGCATAGTACATGGTGCTGAAAGAAGACAGGTAGAGTAACATTTTATAATGGGTATGTATGTACACATCTGTGATGTATTTCTGTATTGTTACCTTGAAAATTGTATTTCAAATGACGGTAGCATTTACAACTTACTGTATTTCTTTGAATACTAATGAGGTTGACTTTTTTTTTTCATTCTTCAGCCTTTTACTCTTGTGATGTACATGTGTAAGTCTTTTGCTTATTATTCTCCTAAGATACTTTTTCTTAACAAACAAGATCTTTCTTTCTACATAAGGATAGTCATCAGTTTATATTTGTTGGAAATATTTTCTAATTTGCTTTAGGTTCTTCTGCCATATACTCTTCAACCACAGCCTGGATTCTCTCCCCACATCATTGGTGGGCTTCACACAGAGAGAGATCCCTAAAGTACATTGGGTGAGAGCCAGGAGTATCTTGAGGGAATTTTTATATACCCAGTGAATTGCCTAGAGGTCCAGTGATTAGGGCTCTGCACTGTCACTACTGAGGGCCCAGGTTTGATCCTTGATCTGGGAACTAAGACCCCACAAGCTGTGCAACAAGGCCATATATGTATATATGCACACACACAGGCTTCTGCTGGAGCCCTTTTTCTTCATCCAAGGATTCAGACTAAAATCTTACGTGAGTGAATTGAGTTCATTCTTTTTCCCTTTTTTCTCTAAGACAGGGTTCTCCATCCTTGGCACTATGGACATTTTGGGTTGTATAATTTTTGTTGTGGGGACTGTCCTGTGCATCATAGGATGTTTAGTAGTATGACTACTGGGGTGCCTGTAGCAATCTCCAGTTGTGACATTCTAAAATGTCTCCATGTAACAAAGGAGGATGAGTACAGCCCTCAGCAGGCAGCCATTGCTGTGCCTCATTACTCCACATCCTGTTACTGGCAACAGGTCTTGCTCAGCCATTGGTCACTGCCTCAGTGGGCTCCACCCACAAGCAGCCATCAATGAGTGACTGTTAGTTGTCTTCCTCAGCTGTTGGTCAGCACTGCAGAGGGCCCTGCCCACAGGTAACTGTCAGTGAGAGACCTTTAGGGAAGTGATTCAGCCAAGAGTCAGTGGTGTGGTGATCAGCAGGTGGAGAGTGAGGTAAGAGGCAGATTCAGGCCCTCTCCTGGAGGCCTCCAGTTCACCCAGCCTTGGGCCAGTGGGTGAGCCCGAGGGCCCAGGGAACAGGATGAACACTATGTCCTTCAGGGCTCCAGAGCCCTGACTAAGGCCTTCCATTAGCCATGGTCCAGGCCTTAAAGCAGTGGTGAACCTCTCCCCCATTCTTATCTCTGCAACCTAATAACAGTGGCCGTCTGTTTGGGTCCACAGTCTGTGAGACCTGGTCTCCTCCATATGGGTGGCCTGAGGAGACTAAGGGCCAGTTGAGTTGGGTGCCTAGTTCTCTCAGGGATGACAGCTGGGCAGATGTGGGAACTTGACCCTAGAGGAGCTGCTGAGCTCTGCCTCCTCTTAGGATTGGGACCTTGGAGAGTGAATGTTTTGCCTTCGGACTTTGTCCTTTCTTGTCAGAATGGAGAGTAACATTCGTTTGTTAGAGATTTATATAAACCTCATTATTTCACCATGAGTCTGACCTCAAGAACAAAGGATCTGACACTGAGAAGTCTGTAACAACTAACCACGCCTATCCCTAACCTTTGCTTTTAAAGGGCATTCGCGGAAAGATTTCAGTAACTTTGGGGGTTCCTAAGGCATGAGCCTTTCATCTCCCTGTGTGAATCTGTAATAAACCTTTCTCTGTTTCAGTCTCTGATGTTAGTATTGATTGGTCTCACTGTGTGTTAGAGGCACAAAGACTTGGGATTTGGTAGCATCTATACACAGGCATTTCATTTCATTTAATACTTACATTTTGTGGGGAACTAATGTGCACCATAAAGTGTTATAGGTACTGGAAACAGGATCAGTTAGACAGAGATGGTTTCTGTTGTCATGGAACCTACATTCTGGGGTGGGGTTGGAAGGAGTAAGATAGAGGGAGGGTAGTAGTGAATGCAGTAGTCAAACAAGCCACTATCTGGTTTGAAGAATGCAATTCTAATATAAATTAGGCTTCATGAACATTCTGATGTTAATATGACTTATGGAAAGAATTTAGTTTCAGAGTCCTAGAATGGCAAAAAAAATGAACTTTATGTCTTCTTTCCATACTTTTTACAGAAGACACCAGTATTTAATGGTCTTATAACCAGATTAGAGATGCTCTTGTGAGCCTTGAATACAAAACTCCCATCTGGCAACCTCTTGAATTCCTGAGGAAACAAACCTCGACTATATGACAATCACAAATCACAAAAATCTCAAAATGTTTCCTGCGTTTTGTTAACTAAAAAACATGAATAACTTGAGAGTTATGAGTTAAGTTTTATTTGGGGCAAAATGAGGACTGCAGCCTGGGAGGCAGAATCTCAGATAGCTCTGAGACTGCTCCAAAGAGGCAGTGGGAGGGAAATCAATATATAAGGTTTTGATGAAGAGGAGTTTCAGTACCATTAAACATTCATTTTACAAAGAGGTTTTGGTTAGTCACAAGGATCTGATGTCACACGGAAAGGATTTAGTGCTTTTCAACGTATGAGAAAATACAGGATTGAGATAATAAAATCTGTTCCTGAAAAGATTCACCTGTCTAAAGACCTGTCCCACTAGATTCCCTGAACCATGGAGTGCCTCACTCCACCCGGAACTACCTCAGGGTGTGTTGACAGTCAGCAGTTGTCACAGGACAGCATTCAGTCTCCACAGTAGTGGATGGCAAATGCCCTTGTTGTTCAGTCATTGGCAATGTAATTGGTAAGAGCCAGTTTGTAGTTGGCATGCCCCCCTTGTCATCATAAGTTCAGCCATACTTTGGGGGGCATTTCATGACCATTTTGTCCCACATTTCTGGGAAGACTCAGTCCCAGTTCTGAAGAAGGTTTTTGCTGATAGGCCACTCAGTATGCTGTTATGGACTACGTCTTAATAGTCAAAGTTCTCTGGACACCTGTTTTCTAGTTATGGTCCAGGAAAGTATTTCCTCTTGTTGCATCTTCCCATACCTCGAATTACACTATTACAATCATTGATCGCATATTGAGTTATAGCTTTGATCAACTATTTAAAGTCTATTCATCATTGTTTTTGTTGGAGGCTCAGTCATAACACTTTGTATTACAAGAAATGATACTCTTATAAAACAGGCAAAATGCAAATAGTATAGTTAATAACATTAGTGGAGTTATAAGTTAACATTTCAGCCATGAGCCTCCTACACCAAAGATTGTCAAAAAGCTGGGGGGTCGGGAGGGCACTTAAGGCAGAAATCTGATTTTTCATGTTCATCAGTTATGAAAATATAGCATTCAGTTTGAATTATAGCATAAATATCTCCCTGTGATGCTTGGTGTGAAGAACTTTGTCATCATACAGATCTCAGAATTCAATGTGCTAATAGCCCAGTTATTATCATTTAAAGCTTAGGAGAGATGTTAAGGCTTTGTTAGGGCCAATTACATCCTCTAATCCCATTGAAGGGACAATGGTTTGCTAAATTGTCAAACCAGTAGAATAGAGATCTTATGACCCATTGGGCTTATACCAATGGTAGATTGTTTGGGTTTACCATTAATTTGTTAACACATATGACCTTAAATTCATGGGAGTCTCAGGCTACACCTTTGAATCCATCCCTGTAAATGTTAAGGCCATAAATTACTGCCATAAATCCACTGAGTTCCATATGGATCACCCCTTTACGTGAGAAAATACAGGATTGAGATAATAAAATCTGTTCCTGAAAAGATTCACCTGTCTAAAGACCTGTCCCACTAGATTCCCTGAACCATGGAGTGCCTCACTCCACCCGGAACTACCTCAGGGTGTGTTGACAGTCAGCAGTTGTCACAGGACAGCATTCAGTCTCCACAGTAGTGGATGGCAAATGCCCTTGTTGTTCAGTCATTGGCAATGTAATTGGTAAGAGCCAGTTTGTAGTTGGCATGCCCCCCTTGTCATCATAAGTTCAGCCATACTTTGGGGGGCATTTCATGACCATTTTGCCCACATTGCTGGGCTCACTCCCAATTCTGAAGAAGGTTTTTGCTGATAGGCCACTCAGCATGCTATTATGGACTAGATCTTAATAGTCAAAGATCTCTGGACACCTGTCTTCTAGTTATGGTCCAGGAAAGTATTCCCTCTCATTGCATCTTCCCATATCTAGATTTACACTATTATGATCATTGATCGCATATTGAGTTATAGCTTTGATCAACTATTTAAAGTCTATTCATCATTGTTTTTGTTGGAGGCTCAGTCATAACACTTTGTATTACAAGAAATGATACTCTTATAAAACAGGCAAAATGCAAATAGTATAGTTAATAACATTAGTGGAGTTATAAGTTAACATTTCAGCCATGAGCCTCCTACACCAAAGATTGTCAAAAAGCTGGGGGGTCGGGAGGGCACTTAAGGCAGAAATCTGATTTTTCATGTTCATCAGTTATGAAAATATAGCATTCAGTTTGAATTATAGCATAAATATCTCCCTGTGATGCTTGGTGTGAAGAACTTTGTCATCATACAGATCTCAGAATTCAATGTGCTAATAGCCCAGTTATTATCATTTAAAGCTTAGGAGAGATGTTAAGGCTTTGTTAGGGCCAATTACATCCTCTAATCCCATTGAAGGGACAATGGTTTGCTAAATTGTCAAACCAGTAGAATAGAGATCTTATGACCCATTGGGCTTATACCAATGGTAGATTGTTTGGGTTTACCATTAATTTGTTAACACATATGACCTTAAATTCATGGGAGTCTCAGGCTACACCTTTGAATCCATCCCTGTAAATGTTAAGGCCATAAATTAATGCCACAAATCCACTGAGTTCCATATGGATCACTCTCTCTAAGGGTAGTAATAGGCATAATTCATAAAGTACCCAGCCTAGTTTCTTAATATTACTAAGTTGATCATTTTTAGTATGATTGAATTGTCCCCAACATAGAGGAACTTTTTAAACTTAAATGTCCATAGCCTGTGTTAGCCATATAGATTCATCTCATAATTGTGGGAGTTTTCCCTTGAGATGAGAGGTTAAAGTTTTTTAGACCAATAGAAGTGGCCCGCCTGCTCCCCTCCCTCCCCAACCCGACCCCCACCAAAAGTAAATAAATAAATAAATAAAATACATTTCCTAGGGGATATCCAATCAGAGCCCTGGAAAGGAGAAATCCACCAAGGTAACCTAGAAGTACTAGACACAAGTAATTAGACACAACCCAAGAATTGGATTCAGTTTTAAGCTAGCATAGAATTGTGCCCATGGTCGAAAACATGATTGATATGCAAAGGTGTAAGAAATCAAGAAAACATTATAAAAGATCATACAAGTCAGATCCAGCATCTTGGACAAGCTGTCTGTCTACTTAAGATGTCATCTTCTCATCCTAGCGTAGAAGATGTCATCTTTTTCTCATCCTTCTAATAACAAGGTCCTTCCATCCAGGATGGGGATAATTCCTTAAATTATGCCTTTTCCAGTCTTCGTTGCAGGTAGTGAGGTATCTGATCTTCATTCAAAGATAGGTTACTGAGATAAGCTTCAGAAACAAACTTAGATAATAAGTTTAATAAGTCTATTAAATTTTACATGAATATACCCTAACGGCAAAGAACTATCCATAAAATGAGTCTTAGTAGGACTCCCCTGGTGGTCCATAGGTTACTGAGATAAGCTTCAGAAACAAACTTAGATAATAAGTTTAATAAGTCTATTAAATTTTACACGAATATACCCTAACGGCAAAGAACTATCCATAAAATGAGTCTTAGTAGGACTCCCCTGGTGGTCCAGTGGGTAAAGAGTCCACCTTGCAGTGCAAGGGGCACCGGTTTGATCCCTCGCCTGGGAAGATCCCATGTGCCACGGAGTGGCTGGACCAGTGTGTCCAATTACAAGCCAGTGCTCTGGAGTGAATGCATCCAGAGCCGGTGCTCTGCCATAAGAGAGGCCACTGTGATGGGAGGCCCACACATGCCAAAGAATAAAATAAAAAAATAAAAATAAAAATAAAAGTTTTAATAGATATAGACCTTCATTAACACATGGAATTAACATTCATTGAAACATCTTTTTCCTCTTTAAAATCACCCTCAGTTTTATGAAATATAAACATTTTTGATATAGGCCTGGTCTCAATAAGCTTGGCTTGATTATTTATATAACCATAATTGTTGATGGACCTTTTGCCTTTCTGAAACTGTTATAGAGTCTCAGAATGAACTTTTAGAATAAAACCTTTCAGGGCAAGGAAAGTCACACCAAAGGTGTATCACAGATTTCAACTAACAGATCTAAGTGAGTACCTCTCAGGGTCTCCAAAATTCTTGAGACTTCTGAAGTGAGATAACCTTCCTATACACAAGTAATTAGACACAACCCAAGAATTGGATTCAGTTTTAAGCTAGCATAGAATTGTGCCCATGGTCGAAAACATGATTGATATGCAAAGGTGTAAGAAATCAAGAAAACATTATAAAAGATCATACAAGTCAGATCCAGCATCTTGGACAAGCTGTCTGTCTACTTAAGATGTCATCTTCTCATCCTAGCGTAGAAGATGTCATCTTTTTCTCATCCTTCTAATAACAAGGTCCTTCCATCCAGGATGGGGATAATTCCTTAAATTATGCCTTTTTCCAGTCTTCGTTGCAGGTAGTGAGGTATCTGATCTTCATTCAAAGATAGGTTACTGAGATAAGCTTCAGAAACAAACTTAGATAATAAGTTTAATAAGTCTATTAAATTTTACATGAATATACCCTAACGGCAAAGAACTATCCATAAAATGAGTCTTAGTAGGACTCCCCTGGTGGTCCATAGGTTACTGAGATAAGCTTCAGAAACAAACTTAGATAATAAGTTTAATAAGTCTATTAAATTTTACACGAATATACCCTAACGGCAAAGAACTATCCATAAAATGAGTCTTAGTAGGACTCCCCTGGTGGTCCAGTGGGTAAAGAGTCCACCTTGCAGTGCAAGGGGCACCGGTTTGATCCCTCGCCTGGGAAGATCCCATGTGCCACGGAGTGGCTGGACCAGTGTGTCCAATTACAAGCCAGTGCTCTGGAGTGAATGCATCCAGAGCCGGTGCTCTGCCATAAGAGAGGCCACTGTGATGGGAGGCCCACACATGCCAAAGAATAAAATAAAAAAATAAAAATAAAAATAAAAGTTTTAATAGATATAGACCTTCATTAACACATGGAATTAACATTCATTGAAACATCTTTTTCCTCTTTAAAATCACCCTCAGTTTTATGAAATATAAACATTTTTGATATAGGCCTGGTCTCAATAAGCTTGGCTTGATTATTTATATAACCATAATTGTTGATGGACCTTTTTGCCTTTCTGAAACTGTTATAGAGTCTCAGAATGAACTTTTAGAATAAAACCTTTCAGGGCAAGGAAAGTCACACCAAAGGTGTATCACAGATTTCAACTAACAGATCTAAGTGAGTACCTCTCAGGGTCTCCAAAATTCCTTGAGACTTCTGTACCTGTTAGTGAGATAACCTTCCTAACTTACCTAATAAAGTTATTGAAAACTTAAGAGATTCTGGAGGGGTCAGAGGGGTCAGATAGAAAAGATAAATGTTTTAATTTGTTTTTAAAATGTGATTTACCAAATAACTGTTAAGTCATAAGTAATTTGAGGGAAAGGTTTTTCTTACACCTAGAAAACACAAATTCAAACCAGTAAGTTTTTCTGATAAAAACCGTAAAGGTCATAAGCATATTCACCAGTCCATTCAGTCCTTTTGCCAACCTTTGTGAAGTCATCAGATTTTTCATTAGAATCCTCTAATTTCTTACCCAGCTCAGAAGCTGGTATTTATCCAAAAGTCCTTTCTATAGATCTTCTTGAAGAAGAAGCATTTTGTGAAACTTGGTTAGTGCTTTGACAATATTTTAAGATAGTAACTAGAATTGCGAGCGATAATATTTTACCTGAACATACCAGAATTTTAGGAACTCCATATAGTTTCTAGGATATCTATATTAGTAACATTTACCATATAATATAACCAGAGACTTATTACTCACTTGACATGCAATTCAACATACAAAATGAACATTATTAGCATACTATTTCTCTTTGGGATGTTGCAGGGGCCCTCTGAGTCATCCCAAAGTTAGCTAGAAGTCAAAAGTGCTTCATTAGAATGATTTAGGACGTTTTGTCAACAAATATCAAATAGGTTTAGAATAGTCAGTCAGATATGATTGTAGATCACTTTGAGATGATAGCTATTCACATAGCCAAAGTAACTAAAGGATTTCAGAAGGCAAATATAGAAGATCATTTAAGAAATAAATCAACTTAAATCAATTATCAAAGGCAGTTCAACATCTTTTCCTCTTTAAAATCACCCTCAGTTTTATGAAATATAAACATTTTGATATAGGCCTGGTCTCAATAAGCTTGGCTTGATTATTTATATAACCATAATTGTTGATGGACCTTTTGCCTTTCTGAAACTGTTATAGAGTCTCAGAATGAACTTTTAGAATAAAACCTTTCAGGGCAAGGAAAGTCACACCAAAGGTGTATCACAGATTTCAACTAACAGATCTAAGTGAGTACCTCTCAGGGTCTCCAAAATTCCTTGAGACTTCTGTACCTGTTAGTGAGATAACCTTCCTAACTTACCTAATAAAGTTATTGAAAACTTAAGAGATTCTGGAGGGGTCAGAGGGGTCAGATAGAAAAGATAAATGTTTTAATTTGTTTTTAAAATGTGATTTACCAAATAACTGTTAAGTCATAAGTAATTTGAGGGAAAGGTTTTTCTTACACCTAGAAAACACAAATTCAAACCAGTAAGTTTTTCTGATAAAAACCGTAAAGGTCATAAGCATATTCACCAGTCCATTCAGTCCTTTTGCCAACCTTTGTGAAGTCATCAGATTTTTCATTAGAATCCTTTAATTTCCCAGTTCAGAAACTAGTATTTATCCAAGAGTTCTTTCTATTGATTTTCTTGAAGAGGAAACATTTTGTGAAACTTGGTTATTGCTATGAGAGTATTTTAAGATAGTAACTAGAATTATACTGATAACGTTGTACTAGAACATATTAGAATTTTAGAAACTCCATATAGTTTCTAGGATATCTATGTGAGTAACATTCACCATATAATATAACCAGAGACTTATTACTCACTTGACATGCAATTCAACATACAAAATGAACATTATTAGCATACTATTTCTCTTTGGGATGTTGCAGGGGCCCTCTGAGTCATCCCAAAGTTAGCTAGAAGTCAAAAGTGCTTCATTAGAATGATTTAGGACGTTTTGTCAACAAATATCAAATAGGTTTAGAATAGTCAGTCAGATATGATTGTAGATCACTTTGAGATGATAGCTATTCACATAGCCAAAGTAACTAAAGGATTTCAGAAGGCAAATATAGAACAGATCATTTAAGAAATAAATCAACTTAAATCAATTATCAAAGGCAGTTCAACATCTGAAAAAAGTGTATCCTCTTAATAGAAAAGCCAAATTCAAGTTTTTGCACCATATTACTTTTAAATTCATTTAAAGGTAAACTTAGTTAAATTTATTTTGAACATAGTCAGTCCTAAGCATGCACAAAACTCTTCTCAGTGTCCACTTGAAGAGAATTAAAACTTACACTTAGTTAGAAATAGCCTCATGCTTGTTAAGGTCTGTAATTGCCCCCATCTGTAAACAATAGCTCTGTAATTGCCCCTTCTCATAACCTATAGCAACTCCCATGCTTTGTAAAACTCTGGGAAAGAAGAACTCGCTTTGACCTCAGTGCCCAGAACTTCAAAGCGCTAGCTGCTCTGGGAGCGTAATAAACCTGAGTTCTCAAACTCTCTTAAGTGTGGTGCTTGGTTTCTTAATAATTTGATTTCTGCAACATTTCTGGAGGCCCCAGCAAGAATCCAACTATGGTGGCTCCCCCTTGAGCCACTGGACCTCTGGCTCTGCCGGCTCTGGGCAGAGGAGCTCTGCAGCAAAAGAGGAAGTGTGCCACCTGACGGTTTTCCAGCTTCTCTTTCTGACTGGTGCTCTGACTGGAGCACCAAACCCTAACCAGACTCACTGGAAGAAGAACCAGCTCACCAGGAATGGCCACAGGATAAGGTAAGGCCCCAGGGCATGACAAAGAACCCAGTCATGTTCTATCTCTGGATAGATGAGGAGCTTGACTTGCATAATATTTTACCTGAACATACCAGAATTTTAGGAACTCCATATAGTTTCTAGGATATCTATATTAGTAACATTTACCATATAATATAACCAGAGACTTATTACTCACTTGACATGCAATTCAACATACAAAATGAACATTATTAGCATACTATTTCTCTTTGGGATGTTGCAGGGGCCCTCTGAGTCATCCCAAAGTTAGCTAGAAGTCAAAAGTGCTTCATTAGAATGATTTAGGACGTTTTGTCAACAAATATCAAATAGGTTTAGAATAGTCAGTCAGATATGATTGTAGATCACTTTGAGATGATAGCTATTCACATAGCCAAAGTAACTAAAGGATTTCAGAAGGCAAATATAGAACAGATCATTTAAGAAATAAATCAACTTAAATCAATTATCAAAGGCAGTTCAACATCTGAAAAAAGTGTATCCTCTTAATAGAAAAGCCAAATTCAAGTTTTTGCACCATATTACTTTTAAATTCATTTAAAGGTAAACTTAGTTAAATTTATTTTGAACATAGTCAGTCCTAAGCATGCACAAAACTCTTCTCAGTGTCCACTTGAAGAGAATTAAAACTTACACTTAGTTAGAAATAGCCTCATGCTTGTTAAGGTCTGTAATTGCCCCCATCTGTAAACAATAGCTCTGTAATTGCCCCTTCTCATAACCTATAGCAACTCCCATGCTTTGTAAAACTCTGGGAAAGAAGAACTCGCTTTGACCTCAGTGCCCAGAACTTCAAAGCGCTAGCTGCTCTGGGAGCGTAATAAACCTGAGTTCTCAAACTCTCTTAAGTGTGGTGCTTGGTTTCTTAATAATTTGATTTCTGCAACATTTCTGGAGGCCCCAGCAAGAATCCAACTATGGTGGCTCCCCCTTGAGCCACTGGACCTCTGGCTCTGCCGGCTCTGGGCAGAGGAGCTCTGCAGCAAAAGAGGAAGTGTGCCACCTGACGGTTTTCCAGCTTCTCTTTCTGACTGGTGCTCTGACTGGAGCACCAAACCCTAACCAGACTCACTGGAAGAAGAACCAGCTCACCAGGAATGGCCACAGGATAAGGTAAGGCCCCAGGGCATGACAAAGAACCCAGTCATGTTCTATCTCTGGATAGATGAGGAGCTTGATCAGCTCCTATGGTCTTCAGTAAAAAGGCCACCAGTGAGGGACCTTCCCATAGAGGGGAGACACTGTGATAAACTCTGGTGTGAGTTTGTGTGTCAGTGAGTGCATCTTTGTTCCAGGGTGATTGTGTGGCTTCCTAGTCTTCATGGCTACGAAGTCCGAGTGGGCCCTAACCTGCGGTTCTGTGGTGATCCTTATATGGTATATGGTGGCTCTGGACTCTGTCTAATCCATTATGGCTAAGAGGCACCTAAACTCCCCATGGAGACATGGCCAGGCAGACACCTGAATAGTCTCTCCTGAGGGAGCATCCACCCTTGTTTGTCTTTGCACAACTGACACAGGGCGGGAAACACAGGGAGGAGGGAAACGATTGGTTACTGATTTGATTTTAAAATTTTACATGTCCAAAGGGTCTTTTTGCCCTAGGGCCCTCCGCTGAAATTATTTTCTTGCAATCTTTAAGGCTCACACTCTCCTTCTGCCAGCTGACTCTGAGCCAACTTATTGAGAGAATCAAAGCATGCTGTCTGACTGGCGTCATCAATGCTATTTGTGCTGTAAGGCAAACAAAGGAATAGACTACCTCTGCCAGCATGAGGGGAAGCGTCTAAGCCACCTGTATTAGATTGTACAATGAAAACCTTAAGAAAGGTTTCTCCAGGGACGATGGAGTTAAGACAACTTCGGGAAAACTCCACACCCTGGGCAAGTTAGAATGCCCCACATTCGAGGTTGGGTGGCCCTCACAGAGTACCTTCTCATGGTTAGAGCTGTATACTGAGTGGTGACAGGGAACCCTGGGCACCTGGACCAGTTTCTGTATATAGGTTTCTGCTTGCTAATTGCCAGTCAATTATCCTCCTTGGGTTCAGTTCTGTGTGAATAGGCAGGGACAGTGCAGGATACTTGTGGCCCAGCCAGCTCTGAAAAAGGACAAAGAAAAACCAGGAAAGATTATTCACCAGGGGGACCCCAAATAAGAGCTCTTGCACTCTTCCAGCTTCTTTCTGACTGGTGCTCTGACTGGAGCACCAAACCCTAACCAGACTCACTGGAAGAAGAACCAGCTCACCAGGAATGGCCACAGGATAAGGTAAGGCCCCAGGGCATGACAAAGAACCCAGTCATGTTCTATCTCTGGATAGATGAGGAGCTTGATCAGCTCCTATGGTCTTCAGTAAAAAGGCCACCAGTGAGGGACCTTCCCATAGAGGGGAGACACTGTGATAAACTCTGGTGTGAGTTTGTGTGTCAGTGAGTGCATCTTTGTTCCAGGGTGATTGTGTGGCTTCCTAGTCTTCATGGCTACGAAGTCCAGTGGGCCCTAACCTGCGGTTCTGTGGTGATCCTTATATGGTATATGGTGGCTCTGGACTCTGTCTAATCCATTATGGCTAAGAGGCACCTAAACTCCCCATGGAGACATGGCCAGGCAGACACCTGAATAGTCTCTCCTGAGGGAGCATCCACCCTTGTTTGTCTTTGCACAACTGACACAGGGCGGGAAACACAGGGAGGAGGGAAACGATTGGTTACTGATTTGATTTTAAAATTTTACATGTCCAAAGGGTCTTTTTGCCCTAGGGCCCTCCGCTGAAATTATTTTCTTGCAATCTTTAAGGCTCACACTCTCCTTCTGCCAGCTGACTCTGAGCCAACTTATTGAGAGAATCAAAGCATGCTGTCTGACTGGCGTCATCAATGCTATTTGTGCTGTAAGGCAAACAAAGGAATAGACTACCTCTGCCAGCATGAGGGGAAGCGTCTAAGCCACCTGTATTAGATTGTACAATGAAAAACCTTAAGAAAGGTTTCTCCAGGGACGATGGAGTTAAGACAACTTCGGGAAAACTCCACACCCTGGGCAAGTTAGAATGCCCCACATTCGAGGTTGGGTGGCCCTCACAGAGTACCTTCTCATGGTTAGAGCTGTATACTGAGTGGTGACAGGGAACCCTGGGCACCTGGACCAGTTTCTGTATATAGGTTTCTGCTTGCTAATTGCCAGTCAATTATCCTCCTTGGGTTCAGTTCTGTGTGAATAGGCAGGGACAGTGCAGGATACTTGTGGCCCAGCCAGCTCTGAAAAAGGACAAAGAAAAACCAGGAAAGATTATTCACCAGGGGGACCCCAAATAAGAGCCCTTTGTGCCTCCACCCTGCATTCTAACTGCTCTGCCAGTACCAGACAGCCCTACCATCTGTTCAATACCTCAACTAAGCACCAAAAAAGAGGTCCATGAGTTCCTCAGGGATGCTGGATTCTGCCAGATCTGGATACCACATTTCTCTGAAACTGCCAAACTGTTGTAGGAAGCCACAGCAAGATCAGGGAAGGACCCCCTAGAGCAGAGGCCTGAACAAGAAAAGATCTTCAGGAAAATAGAGACTCTTGACCAGCGATCCAGCATTAGGGCTGCCAGATGTGACATGGAACTTTAACCTCTTCGTGCATGAGCAAAATCACACTGCACCAGTGGGGGGCGCAGGGGGAGGGCATGGAAGTGTCCAGTCGCATATCTGTCCAAATGACTGAATCCTGTGGTTGCAGGATGGCTGCCGTGACTTTGGGCATTAGCTACCACAGTGCTCCTGGTTAGAGAAGCAGACAAGCTTACACTGGAACAGAATATTAATGTAAATGTCCCCCATGCTGATAACCACACTGATGAACAGCCAGGGGCATAAGTGGCTGCCTTTGCCACTGTACATGTTCATGGAGTCCTCTATAAAGAAAAGCGACTACTGACAGAAGGAGGAAAAGAGACTAAAAACAAGGATGAAATCATTCAACTGTTAGAGGCAGTCTGTAAGCCTTCCCAGGTGGCAGTCATCCATTACAAAGGCCACCAAAGAGAATCTGATCCACCATAGGGAATTGGTTGGCTGACCAGTCAGCCAAGGAGGCAGCAAAACTACTGAGCCCCCAATGGACTCAGCCATTCTCTAAGGTCCTCTTGGCACCAGAATTGCCTTTGTCCATGAGATATGCTGAAGAAGAAGATCAATGGGCTTTAGGTGAGGGAGGAACTAAAGGAAAAAGAGGGCTGGTGGAAGCTTCCAGACCAAAGATTCTGTCCCCAGTATTATAGTAGGCCAGTTGGTAAAGCAGCACTCACTTAGAAAAGTTGCACTAGAAAGTTTATTAAGCCACTACTATTTTATCCCCCAGCTCTGACCCTGTGTGCCAAGCAAGATTAGTGCAAGGTGTGTGGCTTGTGCATGAAACACCAGCCAAGGGCCAAAACCCAGCCCATGGGACCAGACATTGCTCTTTGAAGATCTCGAAGTGGACTTTATTGAGATCAAGCCTTACCTTATTTGCTTGTGATGATCTCCATCTACTCAGGATAAACTGAGGTCTACCCCCCTTTCCCCCCACGGAATGGCATGAGAGGTGGCCAAGGCCCTGTTAAGAGACATAATCCCCAGATACATGCTACCTCTCTCCATAGTGTCTGACAACGGGCCAGCCTTTGTGTTTGAAGTAGTCAAGACTTTGTCCAAGATATTGGGAGCCAGATGGAAGCTCCACACCACTTACAGGCCACAGAACTCAGGGAAAGCTGAGTGCATGAATCAGACTCTCAAGACTACATTAGATAAGCTCTGTCAGGAAACCCAATTACCCTGGGTTGACATGCTACCTCGAGCCTTACTCCAAGCCCAATGCACCCCAAGGTCCTCAGGTTACTTTGGGCATTAGCTACCACAGTGCTCCTGGTTAGAGAAGCAGACAAGCTTACACTGGAACAGAATATTAATGTAAATGTCCCCCATGCTGATAACCACACTGATGAACAGCCAGGGGCATAAGTGGCTGCCTTTGCCACTGTACATGTTCATGGAGTCCTCTATAAAGAAAAGCGACTACTGACAGAAGGAGGAAAAGAGACTAAAAACAAGGATGAAATCATTCAACTGTTAGAGGCAGTCTGTAAGCCTTCCCAGGTGGCAGTCATCCATTACAAAGGCCACCAAAGAGAATCTGATCCACCATAGGGAATTGGTTGGCTGACCAGTCAGCCAAGGAGGCAGCAAAACTACTGAGCCCCCAATGGACTCAGCCATTCTCTAAGGTCCTCTTGGCACCAGAATTGCCTTTGTCCATGAGATATGCTGAAGAAGAAGATCAATGGGCTTTAGGTGAGGGAGGAACTAAAGGAAAAAGAGGGCTGGTGGAAGCTTCCAGACCAAAGATTCTGTCCCCAGTATTATAGTAGGCCAGTTGGTAAAGCAGCACTCACTTAGAAAAGTTGCACTAGAAAGTTTATTAAGCCACTACTATTTTATCCCCCAGCTCTGACCCTGTGTGCCAAGCAAGATTAGTGCAAGGTGTGTGGCTTGTGCATGAAACACCAGCCAAGGGCCAAAACCCAGCCCATGGGACCAGACATTGCTCTTTGAAGATCTCGAAGTGGACTTTATTGAGATCAAGCCTTACCTTATTTGCTTGTGATGATCTCCATCTACTCAGGATAAACTGAGGTCTACCCCCCTTTCCCCCCACGGAATGGCATGAGAGGTGGCCAAGGCCCTGTTAAGAGACATAATCCCCAGATACATGCTACCTCTCTCCATAGTGTCTGACAACGGGCCAGCCTTTGTGTTTGAAGTAGTCAAGACTTTGTCCAAGATATTGGGAGCCAGATGGAAGCTCCACACCACTTACAGGCCACAGAACTCAGGGAAAGCTGAGTGCATGAATCAGACTCTCAAGACTACATTAGATAAGCTCTGTCAGGAAACCCAATTACCCTGGGTTGACATGCTACCTCGAGCCTTACTCCAAGCCCAATGCACCCCAAGGTCCTCAGGTTATTCTCCCTTTGAGAACGTATATGGGAGAAGCCCCCCAGTGATAGGGAAGCTCAAGGGAGATGCCCGACAACTAGCTGAACTGGAGGTATCCCAGCACCTCCAGGCCCTGGGGAAAGTCCTCCACCATATCACTGGAGAGACTTGGGACAATTGGGTTCATCCCTATCAGCCAGGAGATGAAGTTTGGGTAAAAGATTGGAAGAAGGAACCACTTCAGTCAGTTTGGACTGGCCCTCATATGGTCATCCTGGTGATCCCAACTGCTATTAAAGTTACAGGTGTCACCCTATGGATCCAGCACACTTGAGTGAAGAAAGAAGCCCTTCCAGAAGGGCAAGAGACCTGGACTGCCAAGACTTCATCTGTGCCAGCAGCTTTGAGTCCTTCTCCGAAAACGACCAAGTCCCATTTGAGACCTTCATCCTTGCTCCAGTCACTCCAGGGCTGACTGGTCTATGCATGATGGAGCTTGAGGAACTTACGGAGGGACATCTGAGAGACAGGATTATGATGGCACCCTGTCTTGTAAGGACTGGGACCCACACCAAGACACAATTAAAATGTCAATAGATCTCACAACACAGAATATAAACGACAGAAGCAGGCTTCCTGATGGCTCAGTGGTAAAGAATCTGCCTTCCAGTGCAGGAGACATGGGTTTGATCCCTGGTTCAGGAAGATCCCACATGCCACGGAGCAACTAAGCCTGTGTATTACAACTATTGCGTCAACTCTAGAGCCCTGGAGCCACAACTACTAAAGTCTGTGTACCCAGGAACCCATGTTCTGCAACAAAGGGGCCACTACAGTGAGAAGTCCTTGCACCGCAACTAGAGAGTGGTCCCTACTCTCCACAACTAGAGAAAGCCTACTCAGCAATGAAGACCCAGCACAGCCTCCCCTCCTCCAAAAAAAATAGAAAGAATTGTGATAGAGTGTCACCTTTTTTGTTTCTAGGGTGATGACTAGATTCTGACTCCTGTGTGCTGGTTACTCAGATGTGTTTGGTGTGTATAAACTGAGCTGTACACTTGTGATATGTGAACTTACTTGTATGTGTATTATGCTTCAGTTGTTTTTTTTTTTTTTTTTTACCAAATGTCTTCACCTCTAGGGCTTCCCTGGTGGTCCAGTGGGTAAGGACACCACCTTGCAGTGCAAGGAGTGCCGGTTCGATCCCTGACCTGGGAAGATCCCATGTGCCGTGGAGCGGCTGGACCAATGTGTCCAATTCGAGTCGGAGCTCTGGAGCGTATGCACTCAGAGCTGGTGCTCTGTGACAACAAGAGGCCACTGCGATGGGAGACCCACACGGGCCGAAAAACAAAGATGGATGAAAATAGATAAATGAAAGACCAATAGAAGTGGCCCGCCATCCCCATCTCTCCTGAACCCCCCCCCCCAAAATGTCTTTGCCTCTAATGTCTTTCCCCTCCCTAGAGGCAACTTCTCTTACCAGTTTATTGTGTACTTCCTGAATTATTTTAAGCATATAAAGCTTATATCTTTTTTTTTCCACAACATATGGAGCACACTTCACTTCGCTTCCCCTCTCCTCACTTTAGATGTCTGGTGGACTGGGACCCACACCAAGACACAATTAAAATGTCAATAGATCTCACAACACAGAATATAACGACAGAAGCAGGCTTCCTGATGGCTCAGTGGTAAAGAATCTGCCTTCCAGTGCAGGAGACATGGGTTTGATCCCTGGTTCAGGAAGATCCCACATGCCACGGAGCAACTAAGCCTGTGTATTACAACTATTGCGTCAACTCTAGAGCCCTGGAGCCACAACTACTAAAGTCTGTGTACCCAGGAACCCATGTTCTGCAACAAAGGGGCCACTACAGTGAGAAGTCCTTGCACCGCAACTAGAGAGTGGTCCCTACTCTCCACAACTAGAGAAAGCCTACTCAGCAATGAAGACCCAGCACAGCCTCCCCTCCTCCAAAAAAAATAGAAAGAATTGTGATAGAGTGTCACCTTTTTTGTTTCTAGGGTGATGACTAGATTCTGACTCCTGTGTGCTGGTTACTCAGATGTGTTTGGTGTGTATAAACTGAGCTGTACACTTGTGATATGTGAACTTACTTGTATGTGTATTATGCTTCAGTTTTTTTTTTTTTTTTTTTTTTTTTTTTTTTACCAAATGTCTTCACCTCTAGGGCTTCCCTGGTGGTCCAGTGGGTAAGGACACCACCTTGCAGTGCAAGGAGTGCCGGTTCGATCCCTGACCTGGGAAGATCCCATGTGCCGTGGAGCGGCTGGACCAATGTGTCCAATTACCGAGTCGGAGCTCTGGAGCGTATGCACTCAGAGCTGGTGCTCTGTGACAACAAGAGGCCACTGCGATGGGAGACCCACACGGGCCGAAAAACAAAGATGGATGAAAATAGATAAATGAAAGACCAATAGAAGTGGCCCGCCATCCCCATCTCTCCTGAACCCGCCCCCCGCCCCCCCCCAAAATGTCTTTGCCTCTAATGTCTTTCCCCTCCCTAGAGGCAACTTCTCTTACCAGTTTATTGTGTACTTCCTGAATTATTTTAAGCATATAAAGCTTATATCTTTTTTTTTCCACAACATATGGAGCACACTTCACTTCGCTTCCCCTCTCCTCACTTTATATGTCTGGTGGACTGCTCACCTTCAGCACATATAGTTCTGCTTTATTTTTATTAATGGGTCTGGGAACATTTCCCTATCTCTGAATTCAAAAATCGGAGGTCTAAAAAGAGAAGCAGTTCTCAAAGACATATTGAATGACAGGAGGCTTAGACAAAAGAATAGATGTTCTGTCATTCCAACTATATGGAGTTTTATAACAGGGAAAATAAATATACTGTGTCTGATTCTTTGTGACTACATGGACTATAGCCTGCCCGGCTCCTCTGTCCATGGGATTCTCCAGGCAAGAATACTGGATTGGGTTGTCATTCCTTATCCAAAAATAAATGTATGGTAGGGACAAAATTAGAAAAGTAGTTGTCTCTGGTGGGGTAGGGATGGGATTAATTAAGAAAGGGCCCGAGGGAAATTTCTAGGATGAAGATAACATTCGATGTCTTGAAAGGGGGTTGGGTTACACTGATGGGTGTATTTATCTAACACTCAGCAAAATACACTTAAAGTTTGTGTACCTTATGCAAGTTTAACACAAAAATATGTAAAACATATTGAGTTCTAGTTGATGATATGCATGCTGAATTGTTTAGGGATGAAGTGTATTGATAATGACAATTTCTTTGAAATATGTCAAAAAATAAAATAGACTGGTAGAAAGATAGTTATGTAATAAAGAGTAGTAAAATGCTAGTGGGTAGAATCTAGGTGATGTTCACTGAAAAATTCTAAAGGTAAAATGTTGGGATAAAAAGAAAGAGAAGCAACCTGGATACTGCATAGACAAAGCATGATTAACCATTTTAAAGTGCACAATCAAGTGGCATTTAGTGCATTCACAGTGTTTTTTGACCACACTCTCTCTAGTTTCAAAGCTTCATCACCACTGAGATTTTGATTAGGGGTTACATTTATTTTTAAGTACTTTATTTTTTTTTATTCTATTGTAAATTTAATTGTTTTCTTAATTATCTTTTTGTATTATTCATTGTAACTGATTTCTGTGTGTTAATTTTGTATCTTGGAACTTTGCTCTATTCATTTATCAGCTCTTCGTGTGTGTAATCTTCAGGGTTTTCTAATATAAGATCATGCTTTTAGTAATAGAGATAATTTTACTTCTTCATTTCTAATTTGAATGTCTATTTCTTTTTCTTGCCTACTTGCTCTACCTAGAACCTCCAATATAATATTGACTAGAAGTGGCAAAAGCAGGCATTGTTTCTAATTTCAAGGGGAAAGCTTTCAGTCTTGCACCACTGAGTATGTTGTTAACCATGGGTTTTTCATATAGGACTTTTTTTTTTTTTTTTAAAGATTCATTTATTTATTTACTTTGGGCGGGGGTCAGGTTGGGGAGGGAGGGGAGTTTGCAGGCCACTTCTATTGGTCTTTCATTTCTCTATTTTCATTCGTCTTCATTCTTTGGCTCCTGTGGGCCTCCCATCGTGGTGGCATCTGTCATTGCAGAGCACCGGCTCTGGGCGCATGCGCTCTAGAGCTCCGGCTCGGTGATTGGACACATCAGGGGTTTCTTAGGATGAAGATAACATTCGATGTCTTGAAAGGGGGTTGGGTTACACTGATGGGTGTATTTATCTAACACTCAGCAAAATACACTTAAAGTTTGTGTACCTTATGCAAGTTTAACACAAAAATATGTAAAACATATTGAGTTCTAGTTGATGATATGCATGCTGAATTGTTTAGGGATGAAGTGTATTGATAATGACAATTTCTTTGAAATATGTCAAAAAATAAAATAGACTGGTAGAAAGATAGTTATGTAATAAAGAGTAGTAAAATGCTAGTGGGTAGAATCTAGGTGATGTTCACTGAAAAATTCTAAAGGTAAAATGTTGGGATAAAAAGAGAAAGAGAAGCAAGCTGGATACTGCATAGACAAAGCATGATTAACCATTTTAAAGTGCACAATCAAGTGGCATTTAGTGCATTCACAGTGTTTTTTGACCACACCTCTCTCTAGTTTCAAAGCTTCATCACCACTGAGATTTTGATTAGGGGTTACATTTATTTTTAAGTACTTTATTTTTTTTTATTCTATTGTAAATTTAATTGTTTTCTTAATTATCTTTTTGTATTATTCATTGTAACTGATTTCTGTGTGTTAATTTTGTATCTTGGAACTTTGCTCTATTCATTTATCAGCTCTTCGTGTGTGTAATCTTCAGGGTTTTCTAATATAAGATCATGCTTTTAGTAATAGAGATAATTTTACTTCTTCATTTCTAATTTGAATGTCTATTTCTTTTTCTTGCCTACTTGCTCTACCTAGAACCTCCAATATAATATTGACTAGAAGTGGCAAAAGCAGGCATTGTTTCTAATTTCAAGGGGAAAGCTTTCAGTCTTGCACCACTGAGTATGTTGTTAACCATGGGTTTTTCATATAGGACTTTTTTTTTTTTTTTTAAAGATTCATTTATTTATTTACTTTGGGCGGGGGTCAGGTTGGGGAGGGAGGGGAGTTTGCAGGCCACTTCTATTGGTCTTTCATTTCTCTATTTTCATTCGTCTTCATTCTTTGGCTCCTGTGGGCCTCCCATCGTGGTGGCATCTGTCATTGCAGAGCACCGGCTCTGGGCGCATGCGCTCTAGAGCTCCGGCTCGGTGATTGGACACATCAGTCCAGCCGCTCCGCGGCACGTGGGATCCTCCCAGGCCAGGGCTCGAACCAGCACCCCTTGCACTGCAAGGCGGTGTCCTTACCCACTGGACCACCAGAGGAAGCCCCTCATATAGAGCTTTTATCGTAGAAAGTTCCCTTGTGTTTCTAGTTCATTAAGCGTTTTTATTGTGAAAGGATGTAGAATTTTGTCAGATCCTTTGTAGCACCAATTGAGATGGTTTTGGTAGTTTTCCTTCCATTAAGGTGACATATCACATTGATTCATTTTTGATTCATTTCATTCTCAAATTCCAGGAATAAATCCCAGTGGTCATAATGTATAAAAAATGAAAAAAAAAAAAAAGACTAGATGGGATGACTTGTTCGCAAAAGGCCATTGGCTGACCCTAGAGGTGTTATATTGGATTTGCAGGGGAAATGCTTATTCAGTACTGCCAGCAAACTGGTTGGGGGCATGTGTGCTGGGGACTAGCCATTCTTCTTTCTTCCTACTCCCTTTAGCCCAAGAGGAAACATTAGGGGTTCTGGTTTATGAAGACAGAGGCCTCACCAGAAATAACAGGTCACTACAGTTTGGAGGCTGGAAGGATGATGAATGGCCTCCTGAATGCACAATACAATACTACAGGCCAGCTACTTGGTCAGAAGATGGATCCTGGGGATACCTAACCCCAATTTACATGCTTAACAAAATCATTCAGCTTCAGGTGGTAGTTGAAATTACCAGTGAAACAGACAAGGTTCTTATCAGAATCACCTGGCCCAAGATTACTTACTGACTGTAGAAGGGGTGCAGAAAGTTTCAGCCTAGTTGAAGCCACCACAGATAAGAGGGCCATTACATACCTCCCAGCCTTGAGGGGATAGGCCAAGAAAATCAAGCAGATGACACCTTATAAAAAGGGCATCAAGAGGAGGGAATGAAGAGGAGAATTAAAACTTACATTTAATTAGAAATAACTTTATGCTTGCTAAAATCAGTAATTGTCCCCACCCTAAGCCATAGTTTTGCAATTGCCCCTACCAATAACCCATAGCAACTCCCGTACTTGGTAAAATCCTATTAACAACAACAACAACAAAAGCTCATTTTGAACTTGGGGCCCAGAACATCAGAGTGCTACCTCGTCTGGGACCTCTAGCGTAATAAACCTGAGTTCTCCAACCATCCATGTGTGGTGCTTGGTTTCTCAACGGCTTGATTTCTGCAACACATTTCCCACTAACCTTCTTATCACTTTCCTTACCCATTACTTTGTTCTCTCATCATGAAACAGCCATGTGTATAAATCAGACCTGCTTCCTTTTCCCTTCATAAAATGCCATTCCATTTCTCATACCTTCTTTACTGCAAAAACACATCCTACTTTGCTTAAGCAATGGAGAACTAACCTTTATATTAGAATTCTATAGATTGGTGAGCATAAACACCAGTGATCATTTCTAAAAACATTTTGCTTTCTTATAAAGAATGTCTCTTGATGGCACTAAACATTATTCATTGATAGTCGCAAATCTTGTTAGTGTCTCTGTAAGAGGGAATTCAAAACCTTATTTTATCAGTAGACTTCCATCAATTAGTTTAGCACAATCCTTAGAAATTCAAGTTACTCCAGTCTGGAGGACTGTTTTAGACAGACATTCCTAAATCATAACGTTAATTTAAAAAGATGAACAACTTGAGAGTTATGAGTTAAGTTTTACTTGGGGAAAAATTAGGACTGCAGCCAGAGAGGCAGCACCTCAGATAGCTGTGAGAGACTGCTTCAAAGAGGTGGTGGGGGAAAGGCCAATATATATCATTTTGATGAAGGGGGAGTTCAATACCATTAAACAGTCATTTTAGAAAGGATTTTCAGTTAGTCAGGAGGATCTGATATCACCATGAAGAGATTTAGTGCTTTTCTGGATATGAGGAGATACAAGGATTGTATTAAATCTGTTCCTAAAAACATCCACCTACCTAAAGACCTGTCCTACCAGATTCCCTGGAGCACAGAGCACCTCACCCCTGCCTGAACTATGGGTGTTGAAAGTCAGCAGCTCTCAACAGCACAGGGATCAATCTCTGCAGAGGCAGATGGCAAATGCCTTTGTTGTTCAGTCATTGATAATGTAAGGAAAAGGGTAAGATATCTCTTACCTGGGCTGAGTGCACTTCCTCAGCCTGCCTTCTGTGGTCCTCCTAAACCTCTCCTCAACTGAGGATTTAGAAAAGACAGAGGAACCAGGGATCAAATTGCCAACATCTGTTGGATCATAAAAAGCAAGAAAATTCCAGAAAAAGATCTATTTCTTCTTCATCGTCTACCCTAAAGCCTTGGACTGTGTGAATCACAACAAACTGGAAAATTCTGAAAGAGAAGGTAATACCAGACCACCTTACCTGCCTCCTGAGAAACCTGTATGCAGTACAAGAAGCAACCGTTAGAATTGGACATGGAACAACAAACTGGTTCCAAATTGGGAAAAGAGATTGTTAAGGCCATATATTGTCACCTGCTTATTTAACTCATATACAGAGTACATCATATGAAATTCCAGTCTGGATGAAAGCACAAGCTGGAGTCAAGATTGCCAGAAGAAATGTCAATAACTCAGGTAGGAAGATGACACCACCCTCATGGCAGAACGTGAAGAGGAAGTAAAGAGTCTCCTGATGAATGTGAAAGTGTAGAGTGAAGAAACTGGCTTAAAACTCAACATTCACGGGCTTCCCTGATGGTCCAGTGGGTTAAGAGTCCACCTTGCAGTGCAAGGGGCACCGGTTCGGTCTGTGGCCTGGGAAGATCCCACAGGCCACAGAGCAGTGTTTCCAATTATGAACCAGTGCTCTGGAGTCGTGTGCCCAGAGCCGGTGATCTGCCACAAGAGAGGTCACTGTGATGGGAGGCCCACACAGGCCAAAGAATAAAGATGGATGAAAATAAATATATAAAAAACCAATAAAAGAGGCCAAAATTTTTAAAAAGGAAAAAAATATTTTAAAAATCCTCAATATTCAAAAAACTAAGATCTTGGCACCTGGCCCCATCACTTTGTGGCAAATAGATGGGCAAACAATGGAAGAAGTAATAGGCTTGAATTTCTTGGGCTCCAAAATAGCTGAGGATAGTGACTGAAGCCAGGTAAGAATGATGATGAACAGCTGCTAAACCCTAGAAACCCTAGCCTGAACTATGGGTGTTGAAAGTCAGCAGCTCTCAACAGCACAGGGATCAATCTCTGCAGAGGCAGATGGCAAATGCCTTTGTTGTTCAGTCATTGATAATGTAAGGAAAAGGGTAAGATATCTCTTACCTGGGCTGAGTGCACTTCCTCAGCCTGCCTTCTGTGGTCCTCCTAAACCTCTCCTCAACTGAGGATTTAGAAAAGACAGAGGAACCAGGGATCAAATTGCCAACATCTGTTGGATCATAAAAAGCAAGAAAATTCCAGAAAAAGATCTATTTCTTCTTCATCGTCTACCCTAAAGCCTTGGACTGTGTGAATCACAACAAACTGGAAAATTCTGAAAGAGAAGGTAATACCAGACCACCTTACCTGCCTCCTGAGAAACCTGTATGCAGTACAAGAAGCAACCGTTAGAATTGGACATGGAACAACAAACTGGTTCCAAATTGGGAAAAGAGATTGTTAAGGCCATATATTGTCACCTGCTTATTTAACTCATATACAGAGTACATCATATGAAATTCCAGTCTGGATGAAAGCACAAGCTGGAGTCAAGATTGCCAGAAGAAATGTCAATAACTCAGGTAGGAAGATGACACCACCCTCATGGCAGAACGTGAAGAGGAAGTAAAGAGTCTCCTGATGAATGTGAAAGTGTAGAGTGAAGAAACTGGCTTAAAACTCAACATTCACGGGCTTCCCTGATGGTCCAGTGGGTTAAGAGTCCACCTTGCAGTGCAAGGGGCACCGGTTCGGTCTGTGGCCTGGGAAGATCCCACAGGCCACAGAGCAGTGTTTCCAATTATGAACCAGTGCTCTGGAGTGCGTGTGCCCAGAGCCGGTGATCTGCCACAAGAGAGGTCACTGTGATGGGAGGCCCACACAGGCCAAAGAATAAAGATGGATGAAAATAAATATATAAAAAACCAATAAAAGAGGCCAAAATTTTTAAAAAAGGGAAAAAAATATTTTTAAAAAAATCCCTCAATATTCAAAAAAACTAAGATCTTGGCACCTGGCCCCATCACTTTGTGGCAAATAGATGGGCAAACAATGGAAGAAGTAATAGGCTTGAATTTCTTGGGCTCCAAAATAGCTGAGGATAGTGACTGAAGCCATGAAGTTAAAAGACACTTGTTCCTTGGAAGGAAAGCTATGACAAACCTAGAGAGCATATTAAAAAGCAAAGACATGAATTTGCAGACAAAGGTCTGTATAGTCTAAGGTATGATATTTCTAGTAGTCATACAGATGTGAGAGTTTGACCATAAGGAAGGCTGAGAACTGAAGAATTGATTTCTTCGAGCTGTGGTGTTGGAGAAGACTCTTGAGAGTCCCTTGGACTGCAAGGAGATGAAACCAGTCAATCCTAAAGGAAGTCAACCCTGAATATTCATTGGAAGGACTGATGCTGAAGCTCCAACACTTTGGCCACCTGATGTGAAGAGATAACTCATTGGAAAATAACCTGATACTGGGAAAAACAGAAGGCAGAAGGAGAAGGTGATGTCAGAGGATGAGATCGTTGGATGGCAACACCGACTCAATGGACATGAGTTTGAGTAAGTGCTGGGAGAGGATGAAGGACAGGGAAGCCTGCAGCCCATGGGGTCACAAAGTCGAACACTGCTGAACAAGTGAACTGAACTGATTCTAAAATGTGTGTGTGTGTGTGTGTGTGTGTGTGTGTGTGTGTGTGTGTGTGTGCTTAGTTGTGTCTGACTCTTTGTGACCCCATGGCCAGTCTCCCCTGTCCATGGACTTTTCCATGAAAGAATACTGGAATGGGTTGCTATTTCCTATTCTAGAAGATCTCAATCCAGGGATGGAATTCACTTCTCTTGTGCCTCCTGCATTGGCACCTGCATTGGCAGGTGGATTGGCTCTAACTGGTAGGTTTTTCTTTTTTTGTTTTGAATTTTTTTTACCGATGTCTAGGATTTTGAGCATCTTTCATGTGCATATTTGTCATCTCTTTGTCTTCTTTGGTGAAATGTCTGTTCTGGTCATTTATCCATTTTTTAAATTGAGTTGTTTGCTTTTGTATCAGTGATCCTGTTCATGATACCAATTATCTTGCTGTCACTGAACCCAGGGTAGGCAAGATTTGGGCTAAGAGGCTGGAAGAAGACTTGAGGTATCATAGGAACTGCAGACAGGTTTATTTTCTCCTTAATGGCACAGCAGCTATAACACAGTCTCTCTCCTAGCTGACACAGAAGCCGTAGCAGCAGTCATAACATAACCTCATATAGCATAACCATGATGCCGCTCCAGTGTAGTCCCAATGCAGTAGCAGCCAATGCTTTCATGGTGAAGCTCATATAGGCATACCACACAAAGTAGCCCATAACCAAATGAATACCTCCTGATGTGCATGTACAGTGCTGTAAGTGATCTCAGTTGTTATATAATCATTATTTACAAAACGTGGAGCAAGAGTGGAGGCCATGGGGAAAGAGCCTGACCACAAAATATTGGCTAATTTTCTTTATCCCTACAACTATATTGTTGATTTCTGAGAGGCTTTTAATATATTCGAATGTGCCCCAGGCATGATGCTGAAGCTCCAACACTTTGGCCACCTGATGTGAAGAGATAACTCATTGGAAAATAACCTGATACTGGGAAAAACAGAAGGCAGAAGGAGAAGGTGATGTCAGAGGATGAGATCGTTGGATGGCAACACCGACTCAATGGACATGAGTTTGAGTAAGTGCTGGGAGAGGATGAAGGACAGGGAAGCCTGCAGCCCATGGGGTCACAAAGTCGAACACTGCTGAACAAGTGAACTGAACTGATTCTAAAATGTGTGTGTGTGTGTGTGTGTGTGTGTGTGTGTGTGTGTGTGTGTGTGCTTAGTTGTGTCTGACTCTTTGTGACCCCATGGCCAGTCTCCCCTGTCCATGGACTTTTCCATGAAAGAATACTGGAATGGGTTGCTATTTCCTATTCTAGAAGATCTCAATCCAGGGATGGAATTCACTTCTCTTGTGCCTCCTGCATTGGCACCTGCATTGGCAGGTGGATTGGCTCTAACTGGTAGGTTTTTCTTTTTTTGTTTTTTTTGTTTTTTTTTTAACGATGTCTAGGATTTTGAGCATCTTTCATGTGCATATTTGTCATCTCTTTGTCTTCTTTGGTGAAATGTCTGTTCTGGTCATTTATCCATTTTTTAAATTGAGTTGTTTGCTTTTGTATCAGTGATCCTGTTCATGATACCAATTATCTTGCTGTCACTGAACCCAGGGTAGGCAAGATTTGGGCTAAGAGGCTGGAAGAAGACTTGAGGTATCATAGGAACTGCAGACAGGTTTATTTTCTCCTTAATGGCACAGCAGCTATAACACAGTCTCTCTCCTAGCTGACACAGAAGCCGTAGCAGCAGTCATAACATAACCTCATATAGCATAACCATGATGCCGCTCCAGTGTAGTCCCAATGCAGTAGCAGCCAATGCTTTCATGGTGAAGCTCATATAGGCATACCACACAAAGTAGCCCATAACCAAATGAATACCTCCTGATGTGCATGTACAGTGCTGTAAGTGATCTCAGTTGTTATATAATCATTATTTACAAAACGTGGAGCAAGAGTGGAGGCCATGGGGAAAGAGCCTGACCACAAAATATTGGCTAATTTTCTTTATCCCTACAACTATATTGTTGATTTCTGAGAGGCTTTTAATATATTCGAATGTGCCCCAGGCATGAGCCCCTCAGGAGCTCTCTGGGATTTCCTGTAAATTTATATTGCAGCTCATTTCTCAAAGCAGTGAGAAATGGGTGTGGAGCCACAGAGTCAGGGAATTCCCTTCTCCAGCTCTCATCTGCTTCCTCCACGCACTTTGACTCCCTTCTTTTTTTTATGTGAACAGAAAAATAGTGTTTTCCTGCAAACTTAGTCTCCCATGTTACTGTGCAGTCCTGAGCAATTGGCCTTTCCCTGAGGACAAAGTGGCAAAATGGAGAAAAATAACAGGAAGCTAACCCCCGCTCTTTGCAAAAAGTGGTCTCTTTCCTCCATTGCCATAGCCCAGAGGTGCAGTTCCCCTGCTGGGATTAGAACTGGTCTCCAGTAGAGTGAAGAGAGAACTCACACTCTCCATGAGCTCTTTCCTTGTCCTTTCACTAGAAGGGTCTTTCTCCAAGGATTTGCCATCTTCAATTCAGCATGCTGAGCTTGAGTCAAAGCTGGGAGTAAAGGACAGAAACCCTAGGAAACTCACTGCCAACTTAGAGCTTGCTCTTCAAGTTTTACCTACCCTTTTCAGTCTGTTATCAATTCCTTTCCAGAGTTCTCAGCTAACTGCTTTATTTATTTTTTTTAAGAGGAAGGTAAAGTTTATTCGAGTAGGGGAAGGAAGAGTCACTGCCAGTACAGCGGGCTCGCCTATGGGAAAAAGTGGGAGACACTGCTAGAACAGTGGGTCAGCTCAAAGGAGAACCGACAGGTAACTGCTTTTTTTTTCCCCCCTTAAACCTTTGCCTTTTTTTTTTAATTGGCCCCCCCTTTTTCAGTCTTTTATTCTCTTATTTTCATCCATCTTTATTCTTTGGCCTGCATGGGCCTTCCACTGCAGTGGCCTCCCTTTGTGCAGAGCACGGGCTCTGGGCGCATGCGCTCCAGAGCTCTTGCTTGTAATTGGACACATTTGTCCAGCTGCTCCACTGCACGCGGGATCCTCCTCGGGCCGGGCATGGGACTGGTGCTCCCTGCACAGCAAGGCAGACCCACCATCTACTGGATCACGAGGGAAGTCTGGTAACTGCTTTTTGTTTGTTGTCCAGATTTCAGTGGAAATCAGTGGGAGAGATAAAATACAGCAGGTCTATTTCATTTTGGTTGACATCCAAAGGTTCTCTCCCTGGATTTTCAAGGTTGAAAAGCTCAAGGGCTTAGTTCTGGGCCCTCTCTTCATCTCTGTTTACACACCTCCTGTGATGTCACCTAGTTTCATCATCTTAAATATTCTACCAAATTTCTAATGCTGGTCTCCTCTCTCCTGAACTCCAGAACAGCCTTTCCAACTGTCTGGTTGACACTGGATGCCCAATCGATACTTCAAACTTACCATTCTCAATTCCCTGCTTTCTCCTGCCCTAGACGTGTTCCAGCAGCGGCTAATCCCCAGTTCATCAAATGGAATTCCATTCTTCCATTTGTTCAGGGTAAAAAAATTTGAGGTCATCCTGAATTCCTGAGAGATGTGAATTGCAGTTTGAGTTTATACTGCTAACAAGTACTAACACATAATACCTAAAACACTAAGCTCAAAGGGACAAGATTAACTTGATAAAAAATAAAACGTTGGGTATAAAAGGAAAAGTGATCAGAGAAACAGAACCAATAGAATGGGGGTATATGTGTGTGTGTGTGTGTGTATGTGTGTGTGTGTGTGTGTGTGTGTATGAAAAATTTAATATATAGGATATATAGTTACAGTAGGATATATTCTATACCATATGTAAGATACAGCATATAATATATCCATGTTTTTTTCCCCCCTTCTGGACAATTCTAATAAATGTTATACTTTTTAAAATAAACCTCAATAATGAATACATTCTCCTTAAGAAAATTTAAAATTTAATATGGGATTACAAACACTCCCACAAACAGAGGGAGGACGATGTACCATGAATGAAACCCTGTGGGACTCTTTCAGGTTTCACCAAATATAGAGTTAAAAGCTTAACAACTAACCTTCTCTAAATTCATGTATTAAATCAAATAATGTACACGTGTGTTTTCTGTCTGCTAAGTATGCTGATGGATTATTTCTTGTTTGCTAGTTCTTGATTCACACAAGTGTAAGATCTAGGGTTCAGCAGGACACCTTGACTGGAGGGATATAATTGCAATGGTCATGAATCACAGAAACATTGAGAATAGTGGTGCCAGCTCAGCAAGGCCTTGGTCACATAGTCCTGCGAGCCCCACCCTCAAAATTTTCCTTAAATAGATCTGCTCATTTTCTGAGAGCAGCATGGTAGTTCTCAAGTGAATTTCTACTGTCTTCATTTGCTGACCAAGAAATACATTTCTTTTCCTGTATCCTCAAAACCATGGGTCTTCATTTGGCATTGAGGACAGGAACCAAATTTTTGCTTACACAGGTACAAATCATTTTTGTGTTCCTCATTTATTGTTTGTAGGAAACAGACTTCATTCAGCCTCCTTGATCTCTGAGTTCCAGAGGACAGTTTAAAGCAGTTGCTTATCAATGAAGGAAGGGAATGCAGAAAAACAAAGAAGGAGTAGTCAGGAAACGATATTGCCTTCTTGGAGTAGGGAAGGTTTCTCATCAATGAATAGACTGAAAAATATCTTTGAGTCCTGTAGGAAATAAGGCTCCCACCCAGATGGTGGATGATAACTTCAAGCTGATCACAAGATTCCTGGAGCACTGCTCTGTTACCTCACCTCACCAAACAGTAAAGGGGGAATCTGCACACAGTGGAAGATAACAAAGATTCTGATCCTTTCCTCAAATGATTTTCCCACTAAAAACTCTAATGGTTGAGCACAATCTTCAGAGTTGATTTATAGACAAGAGTCAGTGCTCCCCATCTTCCTTGCATCCTGAATAGAGCAACCAACACCGGCCTCTCAAGTATTAACAAACCCAAGTCTCGTAACATAAGGAACTGGGTTTGAGTGATTATGGAGGCTGGGAGGGACCTCCAATCTGTCATATACAAGTCAGAGACCAGGAAAACTTGTTGTGTGATTCATCCTGAGTCTGAAGTTCTCAGAAACTGGGAACAGGTGGTGTGAATCTCAGTCTAAGGGAAGAAGAGGAGACATGGCTACCCAGCAACCAGGGGAAAAAAGGGGAGGCAAGTCTCTCTTTCCTTAAGAGAGATTTTGTTTTGTTTTGCTCAAGCCTGCAAGAGATGTTCACCTACAGAGAGAAGGACAATTTACAACCACTGATTAAAGTGCTAATCTCATCTGGAAATACCATCATAGAAACACCCAGAAATATTTAATCTAAGTGTTGTGTTCTGTGCCTGGGTTGGAAAAGAATTTCCAGACAAGAGGCAGAATGAAAAGAAAGTAAAGTTTATTAGAATAAGGGAAGGGAGAGTCACTGCCAGAACAGCTGACTGGAACAAGGAAGCACCAACCTTAAGCAGGGGTCTTTGATCTATTTTATAGGAGAGTCTAAGGAATGGCATATGGGTCTTAAGGATCATTTGCTGATGGGATGGTGTACTGGGTGCAGTAGAGTGATAACTATAGCATGAGGGAGGGAAGGACAGTAAGGGTCTGGTTTATCTCTTTTTGCATTCCAAGACCCACCTTGTATGCCTGTTCTTTCATCCTTGGGGCACCACACTAAGCACCACATGAAGAGTCAAGTTACAAGTAAAAGTCAGCCTCCTTATATAAGGCAACATTGGAGATCAATGAATAGACTGAAAATATCTTTGAGTCCTGTAGGAAATAAGGCTCCCACCCAGATGGTGGATGATAACTTCAAGCTGATCACAAGATTCCTGGAGCACTGCTCTGTTACCTCACCTCACCAAACAGTAAAGGGGGAATCTGCACACAGTGGAAGATAACAAAGATTCTGATCCTTTCCTCAAATGATTTTCCCACTAAAAACTCTAATGGTTGAGCACAATCTTCAGAGTTGATTTATAGACAAGAGTCAGTGCTCCCCATCTTCCTTGCATCCTGAATAGAGCAACCAACACCGGCCTCTCAAGTATTAACAAACCCAAGTCTCGTAACATAAGGAACTGGGTTTGAGTGATTATGGAGGCTGGGAGGGACCTCCAATCTGTCATATACAAGTCAGAGACCAGGAAAACTTGTTGTGTGATTCATCCTGAGTCTGAAGTTCTCAGAAACTGGGAACAGGTGGTGTGAATCTCAGTCTAAGGGAAGAAGAGGAGACATGGCTACCCAGCAACCGGGGGAAAAAGGGAGGCAAGTCTCTCTTTCCTTAAGAGAGATTTTGTTTTGTTTTGCTCAAGCCTGCAAGAGATGTTCACCTACAGAGAGAAGGACAATTTACAACCACTGATTAAAGTGCTAATCTCATCTGGAAATACCATCATAGAAACACCCAGAAATATTTAATCTAAGTGTTGTGTTCTGTGCCTGGGTTGGAAAAGAATTTCCAGACAAGAGGCAGAATGAAAAGAAAGTAAAGTTTATTAGAATAAGGGAAGGGAGAGTCACTGCCAGAACAGCTGACTGGAACAAGGAAGCACCAACCTTAAGCAGGGGTCTTTGATCTATTTTATAGGAGAGTCTAAGGAATGGCATATGGGTCTTAAGGATCATTTGCTGATGGGATGGTGTACTGGGTGCAGTAGAGTGATAACTATAGCATGAGGGAGGGAAGGACAGTAAGGGTCTGGTTTATCTCTTTTTGCATTCCAAGACCCACCTTGTATGCCTGTTCTTTCATCCTTGGGGCACCACACTAAGCACCACATGAAGAGTCAAGTTACAAGTAAAAGTCAGCCTCCTTATATAAGGCAACATTGGAGATCATTTTTACAATCTTGGAATAGGAAGTGACTTTCTAAAAATGACTTGAAACCAGAACCCAGGACAATTTAAACACTGTTTACAGTAACTTATATCAAGAAAAACAGTTAAGTGAATTAGTTTGTAGATTAAAAATATAGGCTATAAGATAGGAAATCCATCAATGTCCTGTAATAAATTTTAAAGACCTGAATCTCATGGGAATTCATGATCTATTTAAGACAAGGAGTCACTTCTCCAGGTTAAAGGGCTAGCATTTGTCTTGTGATTGATCTGCAAATTATTCTTCTTCCTTCTATTATTTTTTAAGTTTTAATTTGAGGATAATCACCTTACAATATTGTGATGGTTTCTATCTACATCAACATAAATACATATATAGGTACACATATATACACTCCTTCTTGGACCTCCTTCCCACCTCCCTCCCCATCCATTCCCTCTAGGTTGTCACAAAGCACCAGTTTTGGGTTCCCTGAATAATACAACAAGTTCCAACTGGATATCTATATTAATGTGTTAACATATATGTTTCAATACTTTTCTTGTAAATAATCCCACATTTTCTTTCCCTTCATGTGTCCAAAAGTCTATTTTTATGTCTGTTTCTCTTGCTTCCTTGCAAGTAGACTCATTCCTTGATGACTCAGATGGTAAAGAATTTGCCTACTATGCAGGAGACTCAGGTTTGGACCCTAGGTCAGGAAGATCCCCCTAGAGAAGGAAATTGCCAAATCCATTGGATCATAGAAAAAAGCAAGGGAATTAAAAAAAATCTACTTCTGCTTCATTTTGTATGCTAAAGCCATTGACTGTGTGAATCATGGCAAACTGTGGCAAATTCTTAAAGAGGTGGGAATACCAGACCACCTTACCTGCCTTGAGAATCCCATATGCAGGTCAGGAAGCAGCAGTTAGAACCAGACATGGAACAACAGATTGGTTCCAAATTGGGAAAGGAGTAGGTCAAGGCTGTATATTATCACCCTGCTTATTTAACTTATATGCAGAGTACATAATGTGAAATGCTGGGTTAGATGAAGCTCAAGATACAATCAAGATTATCAGGAGAAATATCAACAACCTTAGATATGCAGACTCTGATACGACTCTGATGGCAGAAAGCAAAGAGGAACTAAACAACCTTTTGATGAAGGTTGAAAGAGGAGAGGATAAAATCTGGCTTAAATTTCAACTTTGAAAAAACTAAGTTCGATTTGAAATTTTTTTTTCATCAATGTCCTGTAATAAATTTTAAAGACCTGAATCTCATGGGAATTCATGATCTATTTAAGACAAGGAGTCACTTCTCCAGGTTAAAGGGCTAGCATTTGTCTTGTGATTGATCTGCAAATTATTCTTCTTCCTTCTATTATTTTTTAAGTTTTAATTTGAGGATAATCACCTTACAATATTGTGATGGTTTCTATCTACATCAACATAAATACATATATAGGTACACATATATACACTCCTTCTTGGACCTCCTTCCCACCTCCCTCCCCATCCATTCCCTCTAGGTTGTCACAAAGCACCAGTTTTGGGTTCCCTGAATAATACAACAAGTTCCAACTGGATATCTATATTAATGTGTTAACATATATGTTTCAATACTTTTCTTGTAAATAATCCCACATTTTCTTTCCCTTCATGTGTCCAAAAGTCTATTTTTATGTCTGTTTCTCTTGCTTCCTTGCAAGTAGACTCATTCCTTGATGACTCAGATGGTAAAGAATTTGCCTACTATGCAGGAGACTCAGGTTTGGACCCTAGGTCAGGAAGATCCCCCTAGAGAAGGAAATTGCCAAATCCATTGGATCATAGAAAAAGCAAGGAATTAAAAATCTACTTCTGCTTCATTTTGTATGCTAAAGCCATTGACTGTGTGAATCATGGCAAACTGTGGCAAATTCTTAAAGAGGTGGGAATACAGACCACCTTACCTGCCTTGAGAATCCCATATGCAGGTCAGGAAGCAGCAGTTAGAACCAGACATGGAACAACAGATTGGTTCCAAATTGGGAAAGGAGTAGGTCAAGGCTGTATATTATCACCCTGCTTATTTAACTTATATGCAGAGTACATAATGTGAAATGCTGGGTTAGATGAAGCTCAAGATACAATCAAGATTATCAGGAGAAATATCAACAACCTTAGATATGCAGACTCTGATACGACTCTGATGGCAGAAAGCAAAGAGGAACTAAACAACCTTTTGATGAAGGTTGAAAGAGGAGAGGATAAAATCTGGCTTAAATTTCAACTTTGAAAAAACTAAGTTCATGGCAATCTGGTCCCATCACTCATGGCAAATAGATGGAGAAAAAAATGAAAAGAGAGACAGACTTTATTTTCTTGGGCTCGAAAATCACTGGGGATGATGACTGTAGTCATGAAATAAACGATACATGCTCTTTGGAAGAAAAATTATGACAAGCCTAGAGAGCATATTAAAAATAGAGATATCAGTTTTCTGACAAAGGTCCACAGAACCAAAGCTATGGCTTTTCCAGTAGTCATGTACAGGTATGAGAGTTGGACCATAAAAATGATTTGACAACTGATGAACTGATGCTTTCAAACTGTGGACCTGGAGAAAACTTTTGAGAGTCCCTTGGTCAGCAAGGAGATCAAATCAGTTAATCTTAAATGAAATGAAGCCGAATATTCATTGAAAGGACTGATGCTGAAGTCACCTGATGCAAAGGAGCCAATTCACAGGAAAAAACCTTGATGCTGGGAAAAACTGAAGACAGGAGTGAAACAGTGAATAGACAGACTTGGTAAGGAGGCCAGCGGTTTCCAAGGAGGAAAAGAAAGGGGGACAAACATTTTCTAGCCTATATGTTTGCCATGATAACCATCTACTGTGAAAGTAACTTTATTATTTTATGGATGCAAACTATTTTGCATTGGAATGTTTTATCTAGTCTTGATGTCTGGAGGAGACTATCCTCTAAATCTTATGTTAATGTTGTGGAAATGGGTTTAGTAAGACTTTTACAATCTCAACAATCTTGTTAATAACCTACTGAAAAAGAGGTGGGAATAGACCACCTTACCTGCCTTGAGAATCCCATATGCAGGTCAGGAAGCAGCAGTTAGAACCAGACATGGAACAACAGATTGGTTCCAAATTGGGAAAGGAGTAGGTCAAGGCTGTATATTATCACCCTGCTTATTTAACTTATATGCAGAGTACATAATGTGAAATGCTGGGTTAGATGAAGCTCAAGATACAATCAAGATTATCAGGAGAAATATCAACAACCTTAGATATGCAGACTCTGATACGACTCTGATGGCAGAAAGCAAAGAGGAACTAAACAACCTTTTGATGAAGGTTGAAAGAGGAGAGGATAAAATCTGGCTTAAATTTCAACTTTGAAAAAACTAAGTTCATGGCAATCTGGTCCCATCACTCATGGCAAATAGATGGAGAAACAATGAAAAGAGAGACAGACTTTATTTTCTTGGGCTCGAAAATCACTGGGGATGATGACTGTAGTCATGAAATAAACGATACATGCTCTTTGGAAGAAAAATTATGACAAGCCTAGAGAGCATATTAAAAATAGAGATATCAGTTTTCTGACAAAGGTCCACAGAACCAAAGCTATGGCTTTTCCAGTAGTCATGTACAGGTATGAGAGTTGGACCATAAAAATGATTTGACAACTGATGAACTGATGCTTTCAAACTGTGGACCTGGAGAAAACTTTTGAGAGTCCCTTGGTCAGCAAGGAGATCAAATCAGTTAATCTTAAATGAAATGAAGCCGAATATTCATTGAAAGGACTGATGCTGAAGTCACCTGATGCAAAGGAGCCAATTCACAGGAAAAAACCTTGATGCTGGGAAAAACTGAAGACAGGAGTGAAACAGTGAATAGACAGACTTGGTAAGGAGGCCAGCGGTTTCCAAGGAGGAAAAGAAAGGGGGACAAACATTTTCTAGCCTATATGTTTGCCATGATAACCATCTACTGTGAAAGTAACTTTATTATTTTATGGATGCAAACTATTTTGCATTGGAATGTTTTATCTAGTCTTGATGTCTGGAGGAGACTATCCTCTAAATCTTATGTTAATGTTGTGGAAATGGGTTTAGTAAGACTTTTACAATCTCAACAATCTTGTTAATAACCTACTGAAAAAGTACAAAATGCCCTGCCTGAACTAGCTGCTCAGGTATTCTTCTACCCTTTTCCAGTGCCCATTGCTGGAAGGTTTCTCTGTCCCTTTTTTCTTTAATAAAACTTTTGCTGCACGAAGCGCTGAGTGACCAAAACCATGTCTTCTTTTGATCTCAAAGTGAGATTTTCTCCTTCAGAGGTCACGAATCTGACACAGTTCACCATAAGCTGTCTACCATCATCTATCAATTGGGGGATTGTCTTGGATCTTCAAGACAAGCAAGGTAAGGAAACAGAACACCAGTTCTTCTGTATTCCCAGTACACACATTTTCTGCTTTACTTAACTAACCCTATGGTATGCTAGGCTGTGGGTGCAATGTGCTTGAGATGTACAAAAACCTGTACAAAGAGTGTAGAGTCAAGCTTTGTGGTTCCATGGACATGCCTCATATGACTTAAGGTGGCCCCATAAGGGAACCCTGACATGGAGTTTATACAGTCTCACCAATGTCAAGAAGTGTCCTTAGTCTCCACAAGGAGACCAGCCAAAAATGGAATTTTGCTAGGATTTTACTGAGGCTTTTTGCATCTATGTTCATCAGTGATATTGGCCTGTAATTGTGTGTGTGTGTGTGTGTGTGTGTGTGTGTGTGTGTGTGTGTGGCATTTTTGTCTTGTTTTGGTATCAGGGTGATGGTGGCTTTGTAGAATGAGTTCTGCAATTTTCTGGAAGAATTTGAGTAGTACAGGTGCTGGCTCTTCCCTAAACTTTTTAATAAAATTTGCCTGTGAAGTCATCTGGCTATGGGCCTTTTTGTTAGAAGATTGTTTTAATTAGAGTTTAGATTTCCATGCTTGTGGTTAATCTGACCACATTTTCTATGTCTTCCTGGTTCAGTTTTGGAAGGTTATAATTTTCTAAGAACTTGTCCCTTTCTTCCAGGTTGTCCATTTTATTTGCATATAGTTACTCATAGTAGTCTCTATGATCCTTTGTAGTTCTGTGTTTTCTGTTGTAACTTCTCCTTTTTCCCTTTCTATTTCTACTATTATTTTAAAAATGTGTATGTTATTTTTAATTGTAAGGTAATTCCTTTACAATATTGTGATGTTTTTTGCCCTACATCAACATGAATTGTCCATAGGTATACATATGTCCCCTCCTCCTTGTACCCCCCTTCTCCTTACTCCTCCACCACTCCACGTTGTCACAGAGCACCAGTTATGGGTTTCCTGTGTTATGCAGCAAATTTCCCCTGTCTATCTGTTTTACATATGGTAATGTGAATGTTTCAATGCTACTCTCTCAAATTATCCCACCCTCTCCTTCCCCAGTGGGTCCAAAAGTCTGTTGTTAATGTCTGTGTCTGTGTTGTTAATGTCTGTGTCTTCCCTGCATGTAAGATAGTCACTACAATGTTTCAAGATTCCATATATATATATGCTTTAATATATGATAACTGTCTTTCTCTTTCTGACTTACTTCACTATCTATATCAGGCTTTAAGTTTATCCACCTCGCTATAACTGACTCAAATGTATTCCTTTTTAATCTGAGTAATATTCCATTGTGAATATGTACCACAAGTTCCTTATCAATTCATCTGTCAATGGACATCTAAATTGCTTCCATGTTCTAGCTACTTTAAGTAGTGCTGCAATGAACATTGGGGTACATGGCTCTTTTAAAATTATGGTTTCCTCAGGGTATACTGGGGCTTCCCAGGTGGTACTAATGTTGAAGAACCTGCCTGCCAATGCAGGAGATGTAAGAAATGTGAGTTTTATCCTTGTCTGAAAGACAGCATGGCAACCCCCTCCAGTATGCTTGCATGGAGAAGCCCAGGACAGGGGAGCCTGGTAGGCTACAATCCAAATGGTCACAATGAGTCAGACACGACTGAAGTGACTTAGCACACAAGCAAAGTATATGGCCAGTAGTGGAATTACTGGTCACATAGAAGTTTTATTCTTAGTTTTTTAAAGGAATCTCCATACTGTTATCCATGGTGGCTGTATCAATGTACATTTCCACAAACAGTATAAGAAGGGTCCCTTTTCTTCACACCCTCTCCAGTATCTATTGTTTGTACACTTTTTGATAATGGCCATTCTGACTGGTGTCAGATGATACCTCATTATAGTTTTAACTTTCATTTCTCCAATAATGACTTAGAGGTTTAGCCTCAAATGTGTATGTTATTTTTAATTGTAAGGTAATTCCTTTACAATATTGTGATGTTTTTTGCCCTACATCAACATGAATTGTCCATAGGTATACATATGTCCCCTCCTCCTTGTACCCCCCTTCTCCTTACTCCTCCACCACTCCACGTTGTCACAGAGCACCAGTTATGGGTTTCCTGTGTTATGCAGCAAATTTCCCCTGTCTATCTGTTTTACATATGGTAATGTGAATGTTTCAATGCTACTCTCTCAAATTATCCCACCCTCTCCTTCCCCAGTGGGTCCAAAAGTCTGTTGTTAATGTCTGTGTCTGTGTTGTTAATGTCTGTGTCTTCCCTGCATGTAAGATAGTCACTACAATGTTTCAAGATTCCATATATATATATGCTTTAATATATGATAACTGTCTTTCTCTTTCTGACTTACTTCACTATCTATATCAGGCTTTAAGTTTATCCACCTCGCTATAACTGACTCAAATGTATTCCTTTTTAATCTGAGTAATATTCCATTGTGAATATGTACCACAAGTTCCTTATCAATTCATCTGTCAATGGACATCTAAATTGCTTCCATGTTCTAGCTACTTTAAGTAGTGCTGCAATGAACATTGGGGTACATGGCTCTTTTAAAATTATGGTTTCCTCAGGGTATACTGGGGCTTCCCAGGTGGTACTAATGTTGAAGAACCTGCCTGCCAATGCAGGAGATGTAAGAAATGTGAGTTTTATCCTTGTCTGAAAGACAGCATGGCAACCCCCTCCAGTATGCTTGCATGGAGAAGCCCAGGACAGGGGAGCCTGGTAGGCTACAATCCAAATGGTCACAATGAGTCAGACACGACTGAAGTGACTTAGCACACAAGCAAAGTATATGGCCAGTAGTGGAATTACTGGTCACATAGAAGTTTTATTCTTAGTTTTTTAAAGGAATCTCCATACTGTTATCCATGGTGGCTGTATCAATGTACATTTCCACAAACAGTATAAGAAGGGTCCCTTTTCTTCACACCCTCTCCAGTATCTATTGTTTGTACACTTTTTGATAATGGCCATTCTGACTGGTGTCAGATGATACCTCATTATAGTTTTAACTTTCATTTCTCCAATAATGACTGATGTTAAGCATCTTTGCATGTGTTTTTTAGCCATCTATATTTCTTTAGAGAAATGTCTGTTTAGATCTTTTCCCCACCTTTTGATTGGGTTGTTTGTTATTCTGGTATTGACCTACATGAGCTGCTTCTGTATTTTGGAGATTAATTCTTTGTTAGTTGTTTCATTTGGTATCATTTTCTCTCATTTGAGGATTACCTTTCCACCTTCTTTATCATCTCCTTCATTGTGTAAAATCTTTTATGCTTATTTAGGTCCCATTTGTTAATTTTTGTTTTTATTTCCAACTCTGGGAGGCGGATCATAGAGGTTCTAACTGTGATTTATGTCAGAGAGAGTTCTGCCTCTGCTTTCCTCTAAGAGTTTTATAATTTCTGGTCTTCAGTTTAAGTCTCTAATCCATTTTGAGTTTGTTTTTATGTATGGTGTTAGGAAGTGTTCTACTTTCATTCTTTTACATGTATCTACCCAGTTTTCCCAGAACTACCCGTTGACAAGTCTGTCTTTTCTCCATTATTTCTTTTGCCTCCTTTGTTAATGATAAGGTGGCCATAGATGTATGAATTTTATCTTCAGGCTTTCTATCTTGTTCCATTGGTCTATATTTCTGTTTTGTGCCAATACCATACTGTCCTGATGAGTGTAGCTTTGCAGTGTAGTCTTAAGTGAGGAAGGTTGATTCCTCCAGCTCCCTTCTTCTTTCTCAAGTTTACTTTGGCTATTTGAGGTATTTTGTGTTGCTGTAGAAATTATTCGTTCTAGTTCTTTGAGCCATGGTACTAGATTTTTGGTAGTTATTAGTTTAACAGAGATTGGATTGTCTCTCTATATTATTTTGTGTAGTATAGTCATTTTCACTATGTTGGTTCTTCCAATCCAAGAATATGGTACATCTTTCCATCTATTTCTGTCACTCTTGATTTCTTTCATCAATGTCTTACAGTTTTCTACACAAGGGTCTTTTACCTCTTTAGTCAAATTTATTCCTAAGCATTTCATTCGTTTTGTGTGTGTGTGTGTGTGTGTGTGTGTGTGTGTGTGTGTGTATTATTTTTATTTCATTTTAAATGAAGAAACAGGCTTACAAATGTCACAAAACTTGCTCAAGATCATAAAGCCAATCCATGGTGGAACTAAGATTTGAACCCAGGTCCAGAGAACAACAAAGACCCAGTTGTCGTTCACTGTACGTTGAATCTACAAACTGCAGAGCCTCCAAAGGAAGTTGTGTCTGAGACAGCCAAAGGAACGATGTCTGAGAGAGTCTTTCACTAACAAATCAAGGCTCTGAAGAATTCCTAAGTCTCATGCCAAGTTATTCATAACATTCACAACATATGATAATTTCTTTAAATGGTTAATCATTGAGCAGAGCCAGCTAGAAACAAGAAATGTGTTCTGCTAAGCAAGACAAAGAGTGCAGAGAAACTTAGAGCATCACCAGTCTGGTTGAGCATGGAGTGACACTAGCCTCACCCTCATAGGCAAGAAACAAGTCAGTAAGACTTATGGGTCAGTTTTGCTGGAGCAAAGGTTTGGGGAAGCCTTCACACCCTTGGATTATTTGCCAACAAACATGCTTCTTCCTCTTAATTCATAAAGTTCCCTCTCAAATGCCACTGCACTCCAGCACACAGCCTTTCCAAGTAATAACCACACACACAGAGTACTACACCAAAAGATTTTCACACTGTCTTGGCTTAGTAATTGCCTTTCATCTTGGAATATAACAATATCAGCATGCTCATACATTGAAAACAATACAAACAAAAGCTGATATCAAAACTATGGGAAAAAAACCCAATATCTTAAAGGAATATGCTTATAAAGTGTGTGTTGTTTCACTTTTCACCTTTCTTTCCTGAGGCTCTGCAGCCCAGGCCTGGGCTGGGCTAGGCCCAGGAGAGCACAGGGCATGTTCTTCCCTCATCAGATCATCTGGGCAGGTGACATCAGGTTCCTTCAGGCCTCTCAGACTCAGGCACTCTGCTGGGACCATGGTTATCCTCTCTTGCAGGCCTCCAGTGTGACAGCCACACCAGACTATCCTTCCCATAGGGATTGTCCACACTGCCCATTTTCCTTGGCAGGAAACCCAATTTATACTGGAGATTCTTTCTTTCTATTTTTAAACTGAATCATTTTTAAATTTTTTTGTTTTAAATTTTTATAGTTTTGTTGTTCATAGACATGTGCGTTCCTAGATCAGTCATATGCATATCCCTGGCTCCCTCTCACCTCCCAGTTCCCCCCATCCCACCTCTCCAGGCTGTCACACTGTGCCCCTGCAGGATCCCCTATTCCCACAGCTATCTTCTTCACACATGATAGCATAGGTTTCCATATTACTCCCTCTATGCCTCCCAACCACTCTTTATACCCCACAATGTCCATATGTCTGTTCTCTGTGTCTATTTTTCCATCTCTTCACTGCATGTGTTACCATTACCCTCGTACTAGATTCCATATATATGTGTTGGTATATTGTACTTGTCTTTCTCTTTTTGACTTACTTCGCTTTTTTTGATAGGTTCTAGATCCAGTCACCTTAGGTCTGATTCTTCTGCAGTTTCTTTTACAGCTGGGAAGTGCTCCATTGTTATGTATGCACCAGAGTTTTTATCCATTCACACCCTTGGATTATTTGCCAACAAACATGCTTCTTCCTCTTAATTCATAAAGTTCCCTCTCAAATGCCACTGCACTCCAGCACACAGCCTTTCCAAGTAATAACCACACACACAGAGTACTACACCAAAAGATTTTCACACTGTCTTGGCTTAGTAATTGCCTTTCATCTTGGAATATAACAATATCAGCATGCTCATACATTGAAAACAATACAAACAAAAGCTGATATCAAAACTATGGGAAAAAAACCCAATATCTTAAAGGAATATGCTTATAAAGTGTGTGTTGTTTCACTTTTCACCTTTCTTTCCTGAGGCTCTGCAGCCCAGGCCTGGGCTGGGCTAGGCCCAGGAGAGCACAGGGCATGTTCTTCCCTCATCAGATCATCTGGGCAGGTGACATCAGGTTCCTTCAGGCCTCTCAGACTCAGGCACTCTGCTGGGACCATGGTTATCCTCTCTTGCAGGCCTCCAGTGTGACAGCCACACCAGACTATCCTTCCCATAGGGATTGTCCACACTGCCCATTTTCCTTGGCAGGAAACCCAATTTATACTGGAGATTCTTTCTTTCTATTTTTAAACTGAATCATTTTTAAATTTTTTTGTTTTAAATTTTTATAGTTTTGTTGTTCATAGACATGTGCGTTCCTAGATCAGTCATATGCATATCCCTGGCTCCCTCTCACCTCCCAGTTCCCCCCATCCCACCTCTCCAGGCTGTCACACTGTGCCCCTGCAGGATCCCCTATTCCCACAGCTATCTTCTTCACACATGATAGCATAGGTTTCCATATTACTCCCTCTATGCCTCCCAACCACTCTTTATACCCCACAATGTCCATATGTCTGTTCTCTGTGTCTATTTTTCCATCTCTTCACTGCATGTGTTACCATTACCCTCGTACTAGATTCCATATATATGTGTTGGTATATTGTACTTGTCTTTCTCTTTTTGACTTACTTCGCTTTTTATGATAGGTTCTAGATCCAGTCACCTTAGGTCTGATTCTTCTGCAGTTTCTTTTACAGCTGGGAAGTGCTCCATTGTTATGTATGCACCAGAGTTTTTTATCCATTCATTCATTGATGGACATGTAGGTTGCCTCCATGTTCTAGCTATTGTATAGATAGCTGTAATGAACACTGGGGTGCTTCTTTCAATTTTGATTTCATCAGGATATAAGCCTAATAGTGGGATTGCTGGGTCACAGGGTGCTTCTATTTTTAGTTTTTTTAAGAACTCTCCATACTGTTCTCCATAGTGGCAGTATCAATTTACATTCCCATCAGCAATGCAGGAGTGTTCCCTTTTCTCTGCACCCTCTCCAGCATTTATTGTCTGTCGATTTGTTGATGATGGCCATTCTGATGGATGTGAGGTGATATCTCATTGTAGTTTTGATGTACATTTCTCTAATAATAAGTGAGGTTGAGCATCGTTTCATGTGCTTTTGGGCTATCTGTATGTCCTCTTGGTGAGATGTCTTTTTAGGTCTTTTTCCCAATTTTTGATTGGGTTGTTCATTTTTCTGGTGCTGAGTTGTCTGAGTTGCTTGTAGATTTTGGAGATTAATTCTTTGTCTGTTATTTCATTTGCTATGATTTTCTCCCATTCTGAAGGCTGTCTTGTTTGCAGGTGAATACTCTCTAGTGTTGTGTGTTCTTTGAGTCAGGGCTTCCACTCCGAGGATCTTTGGTTTGATCTCTTGCCAGGGAGTGTAGGCTCTATGTCTGGCTTGCTATGGTGGTATTGGTTCAAATATAGGCATATGAGGGACAAAATGTGCATCCCTGGTAGATGACAGTCATAAAATCATGCAAATATTTTCTAACATAATGGAAAATATACATACATAAAAATCAATAACCACAACTGAACAGTCTTAAAGGAATAAATTATAGGAAAATTTTCTGGCAGATGATGCAATCAGATCTGGTACCTGACCATTAAGCTCTAAGTTAATTAAAACACTGGCTGGAAAAACAGATCCAGAACAAGGTCCCAGCTGAGAATATTACCATGGAAGCAGTTTTTAACTAAGTTATGTGTTGCTGGTGAGAAGGAGGAGAGTGTATGGGTAGTGAGAAGGAATAGATTTGTGTTGCAAGGATTTTGTAGGGTTAGGTAACAAAGATTAGTGTGTAGTAGAGTTTAGTACAGCTGGAAGAGAATAGTAGAGACAGGAAGATAGGAAATATTTATATAGAGGATAGTAGTAGATAGGAAAAGATTTTACAGTTAGAGCATAGAGAGAGGAAGTAGTGGCCAAAAATAATTTTTCTTTAAGTTAAAAAAAAAGAAAAAGAAAATACTGTCCCTGATTTTTATCTTCTCATCTGCATGGAAATTTTCCACCAGTTTGCTCTTGATGTTGTCCAGATTTCCCTAGTCTGTACTGGTGGGAGTCGGTTTGGGGGCTGGATGGCTGCTTAGTCAGGACCCTTGCAGTGCAGGCTGCTCTGGTTTCTATTTTGCTTTCAGTAAAACAAAGGCTCTGCATACAACACAGATGCTGGCCAGGGTGGGTGCAGTGGGCAGTTCCCAGTTGGTTGGGCTGGCATTGCACCTCTGGGCCCCAGTGCTGGAGGGGGTTCCCCAGTTCTATTGCATACCCCCAAAAGCCTTCAATCCTTGCTCTTCTCCCAGTTTTTTTCTGCCGTGACTCATTTGCCGGGGGACTGACGCTTCTCATTCCAGATGCCCAGCTTCTTTGCTGCAGCTCTGGGACTGTGTGGTCCTGAGCTGCTGGCATGTGTGCACTGCTGGATGTGGGACTGAGTCCCTTCCCTATCCAGCTCGAGCCGGGCTTCCACTCCGAGGATCTTTGGTTTGATCTCTTGCCAGGGAGTGTAGGCTCTATGTCTGGCTTGCTATGGTGGTATTGGTTCAAATATAGGCATATGAGGGACAAAATGTGCATCCCTGGTAGATGACAGTCATAAAATCATGCAAATATTTTCTAACATAATGGAAAATATACATACATAAAAATCAATAACCACAACTGAACAGTCTTAAAGGAATAAATTATAGGAAAATTTTCTGGCAGATGATGCAATCAGATCTGGTACCTGACCATTAAGCTCTAAGTTAATTAAAACACTGGCTGGAAAAACAGATCCAGAACAAGGTCCCAGCTGAGAATATTACCATGGAAGCAGTTTTTAACTAAGTTATGTGTTGCTGGTGAGAAGGAGGAGAGTGTATGGGTAGTGAGAAGGAATAGATTTGTGTTGCAAGGATTTTGTAGGGTTAGGTAACAAAGATTAGTGTGTAGTAGAGTTTAGTACAGCTGGAAGAGAATAGTAGAGACAGGAAGATAGGAAATATTTATATAGAGGATAGTAGTAGATAGGAAAAGATTTTACAGTTAGAGCATAGAGAGAGGAAGTAGTGGCCAAAAATAATTTTTCTTTAAGTTAAAAAAAAAGAAAAAGAAAATACTGTCCCTGATTTTTATCTTCTCATCTGCATGGAAATTTTCCACCAGTTTGCTCTTGATGTTGTCCAGATTTCCTAGTCTGTACTGGTGGGAGTCGGTTTGGGGGCTGGATGGCTGCTTAGTCAGGACCCTTGCAGTGCAGGCTGCTCTGGTTTCTATTTTGCTTTCAGTAAAACAAAGGCTCTGCATACAACACAGATGCTGGCCAGGGTGGGTGCAGTGGGCAGTTCCCAGTTGGTTGGGCTGGCATTGCACCTCTGGGCCCCAGTGCTGGAGGGGGTTCCCCAGTTCTATTGCATACCCCCAAAAGCCTTCAATCCTTGCTCTTCTCCCAGTTTTTTTCTGCCGTGACTCATTTGCCGGGGGACTGACGCTTCTCATTCCAGATGCCCAGCTTCTTTGCTGCAGCTCTGGGACTGTGTGGTCCTGAGCTGCTGGCATGTGTGCACTGCTGGATGTGGGACTGAGTCCCTTCCCTATCCAGCTCGAGCCGGGCTTCTGAGCTGCGACCCATGAGGGATTTCCCTGTTCTGTTTCACACACCCAAGTTAACATTGTCTCAGCTGACCTGACACCTGGCATCCCTGTATTGTCTTGGCAGGATTCTCACCCTGAGTGCTTCTTTTCCTGGTCTCAGCGCACTTCCCATCGCTCTTTCCACCTGGTTCTGTGTCCGGGCTGAGGTATGGGGTCCCCTGTATGGAAGCTTTAGGAAAGTTCTGTCTGCTCGCTCTCCGACCCTTGTAGCCTGAGGAATTTTTTTTTTTTTTTTTTTTTTGTCTAGAGGCTGGTTTGTTGATGTTGTTTCATTTCTTGATTAGTTCTGGTGATTCTACTGGGGAGCTGGTGAAATCCTCTTCTCATTCCTCCGCCATCTTGGCCTCCTCCATTTTATTCGTTGATGCAATGGTGAATGGAATTGCCTCCTTAAGTTTCTTTCTAATGTTTCATTGTTATTGTATATGAATGCAAGGAATTTTTGTGCATTAATGTTATATCATGCTCATATATATAACTATATATCTTTATATATATTAGGTATATTATATATATCATAAATATAATATATATGTCAATATATTATATACATTATTGACATGTATCATTGATGTATATTACTGTATTCATTGATTTTGTGCGTGTTAAGTTGCTTTAGTCCTATCTGACTCTATACAACCCTATGGACTGTAGCCCACCATGGTCCTTCATTCATGGCAATTCTTTAGGCAAAAATACCGGAGTGGGTTGCCATACCTTCCTACAAGAAATCTTTCTGACCCAGGGATTGAAACTGCATCTCCCAGTGTCCTGCATGGGCAGGCAGGTTCTTTTATCCCTAGGGCTACCTGGGAAGCCCATATTTTGATTTAGTTAAGTTCATTCACTTAGTCCTATCTAACTCTTTGCTTCCCTTGGACTACAGCACACCAACCTTGCCTATCCTTCACCAACTCCTGGACGTTTCTCAAACTCATGGCCACTGAGTCAGTGATGTCATCCAACCGCGCGGACTGTGTGGTCCTGAGCTGCTGGCATGTGTGCACTGCTGGATGTGGGACTGAGTCCCTTCCCTATCCAGCTCGAGCCGGGCTTCTGAGCTGCGACCCATGAGGATTTCCCTGTTCTGTTTCACACACCCAAGTTAACATTGTCTCAGCTGACCTGACACCTGGCATCCCTGTATTGTCTTGGCAGGATTCTCACCCTGAGTGCTTCTTTTCCTGGTCTCAGCGCACTTCCCATCGCTCTTTCCACCTGGTTCTGTGTCCGGGCTGAGGTATGGGGTCCCCTGTATGGAAGCTTTAGGAAAGTTCTGTCTGCTCGCTCTCCGACCCTTGTAGCCTGAGGAATTTTTTTTTTTTTTTTTTTTTTGTCTAGAGGCTGGTTTGTTGATGTTGTTTCATTTCTTGATTAGTTCTGGTGATTCTACTGGGGAGCTGGTGAAATCCTCTTCTCATTCCTCCGCCATCTTGGCCTCCTCCATTTTATTCGTTGATGCAATGGTGAATGGAATTGCCTCCTTAAGTTTCTTTCTAATGTTTCATTGTTATTGTATATGAATGCAAGGAATTTTTGTGCATTAATGTTATATCATGCTCATATATATAACTATATATCTTTATATATATTAGGTATATTATATATATCATAAATATAATATATATGTCAATATATTATATACATTATTGACATGTATCATTGATGTATATTACTGTATTCATTGATTTTGTGCGTGTTAAGTTGCTTTAGTCCTATCTGACTCTATACAACCCTATGGACTGTAGCCCACCATGGTCCTTCATTCATGGCAATTCTTTAGGCAAAAATACCGGAGTGGGTTGCCATACCTTCCTACAAGAAATCTTTCTGACCCAGGGATTGAAACTGCATCTCCCAGTGTCCTGCATGGGCAGGCAGGTTCTTTTATCCCTAGGGCTACCTGGGAAGCCCATATTTTTGATTTAGTTAAGTTCATTCACTTAGTCCTATCTAACTCTTTGCTTCCCCTTGGACTACAGCACACCAACCTTGCCTATCCTTCACCAACTCCTGGACGTTTCTCAAACTCATGGCCACTGAGTCAGTGATGTCATCCAACCATCTTGTCCTCTGTCATTCTCTTCTCATTCTGTCTTCTATTATTCCCAGCATCAGGGACTTCTCTTTGCATCAGGAGGCCAAAGTATTGGAGCTTCAGTTTTAGCATCAGCCCTTTCAGTGAATATTCAAGGTTGATTTCCTTTAGGACTGACTGGTTTGATTTCATTGCAGTCCAAGAAACTCTGAAGAGTCTTCTCCAACACCACAGTTTGAGGGTATCAATTCTGCTGTGCTCTTCTTTCTGGTCCAACTCTCACATCTGTACATGGCTACTGGAAGAACCATAGGTTTGAGTATATGGACCTTTGTTAGCAAAGTGATATCTCTGCTTTTTAATACTCTGTCTAGGTTTGTCATGGCTTTTCTTCCAAGAAGCAGGTGTCTTTTAATTTCATGGCTGCAGTCATCATTGGCAGTTATTTTGGAGCCCCCCAAAATCAAGTATGTCACTTTTTCCATTGTTTACCCATCTATTTGCCATGAAATAATGTGACTGAATGCCATGATCTTCAGTTTTTTGAATGTTGAATTCTCCTCTTTCACCTTAATCAAAAGGCTCTTTAGTTTCTCTTTGCTTTCTACCATAAGGGTGTCATCTGTATACCTGAGATTATTGATATTTCTTCCGGCAATCTTGAATCCAACTCATGCTTCATCCATCCCAGCATTTCATATGATGTGCTCTGTGTATGAGTTAAATAAGCAAGCTGACAATATACAGCCTTGACATACTTCTTTCCCAATTTAGAACTATTGTTCCATGTCCAGTGCTAACTGTTGCTTCTTGTTCTACATACAGGTTTCTCAGGAGGCAGGTAGCATGGAATTTTTCAAAGTTCATTGTGATCCACACAGTGAAAGGTTTTAGTATAATGAATAGCTCAGAAGCAGATGTTTTTCTGGAATTCTTTTGCTTTGTTCTTGATCCAACGGATGTTGGCAATTTGACCTGTTTCCTCTGCCTTTTCTAAGTACAGCTTGTACTTCTAGAAATTCTTGGTGCACATACTATTGAACCTAACTTGGATGATTTTGAGCATAACCTTGACAGCATGTGAAATGAGTGCAGTTGTGTGGTAGTTTGAACATAGCTTGGCATTGCCCTTCTTTGGGATTAGAATGAAAACTGACCTTTTTCAGTCCTTTGGCCACTCCTGAGCTTTTTAAATTTGGTGGCATATTGAGTACAGAACTTTAACATCATCATCTTTTAGGATTTGAAATAGCTTAACTGGAATCCCATCATCTCCATTAGTTTTGTTTGTAGTGATGTTTCCTAAGGCCCACTTGACTTCACACTCTAGGATTTCTGACTCTAGGTAAGTAATCACACCATCATGATTTTCCAGGTCATTAAGATCTTTTTTGTATACTTCTTCTGTGTATTTTTTTCACCTCTTCTTAGTATCTTCTGCTTCTGTTAGGTCACATACCATTTATGTCCTTTAATGTACCCACATTTGCATGAAATTTTCCCTAAGTATCTCTAATTTTCTTGAAAAGATCCCTATAGTCTTCCCCATTCTATCGTTTTCCTCTATTTCTTTACATTGTTCACTTAAGAAGACTTTCTTATCTCTCCTTGCTATTCTCTGGAACTTTGTATTCAGGTGGGTATATCTTTCCTTTCCTCCTTTTCCTTTTGCATCTCTTCTTCTCTTGTCTATTTGAAAGGCCCTCTCAGACAACCATTTTGCCTTTATGCATTCCTTTTTCTTAGGGATGGTTTTGATTCCTGCCTCCTGTATAGTACAGTATTATGAACCTCCGTCCATAGTTCTTCAGGTTCTCTGTCTATCAGATCTAATTCCTTGAATCTACTTGTCACTTGCATTGTAAAGGGTTGGATTAGCTCTAGTAATTCATTGATTAGCTCTAGAAATTTTCTGCTGCCATCTTTAGGGTTTTCTATGTACAGAATCATGTCATAAACAATGAGTGATTTGTGTTTTTTTTTTTTTTGAGTGATTTGTTTCCTTCTTTTCTAACATGGATTCTTTATTTGTCTTTTTCCTCTCTAATCGTTGGGGTTAGGACTTCCAAAACTATGCTGAATAACAGTGATGAGAGTCAGCACCTTTGCCTTGTCTCTTATTTTCAGGGAAATGCTTTCAGTTTTTCACCTTTTGAGGATGGTATTTGCTGTGGACTTCTTGTATATGGTTTCTTTCTTTCTTTTTTTAATGTTGAGGTATGTTCCTTCTAGATTGCCTGGAGGAGGGCATAGAAATCCACTTCAGTATTCTTGCCTGGAGAATTCCCATGGACAGAGGAGGCTGGTGGCTATAGTCCATGGGGTCGCAAAGAGTCAGGCACAACTGAGCGACTAAGCACAGCACAACACATTGAGATGATCACATGGTTTTCTTTTTTCTTTTTCTCCCTTTGGCCACTTGTGTTGGTCTTTCATTTATTTATTTTCATCCATCTTTGTTCTTTGGCCTGTGCGAGCCTCCCACCTCAGTGACCTCTCTTGTTGCAGAGCACTGGCTCTGGGCTAATGTGCTGCAGAGCTCTGGCCAGGTAATTGGACACATCGGTCCAGCTGCTCCGCGGCAGGTGGGATCTTCCCAGGTCAGGGATTGAACCGGCGCCCCCTGCACTGCAAGTTGGTGTCCTTACCCACTGGACCGCCAGGGAAGCCTGATCACATTGTTTTTATGTTTCAACTTGTCTATGCAATATATCACACTGATTGGTTTGTACATATTGAAGAATTTGTGCATCCCTGGGATAAAATCCACTTATTCATGGTACATGATTTTTTTTTATGGAATTTCATTGAGGCTTTTTGCATCTATTTTCATCAATGATATTGGGCTGTAGTTTTCTTATTTTGTGTGGCTTGCTTGTCTGGTTTTGATATCAGTGTGATGATGCCCTTATAGAATGATTTTGGGAGTTTTCATTCCTCTGCAATTTTCCGGATGAGTTTGAGCATGATAGGTATTAGCTCTTCTCTAAACTTTTGCTAGAAATTGCCTGTGAAGCCATCTGGTCTCATATATACATACATATACATATACATGCATATGTGTGTGTATATATGTATATATATATATATATATACACATACACATACATACATACGTATTTTGGTGGAAGATTTCAGATTAGATTTCTGTGCTTGTGATTGGTCTGGTCATGTTTTCTATTTCTTCTTGGATCAGTTTTGGAAGGCTGTAATTTTCTGAGAATTTGTCTATTTCTTCCAGGTTGTCCGTTTTATTGGCATATATTTTCTCATAGTAGTCTCTTATGGTCCTTTGTATTTGTTTTGTCTGTTGAAACTTCTTTTGCATTTTTAATTTTATTGATTTGATTCTTCTTTTTTTCTTGATGAATCTAGCTAATGGTTTGTCAATTTTGTTTATCTTCTCAAAGAACCAGTTTTTAGTTTTATTCATCTTTGATATAATCTCCATTTCCTTTTCATTTATGTCTGATTTTTATTATTTCTTTCCTTCTATTTTTTTTTTCATCTTCTTTTTATTTTTTTTGTGGTTCTTCTTTGTTCTACTGTTGGTTCCTTCCCAGGTACTTTTTATTTTCATTATTGCATTGTTTATTGTTGATTTTTTACTCTTTAATTCTTATAGGACCTTATTAAATATCACTTTCATCTTCTTGATTCATGTCTCCAGTCTATCCATGCCTCCATTTCATTTTCAAATTTTGTATCATCTTTACTATCATTATCCTGAATTTTTTTTCATCCCTGGGATAAAATCCACTTATTCATGGTACATGATTTTTTTTTATGGAATTTCATTGAGGCTTTTTGCATCTATTTTCATCAATGATATTGGGCTGTAGTTTTCTTATTTTGTGTGGCTTGCTTGTCTGGTTTTGATATCAGTGTGATGATGCCCTTATAGAATGATTTTGGGAGTTTTCATTCCTCTGCAATTTTCCGGATGAGTTTGAGCATGATAGGTATTAGCTCTTCTCTAAACTTTTGCTAGAAATTGCCTGTGAAGCCATCTGGTCTCATATATACATACATATACATATACATGCATATGTGTGTGTATATATGTATATATATATATATATACACATACACATACATACATACGTATTTTGGTGGAAGATTTCAGATTAGATTTCTGTGCTTGTGATTGGTCTGGTCATGTTTTCTATTTCTTCTTGGATCAGTTTTGGAAGGCTGTAATTTTCTGAGAATTTGTCTATTTCTTCCAGGTTGTCCGTTTTATTGGCATATATTTTCTCATAGTAGTCTCTTATGGTCCTTTGTATTTGTTTTGTCTGTTGAAACTTCTTTTGCATTTTTAATTTTATTGATTTGATTCTTCTTTTTTTCTTGATGAATCTAGCTAATGGTTTGTCAATTTTGTTTATCTTCTCAAAGAACCAGTTTTTAGTTTTATTCATCTTTGATATAATCTCCATTTCCTTTTCATTTATGTCTGATTTTTATTATTTCTTTCCTTCTATTTTTTTTTTCATCTTCTTTTTATTTTTTTTGTGGTTCTTCTTTGTTCTACTGTTGGTTCCTTCCCAGGTACTTTTTATTTTCATTATTGCATTGTTTATTGTTGATTTTTTACTCTTTAATTCTTATAGGACCTTATTAAATATCACTTTCATCTTCTTGATTCATGTCTCCAGTCTATCCATGCCTCCATTTCATTTTCAAATTTTGTATCATCTTTACTATCATTATCCTGAATTTTTTTTTCATGTAGAATATTTCCTTCTCATTTATTTGGTCTGGTGGGTTTCTTTTTCTTTCTTTCATCTTTTTTATTATGTCCCTTCATCCTCTGCATATTTCTCTGTCTTTTCTTTTTGTTTGGTTTACTATGTTTGTGGTCTCTTTTCTGCAGTCTGGAAGTTTGTGGTTCCTCTTAATTGTGGAGTCTGCCTCCTGTGGGTAAGATTGAACCAATACCTTGTGAAGGTTTCCTGGGTGAGGGGACCAGTGCCTCAATTCGGTGGATTGAGTTGGATCTCATCTCTTTGAAGGGCAGTGCCACACTCAATAGTGTGTTTTGGGGTGTCTGAGAGTTTGATTTGAATTAAGGTAGCCTGTTTTCTAATGTGCAGAATTGTGTTCCTATTTTACTGAATGATTGGCATGGGGCATCCAGGCACTGGAGCTTTCTGGCCTTTGGATAGAACTTGGTTTTAGTATTGAGATGGAGGCCTTTGGGAGGGTTCTTGTCTATTAATGTTCCCTGGGTTCAGCAGTTCTCTGGTGGATCAGAGTTTTGGGCTCAGGTCTCCCATCCAAGGGGTTCAGGTCCAGTCCCTACTGCTGTACCAAGACCTCTTGAGCCACACAGTATGGAAGGCAGAATGCTAGATTTTTGGTGAAGGCAACACTCAACAGCCCAGAATATCCGGGGCAACTTATATCAAAGTCCTCTAATATTTTTAGGAAGGTCCCTGGACATGTTGTGGGACGTCTTGAGTCAGATCAGTCTCAGAACTAGCCTTATTTCAGCTTGTACTCATACATGCATGGTCAGTTGTGTCTGACTGTTTGCAACCTCATGGACTTGGGGACACCAGGATCCTCTGTCCATGGGATTTCCCAAGCAAGAATACTCCAGTGAGTTTCCCTTTCTTCCTTCAATGGATCTTCCCACCCCAGGGATCAAACTCACATCTGTTTAGTCTCCTTCCCTGGCAGGCATATTCTTTACCACTTGAGTCACCTAGGAAACCAGATTACAGTTTTCCTTAAAGTCCACAGTATGTTCCTCATCCAGAAATGAGGGAGCAAAGGCTGAGGCTCACTAGGGCTCATTTGCCCACTCAGACTAGGGAGAAGGGGGGATATGACAGTTACATTTGGGATATATGTGGAATGTTTGGGACAATAGAGACATGTCAGATGTTGTCACAGTCTGAGCTTTCCCTGAGGACTCTGCCTTACATCCTGAGTCCCTAGGAAGTACAAGCTGTTTTAGCTGCCACCTCTGGGGTTGGGACAGCATCAGCTATGTATTGTCATCTGCTCTAGGCATTTTTTTCTTTTTTCTTTTTAATTGTGGAGTCTGCCTCCTGTGGGTAAGATTGAACCAATACCTTGTGAAGGTTTCCTGGGTGAGGGGACCAGTGCCTCAATTCGGTGGATTGAGTTGGATCTCATCTCTTTGAAGGGCAGTGCCACACTCAATAGTGTGTTTTGGGGTGTCTGAGAGTTTGATTTGAATTAAGGTAGCCTGTTTTCTAATGTGCAGAATTGTGTTCCTATTTTACTGAATGATTGGCATGGGGCATCCAGGCACTGGAGCTTTCTGGCCTTTGGATAGAACTTGGTTTTAGTATTGAGATGGAGGCCTTTGGGAGGGTTCTTGTCTATTAATGTTCCCTGGGTTCAGCAGTTCTCTGGTGGATCAGAGTTTTGGGCTCAGGTCTCCCATCCAAGGGGTTCAGGTCCAGTCCCTACTGCTGTACCAAGACCTCTTGAGCCACACAGTATGGAAGGCAGAATGCTAGATTTTTGGTGAAGGCAACACTCAACAGCCCAGAATATCCGGGGCAACTTATATCAAAGTCCTCTAATATTTTTAGGAAGGTCCCTGGACATGTTGTGGGACGTCTTGAGTCAGATCAGTCTCAGAACTAGCCTTATTTCAGCTTGTACTCATACATGCATGGTCAGTTGTGTCTGACTGTTTGCAACCTCATGGACTTGGGGACACCAGGATCCTCTGTCCATGGGATTTCCCAAGCAAGAATACTCCAGTGAGTTTCCCTTTCTTCCTTCAATGGATCTTCCCACCCCAGGGATCAAACTCACATCTGTTTAGTCTCCTTCCCTGGCAGGCATATTCTTTACCACTTGAGTCACCTAGGAAACCAGATTACAGTTTTCCTTAAAGTCCACAGTATGTTCCTCATCCAGAAATGAGGGAGCAAAGGCTGAGGCTCACTAGGGCTCATTTGCCCACTCAGACTAGGGAGAAGGGGGGATATGACAGTTACATTTGGGATATATGTGGAATGTTTGGGACAATAGAGACATGTCAGATGTTGTCACAGTCTGAGCTTTCCCTGAGGACTCTGCCTTACATCCTGAGTCCCTAGGAAGTACAAGCTGTTTTAGCTGCCACCTCTGGGGTTGGGACAGCATCAGCTATGTATTGTCATCTGCTCTAGGCATTTTCCCCAGCTGTGGCAGTGGCAGTCAGGTTCTAATTCTACAGCTGTGTTGAAGTATTCCTCCCAGAGTCTTCCTTCCCTCTCAGCATCTCCTCAGGGTAGCCAATGTCCTACCTCTTCCTGGGATTTGTGCCAGCCTCCGCACCCCTCCTTTACCCTCTGCTCTAGGTCTTTGGAGGCTGAGAAGTGCTGTTTGGCAGAAATTTCTGTGGTGATTTTTCTGTTTTGGCCTCTGGACCCCTGCTGTTGCATTCCACTCTGAGGTTTCAAAGTTTCCCCTGGTCCTGCCTGTGAGGAGGTTTCCTAGTGTACAGCAAGTTTTCCTCCTTTACAACTCCCTCCTTTTGGGCACATGTCCCTGTCTTGAAATTCTTTGTCTCTTTTTAAGTCTTTATCTTTGTCCTACCTCTTTCTAAGGAGATTGGCTTGCCTTTTTGAAAGGTTGAGATCTTCTGTTGTCATTCAAAGTTGTTGTGAAGGAGTTGTTCCATATTCTGATAAAATTTTGATGTGTTTGTGGGGATACAAGTGATCTGCCTTTCTCGCTTCTCTGCCATCATCCCTCTCCCTCAAAGTTTATAAATTCATCTTTTTTTCTTCCCTTTTTGGGTGCTTACCATTCACTCCTGTATACCTCATTTCCAACTCAAAATATGAGCATTCTTTGCTAAAAATTTTATAGTACATAGTGAACAAACAGTTCTTTGATATCATTTAATACTTATTATATAGTAAAAATCCCCTAATTGGCTCATGAATGTTATTTTTTATTGGTTTATTGAAATATGGATCTAAAGAAGTTTTATGTTTCACATTTAGATTTTTTTTTCATTTTCAGCTCTATTCCTACTTTTTTTTTTTTTTAAAAAACCTCAACATTGATTCTTGGTCCTATACAATTTCCTACATTTAAGTGTTGTTTCTTTTAAGATCATTAACCCATTCATTCTCTACTCCCTACATTTATGATAAAATGAAAGAATGCTGTGAATACGCATTCAATTTGGATTCAATACTTTGTGTCTAGATGATTCATAGGTGATGCTTTGTAGCTCAAAATACATCAAATAAATATACACTTTGTGTGTAGTTGCTCCGATTTAGTGATGCTATGATTAATCAATGGGTAAGGATGCTAATGAAGCCTGGGTGTTCAAGTGTAAAGTATGCTTGAGAGGTTCTATGAGCTCAGTAAGGAGATGATAAAAGATCTTAAGCACTGAAATAAAGAAACAAAACATCATTATTTGCAAAAGGTACAACTGCCTGTTATGAAACTCAAAGAATCTACAGAGAAATTATAAAGCCTTAAGGGGATTTCAGCAAGATTATTGTATATAATATCAATACATGTTTTAAGTATATCCACATGTGAAAAACAGAAAAAATAGTGTTTAAAGTGAATCTTTTACAATTGCATCAGCATGTAAAATAGGTTTGAATGTAGCTTAATGTGAAATGCAAAAGTTGTATGAACAAAATAGTAAGCATTTGATGAAAGAAATTAAAGACGACCTTTATAAATATAATTGTATACGATACCTCCAGGGATTGGATGACTCATACCAAAAGGGTCAATTCTTTCCAATTTGGATTGCAGCATCAATAAAATCCAGAATGAAATCTGTAAGAACACTTTCAATGATCAAATTATGATTTTACAATCTATTTTGTTTAGCTATGTTCAGGGAGAAAACTAAAGAGGGAAATCATCACCAGAAACATTATTTTAGAGGAGTGTATGGCCTGTAGGTTCTCGATAAAATGTTAATTCTATTTAAATTATTTGTTGACAACACATTTTAAAACAATGAAGTGCGCATGCTGATATAGGACTTTAATTTTAAATTTTATAGTACATTAAAATTCTTTGATATCATTTAATACTTATTATATAGTAAAAATCCCCTAATTGGCTCATGAATGTTATTTTTTATTGGTTTATTGAAATATGGATCTAAAGAAGTTTTATGTTTCACATTTAGATTTTTTTTTCATTTTCAGCTCTATTCCTACTTTTTTTTTTTTTTTAAAAAACCTCAACATTGATTCTTGGTCCTATACAATTTCCTACATTTAAGTGTTGTTTCTTTTAAGATCATTAACCCATTCATTCTCTACTCCCTACATTTATGATAAAATGAAAGAATGCTGTGAATACGCATTCAATTTGGATTCAATACTTTGTGTCTAGATGATTCATAGGTGATGCTTTGTAGCTCAAAATACATCAAATAAATATACACTTTGTGTGTAGTTGCTCCGATTTAGTGATGCTATGATTAATCAATGGGTAAGGATGCTAATGAAGCCTGGGTGTTCAAGTGTAAAGTATGCTTGAGAGGTTCTATGAGCTCAGTAAGGAGATGATAAAAGATCTTAAGCACTGAAATAAAGAAACAAAACATCATTATTTGCAAAAGGTACAACTGCCTGTTATGAAACTCAAAGAATCTACAGAGAAATTATAAAGCCTTAAGGGGATTTCAGCAAGATTATTGTATATAATATCAATACATGTTTTAAGTATATCCACATGTGAAAAACAGAAAAAATAGTGTTTAAAGTGAATCTTTTACAATTGCATCAGCATGTAAAATAGGTTTGAATGTAGCTTAATGTGAAATGCAAAAGTTGTATGAACAAAATAGTAAGCATTTGATGAAAGAAATTAAAGACGACCTTTATAAATATAATTGTATACGATACCTCCAGGGATTGGATGACTCATACCAAAAGGGTCAATTCTTTCCAATTTGGATTGCAGCATCAATAAAATCCAGAATGAAATCTGTAAGAACACTTTCAATGATCAAATTATGATTTTACAATCTATTTTGTTTAGCTATGTTCAGGGAGAAAACTAAAGAGGGAAATCATCACCAGAAACATTATTTTAGAGGAGTGTATGGCCTGTAGGTTCTCGATAAAATGTTAATTCTATTTAAATTATTTGTTGACAACACATTTTAAAACAATGAAGTGCGCATGCTGATATAGGACAAAAATAAGTGGAAAAACAAGCAGTTGAATTTTAAGGTTGCCTTTGTTGCAAATATACTCAGGGAGATGTTCTATGAGCATAATGTATACATCATTCAAAAGGTGGATTTTATTACTTATAGACTGCTTGGGATGGTTAATCAAAAAATAATTAAGCAGGATTCCTCCAGAAAGGGAAACAGAGAAGAAGAGACCATTCTATCAAAGGAGGATTTTCTATAATACTCATCATATCATTTACCATTGAATACTGTTCAGGAAGATAGTTCTGGAGTGCAAGGCATGTGTGCTCCTGAAATCTTTGTGCTCTCCTGGGAGTAGATTGTTGTCCTCACAAAAATGAGGGGAATGTTTTTACTCTGAGGTCCATTACCTCTTTGGTGATCACAGTTGCCTTACTGTGAGGAGTGTGCTGGGGTCCTAGTGCCCCAGGCAGCTAGTCAGTGCCCCAGGCTGCTGAGTGCTCTAAGCACAGGGAAAACTCAGGACAGCTTTGATGGGGATGAACAAAGGAATAACTGAATTGTCAGTTATGGGAATGTCATGCAGGAACTCCTTAAATGTTACTACAAAGATAGTATTCTTCAATAAATATAAAGGTATGAGAAAGATCAAACCTGAAGATGGAAATTCAAGATTACTTACGAACTCACAAAACATCAGGGGTTCCAGGAAAATGGATTCAAACTATATTCAGAGGCCTTCCAAAGGTAAACTTCCAATTCCTTCCTTCCAGGGAAGCCTGCTCCTAAACCTGTCCTGGGACTGCCCCATGATAGCCCTTCTCTGATCTGCTCTGACACCCCCATAAAGCCGCCACCTCTTGAAGGAGAGGTACTGCTCCTGGGAGCCTATCTGCTGCCTAAGGTCCTGAGAGGTTGAAAACTGCAGAAATGCTTTGAAAATTCACTAAACTGAGAAGAGGAAAGATTCTTGAAAAACCTCCTTGTTTTTGCCTTTTTTAAAAAAAATCTACTTTATTTATTTGGCAGCACTGAATCTTAGTGCAAGTCTCTGATCTTCATTACAACAAGCAGTATTTTTAGTTGTGGTATGCAGGATCTTTAGTTGGGACATGTGAACTCTCAGTTGCAGCTTGTGAGACCTACTTCCTTGACCAGTCACTGAACCCAGGTTCCCTGCATTCCTTGGAGGAGGAAATGGCAACCCACTCCAGTGTTCTTGCCTGAAAAATCCTATGGGGACAGAGGAGCCTATCGGGCTACAGCTACAAAGCATTGGACATGACTGACAGAATGAGTACAAGTAAGCACCTCTGCACTGGAAACTCAAAGTCTTAGTCATGAGTCCACCAAGAAAGTTCTGGCAAACACCTCTTTTATGGGGAAGACAAAACCGAAACAATCTCTGAAGATGCAGACCAAGAATGTTCAGTAATTTGACTTGAGAATAACAAAAATGAGGACTTTACAAAGTATTCCAGTATTATAGATCCAGAAACTAGATCACTGATGGGATTAAGGTGGGAGTGTCTGCCATGGGCTGGACAGAAAAGGCAGTCAGAGAGGAAGATGAGAATTGTTATCAGCAGACTAATTTCCCCAGACTAATTGCATCTGCAATCTTTCCAATGGGCTAAAGGAAAGGAATCTCTTTACAGGTTTATAAAAGACCCAAAGGACCAGCTCTCACCCTAGCGGAGCGTTAATAAATATAAAGGTATGAGAAAGATCAAACCTGAAGATGGAAATTCAAGATTACTTACGAACTCACAAAACATCAGGGGTTCCAGGAAAATGGATTCAAACTATATTCAGAGGCCTTCCAAAGGTAAACTTCCAATTCCTTCCTTCCAGGGAAGCCTGCTCCTAAACCTGTCCTGGGACTGCCCCATGATAGCCCTTCTCTGATCTGCTCTGACACCCCCATAAAGCCGCCACCTCTTGAAGGAGAGGTACTGCTCCTGGGAGCCTATCTGCTGCCTAAGGTCCTGAGAGGTTGAAAACTGCAGAAATGCTTTGAAAATTCACTAAACTGAGAAGAGGAAAGATTCTTGAAAAACCTCCTTGTTTTTGCCTTTTTTAAAAAAAATCTACTTTATTTATTTGGCAGCACTGAATCTTAGTGCAAGTCTCTGATCTTCATTACAACAAGCAGTATTTTTAGTTGTGGTATGCAGGATCTTTAGTTGGGACATGTGAACTCTCAGTTGCAGCTTGTGAGACCTACTTCCTTGACCAGTCACTGAACCCAGGTTCCCTGCATTCCTTGGAGGAGGAAATGGCAACCCACTCCAGTGTTCTTGCCTGAAAAATCCTATGGGGACAGAGGAGCCTATCGGGCTACAGCTACAAAGCATTGGACATGACTGACAGAATGAGTACAAGTAAGCACCTCTGCACTGGAAACTCAAAGTCTTAGTCATGAGTCCACCAAGAAAGTTCTGGCAAACACCTCTTTTATGGGGAAGACAAAACCGAAACAATCTCTGAAGATGCAGACCAAGAATGTTCAGTAATTTGACTTGAGAATAACAAAAATGAGGACTTTACAAAGTATTCCAGTATTATAGATCCAGAAACTAGATCACTGATGGGATTAAGGTGGGAGTGTCTGCCATGGGCTGGACAGAAAAGGCAGTCAGAGAGGAAGATGAGAATTGTTATCAGCAGACTAATTTCCCCAGACTAATTGCATCTGCAATCTTTCCAATGGGCTAAAGGAAAGGAATCTCTTTACAGGTTTATAAGACCCAAAGGACCAGCTCTCACCCTAGCAGGAAAGAGACTGTAGCCTAAGTCCTGCACTTCAGACTTGAATCAAGACCTGGATGGAAAAAGACCTTCGGTTCTGTGAAGTAGGGGGTACCATGAGTCATGGTGAGGAGAACTGAGGGGACCCAACGTCCTTTAGGTCCCATAGTAGCTTCTCTAGCACAGAGCCAAGTCTTGAGAAGTGTGAATAGGTGAGCGTGGATTTGGGGCCAGAACCTCTTGTTCTGTTAGTTGTTAGGAACAACTAACTTGCTCAGAGTTAGGGCTCCCTAATTAAGGTTTTATATATGTGCCTGTGTGGTTACGTTACAGACTATAAATATATGGTGGCTATCAGAGAGACATATAAAAAGCACACCTTTCTTTTACATTGTAATCAATTGTGTGAAACTTTAGTGTAATAGTCCTGTTTCTTTATTATTATTATTATTGTTATTCTTTTGGCCTCAGGCCTCAGGAAATTTGTTCATTATTTTGCAATGCCTATTTTACCCAAATCTGTTCTGAGGATCTTTTCCAAAATGACAATGCTCTTGTCTTCCTGTCTCAGAAAAATAGTATTATTTTCACATGTTTGAACTTTATTTCAAGATATTTATTTATTTACTTATTTGGCTGTGCCAGGTATTAATTTTGGCATGTGGGATCTTTATTTATGGTATGAAAACTCTTTCCTGGTGGCATGTGAACACTTAGTTGCAGAATGTGAGATCTAATTCCCTAGAAATGGAACCCAGGGTCCCTGCGTTGGGATTAAGGAGTCAGTTACTAGACCACCAGGGAAGTCCCTCATGTGTTTGAACTTGCAACTCACATCAATTACTTATATGGTGGTACATCTTTTCTGTGTTTTCTCTTGAAAAATAATTGGTTTACAATGTTTTGTTAATTTCTGCTGTACAGCAAAATGATTAATGTTTTATATACAGAATATATGCATTCTTTATAATATTTTTTTCATTGTGGTTTATATCAGGATATTGAATGTCTTGGACTATACAGTAGGACCTTGTTATTTAAACCTTTAAGAAATCATCAGACAATGAGTCCTTGTTATTTATCCATTGTATATATAATAGTTTGCATTGGCTAATCTCAAACTCTTATTCTGTCCCTCTCTCTCCCCATCCCTTCCCATTTCCAACCCCTTTCCAGAGATCTATTCTCTGTCTATGGGTTGGTTACTGTTTTAGAGATAGGTTAATTTGTACCATATTTTAGATTATATGTAAAAGTGATAATCACATGGCATTTGCCTTTCTTTTTCTGACAACTTATTATGATGATCTCTATTTCCATCTATGTTGTTACAAATGGATGGAATTGTTTCATTTTCTCCTCTGTTAAATTCTTTATTTTAAAGGTTTTACAGAGTTTTGTTGTTCACAGACATGTGTGTTCCAGTTGTTAGGAACAACTAACTTGCTCAGAGTTAGGGCTCCCTAATTAAGGTTTTATATATGTGCCTGTGTGGTTACGTTACAGACTATAAATATATGGTGGCTATCAGAGAGACATATAAAAAGCACACCTTTCTTTTACATTGTAATCAATTGTGTGAAACTTTAGTGTAATAGTCCTGTTTCTTTATTATTATTATTATTGTTATTCTTTTGGCCTCAGGCCTCAGGAAATTTGTTCATTATTTTGCAATGCCTATTTTACCCAAATCTGTTCTGAGGATCTTTTCCAAAATGACAATGCTCTTGTCTTCCTGTCTCAGAAAAATAGTATTATTTTCACATGTTTGAACTTTATTTCAAGATATTTATTTATTTACTTATTTGGCTGTGCCAGGTATTAATTTTGGCATGTGGGATCTTTATTTATGGTATGAAAACTCTTTCCTGGTGGCATGTGAACACTTAGTTGCAGAATGTGAGATCTAATTCCCTAGAAATGGAACCCAGGGTCCCTGCGTTGGGATTAAGGAGTCAGTTACTAGACCACCAGGGAAGTCCCTCATGTGTTTGAACTTGCAACTCACATCAATTACTTATATGGTGGTACATCTTTTCTGTGTTTTCTCTTGAAAAATAATTGGTTTACAATGTTTTGTTAATTTCTGCTGTACAGCAAAATGATTAATGTTTTATATACAGAATATATGCATTCTTTATAATATTTTTTTCATTGTGGTTTATATCAGGATATTGAATGTCTTGGACTATACAGTAGGACCTTGTTATTTAAACCTTTAAGAAATCATCAGACAATGAGTCCTTGTTATTTATCCATTGTATATATAATAGTTTGCATTGGCTAATCTCAAACTCTTATTCTGTCCCTCTCTCTCCCCATCCCTTCCCATTTCCAACCCCTTTCCAGAGATCTATTCTCTGTCTATGGGTTGGTTACTGTTTTAGAGATAGGTTAATTTGTACCATATTTTAGATTATATGTAAAAGTGATAATCACATGGCATTTGCCTTTCTTTTTCTGACAACTTATTATGATGATCTCTATTTCCATCTATGTTGTTACAAATGGATGGAATTGTTTCATTTTTCTCCTCTGTTAAATTCTTTATTTTAAAGGTTTTACAGAGTTTTGTTGTTCACAGACATGTGTGTTCCCAGATCAGTTTTATGCATATCCCTGGTCCCCACCCACCCAGTTCCCCCCATCCCACCCCTCCAGACCTTCGTCCCAAGCCACTGCAAGCACTCCTATTTCCTTAGCACAATAACAATAGCTATCTTTTCCACACATGACAGCATAGGTTTCCATGTTACTCCTTCCATGCCTCCCCCTCCCTAATTCTTCCCCACAATGTCTCTATGTCTATGTTCTGTCTGTTTTTCCATGAGTTCCCTGTGTGTGTTATCAAGACCGTCCTACAAGATTCCATATATGTGTGTTAGTATACTGTATTTGTCTTTCTCTTTTTGACTTACTTCACTTTTTTTTTTAATTAAATTTATTTATTTATTTATTTTTGTACATGTATGTTCCCAGATCATTCATATGCATATCCCTGGACCCTCCCCCCACCCAGTTCTCCCCCTCCCATCCCTCCAGACCATCGCTCCAAGTGGTTGTAGGTACTCCTATTCCCCTAGCACAATGACAATAGCTATCTTTTCTACACATGACAGTATAGGTTTCCATGTTACTCCCTCCCTCTGTTCGGTGTCCACAATGTCTTTATGTCTATTCTCTGTTTTTTCATGAGTTCACTGCGTGTGTTATCATGACCATCTTACTAGATCCCATATACATGAGTTAGTATACTATACTTGTCTTTCTCTTTTTGACTTACTTCACTTTTTATGATAGGTTCTAGAGCCAGCCACCTCATTAGGACTGAGTCTTATGCATTTCTTTTAACAGCTGAGCAATATTCCATTGTATATATGTACCAGAGCTTCTGGATCCATTCATTCATCGATGGACATCCGGGTTGCTTCCATGTTCTGGCTATTGTATAGAGAGCTGCAATGAACATTGGGGTACAGGTGCCTCTTTCAGTTTTGATTTCATCAGGATATAGGCCTAATAGTGGGATTGCTGGGTCATAGAGTGCTTCTATTTTTAGTTTTTTAAGAAATCTCCATACTGTCTTCCATAGAGGTTGCATCAATTTACATTCTCACCAGCAATGCAAGAGGGCTCCCTTTTCTCCGCACCCTCTCCAGCATTTATTGTCTGCAGATTTTTTGATGATGGCCATTCTGACGGGTGTGAGGTGGTATCTCATTGTAGTTTTAATTTGCATTTCTCTAATTATAAGTGAGCTTGAGCATCATTTCATGTGCTTTTGGGCCATCTGTATGTCCTCTTTGGAGAGGCGTCTCTTTAGATCTTTTTCCCATTTTTTGATTGGGTTGTTCGTTTTTTCTGTGCTGAGTTGTCTGAGTTGCTTGTAGATTTTGGAGATTAATTCTTTGTCTGTTGTTTCATTTGCTATGATTTTCTCCCACTCTGTGGGATGTCTGTTCAGCTTTTTTGTAATTTCTTTTGCTGTGCAAAAGCTTTTAAGTTTCATGAGGTCCCACATGTTCATTTGTCTTTTCAGTTCCGCTATTCTGGTAGGTGGGTCAGAGAAGATCTTGCTTTGATTGATGTCCTTGCGTGTTTTGCCTATATTCTCCTCTAAGAGTTTGATGGTTTCTGGTCTTACATTTAGGTCTTTAATCCATTTTGAGTTAATCTTTGTGCATGGTGTCAGGGAATGTTCCAACTTCATTTTTTTTGCATGTAGCTGTCCAATTTTCCCAACACCATTTGTTGAAGAGGCTATTTTTGTCCCATTTTATAGTTTCACCTCCTTTGTCAAAAATAAGGTACCCATAGGTGCATGGGTATATCTCTGGGTTCTCAATCTTGTTCCATTGGTCTATATTTCTGTTATGCCTTTATAGTTCCCATATACATGAGTTAGTATACTATACTTGTCTTTCTCTTTTTGACTTACTTCACTTTTTATGATAGGTTCTAGAGCCAGCCACCTCATTAGGACTGAGTCTTATGCATTTCTTTTAACAGCTGAGCAATATTCCATTGTATATATGTACCAGAGCTTCTGGATCCATTCATTCATCGATGGACATCCGGGTTGCTTCCATGTTCTGGCTATTGTATAGAGAGCTGCAATGAACATTGGGGTACAGGTGCCTCTTTCAGTTTTGATTTCATCAGGATATAGGCCTAATAGTGGGATTGCTGGGTCATAGAGTGCTTCTATTTTTAGTTTTTTAAGAAATCTCCATACTGTCTTCCATAGAGGTTGCATCAATTTACATTCTCACCAGCAATGCAAGAGGGCTCCCTTTTCTCCGCACCCTCTCCAGCATTTATTGTCTGCAGATTTTTTGATGATGGCCATTCTGACGGGTGTGAGGTGGTATCTCATTGTAGTTTTAATTTGCATTTCTCTAATTATAAGTGAGCTTGAGCATCATTTCATGTGCTTTTGGGCCATCTGTATGCCCTCTTTGGAGAGGCGTCTCTTTAGATCTTTTTCCCATTTTTTGATTGGGTTGTTCGTTTTTCCTGTGCTGAGTTGTCTGAGTCACTTGTAGATTTTGGAGATTAATTCTTTGTCTGTTGTTTCATTTGCTATGATTTTCTCCCACTCTGTGGGATGTCTGTTCAGCTTTTTTGTAATTTCTTTTGCTGTGCAAAAGCTTTTAAGTTTCATGAGGTCCCACATGTTCATTTGTCTTTTCAGTTCCGCTATTCTGGTAGGTGGGTCAGAGAAGATCTTGCTTTGATTGATGTCCTTGCGTGTTTTGCCTATATTCTCCTCTAAGAGTTTGATGGTTTCTGGTCTTACATTTAGGTCTTTAATCCATTTTGAGTTAATCTTTGTGCATGGTGTCAGGGAATGTTCCAACTTCATTTTTTTTGCATGTAGCTGTCCAATTTTCCCAACACCATTTGTTGAAGAGGCTATTTTTGTCCCATTTTATAGTTTCACCTCCTTTGTCAAAAATAAGGTACCCATAGGTGCATGGGTATATCTCTGGGTTCTCAATCTTGTTCCATTGGTCTATATTTCTGTTTTTGTGCCAATACCATACTGTCTTGATGACTGTTGCTTTGTAGTAGAGTCCAAAGTTGGGGAGGCTGATTCCTCCAGCTCCAGTTTTCTTTCTCAGAATTGCTTTGGCTATTCGAGGTCTTTTGTGTTTCCATATGAACTGTGTTATTCTTTGGTCTAGTTCTGTGAAAAATGTCAATGGTAGTTGAATAGGTATTGCATTGAATCTGTAGATGATATTTGGAAGTATGGTCATTTTCACAATATTGATTCTTCTGACCCAGGAACATGGAATATCTCTATCTGTTTAAGTATTCTTTAATTTCTCTCATGAGTGTCTTCTAATTTTCTCTGTACAATTCTTTTGTTTTTTTGGGAAGGTTTATTCCTAGATATTTGATTCTTTTGATTGCAATGGTGAAGGGGATTGCCTCTTTGATTTCGTTTTCTGATTTTTCTTTGTTTGTGTGAATGCCAGTGATTTCTGTGTGTTGACTTTGTATCCTGCAACTTTGTTGAATTCGTTGATTAGCTCTAGTAGCTTTGTAATAGTGTCTTTGGGATTTTCTATGTATAATATCGTGTCATCTGTGAATAGAGAGAATTTTACTTCTTCCTTTCCAATCTGGATTCCTTTGAATTATTTCCCTTCTCTTATTGCTGTTGCTAAAGCTCCCAGGACTATGTTGAATAGTAGTGGTGAAAGTGGACACCCCTGTCTTTCTTTTCAGTTCCGCTATTCTGGTAGGTGGGTCAGAGAAGATCTTGCTTTGATTGATGTCCTTGCGTGTTTTGCCTATATTCTCCTCTAAGAGTTTGATGGTTTCTGGTCTTACATTTAGGTCTTTAATCCATTTTGAGTTAATCTTTGTGCATGGTGTCAGGGAATGTTCCAACTTCATTTTTTTTGCATGTAGCTGTCCAATTTTCCCAACACCATTTGTTGAAGAGGCTATTTTTGTCCCATTTTATAGTTTCACCTCCTTTGTCAAAAATAAGGTACCCATAGGTGCATGGGTATATCTCTGGGTTCTCAATCTTGTTCCATTGGTCTATATTTCTGTTTTTGTGCCAATACCATACTGTCTTGATGACTGTTGCTTTGTAGTAGAGTCCAAAGTTGGGGAGGCTGATTCCTCCAGCTCCAGTTTTCTTTCTCAGAATTGCTTTGGCTATTCGAGGTCTTTTGTGTTTCCATATGAACTGTGTTATTCTTTGGTCTAGTTCTGTGAAAAATGTCAATGGTAGTTGAATAGGTATTGCATTGAATCTGTAGATGATATTTGGAAGTATGGTCATTTTCACAATATTGATTCTTCTGACCCAGGAACATGGAATATCTCTATCTGTTTAAGTATTCTTTAATTTCTCTCATGAGTGTCTTCTAATTTTCTCTGTACAATTCTTTTGTTTTTTTGGGAAGGTTTATTCCTAGATATTTGATTCTTTTGATTGCAATGGTGAAGGGGATTGCCTCTTTGATTTCGTTTTCTGATTTTTCTTTGTTTGTGTGAATGCCAGTGATTTCTGTGTGTTGACTTTGTATCCTGCAACTTTGTTGAATTCGTTGATTAGCTCTAGTAGCTTTGTAATAGTGTCTTTGGGATTTTCTATGTATAATATCGTGTCATCTGTGAATAGAGAGAATTTTACTTCTTCCTTTCCAATCTGGATTCCTTTGAATTATTTCCCTTCTCTTATTGCTGTTGCTAAAGCTCCCAGGACTATGTTGAATAGTAGTGGTGAAAGTGGACACCCCTGTCTTGTTCCTGATCTTAGAGGGAATGCTTTCAGGTTTTCACCATTGAGGATAATGTTCCCTGTGGGCTTCTCATATATGGCTTTCACTATGGTGAGATAGGTTCCTTCTATGCCCATTTTCTGAAGAGTTTTTATCATAAATGGATGTTGTACTTTGTCGAAGGCTTTTTCTGCATCTATTGAGATGATCATGTGGTTTTTGTCTCTCAATTTGCTGATATGGTGTATCACATTGATTGATTTGCAGATACTGAAGTACCCTTGCATGTCTGGGATGAACCCGACTTGATCGTGATGTATGAGTTTTCTGATGGGTCGTTGAAATCTGTTTGCTAAGATTTTGTTGAGGATTTTGGCATCTAGATTCATCAGTGAAATTGGTCTGTAATTTTCCTTTTTTGTGTTGTCTTTGCCTGGTTTTGGTATCAGGGTGATGGTGGCCTCGAAGAATGTGTTTGGAAATTTTACTTCCTGTGCAATTTTTTGAAAGAGTTTTAGAATGACGGGCATTAGCTCTTCTTTAAATGTTTGGTAGAATTCGGCTGTAAAGCCATCTGGCCCTGGGCTTTTACTTTTGGGTAGAATTTTAATCACAAATTTGATTTCTGAGCTTGTGATTGGGTTGTTCAAAGTCTCCGTTTCTTCCTGGCTCAGTCTTGGGAGATTAATCTTCCCCAAGAAACTGTCCATTTCTTCCAGGTTGTCCAGTTTGTTGCCATAGAGTTGCTCATAATAGTCTCTTAGAATCCTTTGGATTTGTGCATTCTCTGTTGTCATCTCTTCTTTTTTGTTTTTGATTTTGTTGATCTGGTTCATCTCTCTCTTTTCCTTGATAAGTCTGGCCAGCAGCTTGTCAATTTTGTTTACCTTTTCAAAGAACCAGCTTTTTGTTTTATTTATCTTTACTATAGTTTCTTTCATTTCTTTCTGATTTATTTCTGCTCTAGTCTTTATAATTTCTTGTCTTCTGCTGACTTTGGGGTGTTTTTCTTCTTCTTTCTCCAATTGTTTTAAGAAGAAGGTTAGGTCATCTGCTTCATATTTTCCTAGTTTCTTGAAGTGGGATTGTATCGCTATAAATTTCCCTCTTAGAACTGCTTTTGCGGTACCCCATGGGTTTTGCACAGTTGTATGTTCCTTATCATTTTCTTCTAGGAATTTTTAAATTTCTCCTTTGATTTCCTCAGGAATCAGTTGGTTTTTTTAGGTATGTGTTGTTTAATCTCCGTGTGTTTGTGTTTTTAGCGGTTTCTTCCTGTAGGTGATCCCTAGTCTCATTGCATTGTGGTCCGAGAAGATGGTTGATAGAATTTCAGTTTTCTTGAATTGACTGAGGTTAGATTTGTGGCCCAAGATGTGGTCTATCCTGGAGAATGTTCCGTGAGCACTTGAGAAGAAAGTGTATTCTTCTGCTTTTGGATGGAAAGTCCTAAAAATATCGATGAGGTCCATCTTTTCTAGTGTGGCATTTAAGGCTTGCGTTTCTTTATTAATTTTCTGTTTGGATGATCTGTCCATTGGTGTGAGAGATGTGTTAAAGTCTCCTACTATTACTGTGTTATCATTGATTTCTTCTTTTATGTCTGAAAGTATCTGTCTTATGTATTGAGGTGCCCCTGTGTTGGGTGTGTAGATATTCATTTCTGTTATGTCTTCCTCTTGGATGGATCCCTTAATCATGATGTAGTGACCTGCCTTGTGTCTTAGAATCTTCTTTACTTTAAAGTCTATTTTGCCTGATATGAGGATTGCTACTCCAGCTTTCTTTTGATTTCCATTTGCATGGAATATCTTTTTCCAGCCTTTCACTTTCAGTCTATGAGTGTCTCTAGGTCTGAAGTGGGTCTCTTGTAAACAGCATATATATGGGTCATGTTTCTTGATCCATTCAGCCAGCCTGTGTCGTTTGGTTGGAGCATTTAATCCATTTGCTTTCAAAGTAATTATTGATACGAATGTTCCTATTGTCATCTTCTTAGAAGTCTGGGATTTGATTTGTTGGACTTAGCCTACTCTTGTATTTATTGGCTATATCAGGCCCTTGAACACTTGTTGTAGGGATGGTTTTGTAGTGCAGAAATCTTTTAGGTTTTGTCTGTCTGTGAAGCTTTTGACTTCACCATCAATTCTGAATGAGATTCTTGCTGAGTAGAGAATTCTTGGTTGGAGGTTATACTGTTTTAGCCATTTAAATGTGTCCTGCCATTCTCTTCTGGCCTGCAGGGTTTCTGTTGAAAGATCCGCAGCTAGACGTACGGGGCTTCCTTTATATGTTATTTGTTGTTTCCTCCTAGCTGCTTTTAGTAATCTGTCTTTATATTTAGTCTGTGTTAGTTTGATTAGAATGTGCCTTGGTGTGTTTCTTCTAGGGTTTATCCTGTATGGAACTCTTTGTGCTTCTTGGACTTGGTTGACTATTTCCTTGCCCATGCTGGGGAAGTTTTCAACTATAACCTCTTCAGGAATTTTTTCATAGCCTTTCTTCCCCTCTTCTTCTTCTGGAACTCCTACAATTCTAATGTTGGTGTGTTTGATAGTGTCCCATAGGTCTCTGTTGCTATCCTCAGTTGTTTTAAGTCTTTCAGCTTTGTTTTGTTCTTCAGCACTTATTTCCAACATTCTATCTTCCAGCTTGGTTATCTGTTCTTCTGCCTCCGATATTCTACTGTTGAGACCTTCTATAGTATTTTTGAGTTCATCAATGGAGTTGGTGGTCTCTATTTGCTTATTTTTCATTTCTTGTATGTCTCTTCTCAGTGCACTAATTTCCTCTAGGATGTTATCATTGTAGTGACCTGCCTTGTGTCTTAGAATCTTCTTTACTTTAAAGTCTATTTTGCCTGATATGAGGATTGCTACTCCAGCTTTCTTTTGATTTCCATTTGCATGGAATATCTTTTTCCAGCCTTTCACTTTCAGTCTATGAGTGTCTCTAGGTCTGAAGTGGGTCTCTTGTAAACAGCATATATATGGGTCATGTTTCTTGATCCATTCAGCCAGCCTGTGTCGTTTGGTTGGAGCATTTAATCCATTTGCTTTCAAAGTAATTATTGATACGAATGTTCCTATTGTCATCTTCTTAGAAGTCTGGGATTTGATTTGTTGGACTTAGCCTACTCTTGTATTTATTGGCTATATCAGGCCCTTGAACACTTGTTGTAGGGATGGTTTTGTAGTGCAGAAATCTTTTAGGTTTTGTCTGTCTGTGAAGCTTTTGACTTCACCATCAATTCTGAATGAGATTCTTGCTGAGTAGAGAATTCTTGGTTGGAGGTTATACTGTTTTAGCCATTTAAATGTGTCCTGCCATTCTCTTCTGGCCTGCAGGGTTTCTGTTGAAAGATCCGCAGCTAGACGTACGGGGCTTCCTTTATATGTTATTTGTTGTTTCCTCCTAGCTGCTTTTAGTAATCTGTCTTTATATTTAGTCTGTGTTAGTTTGATTAGAATGTGCCTTGGTGTGTTTCTTCTAGGGTTTATCCTGTATGGAACTCTTTGTGCTTCTTGGACTTGGTTGACTATTTCCTTGCCCATGCTGGGGAAGTTTTCAACTATAACCTCTTCAGGAATTTTTTCATAGCCTTTCTTCCCCTCTTCTTCTTCTGGAACTCCTACAATTCTAATGTTGGTGTGTTTGATAGTGTCCCATAGGTCTCTGTTGCTATCCTCAGTTGTTTTAAGTCTTTCAGCTTTGTTTTGTTCTTCAGCACTTATTTCCAACATTCTATCTTCCAGCTTGGTTATCTGTTCTTCTGCCTCCGATATTCTACTGTTGAGACCTTCTATAGTATTTTTGAGTTCATCAATGGAGTTGGTGGTCTCTATTTGCTTATTTTTCATTTCTTGTATGTCTCTTCTCAGTGCACTAATTTCCTCTAATATTCTGTTTTCGGTGTTTTGCATCCTCATTAGTATAGTTTTGCTGAATTCTCTTTCAGATAGTTTGTCTATCTCTTCCTCTGTCATTTGAAGCTGTGTTTCTCTAGCTTGGTTCTTCATTTGTGCAGTGTTTCTCTGTCTTTTCATTATTAGGTTAGTTTTTGTTTCTTTGTGTGTGTCTGTGTGTATGAAGTTCTTTTCTCCACCAGGCTTCTTGGTTGAATTCTCCCTTCCTTTGTTTTTTTGTGCTTCTAGAAGAGTTCAATGGTTTGTGCCTTGGGTGGTATTAGGTCTTGTTTACAGATGAATAATCTCCAGTGTTGTATGTTCTTTGATAGTGTGGGTCTTGGAATCAGGGCTTCTACTCCAAGGATCCTTGGTTTGATCATTGGTCAGGGGGTGTAGGTTCAATGTCTGGCTTGCTATGGTGTTCCATGGTATCAGTTCAAATACTAGCATCTGAGGGACAAGAGGTGTGTCCCTGATGGGTGACAGTCATAAAAGCATGCAGATGCTTTCTAAGATAGTCACAAGATATGCATACACACAGCAATAACCATATCTAACCAGTCTTACAGTGATAAAGCATAGGAAATTTTTCAGTCAAAGATGATACTTGCGCATTAAACTCTGAATTAATTAAAATGGTGCCTGGAAAAATAGATTTAGGGCAAGGTCCTGGCTTGGACTATTTCATTGAAAGCAAGTTTTAACTAAGACATGTGCTGGGGGTGAGGATGAGGAGAGGGTATGGGTAATGAGAAGGAATAGATTCGTCTTGGCGGGATTATATAGTGTTACATAGCCAAGATCAGTGTGTTGTAGTGTTTAGTGCAGCTGGAAGAGAATAGTGAAGACAGGAAGGTAGGAAATATTTATCTAGAGGATAGTGGTAGATAGAAGAAAGTTTTACATTTAGAACATAGAGGGAGGAAGCAGTGGCAAAGAGGAAAGAAAATTAGAAGTTTCCAAGAATTAAAATTAAAAAAAATTAAAAATTAAAAATCCTAACAAATTAAAAATTAAAAAGGGAAGAAAAGCTTAATAAGAAGAGAGAGACAGAGAGAAAAGAAAAAACCAAACCTGATCGATCAAACAAATAAACAGAACCGTCGACAAAATATAAACAAACAAAAAAAGCTAAATACTGTCCCTGGTTTTTATCCTCTCATCTGTCTGGTGGAAGTCAATCTGCTCTCGATGGTGTTGTCTTGATGATGTAGCCTTTCCCTTACAGCATCAGTTGGTATTGTTTCTTTTCAGCCAAATAAGGCTTTGCTGCAAGCTCTGGGGCTGGCCCGGACGGGGGACTGGTCCCAGTCCGTCGGGCGGGGGGCCGTGGCTCGTGCAGTCCGGTGTTGGAGTGGCACGCCCTGGCTCTGCCACGCACCTGCCAGTAGCCTCCAATACCTGCCCTTTTCCCGGCTTCCTCCGCTGCAGGCGTAGCTATGGGGCTGCACCGGCTCCTCCACCACTGGCGTGCGTGCACTGCCAGTTATGAGTACAAGTCCCAAAAGCAGGCACAAGCTTCCCTGTCTGGCTCGAGCCCGGTCCCTGGTCAGCAATCCGTGGGCGACTTCCCCTTCAGCTAGTCCTCCACTAGGAGTGTTTGAACTTACCTCGTGCCAGGCGGAAAGTCGTGATTTTCACCTGGCCAAGCGGCACAATTTTCGCACTGGATACTCCCTCCCAGCTCCAGGTCGCTAGGCAGCACTCTGCGCGTCCTCCCAGGCCCTGCTCCAGTATCCTATCTTCGCAGTGTCTTAATTTCTGCCAGCGATCCAGGCGAATTTTTGGAATTTTCACGCTGATCCCTGCCCTCTCTCCCCCGACGCTCCGCTCAGGCCCCATTTTAGGGCACTTGCTGACGTACTCTCCGTCAGTGCAGTCTGGTGTGGGGGTTAGGATAGAGGGTTCTTAGAACAGTAGCTCTGGGAAAGTTCTGGCTGTTCACTCTTCTACTCTCGCGGATCTATGGAGTTCTTCTGTCGTCTAGCGGCTGGTTTGTTGGTGGTGTTTCATTTCTTGATTAGCCTCTGGTGATTCTGTTGGGGAGCTGGTGAAATCTTCCCCTCATTCCATTGCCATCTTGGCTCCGCCCTCCAGACCCAGAGCTGGAGAGCTTCCCATCTCAGTCATAGCTGAGTCGCATGAGCAAGCTCTATTTTCCCTTCTGTTTGCCAAGAAGTGATGGGACCACATGTCATGGTCTTCATTTTTTCAATATTGAGTTTTAAACCAGCTTTTCCACTCTCCTCTTTCATCTTCATCAAGAGTCTCTTTAGTTCCTCTTCACTCTCTGCTGTAAGGGTGGTGTCATCCACATACCTGAAGTTGTTGGTTTTTCTGCTAGCCTTCTTGACTCCAGCCTGTGCTTCCTACAGATTGGCATCTCACATGATGTACTCTGCATACAAGTGAAACAAGCAGGGTGAAAATATACAGCCTTGACACACTCCTTTCCCAATTTGAACCCCATCCTATTGCTCATTGTCTAGTTCCAATTGTTGCTTCTTGACCTGCATACAGGTTTTTCAGGAAGCAGATAAGTTGATCTGAAACTCCTATCTCTTCAAAAAATTTCCACAGCTAGTTGTGATTCACACAGTCAAAGGCTTTAGTGTACTCAATGAAGCAGAAATCAATGTTTTCTGGAATTGTATTGCTTTTCTATGGTCCAGTGGATGTTGGAAATTTGATCTTTGGTTCCTCTGCTTTTCTAAATGTAGCTTGTACATCTGGAAGCTCTCAGTTCATGTACTCCTGAAACCTAGCTTGGAGGATTTTGAGCATGACCTTAATAGCATGTGAAATAGATGAGACTTCGGGCCTAGGATATCCTATCTTCGCAGTGTCTTAATTTCTGCCAGCGATCCAGGCGAATTTTTGGAATTTTCACGCTGATCCCTGCCCTCTCTCCCCCGACGCTCCGCTCAGGCCCCATTTTAGGGCACTTGCTGACGTACTCTCCGTCAGTGCAGTCTGGTGTGGGGGTTAGGATAGAGGGTTCTTAGAACAGTAGCTCTGGGAAAGTTCTGGCTGTTCACTCTTCTACTCTCGCGGATCTATGGAGTTCTTCTGTCGTCTAGCGGCTGGTTTGTTGGTGGTGTTTCATTTCTTGATTAGCCTCTGGTGATTCTGTTGGGGAGCTGGTGAAATCTTCCCCTCATTCCATTGCCATCTTGGCTCCGCCCTCCAGACCCAGAGCTGGAGAGCTTCCCATCTCAGTCATAGCTGAGTCGCATGAGCAAGCTCTATTTTCCCTTCTGTTTGCCAAGAAGTGATGGGACCACATGTCATGGTCTTCATTTTTTCAATATTGAGTTTTAAACCAGCTTTTCCACTCTCCTCTTTCATCTTCATCAAGAGTCTCTTTAGTTCCTCTTCACTCTCTGCTGTAAGGGTGGTGTCATCCACATACCTGAAGTTGTTGGTTTTTCTGCTAGCCTTCTTGACTCCAGCCTGTGCTTCCTACAGATTGGCATCTCACATGATGTACTCTGCATACAAGTGAAACAAGCAGGGTGAAAATATACAGCCTTGACACACTCCTTTCCCAATTTGAACCCCATCCTATTGCTCATTGTCTAGTTCCAATTGTTGCTTCTTGACCTGCATACAGGTTTTTCAGGAAGCAGATAAGTTGATCTGAAACTCCTATCTCTTCAAAAAATTTCCACAGCTAGTTGTGATTCACACAGTCAAAGGCTTTAGTGTACTCAATGAAGCAGAAATCAATGTTTTTCTGGAATTGTATTGCTTTTTCTATGGTCCAGTGGATGTTGGAAATTTGATCTTTGGTTCCTCTGCTTTTCTAAATGTAGCTTGTACATCTGGAAGCTCTCAGTTCATGTACTCCTGAAACCTAGCTTGGAGGATTTTGAGCATGACCTTAATAGCATGTGAAATGAGAGTGACTGTGCAGTGGATTCAGCATTCTTTGTCACTGCCCTTTTTTGTGATTGGAATGATTACTGAGCTTTCCCAGTACTGTGGCCACTGCTGAGTTTTCCAAATTTGCTGGCATATCGAGTATAGCACTTTAACAGCATCACCTTCTGAATTTTAAATGGTTCAGCTGGAATTCCATCTCTCACACTAGCTTTGTTCATAGTGATGCTTCCTAAAGCCCACTTGACTTCACACTCTAGGATGTCTGACTCCAGGTGAGTGATCACACCATCATGGCTATCCAGGTCACTAATATCTTTTTTTTTTTTTTAATAGATCTGCATATTCTTGCCAGCTCTTCAAATATCTTCTGTTAGATCCATACTGTTTCTTCCCTTTATTGTGTCCATCTTTGAATGAAATGTTTCCTTGGTAAATATGATTTTCTTGAAAAGATCTCTAGTCTTTCTTATTCTGTTGTTTTCCTCCAATATATGTTATTACAATATATTGACTGTAGCTACCTGTGCTATACAGTAAACCTTTATGACTTGTTGCATGTTTTTTTTTTCTTAATTAGAAATCTGGAATTCAAGGAGCCCAAGATGGTGGAGGAATAAGATGGGCATACTGCCAGCCCCCAAACAAATTCATGAAAAACTCATCAAGATGTGGAATAACCCCTAAAATCCAGCTCCTATGAAATGACAGAAGATCCCAAGCCTCCAAGGGATATGCAAGGCTTCCTGGAACGAGGTAGTAAAAAGAAAGACTTAAAAAGGGAAAAGAAAAGACAGAAGAGTGCCAGAGAGAAGCCTGAACCTGGAGGGTGGGAGGGAGGCAAGTAGCAGGAAGAAATTCCCTGTCCCAGGAAGGCCCCTCACAAGTTGAGACTAAAGGAAGCAACAAAATATTCGAGAGCCAGAAGAGAAAACTGAAGCTTTCAGCCCATAAACACCTCACATACTGACAGTGAATGACTTAATCCGGAACCCTGGAACCCCCACATCCCCGCCCCCACAGCAGCTCTGAGGGAGGGCCCAGGAAAAGGAGATCCTCAGCACCACAAGAAAAATGCACAAACCTGGAAGCTGGTCAAACCTGGCAGCCACATACCTGTCGGCCAACTGCAGCGCAGAGGTCCACCCAGAATACTGAGAGCAGCTTGGAGAAGATTGCCTGCAAACCCTCCAACCCTACCTAAGAGATCCCCCTGAATGTCCCCTGAGGAGGTGCAGCATAAGGCCTGAGTCCTCTTGAAAGAGGTCACCAGTAACCAGATTAAAGTACCATTGAGCAGGAGTGGTGAAATAGACTCAGGGGTGGCAAAAATAAAACTCAGAGCACTCCAGGATCCTGGAAAAAGAAGCGGTAACCCCACATGAGACTGAGCCCTGCACATTTGGCACTTAGTCTTCATGGAGACACCACACTTCCAGCTATCTTGGCCACCTAACCAGATTAACCATTTGTGCAAGAGCCCTGCCTACTAACTTGAATATCTGGTTCTGATATTATATAAGTGTGTGTGTGTGTGTGTGTGTGTGTGTGTGTGTGTGTGTATAAATTTTCACAGACTTGTTCTGGAGTTGCTTCTAGAGGCTTTTTTTTCTACATTAGTTTGTTTTTCTTTTCTTTCCCTCTTCTGCCTCTGTTGTTATAGTTGAAAATTTTGTTAGTAATATTAAATATATTCATTTTTATTTATTTATTTTATTTTTACAGAGTTTTGTTGTTTACAGCTATACATACATCTAAATCAGTCATAGTTGTAGCCTTGACCCCTCCCATCTGAATCCCACCTCCCAGTACCTCCTCATCCTACCCCTCCAGGTTGTTGTGTAGCCCCCACGTAAGTTCCCTTAGTTTATGTCCCTTTTTAGTATAGGTGCCAGGGAAGAGGGGAAGGGGGAAAAAACTTAAAAAGGGAAAAGAAAAGACAGAAGAGTGCCAGAGAGAAGCCTGAACCTGGAGGGTGGGAGGGAGGCAAGTAGCAGGAAGAAATTCCCTGTCCCAGGAAGGCCCCTCACAAGTTGAGACTAAAGGAAGCAACAAAATATTCGAGAGCCAGAAGAGAAAACTGAAGCTTTCAGCCCATAAACACCTCACATACTGACAGTGAATGACTTAATCCGGAACCCTGGAACCCCCACATCCCCGCCCCCACAGCAGCTCTGAGGGAGGGCCCAGGAAAAGGAGATCCTCAGCACCACAAGAAAAATGCACAAACCTGGAAGCTGGTCAAACCTGGCAGCCACATACCTGTCGGCCAACTGCAGCGCAGAGGTCCACCCAGAATACTGAGAGCAGCTTGGAGAAGATTGCCTGCAAACCCTCCAACCCTACCTAAGAGATCCCCCTGAATGTCCCCTGAGGAGGTGCAGCATAAGGCCTGAGTCCTCTTGAAAGAGGTCACCAGTAACCAGATTAAAGTACCATTGAGCAGGAGTGGTGAAATAGACTCAGGGGTGGCAAAAATAAAACTCAGAGCACTCCAGGATCCTGGAAAAAGAAGCGGTAACCCCACATGAGACTGAGCCCTGCACATTTGGCACTTAGTCTTCATGGAGACACCACACTTCCAGCTATCTTGGCCACCTAACCAGATTAACCATTTGTGCAAGAGCCCTGCCTACTAACTTGAATATCTGGTTCTGATATTATATAAGTGTGTGTGTGTGTGTGTGTGTGTGTGTGTGTGTGTGTATAAATTTTCACAGACTTGTTCTGGAGTTGCTTCTAGAGGCTTTTTTTTCTACATTAGTTTGTTTTTCTTTTCTTTCCCTCTTCTGCCTCTGTTGTTATAGTTGAAAATTTTGTTAGTAATATTAAATATATTCATTTTTATTTATTTATTTTATTTTTACAGAGTTTTGTTGTTTACAGCTATACATACATCTAAATCAGTCATAGTTGTAGCCTTGACCCCTCCCATCTGAATCCCACCTCCCAGTACCTCCTCATCCTACCCCTCCAGGTTGTTGTGTAGCCCCCACGTAAGTTCCCTTAGTCTTAAAATATGTCCCTTTTATATATGGTAGTGGAAGTTTCTGTATTACTTTTTCCAAACTTCTCATCCACTTCTCCCACCACCCAATGATCATGAGTCTATTTTTTATGTCTGTTACTCCTTTGCTGCTCTGCATCTGCTTTTATCAGTACCCTTTTTCTAGATTCCATATATATGTGCTATTATACCATATTTCTCCTTCACTTTTTGACTTACTTCACTTTGTATAATAGGTTCTAGTTTCATTCTCCTGATTAGGATTGAATCAAATGCATTTCTTTTTATGACTAAGAAAATATTCGATTGCATATATGTAACATCTCTTCTTTATCCATTCATTATTTGATGGACATCTAGGTTGTTCCCCTGTTTCAGATATTGTAAAAACTGCTGTGATGAGCAATGGGATAAAGGTGTCTCTTTCAGTTTTGACTTTTCTGGGTATATGACTGGGATTGAAGCAGAAAATGGTGCTTCTATGCCTGGTTTTATAAGAAATCTCCATACTGTTTTCCATAGTGGCTGTATCAAGTTATATTCCCACCAAAAGTGCACAAGTGTTCCTTTTTCTCCACACTCTCTCCAGCAACTTTGTCTGTCAATTTTTTGATGATGGCCATTCTGGCTGGTGTGAGGTGATATTTCATTGTAGTTTTGATTTGCATTTCTCTGATAATGGATGATATTGAGCATCTTCTCATGTGTTTTTGGCCTCTTGCATTTCCTCATTGAAGAGATGTTTGTTTATATCTTTATCCCATTTTTTCATGGAACTGTTTGTTTTTTTCAGTGTTGAGTTCTATGAGCTGTTTGTATATTTTGGAAATTAATTCTTTGTTGGTTGTTTTATTTGCTATTATTTTCACACATTCCGAGGATTGTCTTCTCACCTTTTTACAGTTTCTTTCACTGTGCAAAAGCTTTTAAGGTTAATTAGATCCTAATTGTTTATTTTGTTTTTATTTCCATTACTCTAGAGGGTGGATCATAAAAGATCTTGATTTGATTTATGTCATCAGGTATTCTGCCTATGTTTTTTTTTTTTTTTTAAACAAATAAGTTTAGTGACATTTACAGATATCCAAATAGAAATCCTTACATGGAAAACTGGCTGGTACAAAGATTCTGTCTCAGAGGGGAGAGGGAAGAACATATATGAGAAAAATCTTCATAGAAGTAATTTTAAATATAAGCTTCAAAAAGATGTTGTGACATGAAAACATTTTGTTCAGGCATTTTGAACCAGCTCAAAGGGCTATCTGGAATTCATTCATTAAACCAACTGTTCCACAGACCACTGATGAGAATAAAAGTGAGAGAAAAGCCAACATATTTCCTAACGCTTATCTTTTTGTAATAGTGCCAAATATTATGGCATATAAAAACTGCTACTTTGAATGAAAATGAATATGATTTTTATCTTTATTTTATGGAGATATGTTTTCATCTAAGAGTTTTATGGTTACTGGTCTTACATTTAGGGCTTTATTCCATTTTGAGTTTATCTTTGTTAAAGGTGTCAGGGAGTGTTCCAGCTTCTCTTTTTAATATGCAGCTGTCCAATTTTCACCATTTATTTAAGAGGCTATTTTTGCCCCATTGTTTATTTTTGATTCCTTTGTCAATATTAAGGTTCCTATAGGTGTATAGGTTTATCTCTGGGCTCTCTATCTTGTTCCATTGGTCTATATTTCTGTTTCAGTGCCAGTATCATACTCTCTCTCTGTTTTCTTTTACTTTTTATTTTTACAGAGTTTTTTTGTTTACAGATATATATAATCCCAGATTAGTCATATGTATATCCCTGGCTCCCTCCTTTCTGCACCCTCCTCCTAGTCCCCCCATCCCACCCCTCCAGGCCATCACACAGCACCCCTGCAGGATCCCCTATTCCCACAATTCAGTGACAATCATGTAGTATCATATTCTCTTGACGACTGTTGCTTTGTAGTATAATTTGAAGTTAGAGAGGTGGTTTCCTCCAGCTCCATTCTTTCTCAAGACTGCTTTGGCTATCTGGGTCTTTTTTGTTTCCATATGTACTGTGCTATTTTGTGGTCTAGTTCTGAGAAGAAAGCTTTTAGTACATTGATAGGAATCGTACTGAATCTGTAGATGATATTTGGAAGCATGTTCATTTTCACGTTATTGACTCTTCCAACCCCAAAACATAGAATACCATAGAATATCACTCCATCTGTTGATTTCCTTCATTAATGTCTCTTAGTTTTCTGTATACAGTTTTTTTTTTTTTTGTCACTTTAGGTAAGTTTACTCCTAGATATTTTATTCTTTTTTGTTGCAATGGAGAATGAGATTGCTTTCTTGATACCTCTTTCTAATTTTCCATTGTTTGTACATAGGAATGCGCGTGATCTGTGTGTATTAATTTTGTATCCTATGACTTTGCTAAATTCTCTGATTAGCACTAGTAATTTTTTGTTAGGGTTTTCTATGTATAGTATCATGTTGGCTGGAAACAGTGAGAGTTTTGCTTCTTCTTTACCAATCTGAATTCTTTTTATTCCTTTTTCTTCTCTAATTGCTGTAGTTAGAACTTCCAAGAATCTGTTGAATCATGAGGTGAGTGAGTACCCCTATATTTTACCTGACCTTAGAGGGAATGCTTTCAGTTTTTCACCACTGAGAATCATATTTGCTGTGGGCTTATCATATATGGCTTTCACTGTTTTGAGGTGGGTTCATCCTATGCCTATTTTTTTGAAGAGTTTTTATCATAAATGGATGCTGAATTTTGTCGAAGGTTTTTTCTGCATCTATTGAGATTATCATATGATTTTTGTTCTTCAACTTATTGATATGCTATATCATATTGATTGATTTGCAGATATTGAAGAATTCTTAGATGACTGGGATGAACCTCACTTGATCATGGTGTATAAGCTTTTTGAAGGGATGTTGAATTCTATTTGCTAGATTTTTTTTCTTTTTTACATTTTTATTTTACAGAGTTTTGTTGTTTACAGATATGTAAGTTCCCAGATTATGCATATGTATGTCCCCCCTGTCCCACCCCTGAAGACCATCGCACAGCACCCTTGCAGGATCTCCTTTTCTCAGAGCACAATGACTATAGCTAGTTTCTTCACATACAATAGTACAGGTTTTCATGCTACTTCCTTTACGCCACCCACCCACTGTTCATTCACCACAATGTCCATATGTCTACTGTCCATGTCTGTTTTTCCATCACTTCACTGCATGTGCTAGCATTACTGTACTACTAGATTCCATATATATGTGTTAGCATATTGTACTTCTCTTTTTGACTTACTTCACTTTTGATGATACGTTCTAGATCCAGCCACCTCATTAGAACTGATTCTTCTGCATCTCTTGTTTGAGTGCTGTAGTATTCCATTGTATATATATACCAGAACTTTTGTATTCATTCATTCATTGAAGGGCATCTAGGTTGCTTCCATGTTCTAGTTATTGTATAGAGAGCTGCAATGAACATTGGGGTACTTCAGTTTTGATTTCATCAGGGTATAAGCCTAAGAGTAGGATTCCTGGGTCATATGGTACTTCTATTTTTAGTTTTTTAAGAAATCTCTGCACTGTCTTCGCTTATAGTTTACATGTTGGCTGGAAACAGTGAGAGTTTTGCTTCTTCTTTACCAATCTGAATTCTTTTATTCCTTTTCTTCTCTAATTGCTGTAGTTAGAACTTCCAAGAATCTGTTGAATCATGAGGTGAGTGAGTACCCCTATATTTTACCTGACCTTAGAGGGAATGCTTTCAGTTTTTCACCACTGAGAATCATATTTGCTGTGGGCTTATCATATATGGCTTTCACTGTTTTGAGGTGGGTTCATCCTATGCCTATTTTTTTGAAGAGTTTTTATCATAAATGGATGCTGAATTTTGTCGAAGGTTTTTTCTGCATCTATTGAGATTATCATATGATTTTTGTTCTTCAACTTATTGATATGCTATATCATATTGATTGATTTGCAGATATTGAAGAATTCTTAGATGACTGGGATGAACCTCACTTGATCATGGTGTATAAGCTTTTTGAAGGGATGTTGAATTCTATTTGCTAGATTTTTTTTCTTTTTTACATTTTTATTTTACAGAGTTTTGTTGTTTACAGATATGTAAGTTCCCAGATTATGCATATGTATGTCCCCCCTGTCCCACCCCTGAAGACCATCGCACAGCACCCTTGCAGGATCTCCTTTTCTCAGAGCACAATGACTATAGCTAGTTTCTTCACATACAATAGTACAGGTTTTCATGCTACTTCCTTTACGCCACCCACCCACTGTTCATTCACCACAATGTCCATATGTCTACTGTCCATGTCTGTTTTTCCATCACTTCACTGCATGTGCTAGCATTACTGTACTACTAGATTCCATATATATGTGTTAGCATATTGTACTTCTCTTTTTGACTTACTTCACTTTTGATGATACGTTCTAGATCCAGCCACCTCATTAGAACTGATTCTTCTGCATCTCTTTTTACAGTGGTGTAGTATTCCATTGTATATATATACCAGAACTTTTGTATTCATTCATTCATTGAAGGGCATCTAGGTTGCTTCCATGTTCTAGTTATTGTATAGAGAGCTGCAATGAACATTGGGGTACTTCAGTTTTGATTTCATCAGGGTATAAGCCTAAGAGTAGGATTGCTGGATCGTATTGTGCTTCTATTTTTAGTTTTTTAAGAAATCTCTGCACTGTCTTCCATAGAGGCTGTATCAGTTTACATTCTCACCAGCAATGCAAGAGGGTTCCCTTTTCTCCGCACCCTCTCCAGCATTTATTGTCTGTTGATTTGTGAATGATGGCCATTCTGACAGGTATGAGGTGATATCTCATTGTAATTTTGATTTGCATTTCTCTAATTATAAGTGAAGTTGAGCATCGTTTCATGTGTTTTTTGGCCATCTGTATGTCCTCTTTGGAGAGGCATCTGTTTAGGTCCTTTTCTCATTTTTTGATTGGGTTGTTCATTTTTCCGGTGCTGAGTTGTCTGAGTTGCTTGTAGATTTTGGAGATTAATTCTTTGTCTGTTGTTTCATTTGCTATGATTTTCTCCCATTCTGTGGGTTGTCTTTTCAGGTTTTTGGCAGTTTCTTTTGCTGTACAAAAGCTTTTCAGTTTCATTAGATCCCACGTGTTCATTTTTCTTTTTAGTTCCGCTATTCTAGTAGGTGGGTCAGACAAGATCTTGCTTTGAATGATGTTCTTGTGTGTTTTGCCTATATTCTCCTCTAACAAGTTTAGACTTTCTGGCCTTCCATTTAGGTCTTTAATCCATTTTGAGTTGATCTTTGTGCATGGTGTCAGGGAATGTTCCAACTTCATTTTTTTGCATGTAGCTGTCCAATTTTCCCAGCACCATTTGTTGAAGAGACTGTTGCTATTCCTTAGATGTTCATCCATGTCCACTCATCCATACTACCAGTAACTTACTATGATTCCATATATATGTGTTAGCATATTGTACTTCTTTTGACTTACTTCACTTTTGATGATACGTTCTAGATCCAGCCACCTCATTAGAGCTTGTTCTTCTGCATCTCTTTCTCCAGTGGTGTGGTATTCCATTGTATATATATACCAGAACTTTTGTATTCATTCATTCATTGAAGGGCATCTAGGTTGCTTCCATGTTCTAGTTATTGTATAGAGAGCTGCAATGAACATTGGGGTACTTCAGTTTTGATTTCATCAGGGTATAAGCCTAAGAGTAGGATTGCTGGATCGTATTGTGCTTCTATTTTTAGTTTTTTAAGAAATCTCTGCACTGTCTTCCATAGAGGCTGTATCAGTTTACATTCTCACCAGCAATGCAAGAGGGTTCCCTTTTCTCCGCACCCTCTCCAGCATTTATTGTCTGTTGATTTGTGAATGATGGCCATTCTGACAGGTATGAGGTGATATCTCATTGTAATTTTGATTTGCATTTCTCTAATTATAAGTGAAGTTGAGCATCGTTTCATGTGTTTTTTGGCCATCTGTATGTCCTCTTTGGAGAGGCATCTGTTTAGGTCCTTTTCTCATTTTTTGATTGGGTTGTTCATTTTTCCGGTGCTGAGTTGTCTGAGTTGCTTGTAGATTTTGGAGATTAATTCTTTGTCTGTTGTTTCATTTGCTATGATTTTCTCCCATTCTGTGGGTTGTCTTTTCAGGTTTTTGGCAGTTTCTTTTGCTGTACAAAAGCTTTTCAGTTTCATTAGATCCCACGTGTTCATTTTTCTTTTTAGTTCCGCTATTCTAGTAGGTGGGTCAGACAAGATCTTGCTTTGAATGATGTTCTTGTGTGTTTTGCCTATATTCTCCTCTAACAAGTTTAGACTTTCTGGCCTTCCATTTAGGTCTTTAATCCATTTTGAGTTGATCTTTGTGCATGGTGTCAGGGAATGTTCCAACTTCATTTTTTTGCATGTAGCTGTCCAATGTTCCCAGCACCATTTGTTGAAGAGACTGTCTTTGTCCCATTTTAGAATTTCGCCTCCTTTGTCAAAAATAAGGTACCCATAGGTGCGTGGGTTGATCTCTGGGTTCTCAATCTTGTTCCATTGGTCGATATTTCTGTTTTTGTGCCAATACCATACTGTCTTGATGACTGTTGCTTTGTAGTAGAGTCTGAAGTTGGGGAGGCTGATCCCTCCAGCTCCGGTTTTCTTTCTCAGGATTGCTTTGGCTATTCGAGGTCTTTTTGTGTTTCCATATGAACTGTGTTATTCTCTGGTCTAGTTCTCTGAAGAATGTCATTGGTAGTTTGATAGGGATCACATTGAATCTATAGATTACATTTGGTAGTATGATGATTTTCACAATATTGATTCTTCCGACCCAGGAACACAGAATATCTCTCCATCTGTTTAAATCTCCTTTAATGTCTCTCATGAGTGTCTTGTAATTTTCTGTGTACAGTTCGTTTGTTTCTTTGGATAGGTTTATTCCTAGATATTTGATTCTTTTGGTTGTGATGGTGAAGGGGATTGCCTCTTTGATTTCATTTTATGATTTTCCATTGTTTGTGTATAGGAATGCCAGTGATTTCTGTGCATTGATTTTGTATCGTGCGACTTTGCTGAATTCGCTGATTAGCTCCAGTAGCTTTGTAATAGTGTCTTTGGGGTTTTCTATGTATAATATCATATCGTCTGCGAATAGAGAGAGTTTGACTTCATCCTTTCTAATCTGGATTCCTTTGAATTCTTTCTCTTCTCTTATTGCTGTTGCTAGAACTTCCAGGACTATGTTGAATAAGAGTGGTGAAAGTGGGCACCCCTGTCTTGTTGCTGATCTTAGAGAGAATGCTTTGAGTTTTTCACCATTGAGGTTAATGTTTGCTGTGGGTTTCTCATATGTGGCTTTCACTATGTTGAGATAGGTTCCTTCTATGCCCATTTTTTGAAGAATTTTCATCATAAATGGATGCTGTACTTTGTCAAAGGCTTTTTCTGCATCTATTGAGATGATCATGTGATTTTTGTCTCTCAATTTGTTGATATGGTGTATCACATTGATTGATTTGTGGATATTGAAGAATCCTTGCATGCCTGGGATGAACTCAACTTGATCATGTTGTATGAGCTTTTTGATGTGTTGTGTTCTATTTGCTAGGATTTTGTTGAGGATTTTGGCGTCTAGATTCATCAATGTTATCGGCCTATAATTTTCTTTTTTTTATGTTGTCTTTGCCTGGCTCTGGTATCAGGGTGATGCAGCTTCATTGAATGTGTTTGAAAGTGTTCCTTCCTGTACCTTTTTTTTTTTTTTTAAGAGTTTTAGAAATGCAGGCATTAGCTCTTCTTTAAATGTTTGGTAGAATTCACCTGTGAAGCCATGGGGCCTGGGCTTTTATTTTGGGGTAGATTTTTGATCACAGATTCTATGTCTGAGCTTGTCATTGGGTTGTTCCTAATTTCTATGTCTTCCTGGTTCATTGTTGAAAGATTGAACTTCTCTGAGAATGTGTCTATTTCTTCCAGTTTTTCCAGTTTATTGCCATATAGTTGTTCAAAATAGTCAAAATAAACCTTTTTATTTATGCATTATCTGTTGTAATCTCTCCTTTTTCAGTTTTGATTTTGTTTATGTGGTTCTTCTCTGTTTTTTTTTTTTTCCTTGATGAGTTTGGCCAGTGGTTTGTCAATTTTGTTTATCTTTTCAAAGAACCAGCTTTTCATTTTATTTAGCCTTACTATTATTTCGTTCATTTCTTTTGCTCTGATCTTTATGATTTCTCTTCTTCTGCTAACTTTGTGTTTTTTTTGTTCTTTTTTTCTCTAGCTGTTTTAAGTGTAGATTTAGGTTGTTTGTTTGATATTTTTCTTCTTTGTTGAGGTAAGATTGTATTTGTATATACTTCCCGCTTAGGACTGCTTTGTGGCATCCCATAGGGTTTTGCACTGTTTGTGCTCATTGTCGTTTTCTTCTAGAATTTTTTTTTAAAAGTTTTCCTATGATTTGTTTGGTAACCAGTTTGTTTTTTTGGTATGTGTTGTTTAATCTCCATGTGTTTGTGCCTTTAGCCTTTTTTTCTCCGTAGTTGATCTCTAGTCTCATTGCATTGTGGTCCGAGAAGATGGTTGATATAATTTCAATTTTCTTGAATTGACAGGTTTGACTTGTGGCCCAAGATGTGGTCTATCCTTGAGAATGTTACATGAGCTCTTGAGAAGAAAGTGTATTCTTCTGCTTTTGGATGGAAGGTCCTAAAGATATCCGTGAGGTTCATCTCTTCTAGTGTGACATTGAAGGCTTGTGTTTCTTTAAATTTTCTGTTTGGATGATCTATCCATTGTTGTGAGTGGAATATTAATGTCTCCTACTATTATTGTGTTATTGTTGATTTCTTCTTTTATGTCTGAAAGTGTTTGTCTTATGCATTGGGGTGCTCCTGTGTTGGGTTTATAGATATTTATGATTGTTATATCTTTCTCTTGGATCGATCCCTTGATCATTATGTAATATCCTGCCTTGTCTCTTTTAATCTACTTTATTTTAATGTCTATTGTGTCTGATAGGAGGATTGTTATTCCAGCTTTCGTTTGATTTCCATTTTGCATGGAATATCTTTTTCCATCCTCTCACTTTCAGTCTATTAGTGTCTCTAGGTCTGAAGTGAGTTTCTTGTAGGTGGCATATGTATGGGTCTTGTTTCTGTATCCATTCAGACAGTCTGTGTCTTTCAGTTGGGGCATTTAGTCCATTTACATTTAAAGTAATTTTTGATACAAATGATCTATTGTCATCTTCTTAGATGTTAGGATGGCTTTGTTTTGCAGATCTTCTTCTTCTTCTCTTATACTTGTTGTCTATATAAGTCCCTTTAACACTTGTGGTAAGGCTGGTTTGGTGTTACTAAATATTTTTAATATTTGCTTATTTGTAAAGCTTTTGATTTCTCCATCAATTTTGAATGAGATCTTTGCAACGTAGAGGATTCTTGGTTGCAGATTATTCTGTTTCAGCGTTTTAAATGTGTCTTGTCAGTCCTTGCTGGCCTGCTGAGTTTCTGTTGAAAGGTCAGCTGTTAAACATATGGGGCTTCCCTTGTATGTCACTTGCTGCTTTTCCCTTTCTGATTTTAGAATTCGGTCTTTGTGTTTAATTAGTGTTAGCTTCATTAATATGTGTCTTGGTGTGTTTCTTCTCGGATTGATTCTGTATGGCACTCTTTGTGCTTCTTGGACTTGATTGACTATTTCTTTTCCCATGTTGTGGAAATTTTCAGCTATAATCTCTTCAAAAATTTTCTCATAGCCTTTCTTTTTTTTTCTTCTTCTGGAACCCCTATAGTTCAAAACTTGGTGCATTTGATAGTATTTCAGAGGTCTCTGGGGCTATCCTCTGCTCTTTTCATTCTTTGAGCTTGATTTTGTTTTTCAGCAGCCACTTCCACCATTCTAACTTCTAGTTCCCTTATCTGGTCTTCTACCTCAGATACTCTGCTTTTGATTCCTTCTATAGTATTTTTAAGTTCAGCAATTGAATTGTTTGTCTCTGTTTGGTGTTTTTTAAGTTCTTGTATTTCTTTATTCATTGTGTTAGTTTTTTCTTGCAATTTCTCTAAAATTCTGTTTTTGGTGTTTTGGGTCATCATTACTATCATTCTTCTGAATTTGCTGTCAGAAATTTTGTCTAATTCCTCCTCGTTTATTTGCACTTGTGTGTTTGTAGATTTTTCCTTCCCTTGTGTGGTATTTCTCTGTCACTTCATTTTTGAACACTTTTTTTTAGACTTAGCTGTTGGTCTGAAGTGAGTTTCTTGTAGGTGGCATATGTATGGGTCTTGTTTCTGTATCCATTCAGACAGTCTGTGTCTTTCAGTTGGGGCATTTAGTCCATTTACATTTAAAGTAATTTTTGATACAAATGATCTATTGTCATCTTCTTAGATGTTAGGATGGCTTTGTTTTGCAGATCTTCTTCTTCTTCTCTTATACTTGTTGTCTATATAAGTCCCTTTAACACTTGTGGTAAGGCTGGTTTGGTGTTACTAAATATTTTTAATATTTGCTTATTTGTAAAGCTTTTGATTTCTCCATCAATTTTGAATGAGATCTTTGCAACGTAGAGGATTCTTGGTTGCAGATTATTCTGTTTCAGCGTTTTAAATGTGTCTTGTCATTCCCTTCTGGCCTGCAGAGTTTCTGTTGAAAGGTCAGCTGTTAAACATATGGGGCTTCCCTTGTATGTCACTTGCTGCTTTTCCCTTTCTGATTTTAGAATTCGGTCTTTGTGTTTAATTAGTGTTAGCTTCATTAATATGTGTCTTGGTGTGTTTCTTCTCGGATTGATTCTGTATGGCACTCTTTGTGCTTCTTGGACTTGATTGACTATTTCTTTTCCCATGTTGTGGAAATTTTCAGCTATAATCTCTTCAAAAATTTTCTCATAGCCTTTCTTTTTTTTTCTTCTGGAACCCCTATAGTTCAAAACTTGGTGCATTTGATAGTATTTCAGAGGTCTCTGGGGCTATCCTCTGCTCTTTTCATTCTTTGAGCTTGATTTTGTTTTTCAGCAGCCACTTCCACCATTCTAACTTCTAGTTCCCTTATCTGGTCTTCTACCTCAGATACTCTGCTTTTGATTCCTTCTATAGTATTTTTAAGTTCAGCAATTGAATTGTTTGTCTCTGTTTGGTGTTTTTTAAGTTCTTGTATTTCTTTATTCATTGTGTTAGTTTTTTCTTGCAATTTCTCTAAAATTCTGTTTTTGGTGTTTTGGGTCATCATTACTATCATTCTTCTGAATTTGCTGTCAGAAATTTTGTCTAATTCCTCCTCGTTTATTTGCACTTGTGTGTTTGTAGATTTTTCCTTAACTTGTGTGGTATTTCTCTGCCACTTCATTGTTATAATGAACTTTTTAACTAGCTATGTTTGGGATTTCCTTTTGCCAGACTTTGAGTTACATCCATGGGTGTTTGTTGTTTGGATGAGGCGTCTTATTCTGGGTGATGCTGGTGGTTGGGTGATATCAGGACTTGCATACAGTTGCTTAACTTTGTTTGAGTTCTCGCTATTTAATGCTCTTTAATGTTAGGTTTTCTCTGGTATTGTAGGGTTTTTGAGTCAGTGCTCCCTTTCTAAAGTTCCTGGACTTGTTACCTGACCAGGAATGAAGGTTTCATGGCTGGTTTGTTATGGCAGTAAATGTTATTAAGGCATATGTACATAAATGAGAAACAGAAAGTATAGCTTTGATAAACGGCAATTAAAATATGAGAATACTATCTAGCATACTGGATTATACACTCAAACATATACAGCCATAACATAACCCAAACATTCCAAGAAAAAATACAGTAGAATACATTAGCATGGCAAGTAGAGAAAACCAAGAATGATATCCACCAGTTAATAACCAAACTAACTAAAGCACAAATTGGAGGATAATGCTTCAGCAGGGTCCCAATTGAGGATAAGGCAATGAGAGCAAAACAGACTAATATATATGGTGGGGAAAGGCAAAAGGAGAAAGGGAGAATAGAAGAGAAAAATAGAATAATAATGCAAAGTTAAATATAGGAAGGTAAAGATTTATATGTGTTAGAATTCAGTGCTGTAGAAAAAAAGCATCAGAGAAAGCAAAGAAATAGTTGTAGAAGAAGTAATAGTACATATAAAAATTAAAAATTAAAACAGATATAAATATATAGAAAAGCAAAGCAAAAACAATAAAAAGAAACCAAACCCCCAGAGAACCCCTGGGGGTTAAATGTAGAATCAGAAATATATAACCAAATAAAATGTGTGGTTTAAAAGAAAAAAAATGGTGTAAACTTAAATATATTCAGTCTTACTGATAAGATTGGTAGCTGCAATAGAGTGCAATGGAGGCAAGAATAAAAGGGAGTTAGGGGGATAAGGAAATAAGTGGGGAAAAAAAAAGAGAGAAAGAGAGAGAAAAAGAAAAAAAAAAAATCCAACAGTAAATCCAGCTCCAGTCAAAAGGTGAAAATAGTGAATGTTTATGCTATTCTGTCTTTTGCTGACCATTCAGGAATTATCAGTCGTTTTCTTGCCTTTGGCAATGGTTGGCTCTGAAGACCTCTTTTACTGCTTGTTTATTTCTGCCTGTACCAGAACTAAAAGGCCCACCCAGGCTGGCCCTCAGAGAGTCTTAATCCTTGATCCAGATTCCTTTTTTTTTTTGCTGGGTGGAGCTAAATTCTCTCCCTGTAGTTTGAGCAGCAGCCAAACTACAGTAGGGAAAATGGCGTCTCTCTCACAAAATATTTATTCCCACATACTCTATGAGAAGCATTGCTGAGGTGTCCCTGACCCTGTTGCAGATCACCATCAATCCCCGCCACTGCCAGAGACTTCAGAATACTCTGAGATGTGTCTAGCTCAATCTCATGCAGGATCGTTTTTCCTCTCTCCATATCTTGTTGTGCAAAGAGTCTCCAGTCCTACTTGGCAGCTCTATGATCGGGTTAATGATAACCTCCTTCAAATGGAATTAAGTGCTGTCTTTCCAAGGATTGTTCAAGGGCATATTTAGCTTAAGGAGGCACTTGGACCCTCCAAAGCAGGTCTGGCCAGCTGGGGATAAGGCAATGAGAGCAAAACAGACTAATATATATGGTGGGGAAAGGCAAAAGGAGAAAGGAGAATAGAAGAAAATAGAATAATAATGCAAAGTTAAATATAGGAAGGTAAAGATTTATATGTGTTAGAATTCAGTGCTGTAGAAAAAAAGCATCAGAGAAAGCAAAGAAATAGTTGTAGAAGAAGTAATAGTACATATAAAAATTAAAAATTAAAACAGATATAAATATATAGAAAAGCAAAGCAAAAACAATAAAAAGAAACCAAACCCCCAGAGAACCCCTGGGGGTTAAATGTAGAATCAGAAATATATAACCAAATAAAATGTGTGGTTTAAAAGAAAAAAAATGGTGTAAACTTAAATATATTCAGTCTTACTGATAAGATTGGTAGCTGCAATAGAGTGCAATGGAGGCAAGAATAAAAGGGAGTTAGGGGGATAAGGAAATAAGTGGGGAAAAAAAAAAGAGAGAAAGAGAGAGAAAAAGAAAAAAAAAAAATCCAACAGTAAATCCAGCTCCAGTCAAAAGGTGAAAATAGTGAATGTTTATGCTATTCTGTCTTTTGCTGACCATTCAGGAATTATCAGTCGTTTTCTTGCCTTTGGCAATGGTTGGCTCTGAAGACCTCTTTTACTGCTTGTTTATTTCTGCCTGTACCAGAACTAAAAGGCCCACCCAGGCTGGCCCTCAGAGAGTCTTAATCCTTGATCCAGATTCCTTTTTTTTTTTGCTGGGTGGAGCTAAATTCTCTCCCTGTAGTTTGAGCAGCAGCCAAACTACAGTAGGGAAAATGGCGTCTCTCTCACAAAATATTTATTCCCACATACTCTATGAGAAGCATTGCTGAGGTGTCCCTGACCCTGTTGCAGATCACCATCAATCCCCGCCACTGCCAGAGACTTCAGAATACTCTGAGATGTGTCTAGCTCAATCTCATGCAGGATCGTTTTTCCTCTCTCCCATATCTTGTTGTGCAAAGAGTCTCCAGTCCTACTTGGCAGCTCTATGATCGGGTTAATGATAACCTCCTTCAAATGGAATTAAGTGCTGTCTTTCCAAGGATTGTTCAAGGGCATATTTAGCTTAAGGAGGCACTTGGACCCTCCAAAGCAGGTCTGGCTCAGTCCTTGTGGGGAATCACTGCTCCTTTCCTGGGTCTTGGTGTGCAACAGGCTTTGCGTATTTGACCCACCTAGCCTCTCTGGTGGGTTTGACTTTTAAAAGTGTGACTGCACCCCTCCTACCATCTTGTTGTGGCTTCTCCTTTGCTCTTGGATGTGGGCTATCTTTTTGTGATCGGATCCAACCTTCTCCTGTAGACGGTTTTTTAGGATCTAGTTGCAATTCTGGCGATTTTGCAGGAGAGATGAGTACATATCCTTCTATGCTGCCATCTTAGCTCCACCCCTGGTGTGCTTCTAGACACAATTTGTGCTGGACTCCAGGTGGGGAAGTAGACAACATGTAACTCTGTATCCCGTAAGTTTTCTGTTGTCATGCTTTGATCATAATTTTCTTTTAGGAATTTTTAATTTCTCTTTTTGTATCTTCAGTAATGCATTGTTTAATCCCCATATGTTTTTATTTTTGTGTTTTGTTTTCTTGTAACTTATATCTAGTCTCATAGCATTGCGGTCAGAAAGGATGCTTGTTATAATTCCAATTTTCTCAAATTTACTGAGCATTAATTTGAAACCAAAAATGTGATCTATCCTGAAGAATGTTCAATGGACACTTGAGAAGAAAGTGTGTTTTTCTGCATTTGGATGGAAGATCCTAAAGATATCAATAAGATCCATCTCTTCTAATATATCATTTAAGGATTGTATTTCCTTATTAATTTTCTGTTTTGATGATTTGTCCATTGGTGTAAGAGGGGTGTTAAAGTCTCCTACTATTACTGTGTTACTGTCAGTTTCACATTTTATGTCTGAAAGTGTTTGTCTTATGTATTGAGATGCTCCTGTGTTGAATGCATAGATATTTATGGTTGTTATGTCTTCCTTTTGAATGTTTCCCTTATGATTATGCAGTGCCCTGCCTTCTCTCTCATAATTTTCTTTATTTTAAGGTCTATTATGTCTGATATGAAGATTGCTGCTTCAGCTTTCTTTTGATTCTATTTGTGTGGAACATATTTTTCTATCCTCTCACTTTTAGTCATATGTGTCTTTTGGTCTGAAATTGATTTCTTGTAAACTTCATATATATGGATCTGGTTTTCTGTACTCATTCAGATTGTCTCTGTTTTTTGATTAGAATATTTAGTTCATTTAGTTTTAAAGTAGTTATTGATACAAATGTTCCTATAGTCATCTTCTTAAATGTTTGGGGTTTATTTTATAGATCTTTTTTCTTCTATTGTTTTTCTTAGCCATATAAGTCCCTTTAGCACTTGTAAGGCAGGTTTGGTGGCACAAAATTCTGTTAATTTTACTTGTCTGTAACACTTTCGATTTCTCCATCAATTATGAATGAAATTCTTTCTGGGTAGAGTATTCTTGGTTGTAGATTTTTCTCTTTAATCACTGTAAATGTTTCTTGCCATTCCCTTCTGACCTGCATGTTTTCTGCTGAAAGACTGGCAGTTAAGTGTATAGGGCTTCCCTTGTAGGTTACCTTTTGCTTATTCCATGCTGCTTTTAGTATTCTTTCTTTGTGTTTAGTTTGTGTTAGCTGGAATAGTATGTGTCTTGGCATGTTTATCCTGGGGTGTATCCCATATAGGACTTGCTCTGCTTGTTGGACTTGGTTGACTATTTCTTTTTCCATACTGAGGAAATTTTCATGTATAATCTCCATAAAAAGTTCTTCATGCACTTTCTTTCTCTCTTCTTCTGGGACCCCTATAATTCGAATGTTGGTGAATTTGATGTTATCCCAGAGGTCTCTGATACTATCCTCAGTTGTTTTCATCATTTGTCTTATTCTGTCAGTTTCACATTTAAGGATTGTATTTCCTTATTAATTTTCTGTTTTGATGATTTGTCCATTGGTGTAAGAGGGGTGTTAAAGTCTCCTACTATTACTGTGTTACTGTCAGTTTCACATTTTATGTCTGAAAGTGTTTGTCTTATGTATTGAGATGCTCCTGTGTTGAATGCATAGATATTTATGGTTGTTATGTCTTCCTTTTGAATGTTTCCCTTATGATTATGCAGTGCCCTGCCTTCTCTCTCATAATTTTCTTTATTTTAAGGTCTATTATGTCTGATATGAAGATTGCTGCTTCAGCTTTCTTTTGATTCTATTTGTGTGGAACATATTTTTCTATCCTCTCACTTTTAGTCATATGTGTCTTTTGGTCTGAAATTGATTTCTTGTAAACTTCATATATATGGATCTGGTTTTCTGTACTCATTCAGATTGTCTCTGTTTTTTGATTAGAATATTTAGTTCATTTAGTTTTAAAGTAGTTATTGATACAAATGTTCCTATAGTCATCTTCTTAAATGTTTGGGGTTTATTTTATAGATCTTTTTTCTTCTATTGTTTTTCTTAGCCATATAAGTCCCTTTAGCACTTGTAAGGCAGGTTTGGTGGCACAAAATTCTGTTAATTTTACTTGTCTGTAACACTTTCGATTTCTCCATCAATTATGAATGAAATTCTTTCTGGGTAGAGTATTCTTGGTTGTAGATTTTTCTCTTTAATCACTGTAAATGTTTCTTGCCATTCCCTTCTGACCTGCATGTTTTCTGCTGAAAGACTGGCAGTTAAGTGTATAGGGCTTCCCTTGTAGGTTACCTTTTGCTTATTCCATGCTGCTTTTAGTATTCTTTCTTTGTGTTTAGTTTGTGTTAGCTGGAATAGTATGTGTCTTGGCATGTTTATCCTGGGGTGTATCCCATATAGGACTTGCTCTGCTTGTTGGACTTGGTTGACTATTTCTTTTTCCATACTGAGGAAATTTTCATGTATAATCTCCATAAAAAGTTCTTCATGCACTTTCTTTCTCTCTTCTTCTTCTGGGACCCCTATAATTCGAATGTTGGTGAATTTGATGTTATCCCAGAGGTCTCTGATACTATCCTCAGTTGTTTTCATCATTTGTACTTTATTCTGTTCTTCAGAATTTATTTCCACCATTCTGTCTTCCAGCTCACTTACTATTCTGCCTCAGATACTCTACTGTTGATTCCTTCTAGAGTCTTTTTTATGTTCAGCAACTAAGTTGTTTGCCTCTTTTTGCTGTTTTTAAATTTCTTGTAAGTGTTTCTCCAGCGTATTGATTTTCTCTTTTATTCTGTTTTCAGAGTTTTGTATTCTTGTTTGTATTGCTTTTCTGAATTCTTGTTCTAACAGTTGGTGTAGTTCCTCTTCAGTCATTTGGTTTTGTATGTTTCTAGTTTGTTCCTTCATTTGTGTGGTGTTTCCCTTTCTTTTCATTGCCATTGTTACTTTTTGAATTTTTGTGTTTGAAATCTCATTATTCCAGGCTTCAATATTGAGTTTTCACTTCCTTTTGGTTTCTGTCCTCGTAGAAAGGTTCAATTGTTTGTGTCTTGCCTGGTAGTTGGGTGATGTTTGCAGGTGAATATTCCCTAGTATTGGGTATTCTCTGCTAGTGTAGAGTCTTGGAGTTAGTTCTTCCTCACCGAAATTCCTGGGTTTGATCTCTGGCTAGAGAATGTAGGTTTCCCGTCTGTTTTTTATGGCATTCAGTGGTATTTGACCAAATATAAACATATGAGGGACAAAAGGAGTATCCATGATAAATGGCAATTATAAAATCGTGCAAGTATTACTTAACATAATGGAAAAAATACACATACATACATATCCATAACCAAAATTGAACAGTCTAAAATGGATAACATACAGGAGAGTGTTCTGGCAGACTACAAAATGAAAACTGATACCGAACCATTAAGATCAAAGAAATTGAAACACTGCCTGGATAACAAAACTAGAACAACTGTTTCTTGGCATGACGGGGTGAAATTGGACTTGCTCTGCTTGTTGGACTTGGTTGACTATTTCTTTTTCCATACTGAGGAAATTTTCATGTATAATCTCCATAAAAAGTTCTTCATGCACTTTCTTTCTCTCTTCTTCTTCTGGGACCCCTATAATTCGAATGTTGGTGAATTTGATGTTATCCCAGAGGTCTCTGATACTATCCTCAGTTGTTTTCATCATTTGTACTTTATTCTGTTCTTCAGAATTTATTTCCACCATTCTGTCTTCCAGCTCACTTACTATTCTGCCTCAGATACTCTACTGTTGATTCCTTCTAGAGTCTTTTTTATGTTCAGCAACTAAGTTGTTTGCCTCTTTTTGCTGTTTTTAAATTTCTTGTAAGTGTTTCTCCAGCGTATTGATTTTCTCTTTTATTCTGTTTTCAGAGTTTTGTATTCTTGTTTGTATTGCTTTTCTGAATTCTTGTTCTAACAGTTGGTGTAGTTCCTCTTCAGTCATTTGGTTTTGTATGTTTCTAGTTTGTTCCTTCATTTGTGTGGTGTTTCCCTTTCTTTTCATTGCCATTGTTACTTTTTGAATTTTTGTGTTTGAAATCTCATTATTCCAGGCTTCAATATTGAGTTTTCACTTCCTTTTGGTTTCTGTCCTCGTAGAAAGGTTCAATTGTTTGTGTCTTGCCTGGTAGTTGGGTGATGTTTGCAGGTGAATATTCCCTAGTATTGGGTATTCTCTGCTAGTGTAGAGTCTTGGAGTTAGTTCTTCCTCACCGAAATTCCTGGGTTTGATCTCTGGCTAGAGAATGTAGGTTTCCCGTCTGTTTTTTATGGCATTCAGTGGTATTTGACCAAATATAAACATATGAGGGACAAAAGGAGTATCCATGATAAATGGCAATTATAAAATCGTGCAAGTATTACTTAACATAATGGAAAAAATACACATACATACATATCCATAACCAAAATTGAACAGTCTAAAATGGATAACATACAGGAGAGTGTTCTGGCAGACTACAAAATGAAAACTGATACCGAACCATTAAGATCAAAGAAATTGAAACACTGCCTGGATAACAAAACTAGAACAAGGTCCCAGCAGAAAATATGGTAATGAAAGCAGTTATTAACTATCAAGTATGATGGGGAAATGAAGTAGAATGAATAGATAATAAAGAGGAATGGGATCATGTTGTGGGGTTATGTAGGGACAGTTAGGAAAAAAATGTACATATTAAAATAAATACAGCAGGAAGAGAGCAATAGAAAAAGCAAAGAAAGGAATAAAGAGAATAACAGTAGGTATTAAAAGTTATAACACTAAAGCAAAGAGAGAAATTTGTGGTTAATAAAAAAAATTTTAAAAGAACAAAAACAATAAACAAACAAAACAAAAACCCTGTCACTGTTTTTCAGTTGTGAGTTTATCTTCTGATTTCTGTGTGGATTATCCACCAGTTTGTTGTTGAGGCTTTCTTAGAGTCTTTGGGTCTGTCCTAGTGGGGCACAGTTGTGGGGATGGGGCAGCTGCTTAAATCTCAGGTTTCAATGAGAGCAGGATTTTCAAGTTAGTAGATGGTTGCTCTGGTTTGGTGGCCAGGAAAGTTGGAATTGCATTTTCTCTACAATGTGTCTCATGGGTGATCTGCCAAGTTGTTTCCAGTACCCTGGGTAGTGCACTGAGCCTCACTGGCTCCCTGCACAGCTCATGACCCAGGCTGCCACACTCCACCCTTGCTGGACCTCTACTGTCTGTGGCAGTCCTTACCCCAGTGCCACTTTCTAAGTTTTCATATTTTTTAAGAACAATTTTTATTTTAGTGAAACAATTTTGCCTCTGCACTTGACTTTCATGCTCCTGTGGAGTGTAGAGTCTTGGGTAGTTCTTCCTCACCGAAATTCCTGGGTTTGATCTCTGGCTAGAGAATGTAGGTTTCCCGTCTGTTTTTTATGGCATTCAGTGGTATTTGACCAAATATAAACATATGAGGGACAAAAGGAGTATCCATGATAAATGGCAATTATAAAATCGTGCAAGTATTACTTAACATAATGGAAAAAATACACATACATACATATCCATAACCAAAATTGAACAGTCTAAAATGGATAACATACAGGAGAGTGTTCTGGCAGACTACAAAATGAAAACTGATACCGAACCATTAAGATCAAAGAAATTGAAACACTGCCTGGATAACAAAACTAGAACAAGGTCCCAGCAGAAAATATGGTAATGAAAGCAGTTATTAACTATCAAGTATGATGGGGAAATGAAGTAGAATGAATAGATAATAAAGAGGAATGGGATCATGTTGTGGGGTTATGTAGGGACAGTTAGGAAAAAAATGTACATATTAAAATAAATACAGCAGGAAGAGAGCAATAGAAAAAGCAAAGAAAGGAATAAAGAGAATAACAGTAGGTATTAAAAGTTATAACACTAAAGCAAAGAGAGAAATTTGTGGTTAATAAAAAAATTTAAAAGAAAAAAAACAATAAACAAACAAAACAAAAACCCTGTCACTGTTTTTCAGTTGTGAGTTTATCTTCTGATTTCTGTGTGGATTATCCACCAGTTTGTTGTTGAGGCTTTCTTAGAGTCTTTGGGTCTGTCCTAGTGGGGCACAGTTGTGGGGATGGGGCAGCTGCTTAAATCTCAGGTTTCAATGAGAGCAGGATTTTCAAGTTAGTAGATGGTTGCTCTGGTTTGGTGGCCAGGAAAGTTGGAATTGCATTTTCTCTACAATGTGTCTCATGGGTGATCTGCCAAGTTGTTTCCAGTACCCTGGGTAGTGCACTGAGCCTCACTGGCTCCCTGCACAGCTCATGACCCAGGCTGCCACACTCCACCCTTGCTGGACCTCTACTGTCTGTGGCAGTCCTTACCCCAGTGCCACTTTCTAAGTTTTCATATTTTTTAAGAACAATTTTTATTTTAGTGAAACAATTTTGCCTCTGCACTTGACTTTCATGCTCCTGTGGAGTTCTTGTTTTTTATTTGATATGATTTTCTATATTTTTCTCTCTCTTTGCCTTAAGTGTTAAAATTTGTATATCTTTTATTATTCTTTCTACAACTATTTCTTTGTTTGCTTTCTCTACTGCTGTACTGAACTTGAATATATCCAAATCTTTTTTTATTGATCTCTATATAACTTTGAAAGCTATTCTATATTTTTTCACTACCTATCCATTGTCTTCTTTTTCCTCCTCATCAAATTTGTCAATTAATACTGCTTTCATTGTTTTATGCTCATCTGGAACTTGATCTAATTGTCTTTTCCAGGTTGTGTATGAGTTAGCCTGGTTCTTAACTGGTGTATATCAGCTTTGAATCCACCTATTCAATGAGTCAGTCTATTGTAATTTATCTTTTTGGATTGTTTGGGTTTTGTTATGGATGTGTATGTTTGTGTGTTTTTCCATCATGTTAGATAATATTTGCATGGTTTTTAAATTGCCATTTGTCAGGGATGTGTCTTTGGTCCCTCAAATGTTTATATTTATTTTAATATGACAAAAGGCCATAACAGACTAGCAGAGGACTCTCCATTCCCCGACCAGAGATAAAATCCTGGAACCTTAGAGAGGAAGCACTGACTGGAAAACTGTACATTACCAGAGAACCCCTAACACTGAGGAACATTAAACTGCAAGTATCCACACAAAGGCACCTGTTTACAAGACATGGCATTATAAAACTGCTAATAACATCCTGTGCAAAATGCTCCATCCAAAGAACAAACAAGACAAAAATACAAACTCAATCATTAATGGGTAGAAATAACACATAACTCAGGCCTGCCCATCAGAGCAGAGAAAAACAATTAAATAAATAAAACCATACTTCTTCCCACATCTTATACAAAGTTTACACAAACTTTTGGACATTTCTATAAGGGAAGAAAACAAAAGGAAGAAAAAAACCTCAGCTTCAAAGCCTGGTGCCACAGGCAGAGCATAGTTATTTATTTCTAATTAACAGAATTGGGGAAACACTCTATTGTCCCAGTACTATTATCAGAGAACTTCAACTTATACTCTGTAGTTCCCTCTAATTTGAGAATAGAACTTCAGCAGTAAAAAAGGCGTGAAGTTCAAATCAAGATCAGATTTATTGAAACATAATATAAATCAACTCAACATTCATTATAACATGCATCAACAACTCTAAGCAATGTAACAATAATAATAATTTTAAGATTTTAAAATTATCTCAGAACTCTAAAGTTATTTCAGAACTTTAAAGTTATCTCAGAACTCAAACAGTAAATTATTTCAGAACTCAATCAATAAAGTAACAGAAAGATCTTACCCCAGATCTGAGAGCTTCAGCCTTATCTCAGTCACAGCTGAGATCTGTGAGTGAGCTGAGCTGCTCACAATCTGTCCCCTGCCCCCTTTATAGTGAAACAATCTCATTAAAATTCAAGCCCATTTAGAATTTTAGCCCGAGTACAGTTCGTGTACACTTCGTGTACACCAAAGCATTTTCTCTTTCTTTAAAGTGACAGTAACAATTTGGGCAATTGATTTTACTTCTCATTCAACCATTGTATTTATTCAGGCATTATATAAATCAAACTCAAACATAAACACAAAATCTCTCAATTAGTTTTAACATCAGAGAAAGTTTAGGTAAAAACTGAAAAAGTCAAAGAAAAACTTTCTTCCTAATCCCTCAAACTAGTGATTAAAGTAAAACCTAAACCTTGGAACTATCACACAGAGACTTTACCCTTTGTGCTAGACAGGGTAGGCTATTTTACTTATTATTTAAACTTCCTTATACTTAATAAGTAACTACATATTACTTCGGGGAGTTCCCTTCTTATTTCATTCCTCTCTTCTCTGAACCTTACAGGGCGGTTGTGACTCAGGTTCACTTTCGTTTTCACTAGCAAGACTTTGACTGCTTTGTTCATGATTTCTTTTATTCCTTTCAGGTACAATTCTCTTGCCTTTTGGGTTAACAAATATCCCCCCTTTGGGTATCATCATATTCACCCACTCTTCTTCTCACTCTGAACTTATCTCACTTTCCAAAGGGTGAACCATAGGTCTAAAAAACGTATCTGGGGTTTGAGGACTGTCTGAGCTATCCATATCATCATCACTCATTTCCTCATATCCAGGGGCCCAGTACTTTCCTAGGAACTCGCCTGTGGTGGTCCACGTCACTGGGAAAATGAGACCTCAAACACGATAAATTGAAAATGAATCTTGATAATGAAAAGACAGAGAAACAAGACATAGATAAAAGAACAAACTATAATCACACAAATCCAAATGACCAATGATGAATTAGACAAATTATTTGAAAGATAATTCAGAAAAATGATGCTAATGATGATCAAAAACAGAATAATAGAGAAAATGCAAGAATTAACACCCTATACAAAGACATACAAGAAATTAAAAATAAACAGAAACAAACAACTAAATTGCTGAACTTAAAAATACTCTATAAGGAATCAATAGTAGAGTATCTAAGGTAGAAGAATAGATAAACTAGATGGAAGATAGAATGGTGGAAACAACTGCTGAAGAACACAATAAAGTACAAATGATAAAAACAAGTAAGGATAGTTTCAGAGACATCTGGGATAATATCAAACTCACCAACGTTTGAATTATAAAGGTTCCAGAAGAAGAGGAGAAAATAAAAGATATAAAAAACTTCTTATAG